>CM022493.1:6359787-6381378 GCA_011952105.1 Coreoperca whiteheadi | reverse complement strand
TTTAAAAAGAGTTTGGCGATCTGATGCCGTCGGACTTTGCATTTGCACAAAAGTGTGCAGCAACATGGAGTCAAACTTTAAATTCCTTGCCTGGTGCAGAACGTCAACTTTCTAGGCTGAATACGCTCGGGGCACACAAAACGAGAAGAACTGACTTTGCCAACTCCGGACACACAAACCGTGTGAACGAGTTGCTGGAGCTGATGCGTATTCGAGGGTTTTTAATTGGTTGAGACCGAAACCTGCAGCACAAATTCTTCTTCTACTTCTTCTTCTTCTTCTTCTTCTTCTGCTCGTACACTTCGCACTCGTCCGCACGCCTTCGTTATGAGGTAAATGTTCGGTTTTTGCACGGAGATCTGTGATTGGTGCGAACTGGCTTTTCAGTCAGCAGCATGCGTGCCGTTTCCATGACAACCAACGCCGTAGTGATGTGACAAACCAGACGCTGTCTGTGTGTGTGTGTGTGTGTGCCTGCGTGCGTGCGTGCGTCACCTTGACGAGGTGCGGCGCGTCCTGTCTGTTGAGGGTGTACTTGGGCAGCTGGTCTCTGTGCGTCACCCACGGGTGTCGCAGGACCTGACCCGCCGTGAGCCGCCGGTGGGGATCGACGTGGAGCATCTTGGACACCAGGTCCTGAGGGGGTCAGAGGCCACACGGGTCAGTGTCCAGCAAATTCCATGGAAATCCAGAAAGCACATTATTTAGTGACGTGAACCAGAAGGAAACCAGCGTCGACATCGTTACATATGTTTTGATTGAAAGGAGAGAAAAAAAAAAGAAGCGCGTGTTTTTACATGAAAAATGACTTGATCTCGACTAATAGTTCCAGCTGTACTTGTCGGGTACCGTAATTTATCACAAAACATCCCATTTTATAAGCTCTTTTTAGGTTATGAGAGTGAAAATCCTGATTTGTAAAGTAACTAAAGCTGTCAGATAAATGTAGTGAAGCAAGAAGTACAACGGTTTCCCTCTGAGATGAGGCTTCGGCAATGTAAACGTCCGCGTCCGCGCCAATGAAGCCCCAGTGGATCCAGTTGAAGTCACTGGTAACTTGGAGGCGTGAGGGCGGGAGGGAAAACGCAGCATACATCGGTACGCTCCTTCGTGTGTGCGTGCGTGTGTGTGTGTGTGTGTGCGAGCGCCTCAGAGTCCGCACCTTCGCCTCAGCAGAGACGGAGTTCCAGTATCCTCCAGTGAGGGAGAACTTCCCGCTGCCGATACGAGCCAGAATCTCCTCCGGCGTGTCCTCGGGGCCGTTGGCGAAGGGCGTGAAACTGGAGATGGATGAAGGCGGAGCGAAGGGCGGGAGAGAGAAAGCACTCGCATTCAGACACGTGAGGGTTCCACCCACGTTATCGCCCCCGGTTTGTTTCGAGTCATTCGGATTTCGCACACTTTGGCCCGACAACCAAGTGAACTAATTTCATTTTCAATAAACTTCTCTGACGTTCTGTTAATACTTCGAAAGCAGGAATTCAGAATGCGTTTACACCGACCCTGTTAGCATCGTGTAGAGCAGGACTCCGAGGCTCCAGATGTCACAGGCTGCGTCGTAACCCTGCTTCTTCAACACCTGCCAGAAAACACACCTTTCAGTTCATACGTACTGTGTATATATATATACACACACATTTTGCACTGCTGTAACACAGAGCGTCGACACCTGCTGAATGTTTAATACCTGGCGGCTGTGTACTCGTGTATATAACTGGCATTTAAACATGTTTCCCCAGTGATCTCTAATTCCCTGGAGTGTCTGGTCTGGGCTTATTTTTGTTTCGTTACGTGACGAGAAATCACAGACAAGAAGGGAGCGACGCAATAAAACACACTCAAATCTTCGGTTGGCCGTGAAGCCTCAACGCCGAGAGGACCCCGTACCTCGGGTGCGACAAAGTTGGCGGTGTAACACGGCGTCATGAGCAGGCCGTTCTCGGCCCTCAGCTGTTTGGCGAAGCCGAAATCGCAGATCCGGATGGACTCGGCGTTCCCGCTCTCGTCCACGTACAGGATGTTGCTGGGCTTCAGGTCTCGGTGCACCACCTGCACAACACGACACGGCGTTTTAAGTTCCCACACTTAAACCATCTCAAGGTTAAACGGCCCCCCTTCAAACGCTGCACTCTAACATTTTTATGTAGCATCCACGGGTCTGCTTCGCCTTTAATCAAGCTCACAACTTTTTTCCCCCTTGTATTTCCTGGACTTTATCCTCAACGAGGTATACGGACATAAATAGAGTTAATAAAGTTAGTGGACAGAGACACCTGTTGGGCAAATATGATACAATAAAGAAGAAAAATTTACTATTTAGTTTACATAAAAACATCTAACAATAACACCTTCGCAGAGTCTTTTCAACGTGACATTAATCAAATCAAAATGTTAAAACTGTAAATTTCCATTCTTGTAATCCCGATTCTCTCCCTAAAAATACACTTTATGTACCTTTATATACCTGAAAGCTACACGAGATTAAATGAAGCTGAATAAATCCTAGAATCGGCCCCAACAAGGAAACGCGTCCTATTGCTTTAACAAAGAGCTTCAGACTTTGTTGCAGCGCTGGGTAGAGAAAATCTCATCTCTTTGGTTTCCTTTTTGTCATTAAAGCGTCGGAGAGAACGGCAGCGTCTGCCGGCGTGAACAGACCTGTACGCCGTTAAATACAGAAAGAAAGAAAAAAAGAAGCCCCTCGGGGGAAAACGTACCCCCTGAACGTGCAGGTACTCCAGCGTCTTGGTGATGGTGTAGAGAACCGCGCTGGCTTCCCGCTCAGAGAAGAACTTCTGTCGGAGGATTTTGTCCAGCAGCTCGCCGCCCTTCATCAGCTCCGTCACCAAGAACACCGACCGCCCGTCGTCGTACACCTGACGCCACGGAGGCAACGCACACAACGCTCACGACTGTTCTGCGAGTTCATTTCAGAGCCAACTGAAACTCAAACTCCCGCAGTGGAAGAGTCACCCGATTACAATAAAAAAAACTCACTTAAACATGTTGCAAATGTTCAGTCTGACGTTTGGGTTCCCCGTTATCAGCTCTTTCACCAATCATATCGATTCATCGAGGCTGAGGATCGCTTTAAAATCTGTCTATCGGTGCCATTGTGGTCCCTTCCTTTTCGCGCTGATCCCAAAACAGATTAGAGCTGAAGCCACGGGTCTGTTGGCATTGTTACTATTTTAAAGTAATGTTTTAACATCATGGATTCTCTGATTCCAGAGCCTCAAAATGTTTCATCTTTGTTGGTTTTCAAAGTCTTCTTTTAAGTAAACTGAGTACCTTCAACCTTTTGACATTTTACTTACTTTTACATCATTTTAAAGCATTTCCCGACATTTTATACCCCGAACAATTAATGGAGAATCAGCTGTAGCCCTAATAAAGACGTTTTAACTCGTTTTATGTCAAACTGCCCAAAAACTAAATACGGTTTAAAGTTTGAAAAGTTAAAAAACTGAAAATCGGACTAAACATTTCATGCCAATTGTCGGCACTACGAACATATTTTATTCAGTACTTTAAAAAGGCACTGAGGTCCCACACTCAGCTCTAACTTCTGTATAATATTAAGAGTTGCAACGGTGAGTCGAATAATCGACTGACACAAAATTAACAACTTTTTTGATAATCAATTAATCATTTAAGCCATCTTTTGAGCAAAAATGCAGACATTTTCTCTGGTCGCAGCTTCTTCAGTCTGTTTCGAATGCTTGTAGACTGAATATCTTTGGGTTTTTGGACTAAACAAGACATCTGAAAACATCAACTTTGACTCGGCTTTCTCAGTTGATCAGATTACTAATCAACAGATTAACGGATGGTGACAAAAATTAGATGTTTCAACCCTTTCTTTTCTCTCCACTTAATGAAATATGACCGACTGCTCAATGTGTCAGCGCCAAGTAAAGAGTTCAACAAAATCGAGTCCAAAGACAGAAAAGTTTCCTATAAAATCTGATTTGTCATTTGATGCCAACGATTCAATACTTGGCGGTTTCTGATAGTCAGTACTTTGTGTAAGCTAGAAAGGTACTGAGCTTCCATACCCGGCGCTCAGCACCGTCTGACAGAGTTTAGTCGATCAAAAGACAATTTGAATGGTTCCAGCTTCTCAAATGTGAGGATATGCTGCCGTTCTTTGTCATCTAAGAAAAATAAATTTGAATATTTTTAGGTTTTGGACAAAAACGAACAAACTGAAGACGCTATTCACGCTATTTCACTATTAATATTTTACAGATTGAACGATTCATTGATAATGAAAACAATCAGCAGTCGCAGCTCTAGACTTTTGGGTGATATATATTCAAGATAAACTTTAATTTACCTGCACGGGATCAATAAAGCGTCCCGTTGGTAGATAAAAGAAAACTTTGTACGCAACATATAGAATAAAATAACAAGCTCTTTATAACCTTTAGACAAAGAGCAGACTCATCTCTAAAAAGGGAACTGAACCAAAAAAAAAAAAACATGATTGCAGATATAATTGTCTTTAGTTACTGGACGTGATTCAAGTGAGGGCATTTTCGCCCAACAGCCAGACGATATTTTTAACTCTAAAACTTAAAAATGAGTCACAGAAACGCTGAGACCGTTTTGCGTTTGCGGGGAAAGTGATCTTTCACACAGACACAGACGCAGGCAAATCCAGCGGATATTCCGGTCGAGCGAGCGCTGCGAGCACGCGTCCCTGGATGAATGCGGCGGGTAAAAAATAATTGTGGATTTTCCGAATAAAACAGCTGCTTTGAGAGCGGATTTCCCCCCCCCCCCCATTCTAAAAGCATCAGGATCGTGGTATTATCGAGCTGCTCATTTCCCCCCGAATAAAGGCGTGACTCACGTCCTTGAGGGTGATGACGTTGGGATGTTGTCCGTATCTCAGCAGGATCTCCACCTCCTCCGTCGGGTCTCTCTTGGCCTTGTTGATGATCTGTAACGGGGACAAGCAGTGTGTCACGGTGGGGGGGGGGCAGCTGAACGTAGCCGCGGCGCTGCAGACTCTGCGGATGCTTTACCTTGACTGCGTACTCCATGCCGGTTCCTTTGTGGAGGCAGCGCTTACAGATGGAGTAGGACCCGACACCGATGTCCTCTTTGATCTCGTAGGCGTCTGAGAACTGGGATGTGCTCCTGTGCAGCTGCTACATGCAAAGACACAAACGTCAACACAAACATTACTAATAATAATAGTTGATTAGGGGATTCAAGCGGTCCTGGATGCGTCCCGTTGCTCTTAGTTGAAGGTGAAAATGTTTGCATGATACTGGGCGCACTGGGACGCATCATCAGTGATATAATCTGATCGTACCCGGACTTGTGTCCCAGCGGCACCATCTCGGGGATCACATCTTTCTGCGTTCGCCGAGTCTGTTTTCATTGACGTTTGTTGCATTTTGGTTTCGCTGCTACCACTTCTACCGAGCGTAAAAACTTGTTTTCTGCGTTCCCGTCAGGCGGTTTTTTTAATGCGCAAATTGAAAAGGTGCATTAAAGAGGCGGATGTGAGCGCACCTAATGCAGAGTGAGCGGCCAGCAAAAATCCCTCTTTCGATGGGTACGCAGCGAGCCCTGCACCCCTGCCTCCGACACTGCCGTTTATTGAAGGTGGGGACGTTTGCCAAACACACATTTGCCAACCCAACCACTTAAGTCCTCGTCCTTGAACAAAACACACTGCTCATCTAAAATGACTGGCACTCCCTCCCATCTTTGCATTCCTGAATGCTCTTCAAAAAAACAAACCTTTGGCACTTTAAGGCACATGTTGTTTTCAGTTTGTCTGTATTTATAGATTGCATCCATGCACACAGATGACTTCCCTAAGTACTTTGTAGTTTTGGGGATTTTTAATCAAACTGTGGATCTTTGGTTCTGCCCACTGACGTTTCACTCCATAAATCAGATTATTTTTGCCTCTCACATGTGTTAAATTATAGTATGGAAGTGAGTATGTACCTGAACAATAGTATTGGGTAGTGGTTGTGTCTCCTCTTCCGTTATGGCCACAAAACTGAATCCTCTGAACAGCTGATGGGCGTTGGCACTGGGAGGAACCCCCGGAGAGTCTGAGAAAACACAAAGAAAAACAGCCGTTGATCGCCGCCGCTCGACAGCATCGGCTTCTATACAGAGTGTAGTTCAGCTCAGTGGCGTGCGAAGGGGAGGAGGCGGTGAGGTGGAGCGACAGCCCGTACCTCTGGGTGTTTTAGCTGTGAACTCCGGATCAAAATAGAAAGTGTCGTCGGGTCGTCCTGCGGCCGGTTTGAAGGGGGGGTGGAGCTCGCGGCGGAACAGTTTCTACGGGGAGGAGGAAATGTTAGAAAGCGCTGGCAGAGGCGTGCCGAGGCACAACGTCACGGACGGAATCATGAAGGTTTTAATGCTTGTTGCGGCGCCTCTGGCCGTGAGGGAAACCCCTCATCGTGTGTCATAAACCAAGACGAATAAAGTTTATTGAAAGGGGACACTGACATTCCAGTCGATGGTGGTGAAGAACTGATGTCTCTTGATCTCCTCCACGCCGTCTGGTCCAGCTCCTACAAGAGAAGCATCAGCTGTCAGTCCCGTGTGGTACAGGACAACGCGAGTCTGTCCCGACGTCACAGCATCACTGTTCGATGCCCTCAGCCACACAGTGAGATACACTCAGAGCCCACTGGCTCCTACTGAGGATGTAACTCTTTACAAACACCTCCCAAATATATAGTTTTATTTTGAAGTTTTCAACAAACAAACAGGAGGAAACAGTGCATTTGTTGGGGACTATTTTCAGTGGCGGATTAATCCACATTTGGTGCTCTAGTGACAGAGGTGGACGAAAGTATTCAGATCCCGCATTTTAAATCCTACTTGAATAAAAGCACAAAGGTTTCGTCAGCTAAATTTACTTCGAGTGTCAAAAGCAGCGTTTTACTGTTGTGGCTGCTCGTGGTGGCGTTAGTTTGGACTACTTTATATACAGTTGGCTAGTTTAGTCCAGTGGTTCCCAACCCACAAAAGGGTCACCAGATAAATCTGAGGGCTCGTGCGATGACTGATGGGGGAGGAAAGAAGAAAAACAAAGCTCTGATACACAAAGCTGTTTTCGGTTTTTGGACTCTTCTCTAATATTTGATTTTTAGTAAAAATGTTGGATCATTTGAAGAGCTGTCGTCGTCTCTTCAGTCCCAGGCTTCATCATTTGTTCGCTAAGTCTGTTTCCACGGCACTTAGTCGCATTTTGCTTTGATCGATAGACCAACTTTTCCACCTCAGCCAAGCATTAAAACGTTCTGGTGATATTTTGAGGGGTTTTTTTTGTTGGTTTTTTTTTACCCCTCGAATTTCCTGCGTTTCCTTCCAGCTGTTGAAAATGCAGCAAATCCGGGCATGCATGGACGATCATTTGCTGCCCTGGCAAACTTTTTTTGTTTTGTCATCGTTTGTATGAACTTGTTCAAAAGAGAGGAGAAAGTTTTACCTAATCTGTTGGCAGGGTTGCGTTTGAAAAGGTTCCGGAGGAGACTCTGAGCTTCTGAACTCAAGAACTGGGGCATTCCCAACTTGGCCCTGCGAAAAGAAAGGCAAAGGGTGTTGATATGAAAGGCAGAAGACCAAGGTTTTATTAAACCGACGGAATAACCGCGGTGCTATCCGCTGTCCATGTTGCACATCCAAACTGAAAGTATCTGAAAGACTAGACGACACACACACACACACACACACACACAGGAAACACACTCAGCGGTGTGCAGCCCGCTCAGCATTTTTCTACAGACAGGCGCTGAGAGTGAGACGGCAGAGGAAGCAGGACGGGTTAACATTTCCTTTCTCCAACGCGACCTCTCATCCCATCGCTTCCTCCTCCCACACAGTCGTCTCTCGCCGCCTTCTCCCCCCCCCCTCCTCGCTGTTACACATCGCTATCAGAGCGCTCCTCTGCTCTGCCCATCTTCCTCTTCCTCCTGAGTGCTGCACTTTATCTCCTCTAAAGCAAATCCTTCACTTTCCCTTGGGCTGAGGGAGGGGGGGTCTCATGCTCCCCCTCTCCCCTCTCGGATGCACAGTTCGCTGTAATAAAAGCTGTTAGTCGGTGATTGGATGGGAGTGCACAGGCGGCGTAAGGCGGCTTACTTGAGGATCATGGTCATCGTCTCCTTCCGGTCTTTGCCTTGAAACGGCAGCGTTCCCGTCAGCATCTCGAACTGCGGGAGAGAGCGCAACATGTCCACGGTCAAAAGCTTTTTGCTCCTCTTCCATCACCGCCACTGCCACTGATGACTGCTTAGGCGTAAAATGCATTTCTTGTCGTATTTTACGTAAGCACAAAGTGTTTCAGTGTCGCGTCAACTGCGATACATCCGCGTTGTTTCACGTTAGCAAACGAGATCGCCCCAGGATCCCATCAGTGCTACTGCTTATGCTTCTCACGCCTAAGAACGCGTGTCCCATAAGTCACGCTGTGTCCTGAAAGTCGTAAATTGTGTCAGAAACGCGGTGAGATCGTTGCACTGTGAGACGCAACGGCCTTTTTCTAAATGTACAGCTTCGGAGACCAAAGGCTGATGATGCTGTATCTGCAAACGTTACACTGAAATACAGGATCAGATGACGCGGAGCACGCTGGCCGGTGAGAGCCAAACGTCTGACTGTGAAAGAGCCTCGCACTCGCTTTATTTAAATCCTTGCTTACTGACGCCGAACTTTTGAATAACGTCAAACAGCGGCAGCACGATCAGAGCCGCTCAGCATCATCAGCATTTACATTTAGTCATTTAGCAGACGCTTTTATCCAAAGCGACTTACATATTCTCATATGTACATTCACAAACCGAAGGCGCAGCTTCGGGAGCATTTTGGGGTTCAGTATCTTGCTCAAGGATGCTTCGGCGCATGGCTGGGGGATCGAACCGCCAACCTTCCGATTGGGAGGCAACCGTTCTGCCACCAAGCCACGGCCGCCCAGCAAAAACCCGACGTGTCTCGGAATTGAAATTGGCACCTCCCGACACATCCCACTACGCCCATCGTGCTCCGCGTGACGTGCGACGCATCTGCAAGAGCCCGACGTCGCACGGCGCGCACGGAAGTCGGCACGGTGAGATTGGCGCTGCAGCTATCGGGTGTGTAGGAGCCTTATTATCAGGGTGTTTGCTACACGAGCCTGCTGCCCAGTCAGCTCGCGGCCCAGACCCCGACCACAAAACGTTGGGAACCAATTCGGATCTTATGGGCCCCACTCACTCATGTAGACGGAGAACATTACAGACGCAAGCTGTCTCGGGTGTAGCCGTTACACACTTTGATTAGACATCACCTGCACGAAATCTAACTGGCCACGGCGCAGGGCCAGACGCCGAGGCGAGAGTTTGAGATGAGACCACGAAGAGAGCAAGTGTGAACTTCGGCGGCGGTGTCAGAAATATTAATAATGTTGCACTTTAATACTAAAAAAGTCGTTTTGCGCTGCACAACAGCCACAATACGCAACGCGGCAGATGACGGGCGAGGGACAGCCAAACACCTATTACTAAAGGTTACGGTTGGATACATTACATTACAGTGTCTAAAAACAACCGGACCTATGTTGTATCTACCGTCGAGTTGTGCACTCACAGTCTCCCAAACGTTTCCAACAATGTTCGAACCCGGAGAAATTCATTATTTTATTCGAGCTAACGGTGTGTGCTTCGTTTGGGCGCCTGTCAACGGCCTCGTGTCCCCTTTGGGCCCCTCCAGCTGCGACCACTTTCAGAGGCAACACGGGAAACGCCAGGTGAGCGTCAGAGAGCGAGGAAGGAAGTCGGCGGACGGGGCGAAAGGCACGTCAGACGGATTCCCATCGCCGGTCGTTTAACAACGCAGGCAACCGCTCCCACGCTCCCACAGCCACCTCACGACGTCGCCCAACTGCGTCTTTTGTTATTGTTTTGATGTGAGAGACCGGCAGAAATTACGTACTGTGCGTTTAAAGTTTAAAAAAACGATAATATTTGAAGAACTAAAACTCAAAAATTGGCGTTCTAATCTTGTCATGTATATTGTTCACTTGCTACAGGGCGTAAGCTAGATGTTTTGTACAATGCTTTTCCTAATGAAGAAAAGATTCAGCATAAACCCGAATGGAACCGGCTGTCAGAGCCCAACTCTCGCTATTACAGGATGTGGACTCCAGACACGTGGGACACATTGGTGAATCACAGCACAGCCCTTTAGTTTAGTTGACGTGTTGGCAAGCCAAGGCAGCAACTCCCCCCCCAGCGTCCTGTTAACCAGCGGCGAGCAGCGTCCTCTCACCATGAGCACGCCATACGACCACCAGTCGGCGCTGTGCGTGTGTCCTCGCCGGTTCACCACCTCGGGAGCCATGTACTCCACTGTCCCACAGAAGGAGTAGGCCTTGTTCTCGTGGTCTATTGCCTCCTTACTGAGGCCAAAGTCTGAACACACACACACACACACAGAAATCCGTGAGAAAGGAGTTATCAGCGCTTACAGGAGCTTGAGCCAGCAGTAAGAGGACACGTTGTTTTTGTCCCGTTTCAGCGTCGTGCAGCAGCTGACGTGGAAACACACGTACAGAGAAAAGGCGAAATAATATTACGCACCGGTCAGCTTGATGTGTCCCTCCTCATCCAGCAGGATGCTGAAATAACAGAAATGCTTTTGTTGGGCGTTTTGTTGTACTCTGAAGGAAACGTCTGCAGCCTAACGTTTACACTGCACCATGACTGCGTGTGTGTGTGTGCGGGCCTACTTCTCTGGCTTGAGGTCTCTGTAAATGATGCCCAGGCTGTGAAGGTGATCGAGGGCCAGAGCGAGTTCTGCCAGGTAAAACTTCACGTCCTCCTCCGTGAACATCACCTGCAGCACACACACACAGTCAAACACACTTCCAGTTTTCACAGGTCATTAAAACTCAAACCTAGAGCCGAAACATGTAATAATAATAATAATGTTTTTTAAATTTGATCTCGATTGGGGGGGAAATGTGCTGAAACACGAGCATTTAGACACACTCTGCCATTGAGAAATGCTACGCAGCTACGTCACGTCAAACAAACTTCATTTTCTTGGTAGTCGGACAATGACATTTTAAAAGGAGACAAAAAACAAACAAAAAAAAAACGACGGGTGCGCCGTCATCTCAACAAACGTCGATGGACTGCGGAGAGCAGATGCTGCTGATGTCTCTTAAAGACAGTGAGATAAAAAACGACGACATTTTCCACGTGTTAATTATTCTGCTGTCTCTCCGTAGCGTGGATATTTCTGCTGTATGACTCATCCTGCACCCCGACACACACAGTTATCCGATCGAATGCGACTCTACAACGATGATGACCCAGTTCCTGAATCCACTTTTATGGCACGTAATGAAGTAAAGTAACTGATAATTAAAAATCTCTCCCATGGAAACCAAAAAAAAACTTGCTTTCCCCTGATTGTCAGTCTGTTCGCTACGACCAGGAGGGTGGACCGCATCCGTCCGGCGCTCAGACGTTTACACCAGCCTCCTGTGTGTCAGAGAACGGGCTTCAACACGCTACTGGTGGTCAATGAAGCGCCGAGGGGCTTATCCCCGTTTCTGCGTCTCCGTTGCGAAGCGCCCCGATGGTCTGGGATCGGGTCCGCCTACTGTCCCCGGAGCCCAAGCGAAACACGGAGGAGCCGCGGTGAGTTTTTATGCTATCAAATCACGTCTGGAACAAGCTCCCAGAAAACCTGAAGTCGGCTTCAAGCTCTCAGCTCTTCAAATATCGATGCGATGTGAATCGAGAGTAGAAAATCTAATCTCCCATTAGAGACAATAAGATCCTGATTAAAACATGTATCATATCTTGTTGATTTCCTCTGTTTTATATTCTCCAGTTCGCCTCTCAGACACCGAGTCTGTCTTTAGAACGCAATGTCTTTCATGCAAATAAGCTCGATCCTGAAGGCCTCTCCTTGTGTATAAACAACCATTACCTCCTTAGAGAGGCGAGTGAAGAGATCTCCTCCTCTGAGGAAGTCCAGGATCAGGTACAGCTTCCCCTCAGTCTGAAACGCTGAGGGAGGAAGAAGAGACGGAGAGGACTGAGACGTGAGCCACGACGTTCCCTGCTTGGCGAACGTTTCCGCCGCGAGTTCTGCTGCTCGCTAAAAGGGGAACCTTGAGCTCCGGGAGGCCGGTGCGGCGCTGGTGACTCATCACGGAGGTCTGTTACTGGGTGACTCACCGTAGTGCAGTTTGACGATGAAGGGATGGTTGACCTCCACCAGGATGTCTCTCTCCATCTTTGTCCTGACCCGGTCGCGCACTGGAAACACACACACACACACACACACACACACACACACACACACACACACACACAGAGTGGAAAACTCATAAATCACCAGATAAAGCACTTAGTGAAGAGCCAAAATGAAACAGCCCCCCTTATTTGGTTTCTATTTTGGCCGCAGAGACTCCCAGATGGCGGCGCGTGACTAACTGAATCGCGGGGGAGAGAGGGAGGAAATCAGCAACAAGAAATTTGAATTCAAGAAAGATAAAAAGGAAAAAGAAGGAAACAAATACCAAGACAGAAAAGAGAGAAAGAAGCAGTAGATATCAGATATACATATAAATGTTGTATTTTTTCCCCACCAGCAGGTGGTGTATGACTTGAGTTGAGCATCACTTTAGGATTGTATCTCTTCCCTTCCCCTCTCCCTGCACCTCTTTAGCTCGGTTTGGTCTCACATCAAGGTGGGAAAGGCCGCTGAGCAAAGCTGAACGTGAAAAAGGTGCTGCGACACACTTCATCTGCTCGACAGCAAAAAGCAAGAACCCGAGCAAAAATACCAAACTTTGTCTCGAAGCACAAAGTTTTTCTGCACGACATTTCGGCCCTCAATTGTTCTTTTTGCTCCTGATATGTAATCGTCTCGATGTAGATTCTTTTTCAAGTTCGGCTTGATTATGAGGACATCAAGTCAAGTCAAGTTTATTTAGAAGCACATCTAAAAAACAACAACAGCTGTGAACAGCCGGGGAAAAACTAAACGGTACAATAACAGGAAGAAATAAAATGTATCTAACGAAGAAAAAAAAAGACATATACTACTAGAATCCAATATTAGCCAATAAAAATGGGTTTTTAACCGAGTGTCCACTGTAGGCGAGGTCCTGATTGGGAATGCCCGATCCCCTCTATTCTTTAATCTGGACCTTGGGACGACGACCAGAAGCATCTGGTCAGCTGACCTCAGTGCTCTCGGGGGAGCGTGCGAAGGTAAGCGATGGGTGAGCTAAGAAGGTCCCGACCCGTTTGATGATTTAAAAAAAAACAAAAAAACAAGACCTTGAAGTCGATTCTAAGAGGAACTGAAAAGCCACTGCAGAAGAGGCCAGAATGTGGTGTGATGTGGTCACGCTGCTCAGAGCGTTTCGGACCAGCTGAGGGCGTGACAGCAGTGACACCTGAATATTGCAATGGGCAAGCCGAGGCGAGAGGAAGCTACAATTAGAGGTCACAAAGGTTTTTGAGGGATCAAATAATGGCGGCTGCTGCTGCTTCCTCTTCTAACCTCGGCTGCACGCAGTCTCTACCTCGTGGCCCAAATGTGCACTTTGATGATCTACAAACCAACACAGACGACAGCGGGCGGGGTTTTTTTTTTCCCATTTTGATTTTCACTTATGATCTCAGGTTTATGGAGCCACGCCGGCTTCGTTCAGCACGCTTCCACGTGTGTTTTTATTTGATTTTATCTGTTGCATCCTGCATTATGTCGTCATTACACAAGTGATCTGCTTGGTAATGGATGATCTCTGCAATGCCTTTTGATACAGGCCTAAAAAGACATAAATGTGGCTCATAAAAAGCTACGTTCAGACTGAGCGTGAAGCGCATTTCCTTATTAGTATTAATTTGACTGCTGGAGTCCGCGTTTATTCACCACTACTTCTCTTATTTTCCTTCAGCTTCTCTCCTTTTTTCTTTTCCCTCTTGTCACCACATGTTCATGAATTGGAGTCGAACTGCTTGGGCTCTTCGCTCAGTTTAAAACATTTTAAACTCGTGTTAATTGACTGGACTGGATGGATTCAGACTGAATCCATGCATCTCTTCCACCTGTAAATTTCCCTCCACATTCAGTCCCCTTGAAGGGTTAGGCTGGTGTCGTTCCACATGACATGAACCCCTTAAGCTGGTGCTTTTTACCCTTTAAAGGAAGGAGATAGTCAGTATTTGTCCAATTCTAAACAAATCCCATGAAATTTGTGAAATTTATGAAACAAAAAAAAAACACAATGTGTTAGACCCACGTAAACCTTAAAAAGGCTCAGTAATTTCCAGCTGGTTTGTTTGATATAAACAAATAGGTAGTCGGGGACTATTTCCAGCGGCGGATGAATGAAGGAACGTGTCACCCAGTGCAACAGTGCAGCTCACTGATGTGTTTCTTTAAGAACAACGATGGAGGAGGCGATACATCAGGCTGCGATACACGCACACAACCCTTGTTAGTAGATACGTTCAGTGTTGGTTTGAATCCGCACGCGGGATTGGTTGAAAAATACAGACTTCGACGCTTTAAGATGAAGATCTTCACGTCTCTCTTTGTACCTTTCAGCGTAGCTTTCTTCAGGACTTTCATGGCGTACAGCTGCCCGGCGTCTGGCCCTGTGGTCTTCCTCACCAGAAACACCTACACACACACACACACACACACACGAGTGATCAATTAAATCAATCACTATTTATGTAATAAGTGCGTGTGAGCAGTGTAATGTGCTGTGTGTTTGCTCTGGGGTATGAGAGCGTGTGTGTGTGAGTGTTCATGTGGATGTAGTGCATATTACGTGTACTCTTTAGTGTATCTGAGAGTTTGTTTGGGTTCATCCCTTTTTCTAGGTCATACTTATGTAGATTAACTTACACACACACACACACACACACACACACACACACACACACACACACACACACACACACACGGAGCCCAAGTGGGAGGCTAATTGTTCATTCATAAAGATACTGAGCAGGAGGTGTGAAGGGCCCTCATCCTGCCGTCTCCATGGCAACTTGCTCTCAAACAATGCCACAAGGGAAACATTACGGGGATTTGAGTGGAAATGAAGCCCACACTTACACACACACACACACACACACACACACACACTTAGGCCCACTCACTGGTATATAAACACACACACTCACACACACACAGGTACCTTGCCGAAGGAGCCTTGTCCCAGGACTTTGCGTAGCTCGAACTGTCGTGGGTCGCCCTTCTCTGATCCCTCCTTCACATGGTGAGTGATGCTGATCTCCTTGATTGTCACGTCGTCCTGTAACACACACACACACACAAAACAACGTCGAGCTCATCATTACCGTCTGAAAATCACACTCTTTGATCCATAGATTTCTCTGTGGTGGAGAAATCAATAATGATTACTGGCCAGTAACTTTTTTTTTTTTTTTTTAGATGAAGACACATTTTAATTTATCGGTAAATTTCATGCCTTACTGGCCACCATCCCACTGTTTGGGGATATAATGTTTACACTGAGACAGACGTTAGACTGTTAGACCGCGGGTTGTATCAGGGCTCCCGTTTGGTCCGGACTCTGGGACTTTTCTGCCAAAACCACAGGCGTGAAACCTCCCCCGGACGAAAAAGAGGTGGACTCAAACTGAACCATAGTTCGGTTCCTTTATAGTGAGAAAACATGTTTTTGGATGGTTCAGGCTTTCGGCCCAATTACACGAAGTTGTGGCAGGCTACCGTCAGTCGCACGCCCGTCGACAAACCAATCAATAACAAGTGCAGGGAGACGCGGCTCGGGTCGGTGCGGATGGCGGGACGTAGGTATGTCACCATGTATGGTTCTTTAGTGCGCTGCCATAATTGCAATGTGAAACCAAAACTAACCGGATCAAATGTAACCAATGTAACAGAAACGCAGACCTCGGTTTGGACTTCCAGGTGTGAAAAGGCCCATAAGGCTATTGTGGGCGACGTTGAAATTCAATAGCCCACCAGGAAAAACAGATACAAGTACATAAAAGTATGTACCCAGGGGCGTCCACATACTTTTGGCCACATATAAAGTATCATTTTCGTAAACATCACTGGTAGTTTGTGCTTTTTAATTCGCCGATAAGAGATGATTTAGCAACTCTGCTCTGTTTGAAAAAACACAACAAACTTCACAGACCGATTTCTGGACCCATTTCGGCCTCAATAGACCAGAATGCACTGCAGACAGTGAGCCACAACGCAGGGTGGGGGCCCAGGTGAGATTTTTCTCTCCGCTAATAGAAGCAGCACGTATTTCTGAGCTACAACAGTTTCTCTCTCCTGAGCTTAAGAAAAAAAAACAACAGCAGCAGCTGAATGGAGCAAGTTCAGGCATGTTCTCTGAAAGGCATTCTGGGAAACGCAGTATATAAAGCAGCAGGCGAGAGCAGGTACTACAACAACAACAACAACCACCAAAGAGCGATGTCATCAGTGTGAAGACGTCTTTGGGTTCCCCCCCTCCCCCCGTCCAGTCTTCCTCACATCTCAGTGACCCACACAACAGGTTGAGCAGGGTTCCCGAATGTTCGTCATCCGCTCCGTGGGAAACTACAACACACACACACACACACACACACTCTCTCGGACGCACAGTTGTCATGGCGCCACCCCCGATACCTGCTTCCCGCTGTGGCTGAGTGACTAATGAAACCACACTGTGAGGCTGTGTGTGTACCCGGTGACACCATCCCTCCTTCAGTCTCTTTCGAAAGCTTCCTAGCTCGCTGCTGCTTGGTGCGTTCAGGATATTGATGCCACAAACCGAACAGGGACACAGGTGAACACCGTCCCCTCCCTGCCTTCCCATCATCCTCTCTGCTCTGCGCTCCACAACCCGTCCTCTTTCCTCTGGTCTGTCACCCCCCTTCCTCTCGCTGCGCTCCCTCCTCCCTCCGTACCTGCAGTTCCCAGGTGGGTGACCTGTCGGCCGACGCGTGCCCCGGTGCATTGTGGGTCCTGTAGTCCCGACTGCGGCTGAGGCTCTGTGGCGCTAACATGCTCCTGTGCATCGACTGCCAGGCTACGGGATGGAGCCAGCGCCGGCTTCTGCTCGTCCCTGACACTTCTTCCTCTCTCTCTCTCCCTCAGAGAAATCTTCGCCGCCTCCTCCCTCCCTCCCTCCTTTCCTCCCTCGTTCCCTCCTACTTTCTCGCTTTTTCTATCTTTATTTGAACTGTCCTCACCTCCCTCTCCTTCTCGCTCCCTCTCTTCCTCATGGGAAAAGGTCATGCACCGGAGTATGGGGGGATGGGTTGGGGGATGGGTGTAGGCACATGTGCAGCGGTTCAGGAAGTATTCAGATACTTTAGTAAAAGTATCCTCACTATAAAATATCCCCTTACAAGTCCTGCCTTCAAACATGTAATTAAGTAAAGGTACAGAAGCTTTATCAACAACATGTACTTAAATATAAAACTACTTATAATGCAGTGTTCTATATTATTATACAGCACACTGATATATTATATATTTTAAGACTGGATTATATACATCACAGCGTGCTTATTAGGACCTTTGTTTGTCTGCCTCTAGACTACACACACACACACACATTCAATTAAATCATATATATATATATTTGCTGGGTTATTATTACTGACACAATAATGTGTAAGACGTGTTTTAATGATGTAGCTGGTTTAAGTGGAACTCATTTGACCTACTTAATACAATGACCGGTAGTTTAATCTGAAATTTAACTAGCACCAAAAGTAAAAGTACTCATTATGCAGAATGGCCCATTTCAGAATAACAATTTGAACACTGGATTATAATTAAAGATGCATTCATGTGTAAGCATCACTGATGTTGCAGCTGGTAAAGGTGCCGCTAACTTTAAGTACTTTATATACTGCCGGGTGGCTCAATAAGAATAAATGTAGTGCAAATGTAAATGTACTTTAGTTACTTTCCACTACTGGCGAACAAGTTGTGTCCTCAGCGCAGTATTCAAACCTGTCAGCTTCTGAACGCTGGCATAAAATGTCTGGTCAGATTCTCTGCGATCAGATGGCTCCTGATTTAGATCAAAATGTCGCCAATTTCAGACAAACACATTCACGCTTCTCAGTGTAAGTTGTTGAAAAAGGTATAACTTTGGTACTACGCTTGGCCACGCACACACGCACATACACACACACACACGTGATTTACACCCCATGTCATCAAGTGTGGAACATCACACCGCCGTATGTAAATGCGATTCCCCATCCAGAGGAAGCCGCCGAACGCAGCTCGATGCTGCAAACAGCTGAAAAAACGAACAAAAACAGAGCTGACTGTCTGGAAAAATAGATTGTGAAATGTTTGAAAAGCTGAGGAGTTTAGGTGTGTGTGTGTGTGTGTGTGTGTGTGTGTGTGTGTGTGAGCGTGAGTCAGAACACAGATGGAGGATCAGAGCCGAAGCGACAGGATGCTCATGTAGCACCTCTTAATCACAGGATTAAAACCGCAAACCCTGCACCTGTGCGCCGAACACGCACATGCACCGATGGATGGACCACATGCATATACACACCTGCATTGTGTCCACACACACACACACACACAGCAAAACTAGGCCGTGAACGGTGTGAAACAACCGCCATTAGGTAAATCTAGGTTGTGAGTCCGCATCAGCGGGCAAAAAACTAAAAACCGGTTGTCAGCAAATAGAGAACCTGGTCACCTTGCGAGTGGTGAAGAAAGTGACTGAGCTTCTAGGTTTACTCTTGAGCTCAGAAACAGCAGCCGACACCCCATTTCCAGGTCTGTTCAGTAGCTGCTCTGGGGCTTTTCATATCACATCACCACCTGGAGGTTGCCCAGTTTGCCAGGGGACTTCTCGTCAGCGTTGGCTGTCGGCCGATCAAGTGATATGATCAAAAGCTCCAGAACGGCTACAAAATGAACCTTGAGGTGTCAACAGACAACAACTTTCCGTATCAATTCATTTGCAGGTTATTATGCGTTTTGTCAAAATATTCAGTTTGCAATGATATTACACAGAGAACAGCGGGGGGGGGAAATCTAAATCAGCAGAGGCCGAGGTATCCTGACTTTTAATAATAATATATTAATAATAATTTTATTTATATAGCACCTTTTAAAAACACAAAGCGCTTTACATACAGGACAAATTACACACATACAAACACATGCATGGTACATAGACAAGACTTAAAGCATCCAAACCCAACTAACAGGCATACAGAGGGCTTTTCTGAAAAGGCGAACCTATAGAAAGGACTTTTCAGCAGCCACTTAAAACAAACCTGCTCCTGAGTTTACAACCTCTGGATTTAAAACATGGGAGCAGATAAAAGGCCTCGATGAGGGGCCGTGCTATTAATGCGGGAGCCAGGCCATGCAAGGCCCTGTATGTAACAAGAACAATGTTTAAGTCGATTCTGTTTTGGGGGGGGAGGCAAGAATTGGGGTGACGTGGGACCGAAGTCTAGTTTTTGTTATTGTTGTTGACAGTAAAGGTTTGGTTTTTGCATCGTTTCTCAACTGAATGAGACAAGACTTTTAGTCCCTAGTATGGGTGAAACTCCAAAAATGCTGGATCCTACACTTCCCATAATGCAACTCAATAGTCATTAGAAAGCTCTCTCGAAAAGCCATTGGAGGAGATTAGAAAACCATTTTCACAGGCTGCGCAGACTCGCCGTGACGGGTAAACTAATCTGTGCGCGTAAAAACCGGCGTTAACGTCACCATCCTCAGGTGCACGAGCCGAACAAAGCAGGTCAACTGCTCTGCCGTCAGCATGAAAAGCGAACCTCTACTTGTTTCCTTCTCCGTTGGAGGCGTTGTCTTCTGTCTTCCTGCGTTCATTCTTATTTCCAAAACGAACCCGGCCGCTTTATTCCACCAAGGTGTCCGGCTGATATGCGGGCGGGCGTTCTTTGGAAATATTCACCCTGACATCTTTACTGAAATAAAACAAACCTTAACCCCCCCGTAAACAGCGGGGTTGACAGGCTTCCACTGAGCCATCAGTAACGCGGCTGGAGAGGGCGCAGCACAGCCGCCCTGCAACCCTCCACATCATCTGTCCACCATCAGATCTGATTAAGAGGCCTCATGAGCGGAGTGAATCAGTATGATGTTGTTAAACTGTTCTGCACACGGCAGCAGACCTCCCCGACGGACACATTACGGCCGTCATATTAAATTAACATAAACTCTGCACGCATTTTTTTTTTAACCTCTGGTGGGACGGGGAAAATCAGCACGTTGAGTCGGTGCGTCTGGCTGCGGGGAGATTTTCTCCTCATGATAAACCGCAACAACTCGCTGCTGCGGACCGAGCACAGGGCCATGCATGAGGACGGAGACGGGGGCGCCGTATTTAGTCATATTTAGGGTGGAAAAAAGACTATATTTAATATACGGAGCCCACAGACAGACAGCAGAGAAGCCGACTGTGCTGCTGTGGTGGTTTGAGAAGTTTCTACTGACACTTTTTGAGGACGAGACCGTGAACTTCTTACGGGCAACTTTAAAAAGGAGGCGTTTGATTATGGCAACCGGTCAAGAATGCCATGATATGCAGGTGGTGTCAAAGCCAACCAGTCCAATCCAGCACAGTAGGGTCTGTTTAAAGGTGAGTATCTTGGGACATGTCAGTGTTAGAGAGGATGAGGGCAGTGGTAACATGAACCCCCCCGACTCCCCTCACTGCACACGCTGGTTTCTCAAACAGCTCCCCACCCATCAGCCGATCGCACAGACACAAACAGCGGAGATCCAGCGGCATGACGCTGGAGAGCCTTTTTGATGCTTCCTCATCTGACGCCTCAAATGTGACTTTGACCGTCTTTTGGCAGCTCACAAAAAGCAAAAGAAATTCCCGATAAATATCCAAACAGCTCCAACAGCAAAATCCAGAAAGTGCTTTGATCCACGTCAGCACAATTAGCTCATTATCTCTCACTTATGTTGCATGTTTCGACTGCCACGAGTCCAGTGGACACTGTTGGAACTATTGCTTTAAGTCGACCAGGAGGAATATGTGTTGTTTACATTTCCTGAATGTGTCATTGTTTGACAGCGTGTGACTGACAAGATGCACACACACACACACACACACACACACACACACACACGGAAAAGGAAGCTGGAGGTGACCTGAGCAGCTGAACTCACACACGCACGCCTACTCACAGCCACGCTGCGGTGTTCTGGTCCACAACAGCCTAAAGCTGTCCCCCCATTTTTCCCGTCCAACAGCCCGGGTCGCTCCCAGCGGCCGCCACCAAAGGCGCGGGCCGGTCGCTGGCGGCCGCCGTCCGTCCCGGCGAGCAGCAGAAGGCGTCGGAGCGCCTTCAGCCGGCCCCTCAGCGCTCTGACGAGGCCGGTCGCGGCGCTCACACACGCCGGCTTGGCCTCGGCCGCGCAGGGTGTCATCGCAGGCTGAACCGGGGAGCTCGTTGTCTGGAGCAACGCTGCGGCAGCGAATGACTTGGACTGGGGCAGGCGAACAAGTATGTGTGAGTCAGTGTGAGGGGATACCCAGAGGAAGGGGAGGCGAGGGAGGGGGGGTGG
>CM022493.1:6326010-6343561 GCA_011952105.1 Coreoperca whiteheadi | reverse complement strand
TAAAAAATAGGAGAGATGAGAGAAAAAAAAGGAGGTATGGAAGGGAGTATCTGAAAAAAAATGTAATTAGGAAATAAAACAGAAATAAAGAAAAAAAAAAAAAAAAAAAAAAAAACACAAATAAATCAGATGGCTGACTAACGATTACCATCAAGTTATCAAGTCTCTGCAAGTTGCTTGCTGAAATGATCAGAAACCAGTAGAACGGGAAACGCAACTTTTGGATGCACCTGGACTAAAATCTGCATGAAGAGCCTTAAAGTTCGGGGTGATACGCTTATTGGCTTTCTTTCCCAGAGCTGGGGGAGACAATCAACGCCGCTCTTACGTCTGTACGCTTGATGTGAAGCTACAGCAGAGGGTGAAAAAAAGTAAATTTATTACACAAATTAAACGTGACGCGTTAGTCAGTGAGCTTTAGAGGTGCTGCTAGGTGGATTTTTGTTACCTTTGGACAGAGCCTGGCTAGCCACTTGCCCCTGTTTCCAGTCTTTACGCTAAGCTAAGCTAACCATATCCTGGCTGTAGCTTCCGATCAAAACACACAGACCTACAAAACGTAGAACTATTCCTTTCAACCGATATTCCCAGCAGAACATCTGCAAAACACAAGGACTATAGACGGGTGATGAATTAAAAAGGAAAAAAACTAATAAATATTAAAATATTGAGTGGAGAAACATGATGAATGCAGATGCTTCTTACTGTGTGAAGAAGTCTAAAGAACATGATCTTTGTGGGAACTATGAAAACGGGCTCTTCACGTAAACAACCGGATTCAAAGGTTACTGAGATGTTGGGTGGAGGACGACACAGTATCAGGTTCAGGTATCAGCGGCTGCATTCCAAACATATCCTGAATCAGCCGAACCTTAAACAAGATATTGTTCTTTGCAATCCAGTTCTCATTTAAGGGCGTATTGCAATCAGCCGCCCGATAAAGGCATGACTCCAGCACACGTCAGGGCTGTAAAGACGCTTTCTTTTGTCACATAAAAGTACTTCTGCTGCCCACATTCCTTTTCATTTTGTGCCACCGAGCACTCAGAGGTGAAGTGCGCCGCTCAACGTAGTAGGCTTCTTTTATTTTGAAACGGAAGCGCTCTCGTCACCCCCCTCCTGCTCCCTGTGACGGAGGAATCAAACCAGAGTTCAAATTAAAAACAACAAAAAACAAAGACAAACTAATGAGAACGTCCCCAGACGGTCGCGGCGTGAGATTTATAAGCGGGGCCTCCAGACTGCGACCGCTTCTACCTCGTCTGCTCAAGCCAAAAGCAAAAACTGAAACAACAGATATGAATTAGCATTACGTAAGGCAGATTAGCAGCCTGTCCGCCTCCCTGCTGGAACAACAGCTGTGATTCAGACACCGATAGCACTGATACAACCGCCTGACAAAAACAATAATGACAATAAGAGCGATTATGGCGAGCGTTTACTCCCGTCGGGAGGACGGGCCTGAGATCTGCGCGGAGGGAGGAGGAAAAGGGAGCGCGAGCAGGGGCGATGGGTGGCAGACCGGAAGAGGGGATGGATTAGGACGAGAGAGAAGAAGAAAAGATGCAGAGACGGCAGGCGGCGGGAGAGGACAGGGCTGTAGATGGCGAGCAAGAGGGGAAAAGCTCTGGTTTTTCTCTCAATGAAGAGACAACCCCCCCCTCCAGACAACTGAGGTAACTGAGTTACCCACCGTCTACCCCCCCCCGATCTAATCGAACTGCAGTTCCCATAATGTGGAGGCTTTGGGGGATGTAAACAGGAAGTATAATGTTGCCATGGAGTCAGATCCCTGCATTTGGCCCCATTGGAAGTGTGCGGCATTAGCTGTTCCTCTGGATTACTCTGACACTGATGAAAACTTTAAAAAAACGTGATGATTCTCCGGCAAGGAGGGTTTTTTTCACCCCGAGCAGTCTTTTCGCCTCACATCTCTCCCTCTGTGCCTCGCAGCGGGAAGAAGGGAAAAAAAAGAGCCTGCTTTGCAGTATGGACTGCATTGTCTCCGTAGCAGTGAGCCTCGAAAACTGTCGAGTACTGAAAGCTGAAATCAAACGCCTTGACAGACTCTTAGACCCCATTTTCACCCGGCACCAACCCGCGGCCTGTATCTGACCACGCACCTTTGCATCTGCAGCTGGCACTAAAGCGCTGTCGTTATCGTGAGTCTGCCAGCGTTGCAATCGGATATCAATGTGCAAAAATATGCAGCGCTGGTGAACAAACACGGTGCATCCAAGGTCACGAGGCGTGCCGCTGCAGTATGGGCCCTGCTCGCTGCGCTTTTGCAGAGGAAGGGCTCGTCTGTGGCTTTTTGCTGCGGTTGAGGTGTTTTCACGTCTATATTTAAACCACACTCACTGTACTTTGACGGAGTTATTAGTCGCCGTCGTTGCCCTCCTGTCCATACCAGATCCCTTCTTAACGCAGCCCTGATTGTGAGAGACTGGAGACACAGTCCTCGCTCTGTGCAAAATAGAGCTTAGTCAGTCAAATCAAGTCGCCATCATAACAGAACGTCCTCTTCGTGTTAACTGTACCACAGCTGGGCAGGGAAACGCTGTCCAGGGAAGCACCGAGAGGGAATTTCGCACTAACAAGACTGTAACATTGAAAATGGTTACAGAAACCTGGGTATTTGCAAGCGGTGCCCAGCTCGACTCTCTCCCGGCCTCTCGAGACAACCGCCGAGCTCATTTTAAGCAAACGTCTTCTGATGCCGCATGACGCAAATTGTGTTCCAGTTCCTGAATTACATCAACCTTCGGCGGAAAACATAACGGGGCACCGTGGGAAAACATTTTTCTACAAAACGCTTGGGGACAGTAGCTTGACCCTGGTCAGGTAGATGGCGGCAGCGCACGAGACGGTCGGAATGACAAACAACTAACAACACGGTACGAAGAAGCGGCGCGTCCAGAGAAAAATTAAGAAGTTTAACGTGTGTTTGACGTTACCTAGGTCTGTCGGTGAGTCATGCTCTCTGGTGCGCTGGAGAGACTTCTGCCACCATCCAAATATAATGCAAGTGAATGGAGTTTGTCGTTAGCCCAACATAACTTTTAGTTCAGTTATTATTTAGTTCAAATTCATCTCCATTTTCATTTAAAACATCCAAAATTGATTCACAAAAGACAGGAATCCATCTTTGTTCCCGTTCCCGTGCTTGTTTTATGCGCTCACCTTTGTGCTAAATGTCGAACGCCGACCGCGCTTACTTGTTATGAATGGCGCAGTTAGGGATGCAGAATGTGTGAAAATCAAGACACTGAATGTGCATTTAAAAAAAAAAAGGTTCTTTTCTGTCAAAATATAATGTATAGTGGAAGCAACGTGCTGCCTTTTACCTCTTTTGACTCAGTTTCTTTCCCCTGCACGCGGAGAGAATGACCTTGAACTTGTGGAACATAAAGAAAAGAAAGTTCCCACTTTCATATTTATGGAATATTGGTATTCATCTGGTGTAACTTAATCACCGAGTAACAAACTCGAGACCGTCTGAATAACAAATGGGATGGAATTGGGAGACGGATGCCGACGTCCGGATTAAACGGACGACACCGGGCGCCGCGGATTATCCCGCGTGGCCACACGATTGTTCCGGTAAAGAGACGTTGTTTTCAGCGTTCTGATCAACAGAGCTGCGAGACTTACATTCACGCTCATTTTCAATTCGTTTGCCAGATCCTCTGCCGATTTATCGATTGGCCTTTGAAATGTCCAACAAAACGCAGGTTCCCAGCGTCCGAGGCGACTTCTTCAGCTTGCTAAAGATAATCGGTTCACTAGGACGGAGGAACGCAGGAAATCTTCACATTCAAGAAGCTGGAACTGTTTTCAGTAGGTAAAATGAGTGATTAATCAATTAATCAAAGAGTTGAATGTATTAGAGCTAAAGCCAAGCCAATGTTTATTCTTTTTTTGGTGTAATGTGGGTGAACTGGCCCTTTAATGCAATATTAAAGGATATTAGAAACGATGAAAAAATTAATCTATTAGCCGATCAAATCGATTGAGCAACTATTTCGACGCGGCTCCAGATACTTTTCAGGCACAAAAAGGGCGGAAAATGTGTTGTATGACATTAAACGGAATATTTTAAAAAAGGGCTTTGGGCTGTTGGTTGGACAAACCACGCGGTCTGAACACGTCGCCGCGTGCCCCGGGAAATTACATTGATTTGTTTAACCGTACACGCAAAACAATGAATCCATAACGACAATAAATGTTAGCCGCAACACTACGAGATATTTTACAAAATGTGGCCATTTCCCATCACCGCTGCAGCCATCTTGATCTGCGCTCGACTCTGCTTCCTGGTTTCTGCAGACGAAGTGCAGCCTCAGTGTGTGTGTGTGTGTGTGTGTGTGCGCTCTTGTTTTACTATATTCTGGCCCGACCTCCTTTTGTGGGGGCAACATGCTGGACCCCACAGGTTTAAAGGGCTTTTTGAGGGTTAAGACCTGGTTTTAGGGTAAATGTTAGAATTAGGTTAAGGTTAGGGTTAGGGAACGCATTATGTCAAAGACTACGAAGATAGTGCCGCACTCCTGTGTGTGTGTGTGTGTGTGTGTGTGTGTGTGTGTCTAAAGGGCAAGAATCCTGCAGAAACATCTCCGTCTTCATTCCACAACTTCACCTCACCGCTCACTCCTTTGTGTGAGTGTGAGTCCCGCCCCCCCCCCGGCAGCTTCAGCTATCACACACACACATGCTTCACGCGGAAAAGCAGGGGTCAAAGGTCGGCTTCACTGCGCGGGTCCCGCACGGTCGATGCGGGGGACAAGAGGCCGCGCGCGCGGAGAGCAGGTACGAGCTCCTCGGGAGGCGGGGCAGAGACAGAGACAGAGACTGGGGGGTGTAAACTGGCCGTGACTCATTTTCTTCTCGCCCGTGAGCCTATCGCGAGCCAGGTTGCGATTATTCACAATCTGCCCCCAGAGTGACACGCGCGGCCGTTTCTCAACGCAGCCCTCGCGACGCCTCCCACAGGAAGCGGACACGCACACGCGCTTCCTGAATCATGCGGTCGCCGCGGCACCGCCTCCTGATTCAAAGACTTGTAGGAAGGAAGAACTGGAAACCCCCCCCCCCCACCACCACCACCCCAGGCCCTTTTTGGGGGTTTTTTAGAACAATCCCACACTTTGACTTTGCATCTATTTCTTTTTGTTTTACACCCCAAAAAAAATTACACAAATCGGAACGACTACAAAGTGACTTGCAGTGGCTTTTTAAACCCGTCCTGTCCCGTGTGTGTGTGTGTGTGTGTGTGTGTGTGTGTGTGTGTTGGACGACATCAGGCGTTTGGGAGACTGTGGCTTTTTCCCCGCTAGTCTGTGACACTTCAGAGATTAACTGGTTTTAAAAGACAGAAAAGCAAGCTGCTGAGCAATCGATAATGATGGTAATCTGTGGCACATTGCGTCTGGTAGGGTCCAGTGACACTGTGGTGCTTTGTGGCACGCTTGTAGAGAGTATTATAGTAGCCTATAGTTGTGTTTTGGTTTAGTTTTAATCGCATTTGGTGTCACTTTAGTGCAACTTTATGGCCTTTTGAACCGCCACGTTTAGATACCTGGAGCACATTTATAGTGGTTCATCTTGTACTTTACCCCTGTGACAGCATTTTATTATGTAATGTAATGTAGGGTAGCTGCCGCTGACAATAGTGATCTAACAGTAACTTTTAAGGGTTTTATGGTGACCTGAGCCGACTAAGCTCGATCGATTAATCTACTTTTCGCTTCGGCCGCTGAACATGAGTGACATTAGAGCGTCTCTAATCATTTTATGACATGATTTTCTTTTTTTTTTTACTGAGCATTTAATGTGCAGAATTTTGATTTTACTGTCGCACAAATGTCAACACCGGCTGCGACATTAGGAAAGAGATTTTTGTTTGTTCCAGCGGATACCCTGACACTGCTAGCCTGCCTCCTGTAACCCCACTTCCACGCTTCTGTGTCGGTTTCTTACGGCACTTTGATCCGATTCGGTTGCCCCGCGGGGGCGGCAGTTAATCTCCCGGTGCCCCGCGGCGTGCTCTTGCGGCGCGTTTACCTGGAGCACCTGGGTGACCGTCAGGCGGCTTGAGGACGAGCTGTGTGGATGTCTCACCTCTCCAGCAGTCCGCCCCACTGGCATCTTCTGCCAGGGATCTGCCAGCTGAGCCAGAGGCATCCTGTCCTCCTCTTCTTCTTCTTCTTCCCTCTACTTTTCTTTCTTCTTCTTTTACCCCCCCCCCCCTTCTCTGCTCCGGTTGTTGTTGTCGTCCCTCCCTCGGTCGACACTTCTGAGTCCACCTGGCTTCTCCCCCTGTCTTTGCGCGCTGTTTCGGGGCTGCTTGTCCTCTCGCCCGCGCTCCCGCGCCTCTTTTCTCTTCGTGTCGGTTGGAACCGAGCCGCCGCGGAGCCACCGACCGAGCGGAGCCGAGCGAACACCTTCTAATTCCGGATCCGCCGCGGCGCCGAGTCCGCCCCTTCCTCCGGAGAGAGGAGCGAGAAAAGGGCAGCGGGGAGGAGGAGGAGGACGCCCTTTTTCGGAAACTGATTGACTCAACGCGCTCAGTTATCTCTCTCTTTCTCTCCCTCCCTCCCCCTCTCTCTCTCTCACTTCCGCTGTTTCCCAATATGGCGGCCGGTGTCGGCTTACCTGTCCGTCAGACCGCCGCGTCACGCCTGCGTCACGCCGGGAGGCGGCGTCCTTAGGTAACACGGAAACGTAAAGTACAACGCTGCCCTGGCGTTGCCTTTAACCTGCGTATTTATGGCCACGGATGCAACGAGGTCCACGGGTGGATTCATAAGTCTGACAAAACCAAATAGCAAAAAAACAAAAAAAAAACAAACATTCATTTAAAACACATATTTGTACATTTACTCAAGTACTTTGCACTTAGAGTACACATTTGAGGTACTTGTACTGTGGTCTCTTCTTTTCGTGCTACTTTCTGCTACTTCTCAAAAGGGAAATATTGTGGGGGGGGGGGTTGTTTTGCTTCACGGCGTTTATCTGACAGCCTTAGTTACTTTATAAATGAGGATCTTTGCACGCGAAACATGAAACTGATCATTAGTTGATACAGAACTAGTGAGCTCGACCTCAGCCGGCTACAGCAGCAACATCCCGCTTTCACATGAACGCATGAGTCATAATAATCTGATGATAAAACAGCATGACAGTCACAGGGGACATTTTACTTTCACTTTTACTACTTTTAAGTACATTTTCCTGATTATACTCACATACTTTTGCCTAATTAACATTTTCAATGCAGGACTTTTGCTTGTAGCAGAGTATTTTACAGTACTTTTACTTCAGCAAAGGATCTGAGCACTTCCTCCACCGCTGCCAAACACTACATTGGCCCTTGTCTTCAAACCATAAGGACGCTGTTAAAATGATTCAAACGTGCTCTTTTTTGTTGTTGTTGTTGCTGATGTTCTTATGTAAAGGCGTCCAACGGGTCTCTATTGTCATTCATGTCCCAAATCCATATTATTTCCTAATACAAAGTGTATGAAGTATATAAAGTAGTGCTGAGAAACAGACATGATAGTGTGTGTGTTACAGAGTGACGTTAAGGCTAAATATAATCTGCAGTTATTTTGATAATTGATTAATCATCGAGTCAATTTGCACGTTTCCCGGTTCCAGCTTGAGAGTTGACATTTAATTACCCCTGAGGGGCGTGTGTGATGTGCATTTTTCACAGTTTTCTTTTACACCAAACGATTAATCAGTTATAGAAAAATAAAATAATGGTTGGTTGCAGCCAGTTGGTTGTTCCAATCTTGCTTTTGATTATTACATTAATAAAGTAGTACGGTCCTGTTCTCTTCAACGTCAGATTCTTTCAGAAACAGATCCTTTTTATTGCTTTTATCAGTTGATCGACTGACAAGTAATCGTTTGGTCACTGATCAATCGTTAAAAGCCATTTTTCAAGCAGAAACGCCAAAGCATTACCCACTTTCAGCCTCTTGAATGCGAGGATGTGCTGCTTTGATTCGTTTTGTAAATGGAATATTTGGGCAATTTGAAGACGTCGAATTGAAATCGCGAGTCGATTTATCCTCGATCTCACGGCGTTTGGTAGATGAGACGACTGAGTGATTAGTCGAGGAAATAATCAGCGGAATGATCCATAATGTTCGGCTGCCTGAGGGGCAAAGGCGGCTCCTGTCTTCGGACCCGGATCACACAACCCGCTTCATAGCCTGTTTGCATTGGCTTCCAGTTTGTTTTTTTTCAGATTTGACTTTAAAAGTACCTCACGCTCTGCAGCTCCAGTAAACATCTGAGCTTCAAATACTCCATCTCGGATCCTGCAACAAACCTCTGCCGTCCCTCAGTGTTCCCTTTACAAAGGTGCAGAACAACCTCCAGCGGGGGAAAGTACATTTACTCAAGTACTGGACTTAAGTTTCCATTTTGTGCTACTTTATACTTCTACTCCACTACATTTGAGAGGGAAATATTGGACTTCTTACTGCACTGCACTCATTTCCAAGCTCAGTTAAATAAAAAGAACATAATATGCTTATATACGATGTGATGCAGTACTCTACAAAGTGTCTAAAACTGGCTCCACATTGACGAAGTACAACATTAAAATGCTCTACTTCATTAGTGATGAAAATAGAATATAACAATTTGAAAAGGAGCCATTCAGCATAATGAGTAGTTTTACTTTTTATACTTTAAGTACACTTTGCTGGTAATAGGCCACTTCTGTACTTTTACCTACACATTTTTAATGCAGGACTTGCAAGGAGTATGTTTGCACTCGTCTGCACATCAAGTATATTGTGACCTTTACGGTTGTTAGCGTGTGAATGGGAACTAGAGTGACAACACCTCTGTTTGTTCAACATGCTGCTCAGCTGTAATGTTTGGTTTCCATGACTGTCCGTAAACAATAGAAGGCGGTTCTACAGCCCGGTAGTGACATCTAGTGGTCTAGAGGTTTTACATTTAGTCAGTTGGCAGACGCTTTATGAGGAAGACAATGGAAGCAATTATAACAACGCGAGGTAACAAAAAGCATAAGTGCACCAGAAACTGGTGAAAATGTCCCCTGGGACTGTTATAAATTATACCATTAGATTATTATCAAGCTCCTCTCCTGTGGAATCAGATCCCAGTTCAGGTTCGAGAGGCAGACACCACCTCCACATTTAAGAGTAAAGACTTTGATAAAGCTTATAGTCAGGTGAACCTGAACCATCCCTTAGTTATGCTGCTATAGGCCTAGACTGCCGGCGGACTTCCCAGGATGCACCTCTCTCTCTTCCCCTCTGTCCTCCTCTCCATCCGTATGCATTCTCAACCCATGAATGCATGTCACTAACTCGACTTCTTCCCTCTCCCGTAGTTCAGTGCTTTGTCGTCCGTCTCTTCTTTCTTAGTGTCACTTTCAGCAGGTATCTCAGTGTCCGGAGATGTATCTGGATCTGTGACTATGGCAACCTGCTGGGGCAGTGCTGCTGTGTCTCTGGTGCAGGGGACGAGTGGCTCGGGTCCTGCTCGTTGGGCTCCACCTGGAGCTGCTCGGTTGTCCTTCTGGACCCGTCATCTTCCCTTAGGTTTTACATCCCACACTTTTCATCATAATTACATGTACTACAATTTCATAATTGTGTGTACTATGATTTTATACTATGAACCTATTCTGTCCGTCCTGGGAGAGGGATCCCTCCTCTGTTGCTCTTCCTGATGTTTCTTTCATCCTTTTTCCTGTTAAAAGGGTTTTTCTTTGGCTAGTTTTTCCTTAGTCGAATCGAGGGTCCAGGGACAGAGGGGGTCATACGTTGTACAGATTGTGAAGCCCTTTGAGGCAAAATTGTGGTATTGGGCTGTATAAATATAAAGTATTTTTCCTCATGCATTCATGTGAAAGCAGGATGTTGCTGCTGTAGCTGGTTGAGGTGGAGCTCACTTTGATCCGTTTTCAATTGGACTCCAGCTGATGATTATTTTCATCTGCTGTTCAGTCAATTGATTGTTTGTAAAAACTTGAGAATAGTGAGTCCAAACCTCAACGTTAACACGTTCAAATGATTAAAAATCGTTAAACTTCCCAATTAGTTTTCTGTAAATGAATCACCTCGTTGTTGCAGCTGTACGTGTAGAAACTGTTTGGTAGTTTGATTTATAACAAAACATTTTTAAAACTTAATGTGTAAACGTTTTAAGTTGTAGAGGAATTAAAGCTGTAAGAGTAGTAAAAAGTAAAATAGTTCCCTCCTAGCTGTAGAGGAGGAGAAGCAGAAAGCATGACAAGAGAGACTCAAGTGGAATTCCCTTAAATTTGTACCCAAGTACAGAGAACAGACAGCTGGTTCATGGTTGCAAAGGTCACCTTTAAAATAAAAATTGGATTTGTTAAGTTAACTGGGTGGCATTATTAGCTATATTTTTCCAAAGTAATCCAAAATGGCAAGTTCACATAAACATTTAGTGTTTCGGTCTTCATTTGAACTTTTAAGACTGACGTACAGGACACTTTTTAAAAAAAAATAGACCTGTGCAGCGACGCTGCTACTGACGAGATAAAGAAACAAGACCCTATTCATCGTCCCGCATTTATTATACAGCCCAGACACTCTCAGGTCAACACACACACATAAATAATCAAGTAAAGCGTCATATCTGTACAAGCTCAGGGCCAGTAATAGTAAAGAACGGAAGAACGTGAAACAAGGAACAGAAAAATCCAGTGGCTGCCCCCCCCCCCCCAAAACTGGAATATTAACAGATCCTAGTTCCACATAGTAAATGTATCTTTACACGTAGCGGTCACAATTCTCCTAAACGGACTAAAAATACCCAGGAAGAGAGATTAAATAAATAAATAAAGTAGTGCAGCCATCTACCAGCAGAGAAGGAGATCTGTTCCCTCCCAACTCAACTCTCTTCCCACTTGTTCGTCAACCAACTAGAACTGTAACATTTTTTAAATGTTTGTCTCCTTGCTCAGTCAGGTAGGCGGAGATTATTTGGAAAGTTCAAGTACGCCAGTGTAGCTGTGAATGGCTTCCTGTAAGAAACAAAAAAAAAAAAAAAACACCTTTGAAATTTAGGGCTTTAATTCAAATATTTCCGGACAGCACTGATCAACAGCCATCTTTCCTTATGTGGTCAATTCCTACAACTCAAAATAACTACCTTCACGCCGGAGGAAGTACGCCGATCAAAACGTAAAAAGTAGCAATACTACAGTGTAGAAGTACTTTGTTACTGGGAATTGAAAATTTTACTAGTAAGTACTCATTATGCAGAATGGCCCATGTCAGAATAATATATAGGGGATTATAACGGCTACATTAATGTATGTATCACTTAACTGTTAATTTTACTTTATATACACACTGCTGGGTCCCTTAAAATGTATTAATCTGTGAAGTAAAGAGTATCTACATTCTTAAATGTAGTGCAGTAAGCAGTACTTGAGTGAATGTACTGTCACCACTGCGTCAACCTCCTGTTGCTCATCGTGCCCTGTAGTGTATTTCCAGAACATGCTGAATCCTTCGTTTCATAAAGCGGAATCGCAATTCTTCCGTAACATTTAAAAAGTTGGAGAACATCCCAAGTGGAGGAATTTATAAACAGACATGCCATTTGTGGGGGGGGGGGGGGGGCCAATGTATCATACACCACAAATCACACTAACGGTCAGACATCTCAGACAAACAGCGGCTCGATTACAGTGCAACACCGACGGACTGGTCAGATGTACAGCAGGACAAACGTACAAAGAATAATGCTTAAATATCTCTATATATAAAAACCTATTAATAAATAACACTGAGAGGTTCCGGGTCAAAGCTGAGTCCCATTAAAAGGTGCGGAATGATCCTAAACGTCGAGGTGCTGCACGTTCCTTCCTTTAAAAGTCGGGCGTGGGAGCAGTTCCAGGGGCCTCGTTTAGAGCTGAGGGAGGTCAGAAGGTGGACGTGTATATTTGGAGTGTGCGGGTGGTGTATGTCTAGCTGACGGACTTCAGTTTGGCCCAGGGGTGCGTCCCGCGGACGTCCAGCGCTGCGTCGTTGCTGAAGATGTGGTTGCACAGCTCCTCCAGCGGCGGCTCCGGATCCGATGTTGCGAACTGGGCCGCGTCCTCCACCTCCTTACGGATCGCAACGTCCATTTCCTGACAGGGCAGAGAGGACTCACGTTAATTCCTGCGGCGCCACAACACAGCAGGGGTTCGTTTTTCCTCTCAGCCTTGAATCAAGTAAGCCGAGGGCGACTTTACAAAAGCACTTTCCGTAACAGTAAGCGTACGCTGTTCATACTCCTAGCCCTCTTAGAGGAATCTTACTCTAAGCTATATAATTAATAAACTAAAGATTACATTGAAGCACACAAACTTCAAACCAAAAATCTCTGCACCTTTGACTGATCACAAGGCACCCAATGTTTTGCAATGTTAGGGTTGCTTTAACAGCTATACAGACGCAGGCGAAACAATGTGACTTCAGATGTGAGGATCTACACTAATGTGTAGGTGCCTCTGGGGTTGAGCGTTTCCAGTTTGACTTTCTTCTGAAGACTTCCCCATCCTTTACCGAGGAACACGACTATTTCTCACTAACCGCCACTCAAGATTTTCTTAAGAAATTCTGACGCGGCTTTCAGGCAAAGTCCAGCATTTCCACCAGCGGGAGCTAAAACTCCATTTACACTGTTGGTCCAGACTGAAGGCAGCTTTAGTGCTGACCTGGAAAGTGTGCTCTCAGGTTTAAACATCATTCGAGAAGACGTTTTCAACCTGTAATTTTAAATTAAATCCTAGCATGAGCAAAGCGTACAGCTGCATTTTTCCATGTAGCACCACCAAATTGCCCCTGCCTGTTTGCCAGAACACCAATGAATGCCCGCCATTGAGGTTTAAGTATTTCGGGGTCAAGTCGAGTTCAGCTTTGGGCAGCAGAAACGGCAGATAGTCAAGGCGTAGCCACGCTCTGATCAAAGACCGCAGCGTGACGCAGTTAGTGCCAGTGACTGATGAGTCTTTAACAACACTGTCGCTACAGATTGTTCTATGGACTCTGTGTGTGTGTTCCTACCTTGAACTCCTCCACAGATGCCATGTTGTTGCTGAGCATGCGCTCTTTCAGCATGGTGATGGGGTCACTCTTTGTGCGCACTTCCTGAATCTCCTCACGAGTGCGATAGCTGCAGGACGTCACAAGTCAGAACAAACGAACCAACTCATTACAGCGTTCCCCCACGGACTTGGAGCCCATCTGTGGCGGTAGCCCACGGCCAGATACTTGGTGACAAATAACCGAATACACACAGGCCCATTAATCCGCATTGTGGCAAGCAAACCGTGAACAGAAAAGAGGCCCCTTTCCCTGAGAAACCTGCTTCTACATGTTAGCTGTGAATCTCACCTGCTGTCCTCCGTCACATCTCTCCCCATTAGCTGCAGCTATCCCTTCACTGGTTAAAGCAAATTAACCTGATCGCCAATCACACTGTTTAAGTTTCTAGGCACCTTGTTTTGCTAACACCTGGTCCAGTCACTTCCCCTCCTCCTCCGCCGGGCGCGCCCGTTTGAGTGTATGAAAATATTTTTCAACTGGAGGAAGCAAACATTCAGCGGCAGAGGTCAAGAATTAACGTTACCCACGTGCAAAGGCAATCGATGAGGACGAGCAGTGAAGTACAGCGCGCACGGAGAGGAGTGTGTGTGACAGAGGCAATGAGGGGTTGGGCCCCATCAATGAAATAAGACCGCACTTTAAATAGTAAAAATAATAAAACAACAAAAATCAAGTGGCAGTTGATGATGATGCCGTGGCGAGACGCCACAAGTAAATCAATGTATGAAAAACACTGCGCTGAACAGACCGACAGCTGTTTGAGGTTATAAAAATTAAGAACCAAGTCCGGTGGTTTTGGGAGAACACTTCCCTCAACTTGGTCTGTCAGGGACCAGGAGTTATTCAGTTAATAACAGGAGGAAAGAGGTAAAATGACTGAAGGGAGATAATTATCTCGTCTCTCTTGAACCAGAGACTAGAATAAATCTGCGAACCAGATCCAGACAAGAGCAATAAGAAACAGCAGGATAAAGTCATTTAGGGGCCACAGAGGTCACCGTGTTAAAAAAGGAGGTTACTCACCTGACACCTGGGTCACTCATGCTGTGTCCATGGTAACGGTAGGTCTGCAGCTCCATTACAATTGGACCCTGAAATACACAATTTCTCAGAGTTCATCCAAGCCGGTTGAAATCCCTCACAGCTGCCCACCATTTGAGTTTAAGGAAAAGAAGTTATGGAAATTAAATTCGGCGGGGAGATTCAGGATTGTTACTTTAGCGTCAAGATTAAAAACAAATTCAAGTGACGAGAGAAGGGGAATATGAGATGCAAGCGGTGCAGAGGATTCCTGCAAGTTTTGTCCTAGCCAGAGAGGGAAGTTTTCACTAAACTCTCATTTCATCTCCTGGAAGTTTCTTCTCCTCCGCTCACCTTTCCAGCTCTGCAGTGGTCTGCAGCGAACTTCGTGGCCTCTCTGACACACAGGACGTCCATCCCGTCCACCTGCGAGAGAAGAAAAACGCAGATCCTAAGATAAAAAAAAAAAAAAACTTAGCGGCGACATTAATACCGTTGCCGTTCATCACGTTTCACGCAACCAAAACGTGACAGCCGAGCGCAGACGTTGATGTAGCGGGCCCCGAATCATTCAGACTCACGCTGATAATTGGTAACGCGATCATATGACATGGGGTTGTTTGTGTGCAGTATCATACATGAGCATCAGACAGCTGCGTGCATGCTCACACCTGCAACTGCCAGGACGGGCTGTCAGCCGCCGCCTGTTCTAGTCTAGGTCCATACAGGCCGGCTGCAGCGTACGGCCAACAGACACTGCAGCTACCGCCCCAAGACCCCAACGTTTCATTCAAGACATTCAGGAGGTGTGTGACGTTTCTGTTGTGGTGCGTGTGTGCGTCTCTTACTCGGATTCCTGGTATGAAGTCTCCCCTCTTGTAGTAGTCGGTGCTGGCTGACGCTCTCTCCACCGACGTGCCCATACCGTACTTGTTGTTCTCGCAGATGAAGATAGACGGCAGCTTCCACAGGGCGGCCATGTTGAACGCCTCAAACAGCTGGCCCTGATTGGACAGCAGTAGGAAGGAGTGAGAAGATATATTCATAAAAAAAAAAAAAAAAAAGTGTTTTTAAAAGACGTTGGTACGATGTTTACCTGATTGGCTGCCCCGTCTCCATAGAGTGTGACACACACCTGATTGTTGCCTTGGTACTGGCAGGCCAGAGCGACGCCAGCGCCTAAAGGAACCTGGACAATTCACAGATGAGTTTACATCTAAAACAACACTGGGAAGAAGTTTAAAGTTGGCCCTTTTTTTTTTTTTTTTTTTAAAATTTAAACTTTTGGTATTCCTCCCCCCCCCCCCCGATTTTTGTGTGCGTGGCTAATGGGGACAACAGGTCTTGGAATTGGTCCAGCATTGAAATGCCACGAAATGGGCTGGAACGTAACAATGGTGCACGGTCAAGGCGCTTGTTTTTCCCTTTATGTTATATATAGATCTTTATGTTACCAGTACGATCCTTTTTGTTTAACCAGAAACTGCCGTTAAAAATTGCCCTGTTCAACGTCACCAGACTACATTGACAAAAATAGTAATTTTACCTCCAAGAACACGCAAGGTGCTGGTATGCTGCTGCCGCCCCGGATCGGTTGGTTTGTTTGGGTTACTTTGGGGTTTTGTAGAGCCAAATTTATGTGGTAAAAACCCCAAATCACACAATAACAAACAAACCAATTGAGGCAGCAGCAGACCAGCAACTGTGAAGTTAGAAGGGAAAAAAAATAAAATAAAACTGGGTTTATCATGACTTTATGCAAACTATTAGTGTCAATGCAATCTGGAAATAAGCATATTTACAGTAGAGACACAACGAAAACATGGAGAAGTTTGTTTTGGTGCAGCTGAAATCTTGCTGCTTCGTGCTGTGTGTTTACCTGTGCTCCCACGATGCCGTTGCCCCCGTAGAAGTTTGGCGCGTACATGTGCATTGAACCTCCCTTGCCTTTGGCCACACCGCCTTTACGACCTGAGGCGGGGAAACGAAGATGAGGAGCGACGACACTGCGGGCATGTTAAAACAAAACAAAAAGGCACACCTCACCCACACACACCTGTGGACTTTTGAAACCTCTCACCTGTGAGCTCGGCCAGGATCTCTTTGATGGGCACACCGCGGGTGTACGTGTACCCGTGGGCGCGGTAGGCGGTGATCAGATGATCCGAGGGGTTGATGGCGGCCTCGATGCCCGCTGCACACGCTTCCTGTGGGAGAAGACAAACCTTAGAACGGGCAGGTATGAGAACATTTAGTCACACTTCAAAAAGCCTATTAATGTAAGTGCCCCTTTGCTTTTAGAACAATTATTGCTTCTCTTCTCCACGTTTCAACACATTATTCATAAACTTTTGTCCTTTAAGTGCCTTTGTTAATCTTCTGATGACCTCAAGTTTGAAAATGCTGAGGTGCTGCCAGTCAATCAGCACTTTAAAACTTGCTCGACAATGTTTTATCTTCTAGTGTTTAATGCTTCATTTTAAATAGGTTTTGTATTTGACCACATGTGTTCTGTGTGTTGCATGTTCTTATGTTTTGGTGAGCTAAAGACAATGTTCCCACTCAATTAAATTGTATTCTACTTTATTCAAGAGACTATTCTGGCAAATAAAGGCTGTATAAAGTAAGTAAAATGTAAGTTATTATGTGACTCATGTCAAACTGTAGAAGTGTGTTTTTCTGTCAAATTGAACGTGAGCAAGTAAACATGGAAGCGAAATCTAACAACTAAAATCAGTAGAGCTCTGATCTGCAGTCTGTCGTCACACCTAATCTGGGCAGTTCTGTGCGCTGACCTGTCCATCATACAGGTGACAGAAGCCTCGGATGATCTTCTGTTTGTAGAGCTGATCAGCTTTGAGCTCCATGCGCCTCACCGTCTGCATGATGCGGTAATACTGCAGGCCCTGCTCCCGAGTCAGCTCCGCCTTCAGCGGGGGGCCCTCCTCCAGACGGTGCACGTCGCATTTCTACCGGCCGGGACAGCGAGGAGGAAAACCACGATTTAATAGTTTAGAAAACGGCCAGTGGCCAATTGTGTCTAGCAGAACAAGCATATGTGTCATCGTCCACCCCCCAAATTAAAGGTGATGCAGCACTTACATCTTTTACGCCTCAGGTGAATTCGTAGCATTTTTGTTGTTTACTTTGGCACAAATTCAAAAGCGTGCATCTACTTAGATTTCTGTGTCGACCCACCTTGATGTCAAAGGTCGCCTGAGGGGTGAAGTCAGCAAAGGAGCGGGAAACCACGACTCTGGCACCCTGGTGACAAAAAAGGACAAATATTTCTTTTAAAAAACCAAAAAACAAAAACCCCACATAGTGAACAACATACTGCATGAGGGGCTACAGGTGTTGGGATCAGGTTTGGGTCTGGTGAGTCAACCTGGACAAGCTCTCTGGGGGGG
>CM022493.1:6295855-6324660 GCA_011952105.1 Coreoperca whiteheadi | reverse complement strand
TAACACACTCATTGGGGTAAAAGAAAAGGGTCGGACTTCAACACGGGCCTGCACACCCACTGGGGGAGGCCCCCCCCCCCCCCCCCCCCCGTTAGTGATTAGGCAGACACGGAGGAGGCCTCACGTGTCCTTACTGGTCTGTCTAGCTGGCCGCTAACTAACTGTGCGGCAGGCGCTCTAGTACTGACTGGTGGTGGTTTAGGTGGTTGCCGCTGGGTCTTTGCCAAGGCCGGCGCCGCTGGCGAGGTTAGAGTGACGTATTCTGACAGGTCAGTCAGCAACTGGGGGAAAACACAGGAGCCAACCAATCAGAGCACAGCACAGCCAGAGGCGCTCTACAGAGTCGCCAGGTGAGGCGACGTCTACAGGCGAAAAACAGCAGCAGCTAAAATAGAGACTGGACACACACACGATGACTAAAAATAAGGAGAAACACCGCGGGAACATGGAGGCCCAACAGTGTCGCGACGTCACCTGATATTTTACAACTGGCACAACACGTTAAAGACATTTAACTCGAGTTTGGTGACATGAGTTTATATACTGAGAGACTATACGGCTAACGCTTCTGGATTTTTGGATAAACGTGATGAAGTGCATTGGTTTTTAATGAGTTATTTGATTCATGGTAGTTTTAGCCAAGAAAACAGCTCAACCAACAGATATAAGACAGAATATCTCTTTGTATTATATGAATGTAAACTAACGTCACTAAATGACACTGATGGAAGTTTTTAACCCGCATCCGACTTTTAACTGGTCTGATGATTTACACCATTAAAAAAAAAACATTTAGGAAAAATTACAAATATTCTGTTGGAAAGACAGAACAAACAAGACAAACACCATGGGCTCTGATAAAGTGTTGGGCACATTTCTTTAAAATTAAGTTAATAACGAGACGAATCCTAAGTGATAATCACTACTTGCACTAATAAGGATAGTGGCTTAAGTGTTTTAAACTGAAGAATAAAACTAGTCAACGCTGGGCTGCTTCTTCCTCAGCCAACACATTTAGTCGATGACAGGAGAGTTCACTTCCCCCTCGCTGTGCTTTTGAAGTTGCAGGAATTTGCTGATTTTCTCCGATTGCCGTGATTAAAAAAAACTGAATTAACTGTTGGTTGAACAGAACTAACTCAAAGATTAAAACATTGTTGAAATAAGCTCATAACATTTCCCATTACCCAGTCATAGAAGAAACACTTAGTTTCAGCCTTAAACAAAATGAAAGCGCGTAAACTTCCCAAAGAGGCCCGGACATTTCTTTAAAATTAGACAAACTTGAGCTACTTCACAGACTCTGAGCTATTACAAAGTTTGTTGTAGTATTTTACTTAAATCTTCAGGAAACTGGGCCGAAAGCGTCAATATTGATTCTCAGAACCAGCCACGTTTATTTGCAGCATCTTGAGATGTTTGTTAGTGTTTCTTTTTATAGACGTTGCTAATCTCTTGTGACAGACTGCTATCTGGACAATGTGGTCTAATCTCTTTGACTAGTAACAGTAATTTGTTTTTTTATTTTTGTTTTTAAATACTGATGCTGAGGGGATTTGTTTCCTGCCGTGACTGCTGAGGAGCTCAGACGGCCGGTTAACGTTGTGCCGATGTGAAATATCGACGGGACGGCTTTTCACCCAGCTGACTGGGTTTAACTGCGCCACCACCGAGCAGCAGATATAGACATCTATCTAAATCATTAACAACACTGCGTAAAGTAAAATTAAAAACACACAAGACTGATGTTTGAAATGGGGCACAATCATGTCAAATCTATCGCGACTTCCTTTATGAGCCCCCTAGTTCTCCTAGTTCAGAAGCACTTTAGAAGAAACATCACTGCAGAGGGAAGGAAGCGTAGGACCGGGCCTACAGAGCAACGAGCTGCTTACCTCGGACACTGTTTGGGCTCCCTAGGGTTCAGGCGAGGGAGGATGGGGTAGAGGAGGGAGATAAAGCAAGAAATAAATAGGGATCCTTTGTGTGTAGGTGACAGTGAATGAAGCAGACGGGGAGGAAGCTGTCACACAACTGGGTTCCTGCAGTCAAAGTTTCATGACTCTGAAATGACTCAAGGTCATATTTAAAAAGAAAAAAAGTTAGCTTTAAGCGTCATTAAATAACAGGACGCATCTTCTTTCAATATTAGAATTATAAAAACATAATGAGCCGATTTATGACTGTAGGATCCCCACAACACACACACACACCATGCTCTGGCTTAAGCAGTTACAATAAAGCATATTAGTAAAATAGGGTGCACTAATGTGTTTTATTGGAATCTATTTACATGCCGATACGTTGATATTCACAGGAGCGTGTTTAAGTTTTAGTGCCAAATAAGTAGCTTTTTTAAAAACTCAGATGTCCAAATTAAAAATGTTGCCATTTGCCACACAGACACTGAGGACGCTATCCCAATAAGTAACCACATTGCAGCTCCCTTTGTTTTATTTTAAATGACGCGTCTATGGTCACAGTCACTACACAGAACGTTATCGTCGGGAAGAAAAACAAACGTGAACTAGGCTGAAGTTGGTTGTTCACGTGTTTACACACGTTAAACGATTGATATCAAGCTCATACATGGATCCCGTTCTTCAGCTAAATCTAGTCTTTGTTTAAAAATATGAAAATCTAACCACAGCTGTTTTTAATCTAGATTTCACTGGTCATATTGGTTCCTTTTTCTGTTTTACAGAGCCTGCTGAAGGATTAGTTAGTCTGTTCGCTCTGATATCTAGTGCTCTTTGGCTAATTCAGCAGTGAACTGTAAATACACTTACACAACTACTGTATTTAAGTACAATGTTGATATACTGAACATGAGTATTTCCATAGTATGCTACTAAATAGAGCCATCGTTATGTAAAAAAAGAGGAGCGATATGCTGATCTATGATGCTACCAACACCCAGAAGTATACAAAGTATCTAAAAATTGGATCCAAATTGAAGAACTACAATATAGAAAATGTTTCAATGTGTATTCATTAGTGATAAAAACTGATTATAATATTCTTTGAAGAGAGCCAGCTGCATATTGAGCACCTTCACGTTTGATACTTTAAAGTACATTTTGCAGTTAATACTTCTACTTAAAACTTCTAAACTCGGCACTATCTTCGTAGGGACCCGTCAGATACATAATGCCTTCCCTAGCCCCTAACTCTCACAGCTAAAGGCCTAACCCTGACCCTCACAATTAAATGCCTGAACTTAACCTAATTGTAACATTTACCCTAAAACCAAGTCTTAACCCTCAAAAAGTCCTTTAAACTTGTGGGGGCCATCATTTTGGCCCCTCAAGTATAGCAGGCTCCCGGTTTTCGGGGCCCCACGAATATAGTAAAACAAGGACACACACACACTGAAGATTGAGGGCAGAAACAGCACCAAGAGAAAATGGACGCGACACCGAGCAGTTGGCTCCCGGGTTTATCCGTGCACAGGTGACATGTACCTTTTGGTCTTCCTCAGTCAACAGTGAGCAAGCGAACATTACGTCACACAGCAGCCCACGACACGCAAAGCAAGAGGCGAGCTAGCCGGCGTGGCTAACACATGCTAGCGGCTAACAAGGTCAGCCCCGAGCCACACAAACACCCGGCTAGCTAGCTGTTAGCATGCGCTCGAAAACGGGCCCCAGCGGGACGCCCGCCCCCGGACCACTCACCGCGTTCCTGCCAGTGATCCTGCAAAGCGCGTTAGAGAGGACGGTCAGCATATTTTGCATGCTACTGAGCGGCGACGCGGCTCCGGAGGGATTATAACGGCGGCGGCTGGTCGCTATAACTCCGTGTTAGCGTCCGTCTGAGAAACGAGTCCGCTGCGCCGAATGTTGGTTCCGTAACGGCTTTTATAGCCGCCCGGAAGTGCGCCGTCTCTTTCCGCCCGACAATTTAAAATTTAACTTAATACAAAATGCATTAAAATGTTTGTAAAAGCTTGAAAATATAAAAAAAAAATAAACGACAGTATACAAACACAAGGAAATAGTCCGCCGCCAATTATTCAAACAGCAATGCAGATAATAAAGAAGAAACAGCAGACCACAACATTAGCATTGTAGTATTTAATTAAAAATACAAAGGTAAAATTGTTTGCCTTTTGATTTTTAAACATTATGGAAACCAAAGTTAAGTAACTAGTAATACTACCAGAAACAGCTATACATAAGCTGCTCATTTATCACAGGCCCTTTAAAAGATACTTTTCTTACTGGACTTTATTAAAATTTTATACATCTACCCACTGGTTCTTAATTTATCTGACCTGTATTATAGTGTATTATATTTTTTGCTCAGCACTCCCATCCTTGTGTGCAGTGACGTGACAGTGAGCTGCTGTTACAAAGAGTTTCCCCTCGGGGATCAATAAAGTATTTCTGATTACTGTATACAAAAGTTCAAACAGCCACAACACAATGTGTTGTTAGTTTATTACGCTACAACTGAGAGCACGGCAGCCATAAACACAGAAAAATCAAATAATGATATTTAAATAAGACATAGATAACCATTTCTGCAATCATCTTTTATTTTGATACCATACAGTGTAGCGTCAGGGGCCCAAAGTGACACGAGAAATAAATAAATACATATAAATTAATCTAAATTACTGTAGTTAAAAGAGATTTAGTATATAGATTAATGGTCAATAAATAAGTAATGTTTTTCTGTATTCATTTATTTATTTCCACATCTTCACATCTCTTCTTTATAATGCGGGACGATGTCACACAACTGTGTCACGGTGTCTCTCGGTTGCGGTGATAAATGATAAGTGAGACTGTCCCACGTTTCACGTCTCTCTTAAGTGTCAGGTATCAAACATAGTGGAAGCAAAGACACAAGGACAGCTGTGAAGTCAGGATAAATAAGAATTCATTTATTGCATTCGAGTAAATACATGTCTTACGTCGCAGCAGCCCGACACATTCACGCTAAAGATACGTACATATACGTATAGAAGTCAAAGAGTGTTTGTGCGTATAAGCGACAGTGGAATATAAAAATTCCACATAACTGTAAAGCCGTGCATACGGTTAACTAAGGAACGCAGTATATGAGGTTATGACGAGGCCACGAAACTGAATGTTTGTTTCAGTTTCACTAGTCAAACAGGACTGTTGTTGAGAATCTGTAAACAATGACTGGTTGTCAAACTACCAACAGACGGTTCTGTAACCCTGGTTACAACTGCGAAACAAAACAAAGAGTGAATATAACGTAAATAAATGCAAAATAAAGCTGTCTTTCTGTTGCAATGTAGTCGTCCTCTCGACACCAAAATGTAAACCACCAGGGCAAATAAAGTAACGGGAATCAAAGTTAACAAGTTGTGATCTATAAAAAGGAGGTGCGTGCACACACATACACACACACACACACAGAGAAAGGCTTTGGCAGGCATCGAACTGGTCGCTTTCAGTGCTCCACGGTCTGATTAAAGTGTCTCTTCCCGTCCAGGTACAGCATCGACTCTGTCGGACAAACACAAAAACACATTTCACATCGAGAGGCGATCCGACAATTCTCAACCTGCAAGGGTTCCGGGGATTCTGCCGTCTTGTTCTTTTCGTGGCCTTTTAAAGTGTGACAGAGATTTAAACACACGAGTAACAGTTCGTTACATCCATCAGTACTGAAAACAAAAAGGGGGAAATAAAGAAAAACAGCGTTAATCAGCGTCTTTCTCCCAGTGGTGGAAGATAACTACGTACAAATTCGAGGTACTTTACTTGAGCATTCCCATTTTATGCAACTTTACACTTTTACTCCACCACATCTCAGAGGGACATATTGTACTTTAGTTACTATGTACGGTTTTGAATGCAGGACCTTTAGCATTTTCACCGTACTGTCTCCTGAGATTAACAGCCCCATCTCATCTAGTATTTTTCACTCACATCTTTCTGTACTATAACGTCTAAGTCATATTTTCCGTGGAGTGTAGATAGTTATAAGTAGGTGGATTCTGGGAGGGCTTCCCTAAAGCTAGCATCTGGTAATATTTTTTATTTTAGCTGTAGCTAAAGGATCTCAGGAGTTTTACAAAAACCTTCAAAATACAGAGAGAGACACACAAAACATCAATACTAAAAGCAGTCTTTGATATTAGACGCCCCACTTTTTCCCAAAAAAGTAATACCAAAATATGTGGGCATGGTTGACCAGTGTGGCTCCACGATCCCTCGAGCTAGAAAAAAAAAAAAAGACAGTCTTTGTGTCCACCTGTGTGTGTTGCACGGACATCGCGTGCACTGGTACAGCCATCTTTGTGAGGACCAGTTTGCGTTTTAGACCTTGGGAGTGAGGACATGTTTGGAAAGTGAGGACATTTTGGCCGGTTTGAGGGTTCAGACTCGGTGTGAAGGATTAGGTTAGAATTAGGGTTGGGAGAATTATCATAGAAGTCCAAGCGTGTGTGTGTGTGTGTGTGTGTGTGTGTGTCGGCTCACCTCCATATGTGTTTGGAACGACGTTGGGGACGTCGCGGTCAGAAAGGAAGGTGAAGTGGAAGACGTTGGTGGTGTTGTGCTGGCGGGTCAGCGGGTCGAACACCTCGCTGTGAACTCTGACCTGGATGTGCTTCCCCTGTGTGTAACACACCTGAAACACACACACACACACTTAAGCCTTCAGCATGCCTCAAACAACGTAACCTGACACGCTGCGTCGATTCTTTGAACTGCGGCTGTTCCCAATTATAGATTTAATGTTTGTAATGTTAGTGGGTTCATAAATCATCTAGTCACTGTTTCAATGCCTGAAAACTCGGTTCAAAAACTCAAGTATTTCTTTCTAACTTTAAGATACTTTAAGTATCCAAATGGACACGATTCTCTGACCTGTGACGAGAGCAGCAGCAGGGAGCCGATCTCCACGGGTTTCTGGAAGAGGATGTCATCAACAGCCAGCAGACTCGGCCGACATCCTCTGCGGCAGACCGGAGGACGGACAACAAACACCTTTAACATTGCGCAGCACACCGACATGTTCTTTCTCTCTCCGACATCATCTTTTCTTAAAAGCTCTCACCCGAAGGAGCAGGCGTTGGCCCAGCCCAACTCGTAGGCTTTCCTCATCAGAAAGCCTCCAAATATCCGGTTGAAGATGTTCCGCTCCTGGTCAACACACACAGAAAAACTGGTTTGAACTTACAGACATTGTCCCGTTGAAGCCCTATAAACTATTTAGAGATCACGGGAATAAACTTAAGGACATAAACTAAATGACTGGACATAAACTGGAGAATTGGTTCGGAGGAATTATGAGAAACACTGGCCGGCATAGTAAGAGGTCATAGTCTCGTTTAAAAATCTACTTTTCCAATGTTAATGTGGATTTTAGGAGGAACAGAACATACTGTGGCGTTTCCATCAAATGTGGAAAAACTAAATTAAACTCAAAGCACCGTCAAAGTAAAAAGACTCAAATAATGGGAAAATGTCTTAAAACTGACGCAGGTTTAGATCAGGCCTCAAACATCCTCCCTGTCTGTATTTTGTCCGTGCAGCTGCTCCTTCCTCTCACCTGAGGGTGGCAGATCTCCAGGCCTTTCAGTTTGGCATCTTCCAGCCACACTGAGTTTGGAGGCAGAAGTCTGCTGCGGAAACTGACCGTCCTGTAGCAGAGGGCGACAGAAGACAAACAAGCACATGCACACATATAAATGTCACTGCAGCCTGAACGCAAATGATCCAAAACAACCACCCTGCAAGCTGCCACGCCCTCGGACTGTGACGTCACCGAAGTGAAATGTGTCTCTGACCTCACCGGACTCTCATTTAGATGAACAAGGATTCTGATTGACCCCATTTGGAGGCTGACTTTACTCAAGTCTTGTATAGTGCAGAATTCATTTCACAGCATCTCAGTCATACTTTGTGTCCAGGGTGTTGAGGAACAGACTGTGCACGATCTTCCTCTCCTCGTCCGTGGGTGCCACTTTCAGCAACGACGCCGTACTCAGCTCCACGCGGCGGGATTTATTAGCTGGAAACCACACACACAAAACAGAGAAAAGAGGGAAAAAAACATGTTGGCATAAAAAAGGACAGCTTTATCTTATCTTAACCAAGGTTATGTCAAGATCTCATACCTTCCCCTTCTTGGAAAAGTTTCTCCTCCTCTGGGCCTTCTGGCCTCAGTGGATTTACAAAAGCTGCCCTGCAGACAGAAACAACCAGCAGCACAGAGGGTTAAACATGAGTGAAAGAAGAGCGAGTCTTTGTGGACTCGACACACTGAGGCTCACAAGCAGCGATGACTGTTTCCTCTCCACTCTGCCCTGTAAATCCCCTGCAGTCCCCCCCGAGTGTTAATATCACACTTTACAGCGTCAGCCCATGTCATTTTCTCGCACCGGAGGTCACGTCAGTGCTCCACAATTCTCCCTCTCATGGCTTAAGTAATCCTGTGATTTACATGCATGAAAACGTCTACAAAATAAAAGCTTTGTACGCATGAATAATGGTAATGAAGCAGCACGGGTCCGACACTGTGCGATCCCTGTTTTAGTTCGGGCTCGCCCCCCTTTCTCCACGGGCATTCATTCCGTGCCTCTCGGCCTTTTTGAAAAGCTTGGGCTGAGTGTCCTACCTCTTGTTCTCCGGATCCCGGGCCACCATGACAAACGTAGCATCCAGAACTGGGGCATAAGCTCCATCGCGGTACTGAAACACGAGTCACATTGTGAGATTTCATTCCAGTGCTAATCTGCAACATTTGCGTTTTTTTGTTGTTGTTTTTTCTTTCTTGGGACTTGTTTGTCGTGTTCCTGCTCTGCACTCGCAAGCGATCCCGTGTCAATCAAACCGTCTGTGTGGGACAATGGCAGCTTTATTCTTGGGAGTGGGTTCTGGTGAAATTCAGGTTACTGTAGGTGGTTGTATTTTCTTTGTCTGTGCAGCCCTCTCTAGATGCTGCACGCGTGGAATAAATGCTCGCATACTTTGCTTTCAATTTGCCTTTGTCTTATTGTTTGACCTGGTTTTTCTGCTAAGGTGCCTTCATTCAGGCCCATCTGGGCTGTTTAACCTCACCAGCACACTCCCTTTTCTTCTTGTCTTACGTATTTTGTTTACTTGTCCAGATAACTAAACTAAAAACATACGCAGTTTTGTGTGTGTGTGTGTGAGTAAGATCTACCTGTGACATGTGCATCTTGGCTTCAATGGAGGTCTTTCCCACCCACGTCACGTGACCGGTGAACTTGATGTCGCAGTCAGGATAGATGACGTGCTGCCTCATGTCTGTCGGACAAAAAAAAACACAAAACAGCGTGAACAGGTTTTGGAAGTGACGACCATCTACCACAACTCAAACCTGACCACTAACGTAAAAACACACTGGGACGTAAAAGGTGTGCTCACAACAAAGCATGTTTGTAGAGGTTCATTTTAAGTCTAGGTCCATTATGTCAAATGAGTACAATCTCATTTGAATTATGGAGGTGCCAAATAAGGCACCAAGGAATCAGATAATAAGAGAACTGAAAGGCTGTGAGTAGTAATTATTTATTTCATTGACGATAAGGTTGACGTCTTCAAACTGCTTGTTCTGTTTGACCAGAGATGTTAAATTTACAGTCAGACAACAGAAAAAAACTGGCATTTTTTCCACACATAAGATGGTGGAACCAGCAAATATTTAACAGTGATTCTTAATAAATAAGTTAAACATTGAACAAAATTGCTGTCAATACATTTTCTGCCAAATCGTTGAACTAATTAATTAACTGACTAATCGTTTGAGCACCAAAATCAACTATAATCGACCCAAAACACAAGAGTTCATGGGTAGAAAGACATGGATGTTCACATCTGATAGACAAACTAACAAACTCAAACGACCCAAACCGCAGGTGTGATCGCACCCTAGATAGGTCGGGGGGTCTTACCGATCTTGTCCACCAGGGCGGTGACGATGGACAGCGGAGACTTCTTCAGCGCCTCATTATAGGTGTGAGAGTAAGCGATGAGGACTGAGGCGAGAGACGAGGAAGAACATGCATCAGTGGCCGCCTGCGTTGGCCTGCCCTGCGTTAGCTTAGAGAGAGCTCATTATGTGTCGTACCTGCTAAACTGTCCAAGTCCTCCAGGATCCTCCCAAACCTGGAAGGAGACAGAAGACGAGTTAGAGGAAGAGGCTGTGAAAGCGAAACAGCACAAATCGTTAGGTTTATTGTAGTAACCACTGTGTGTTTGTGTGCCTTCGTCGGTCTCCGGTCATGCTCTTGGAATGTGTAAGTCGGGGGCCGCTGCACAGTAGCAAGGGGGCATCTTCCGAGTGAAACCAGATGTTCTTGCACAGGAGTTTGGGCTTCGTCAGAGCGTGGACTTTGCACGGTCAGAGCGTCTTAAGCACTCGGCTCTTCATAATTGGATGCAAGTGTTACCTTTGGGCTGAGAGCCAATCACAGCTGGGTTCTTTGGCTCGAAACACTGTAAAATGTACAGTAAGCGAAGCATTCGGGGAGACACACCTTGGTTGGTTCGTGATCTCCTTGCAATTATTTACTCCAACTCTTCGGTGTTCTGTGTTTATTTCATTATGTGTTGACGTCCACGCCAAGGTGAGTTCGAGTTTATGGCTGTCTGTCTGTTAACCCACACATTGGTATTGGTGTGTGTGTGTGTGTGTGTGTGTGTGTGTACCTGACAGTGTTGTGGAAGGTCAGGTATTTCTCTCGGAGCTGTGGCTCGGAGCCCAGAGGCAGGTGGACCTCCAGGTAGCTGTCCTTCATCCCCTTGGCTGGAAGGTCGTTTTGGGACTTTGCCAACATGGACGACAGCGACACGCGCTCCGCCATGGCCTGCTGGTGGTCGCTGCAGACAAGATCGTGGAACATATTGATAAAGATATAAAACCTTAAAAGATACTCTCCCTGGATTTGTTGCTGGTAAACATCCATTTCTTTTCTTTTTTTCCGTTTTCCAGTTTCTCTTTTGTAATTCTCGTCAAAGATTCAAAAGGTTTATTTGTCACATATGATGTAAATATATGTTCCAAACAAAGTAAAATGTGCATATGTCACAAGTGGTAAAAATGCAATGTGCAGAAGTTTCTTTTGTCCGTTTAAAATGTTCTCTTTAATTTTCTTTTTAAACATAAAGTTTAACTACTGAAATAAAGTAAATCCGAGTCAGTTACAGTGCAAAATATACTCAACAGCTCTCACAAAGGTGGGAAATTTGAGGGCCGTATTAGAGGAGCTGGGAATCGAACTCCAGTACTTCTGCCAGAAAGTGTCCAAGTACGGAAACTTGGCATCAGATCCATAGTCTTGCTTACTTATTCTCTGCTCGGACAGTTCCCGATTTAAATCTTTGTTTTTATTTTCAGTATTTTTCACACCAGAGTTGTGATATGCCAGTGTTTATCCAGCATTTAAATAATACAAGAGATGAATGCATATATAAAACATATGAGAGAGGGAGAAGGTTACAAGAAAACATGTGCACACACACAAAAAAAACAGATACAAATGAAATAAATTAATAAAAACTCAACAGAAGGGGGTTTGATCGAAGAGCAAATTACAGAACCATGACGGGCTTAAATCTTAATTTGGACTATTTTATCTAGACATTCTTGTGCTGCTGCTGTCTGTTTGGAGAAACGTGGCTTCGTTTGTGGATAAAACATGTCGACATTGCTCACAGTAAGGATTGTATTGGAAAAAGTGCCATAAAGTCCTAGTTATTAGACAAATAACAAACACCTTGGTGACCTGCCAAAACCAAACGAAACAGCAGAGCACAAACACTATCCTGTTTTCGTGGTGCTTTGACACAGATGGTTCAGTACCTCCAGTTAGTGGAAGCCCCCACGATTTCTCTCAGCCGGTCCCGCACTGAAAAACACAGAAGAAACGATCAGATCGTGTGTGTGTGTGTGTGTGTGTGTGTGTGTGGTAGCGCAGTGAAAGCACCAACGGTTCAAGGCTATATGTTTCATACCGTCTCTGTTGGAGCATGTGTTTCCCTAGAGACTGTTGTTTTTACAGCTGGAGCCCTCAGGGAAACCAGTTCAGTCAGACATTAAATGTGTTTGCGTTCTGCAGCACAGTCACTAAATACCCTCTGGATCGTCAGTATGTGCTGTAACTTATTTCTCAGTCTCATAGGTCTCTAGCAATTCCATTTAAATGTACCACTCTGACAAATGTGGAGTGGTCTGATAATGAGTTGATTGTAAAATATTCTTAATTCTGGCATTAAAGCTGCAGCTTTCTGGGGCCTCAAACAGCGAGACAATGTGAAACAACACAGTGGAACGAGGACGTCGAATGGCGTCAAATATCTCGTGGGAACCAGCTGTAATGGAAATACTGAAGCTCAGTGCCACAGAGGGAAGAAGAAGGAGGTTAGCAGGCGCCAACCAAAGGAATGCTGCAGGGAAGGTTTAGCCGTACTGCGCAGGAGGCGGCGTGAACGTTAAATCCAGGTGCACAGTAAAAGCTGCTGTACATGAAACAAGGTGCGAGTCGGCCTTCGGGTAACATGGAACGGAAACATGCAGGAGCGACTCGCGTGCAATTAGAGCAAATTAGAAGAGAATTACAACAGGTAGGAGTAGTGTGGTTTAGTTTGTTAGGATTTGTCTTGGTTTACCAACACGCACCATTAGACACGTGTAAGAGTGGATTTCCTGCGGAGAAACAGAAAAGATTAACAAAAAGGCGCAGGGTACAACGATCGGGGTGGGGGGGGAGGGGTGAGGCTGGATGTATCGGGAGAGACCAACCGACGTTACATTTAACGCGACAGACGCTTTAGTCCGAAGCGCTCGCACCTCCACAGAAGCAACAGCTGCCAAAATCAAAAGTGCATCAGTGCCACAGTGCTTGAGACTGGAAACGAGACATTGGCACATGCTGGCGTGGCAGTTCTAGGTGTGTTTTCAGCCCGTGGCCCGGCTGTCCTGACTTCAGCGGGCAGCCCCTTTCACTAGAGACGCAAATAACGATTTATTTTTATCACAGATTTATCTCCCGACTCAAGCGAAGCGAAGCGATCATCGCTTCACGTCGCTTGTTTGGTCCAACCAACAGTCCAAAACTCAAGGAGATTCAGAGACACATGTTTAGAGATACGTGGTTCTCACAGGACACGTGATGATCTTATAGACCATGATGCACTGCTGCAGATTAAACTACCCAACAGGTTATAAAGCAGTTAAAATGAGCTCAACATTCAACATCTGCAGCACTAAAATGCAACACGCACATTAATGCAGCGGTGATATTAATCCAGAAACATCAGATAGAACAGGACACACTTTTACTGCACAGTGAGTACTTTTACTTTTGATACTATAAGTACATTTTGCTGATAATACTTAGATACTTTTAGTTGGGTAATACTTCTTACACCACTGAAAACAGCAAATCATACAGCGTGTCTATAACATGTCTATGATTAAACCGGCTGGGGGTCAAACATGGAAGCATGGTTCTTATGTTACGCTCTCACCTTCAGCCATGTCCAGCGCCCTGCCCTTCTTCGCCACGCCACCTGCGAAGAACGACCTGGTGGTCAAGGACGCAGCCGACCGCAGCAGCAGGAACCTGCAGCGCACATGAGGACGTGATGACAAAACAAAACAAAATAACCCCTCAAGGCCACGGGGTCCAGTTACATCCCCCGTGCATCCATCCTCCTCCAATTCCAGGCGTCTTTAGGTCGTGCCCTGCTCGCAGCAGAACACCCAGACTCTTTGCTGCCCAACGTGAAGGCGTGTGGCGTCACCAGATACTGCAGTTCTGCTGCAGCTTGCTCCATTACAAACACAGGAGGGAAGCAACAAAAGTAGTTAATCCACAGTCACAATACCTCCTAACTGCAGTCCCACCTCTTAAGGCTTCTACTCCATTGCATTTCAGAGACACATACTTGACCTAACGCTTGTATTTTCTGTGGATGAGAGCGGCTGGTCATATCTTCCCCACGTGTGTTGATTTCAAGCAGTCGGCTGGCAACTGTAGTAATATTTTCAAGCGCTCCTTTGTCAAGAAACTCCTGTTTTATCTCAGAGGAAAAACTATTTGGCTTGTTACTTCGGCGCATTTATCTGCTAACTTACCTTGCAGAATAAGATTTAGCATTGCTCAGGAGCTTATAAACCAATAATAATAATAATGCATATTAAAGACTTAAACTCCATACTTTATACACCAAGTATATGCCTCAGCTTGACCTGCTACAATAACTTTAAAAGCAGTGCAACTGTATGGAAAAGCTCTTTTCTCCACAGTGAAATACTTGAGGACAGTTTGCCGTTTTCACAATTTTGGGTTATTTTTTCTAGCAGTGCTGTGGACACGACAGGTTAACTATTGGTTAATTACTCCCAGGTGGAGCTGATTCCTTCATTTATGTAGCAAAAGGCCATAGGACAGCTCTACAAAACGAAGTACCAGGACAAATCATTGGCACAAGCAGTTGCTGCTCAGCATTATCGGGCTGGTTGTAAATATGCTAACGGCGAGCGCTGCTTCTGTAATTAGCTGCAGTGGCGCCGACGGAGCTCTGAACCGCCCACTGACCTCCGTAAGAGCATTGCGGGGTCGGCGTTGGAGGTTTCGGGGGTCCAAACAAAGCCGGTGGGCTGAGTAAAAAGGAGAGAAAAAACGCACAGATGTCCACGTCAGGGCAGCGCCAGGCCGTCGGGACCACAGGACAGGCTTCCGTGTTGGTGTTCGGCCCCGCCCACTGCTTCGTGACGCAATACGCTACGTTCTGAGACGTACAGCGTCGCATTCACTTTGTCTTTTGATTCATCGCTGTAAATATCTTTTCCTTTTATTTCTTACTCCAGTGCTGCTTTTATTTGCGTTTTTATTTTATTGCGTTTTAAATATGTAAACGTGTTCTGTGTGGGCGGCTGCAGCTGATATTTTTATTGTGCAATCCTGTAATGTATAAAGGCAATAAAGCTGAACCTTTTAACCTTGACCAGGCAGAGACCCCCTCCAATCATCAGACAACCTGGCTTCGTTTTGTGAAAGTTAAAGTTGTGAATGTGGATGTTCCCCCGACTGTTTCTTATCAGAAGGTGAGAAGCCTGTGCCCTTTTTATTTATAGCTGGCTCTGGAGGAGCTCTGTCCCGTCTGAGAAAATCATCTCGCATTGGGTTTAGAGACTACAAATGTATAATGGAAGCACATCACAAACTTTCATTATGGGAGATGTAGGATCCCGTTGTTTTTGGCACTAGGAGTCAGAATTCCTCGACCTCTGCTGCTTCAATTTAGGAAAATCGTTTTCAAGATGACTCCCTTACAAGTCCCCTAACTCTGCGGTGCACTGCAACATTTCTGGCACACCCCTTTAAATATCGGATCGGAATATTTTTCCACCATTGCATAAGGTTGTAACAGTGACTAGTATGGAGTGTGTACTGTCAGAGCTTCTGGAGTAGTTTTTTCTAGTCCGTGCAGCACATAGAACCCTCTAGAATAGTTTAACTAACAGTTAAACGGACGACAGAGAAAGAAGTGCTATTACATTTTCCACTTGATGTTATTTATTTTACTGGTTTTATTTTTACAGCTCGAGTCCGGTAAAACTTTTACTTTAAATGTTCTACAATTTCCAACGTGGAACTACTACTTTTGCTCAGAGTAGAAAATACTTCTCCAGGTTTCTGCCTCCGCCATCAAAAACAAAGATCTGATGAGAGGATCCAAACAGACTCTTCGCGTGACCACCCCTTCGTGCCACGTTCGGATAAAAAAATAAAAAAAATCGGTCGCAAGTGCTCGTCGCTGATTCGTCAGAAATCCGAGAGCGGTGGCGCCTGGCCAATCGCGTCCCTGCGCGAGCCGGCGATAAAAGCCGGGGATGTAAACAAAGGCGAGCGCAGTTGAACGGCAGCGACCCAGCGGAGGGCGGAACGTGAATGTTGTTGTCTCGACGAGCGCGTCCGGACCAGAGGCTGACTGTGGGGGAAAAGCCACTCTGAAGCGAATGAAGAAGCAATTAATCTTTCACTTCACATACAGAGGACTTCTAACGAGAGGAAAAAAGAGTAAAAGAAGAAAATGGATTATAAATTACGAAAGGCTGAACCCCGGGACGTGTCCGATATATTACGACTGGTGAAGGTAACGTTGGGCCTGCGGCCGGGACAGACCAGGGATGTTGTCAGAAACGCCATTAAACTGTCATCATTCGACATGAGTTAAACATAACGGCTTCCCCGGATGGAAGTTAGCTCAACTAGCTAGCCAAATATCCGGCTGAGCCGTTAGGTAGCCTTGACCTTTATATGAACTGTAACGCCAGTTAGTCCGACGGTCTAACGGCGATAACGTGTTACACGGAAAATGTCCGGAGGATGTGCGAGTGTGAGATCAGCGTCGCTGGCCTTTGTGTGGAGCCAGGCGACTCACATCCGGTGTGGCTGGCGGGCCTCCAAATATGGTCCGTCTTAACGTCCAGCTTATGTTCTTATCGAGCGGTTGTCACTGGCGAAACGTCACGGCGGTTGTGTAACCGCTCACCTGAATAACACTGCTAGGCCTGCAAATGAGTGTTGTTTTCATCACCGTTGCGGCGTTATCGGTTACACACTTAGTCTGTAAAACGTAAAAATAATAATAATTTAAAAGACTTAATAGCTTCCATCGCAATTTTTCAGACCCCCCCGCTTCCCGAGATGACGCGTTTTTAAATCCGTTGTTTTGTCTGATATTCTAACAATCAAGCCAAAGAGTTGTTCTTTTTAATGAAAAGCAGGAAATACTCACATTGGAGAAGCTGCGGTCTCTTGATAAATTACTTAAAATGAATAATCAGCTATCAAATTTGCTGTTAATTACATTTTTTTTTTGTCAGTTGGAGTTTAATAAATCGTCCAAGCTAATATATATCAACCGACATGATCTTATCGCACATATATCGGTGCGTGTGTGTATGCAGATATAAGAGTAATATCAATGTATTTATCAACACTATTAACTGTATAAGCAGTTAATGAATTCTTAATGCCATAACCTAACTTACTGGAATTGTAAGCAATGCTTATATTTGCTGAAAGGAGGTTAAAAATAACCGTGTGTATAATGTCCCGCTCGGTACATATAAAGTCCAGCGGTCTATCAAAAATGTTTAGTTATTTCTTAGTTTCGGCTTCAAACCTCTAATATCAGTTGGCTGCCAGTGTCTAACAACCGGTCCTTTTTTAGCACTAAACGAGATGTTTCCTCCTTCCTTGTTTCAGGAACTTGCAAAATACGAAGAGATGGAGGACCAGGTGACACTGACTGAAAAAGGTGAGCGTTTTAGGTTACCGCCATCAATCTTGTGTATACACACACACACACAGAGGTATCCGTGTTGTTCGCCTCATGCTTAAAGGATTTTATGTCCTCGCAGAACTCCTCGAGGATGGATTCGGTGACACCCCGTTTTATCATTGCGTCATCGCCGAAATCCAAGGAGAGAACAGCAGTGAAGGTATGACCCACCCCACCTCCCCTCTTTAGAAAGATACCTGTTGTAGCATGTAGCTGCAGGTGTTCACCCGGATCTGATGTATCCATAAAGTTTAATTCAGCAACGTGGCGATGGCTTCAAATTACATCAGCAAGTCAAATTTACGATACTCGTTAAAAGTTGGACGAGTATCTGTTCGCAACTCAGCTCTCAGCAAATCAGCATTTTTCCCCGGAGCCTACCGTTAAGACAAGATTTAGGGGGGGATTCCCACATGAACTAAGAAATTCAAAAGCTCTATACATACTACATTACAACACCTTAGGCCATGGATATGAATTGTACACGTACATGAATGAGTCCGGCTCGCAAACCTTTTTATCGAGGTCGCATAGAGACCGGCGGGGAGTCATTCTAAGGTAAACCCACAGCTGTAGTGTATAAATGTAGGCACAATAATTAAGTAAGTGAACCTTATTTATATAGCACCTATCACAAAGTGCAACAGTTTTCAATAAATACAGTTTACAGAAATATAAATGCAGCAGCAGAACACTCAACCATTTCATCGTTGGCCAACTTGTGTCTCTGCAGAACCGAAGGTGGTGGGTTTTGCCATGTACTACTTTACTTATGACCCCTGGGTTGGCAAACAACTCTACCTGGAGGATTTCTACGTGATGGAGGAACACCGAGGTAAAAGCACCAGCTCATCTAGTCCAGTCCGCGTTCAGCCGCTGCTTAGCTGCTTTCTCATTAACGAGCTCTCTCTCCTTCCTTTCCCAGGGCTGGGCATCGGTTCGGAGCTCCTGCGGCACCTCAGTGATGTGAGTGTGTGGACTGGACAGCGGTGTCGGCGCGCAATAAATAATAAAACAGGACCGTTGTGAGCCCGGTCGGTGCCAGACTGCTGAATCGCCTCCCACATCTTTGTTCAGCAAGTCAAACTGCTCAAACCGGTGTTTGTGCCTGTCGGCGGGTGTTTCCCCCGGTTACAGTAACAAATGACCAATCAGAGCCGAGTTGGGGGATGTCCTCTTCCCGCACAGCTACGTATCTGCCACATGGCGACAAGCGCGGATGAGATTGGACGTGTTGTTCTAAGTTGACCGTCAGAAGGAACCCGCAAATCAGCACATTTCTTAGATCAACGTGTGAAGTTAATCGCTTCTAGCAACCACGTTACGACGCGTCGCCTCGCACGAAGACTTACGGGGGAATGAAGTCGTAGTAAAACATAAACCTGGTTAAAAGCTCAAAATTAAATGAGTGGAACATAAAATATGCCCGGCACAGTGAGTGTGACACTTCAATCCGCCCGTGTCGGATCAGTAAAGTTTACCTTATGTTAACGTGGGCGAAGAATAAACCAGAAGAACAATTTAGCACATTTAAAACACAAAACGAATGTGTATCGAACACTATTTTTGGAAGCGAGAAAGTGAAGCGCTAGTACAATCTTACACGGTTACAAGCACAACAAAATAAGAAAAGATCATGTCAGACACATTGAGGTGCTACTCACATGGGTATCCTTACTAAGAAAGTGGTGAAAAGATTTAAAGCACTTTGGAAGTTTAAAACAGTTGTGCATTTTTGGCAGTTCAACAGAGGAATAAATGGAAATATATAATTTCTTCTAATACCAGTGTAAAGTTTTGTCTTCATTCGCTGTCGGGGGCCAGCAGCTCATCCAGAGTCTTAATAAGCAGGTTGCTGATTTGATCGAGCTGTAAAATCACCAGGTTCTCCATCGCTACGGCAACGAAGATTTGAGTCCATGAGAGAGAGCGCCCAGTGAAATGAGAACAAGCAAAACGTTTCCTTCCATTTTGCTTTCAAACACCTGACTTGAGTTCCAGTTTCTTCTCTGATTTGGAGTTTTGAGTTGCCTTTTTAACAGAAGACGTGGCTTGGTTAGCTGAACATGTGGAGTTTGAAAGCTGTGGGCATTTCCCAGGCAGTAACGGTCTAATAGCCCTACTGTGTTGCATTATGGGGAATGTAGTACTTATTGTTTTTGAAGCTACTAATGATTGAAAGTCAGTATAAATTAGGCTCTGCTGCTTCAGTCTTGTAAACACCTTTTTTTTTTTTTTTTTTTTTTTTTTTTTTTTTTTTTTTTAAATCCCCCCCCCAACTGGACTAACCCTGCCCTGTAACTCTCGTCCCTCTTCCAGCTGGCGATGAAGACGCGCTGTAACGGCATGATGTTCGTCGTGGCGGAGAACAACGAGCCGTCCGTGCAGTTCTACAAGCGGCGCGGCGCCGAGGACCTCTCCCAGGAGGAAGGCTGGCGGCTCTTCAGGTTCGACAAGAGCAGCCTCGTCAAGATGGCCACTCCAGCGGAGGAATGACGAGCGGTCCAGCGGAGACCGGAGGCGGGAGACGGGGAAACCCGAGAGTCGGACCAGAGCCGGCGCGAGACTCCACCTGCTTTTTCTTGACGAGTCATTTTTATTGAATCTCTGATGTCGTCGCCACTTTTCGCCGTCAGTCATGTGAGGGTGTCACGGTGGTGGCATCGCAGCTCGGGCATCAGTCGGCCGCTCTGCATCGGACTCTGATTTTTCCTCTCCCTTCAGACAAGGGTTGGTTCATGGGCGGTCAGCTTTTTAAAAAGGGGAATTCTGTATCACAGTAACATGATTCTGCATGTAGTTCACAATCTTAGTAAGCCTTTAGTTGATTGACTGTCAGTCTGAATCATTTAGTTTCTTCTAACCTTTCAGTAACTATTCTTTGTTGTTGTTTGATGTGCAGGAATAGATAATATCACTCGAGTTTACAATAAAACAATAACTGATCACACGTCAGTCTCTTCCTCTTGGCACCACAGGTCGACGCTGTCAACCAACATGGGATAAATGTAGTTGCAGGGATAAAATGGGGGGGGGGGGAGTTCGAAAACTAAATGTATTAAATAGCAAACATTACATTATGATTTAAAAAGACATTTTTCAGTTTCACTTAATTTCATAAGAGTAATTTGTAATGGCTGGGTGCCATTTTTATTATATACATATTTTAGTCTTATTTCAATAAGCAAGAAGATGTTTTTAACCTGCCTGTCCATTCTTCTATGGAACGTATATCCTCAATAAGGCAATATGCAGTAATACGTTTCCTTCCCCTGAAAGCACAATAATCAGGGGGTGTTCCCAATATTGCAGTCTGCAAGAAAACCTAAAAAGTATTTATATAAAAAGGATAAACTTCAGTATCAGCCTTTTGTGTCAGAACAACGGCACTTTTCAGCAATTGACTTCAATGGATTAGAGTAAACTTTTCTAATTGATGTAGCGTTCGGAAACTTGAATTGATGAGTTGTAGTGTCATGCTTTTTTAAAATTTTGCCTCTGTGAGACTCTAGGAGTGAGTTCTCGAAGTTTCTCCAAAGCGCTTCCAGTGAAGAGTTTATTGCGTGTGAGAAGCCCGTTTGGACTTGTCACGTAGTTAATAAACTCAGCTCGTCATAATGCTGACCTGAGGTGTTCTGTAGCTCTTATGGTGACATAAGATTTTTCCAGAAGGAAACTGAGCCATAAAGCCGTTAGTCTGAGTTGAGCAATGATCAATCCACTGCAGTGACGGGGGGGGTTACGATCGTCTTTTGTGGTAAATAGTGACTTCACCCTTACAGTCAGAAACAATCCTACAAAGTGAACACGCCCCGTGCCGCCAGAGAGACCTTCTCCCTCAGGGTTTCACCTCAAGCGAGCAGTCGAATGCCTCTGATTGTGGCGACAACATCAATGAAAATGACACGTTAGGCCCCAGAATAAACTTCTGACCTATATCGCTGACCCTTGATCCCCCTGCGGGACTTTTTTATGTTTGTCTGGTTAAACATTCACCAGAAGGTAATGAAAACCGTTCTGCTGCTCAGTGAGCGCAGTCCCATAAAACCAGGCACCATCAACGCTCGAAAATGTGAACATTTGTGTGCACAAATGAGTAAATTTTTCCCCCTCAAATCAGCAATTTTTACACTTGGATTACTTGTGTCCTTGAATTAATAATTTGTGCCCACAAAATACTAAATTACCTCAAACGAACAGCATCATTTTAGCAAAGTGAACTAAAATTAGAGGTTAGTCAAGTTTGAGTACCTGCCTTCCACTTACTGCATTAACTCCGACAAATGAATATTAAGTTATGACATGCATATGATTTAAACATTAGCAATTATTTAATGCTTTTGGAAGTAGTTTTAGCAGTGCTTGTTTCATCGCTGCTGGCCGGCTTTGGCTGCGTACCTGCTGCAGTGTAACGCAGAGCACAGTTAACATTAAATGCAAATTATACTTAAAGATAGACATGTAACTCCATAATTAGCAAAATGCGGGAGTTCATTTTTAACATCTTCAGTTGTAAGCATTTTTTTTTTATAATTACCACTTGAAATGATGAAGGCACTTGCAAATGACAAGGTGATACAAAATGTAAACCAGACTTTGGTGTTTCATTTTTACCTCTTTACGTAATATTTCATTGAATGCTTCTTTTTTTGCTCTCTACAAAATTAACAAAAATGCTGACAAAGAGGAAGGTCTTGGGTAGACAATAATGAGCTCTAAACTGAAAATTAATCAGGTCTGAATTTCAGTTTGTGTGACGTGATGATGCAGAGCTGTAAATGCGAGTAGTGACCCTCTGGTTTAGCATTTAAACAAGAGAAGCTAAAACCATGACATGCACACAAAGCACATGCTAACAAGCTAAACCTACATGCTAAAATTGAACAATTTAACAGGCTAACGTTAGTATGCTAGCAAACTAAATGTAACATCCTAAGTGCAAGTACGTTGAAAGCAAATAGTAAACTCGCATTTTAACTCAGTGGAAGGCGAGCGGTGACCTTCCAGCTCTGCAAGGGAAGCGACAACCATGACATGTACACATGCTAACATGCTAAGCATCCTGAGCTTTTAACATGTCAGCAGGTTCGTTTTTAGGATTCGGCTAAAAGCACAGCTGAGCCTGAGCACGATAAGCTCAAACTTCATTCTCGAAATACACTGTATTTACATACATACTGCTGTAGTAAGAACATATGGTAAACAAAAGTAGAATAAGAGGACGCATTTCAGTGTTTTAAAAGACGTCCAGCTCAGTCTGATGAAACTTAAGCCAAGTCTGACAATGTAGAGCTGAGCCTGGCAACCTCACAGGTAGCCTGCTGAGACTCTAAGAAGTCTGGAAATCCCAACGAAACCATTTAAAATCCAGTATCCGCAGCAACACGCGTCGCCACGATAGGGTTTTCCACAGGATGGGACATGTTGCCGCATGAGTTTGGATATTTGAACGGCTCAGAAAGTTACTTCAGTGGCCCCTGCTCATTGAGACCTTTTGACTTGGCTCTGAGGGATCGTCGTTTCCGGGCCCTTAAGTGAAGGGCCATTTGGTTTGGACGCAGCGCGTTGAGGAGTTTGAGGAGCAAATCTAAACAACAAGCGAGCGAACAGGAGAAAACAATTCTGTCAGCCGATGGTCTCGTGCTCAGTCTCGCATTTAAATTCTCTATTTCCTGTCACCCGGCCCAGATCTGCCTGTCACTGGCAGCCCGCCCTGTTGTCTGTTTCCTGTCGAGGAAAGTTAACAGAGAAGTGCTGCTTCGTTTTAAAACCACGTGCAGATTTAAACCATGCAGCTGTGCAAGAATTGCGCTCCCGTGTTGTGTAAAACCCAGAGCATCGAATTAGACGCTGCAGATCAACACAAGTCACAGGAATGGAGGCTAAACACGCACACAGTTTTAAGTGTAAAAGGTGTTCTGGGAGACGCTGTTGACACTTGTTAGCCAGTGAAGAGCAGCTGGAATAGAAAACATGTGACAGGTAAGTGTTAGTTTGCATTCAAATAAAAAAAATCCGAGTCATAAAGCTCTATAAAGCTTAGTGGTTTGGGAATATTGGGCAGCAAAGACTGGAGCCACCAGCCTGTAAAACCGTCGTACTCTTTATTCAGTTATATTAAACCCTAAAGATTTTTTATTAGTTTATTGTTACACCTGTAATGATACACTTACTTCCATCTCTTTATTCTGTCGTGCAGTTATATAAAGAATCACTGTTCACTGAAGGATAAGAAAAAACAGTATTCAGATCACCTGCCTAATCAGGGATAGTGAAACCGGAGGGACGCGAAGCGTGAACTCCCATGATACAAACATTCGTACAGAGTGACTTACACTTATTTAATTCTATTATTATTCCTTATACCTCTTGCGAATAAAATTCCATAAATCTGCTTAGATATAATAGAAAAAAATGGCGCTCCTTATAACTCCAGAACTTGCCTGAGAATCATCACGTTTTTAAGTTTTCAGTATCAAAGTAATCCAGTGACAGTTGTCTCTGCATCCATGGGTGCTTTACAGACAACAACTGCTAACAGTTAATCCGGCACACTTTTAAATGGTGCCAATTTGGCAAATATAGGCTAAAACAGACCGGGGTTAAAATCGCAGCCCACAGCTAACTCAATGGCGACATTACACACACACACACACACACCGAGAGAATAAAAGCAACGTTGAGTCTTAATTTTCCAGTTTCTCTTCATCTGCCTTCTCTACTACTAACAAGGTTTAATTTCATGGTTCCCAGAATGCCTTTCATCAACCTCCAGAGAACAGTTTTGGGGTTTGTTTGTGATTGCAGGCGTGTTGCTGCATTTCCTTCTGATCTATCAAATCTAAAATGGGTGTACACATTAGTCTACGTGCTTCCCCACGGAGGATATTTCTCCCTGTATGGTTGTTGAACATTGGTGCAGACGATTTCAAAACTGTGGGGACGTGCGGGAGAGTTGAGGGGCAGGCACGGAGGGAGGGGGGGGGAGGTGAGGCCAAGGAGACAGGTGCGTGTCTGAAAACAGGAAGTTCATTATTGTAGCTGGAGCTGCGGCAGTGGCTGTGACACACGGATCCTGGAGGTGATTAACGTACTTTATTAAAACCCTTAGATCGCAGCAATTAAGTGTCAAAAATTTTGTACTCCCGCTCGGAGTCATAACTCAGTCAAGTCTTGACAAAGAGACATGAAACACACGGATATCATTCAGTGTGACTTAAATATCGTTAGATCGAATAAATGTCCATAAATCCGCTTAGAAATCATGGGGGGGGGGAGATGCTTCTTATAAACGCCAGAAACTTAAATAAAGAAACAAACTTTTATTATGCAGGATTGACAAATAAAATGAATTTTGAGGCAAACCGAGCTCAAGCCCCCCCAATAACTGCTTAAACTGGGTTCATTTTTAAACTTGATAAGGAGTCACTCAGTTAACACGGGATGTCAAACAGCCAAGGAGCTGTTGTCTGCCTGTCTTTGAGATGAGTTATGTATAATAAACCATCACTTTTAACTCTGATACCTGTTAAAAACATCTCTGTCAGGCTCCAAGGTGAAGCGACTAGTATTTCCAGTTGGACTCTGAGTGCCTCCATGTTTTACCCCCACCGGGCTGCATCCTTACTCAAGGTGTGTGTCTGTAATTATGTCACATGTCCTCTCCTTGACACAAATTTACACAACAGAAACAGAAAATACTGAACATGTGGGCTGCACTCAGCCACCTTCCTGTTTCGCAGGTAAACGTTCATATACATTAGGGTTACATCTGTGTTACGCTGGAATTGTTCTTCTCAGAAGATTCGTGTAAACGTCAACTGACCTGATCAACTGGATTTTCTGACGTGTGGATAGTAAAGAAGCCAGCAAAACAATTAAACCTGAATCTGTTTCCACCTCTGTATTTAATGTTCCAGTACTGAAATATTCTCAGGAAACAGCTGTGAAAGCAAGAACAGTGACATCCATCTACTTTATGAGTGCTTTTATTTTTAGGCACAAATCATTCTTGGTAGCTATGGGTGTTTTTTTTGGGTTTTTTTTCGGGAATTCTGGGAGAGTTTTTATTAACAGGAAACCACTGAGGAAAATCCCACCCTCACCCCATAAACTGTAACTCTCCAGCTTTGACGGACATCACGTAAGATTAAAACTTTCCAGGCATTAGTTTAGTGTCGTATCAGTGTTTGATCGGTGGCTCGTTTCCTTTTAGGAAAGGGTTGTGCTTTCCTGGCCGTGAAGTGTGTTTCTAGTTTCCACTGATGTCTGGGTCATTTCATTTACTGTGTTTCCACCCGCAGAGCCGACTGGCACCGACGCAGAGACACAAATACAGAGACGCACCCCGAGGCAGACGAGCAGGGTGCAGATATCGAGACACATGAGCTGACGAGATAAAGGCAGACGTTGAGCCTCTTGTTTGCAAGTCAGAAGATTTCTCTGAAATGTGAGGGAGGTGTAATAAAAACCAATTTTAGGGGTTAATGTGGCTCAGAAAGAAAGCTGCAAAAAATTTTATTTAAAATTCCGTAGAATAAAATTTTGGCCTCGTGACAAACGCAATTCTAATCCAATGCACATCTTTTTAGTCACATTTAGTATCTCCTCGCGGTCCACTAGCTGTCCCTTAGCTGTGTGTGTGCTGAAAAAACCTCCGGTGTTTGTACTCAGCCCTGGCTCCGTAAATGGGAAAACAAACAAAGTGGCTCAGACCGAGCAACACAACACTATTACAGCCATGATTTGTGCGTCAGGTAACGTTAAATGACCTGCCCACGGACGTTCAGGGTCACGTTTTATGTTGGCAAACAGGGAAAAGGACCCAAGTGCAGATAGAGGTGGCATCGTGATGAGAGGTGATCTTTCTTTGCTGACTTACAGGCAAGCTGACAGGCTGTCAGGCTGTGAACAGGTAGGTAGGTAGGTAGGTAGATAGGGAGCTGGCTGGCAGGCAGGCAGGCAGGTAGGCAGGTTGCTGGCAAGCATGAATCCAGAATACACAGGCAGAACCAACACAGCAAGGGCATTTAACAAACTGACAAATAAGACAAGGAAAACACACAGACCAAATACCCCCAGGTAGGGCAGAAAACAGACACAGGTGAACTAAATCGACACAGGTGAAAACACTCAAGGCAATCAAAGGGCAGGAAGCAGAACCACAAGCCACATGAGGAGAGGAGAATGTTTCAAAATAAGACCCGAAATAACTGAACATGACCCCAAAACCCATGAGCTTCCTTTCTAGTTTGCCAAGATGTGCCGCTGCTGTGCTCTGGGAAACCGTCTCGTCCTCTCTGGCTGTTCGCTGCAGCAGCAGCTACTGTAGGGACAGTTTGTTGACCCACAACCTCGCTAGCGTTACTTACATTACCTGCTTTGGCGCTGTTCGCTCCCCATCACTGTATGTGTCATGGTGTTGTATTCCTCACCTTTAAAGTTGTACGAGCTTATATTTCTAATACCTTTTGTGATTGTTTTAATATGTGTGGCTGTGAATGAATTGTCTTGTTGTGGTCTTGTGTGTATCTAAGTTATGCATTTGTAGAGGCATGAAATGGTACAAACACAGAGACAAAGAGTGACGCACAGTCTGTTTGCAAAAGACATCTCGATCTCAATGAGATTGCCTGAATGAATAATAAAGCTTGACTAACGCCCTCACTAACTAACTAAACATCGTTAAACTTAATCTGACTTTCCATAAAAGAGACACTTTGGTACTTCTTAGTCTCACGCTGAGCAAACTGTCATGAATGAGTGGTACAAGGAGTTAAAAGTGTGTCCCGCTGCCGAAAAAAGAGGAACGTAACTGGAAACATGACGGCCCGAAGAGGGGAAATGAATTTCTGATCTATTTATGATATTCTGAGCTACTTACCAGCGAGAGCAACTAATATGCAGCTGTAATCACCGGTCGTTAGGTGGTATGCTTGCTAAAAGTCTCGTTACAAACCCAGAGCGGACCGGGGAAGCCCGGAATTGCAGCGCTTCCTCGTGTAACCCACGGAGGGTTTTACCGTTGAATGTGACACCTGAGGTGCTTTGAGTAGCTCCATTTTATGCTACTTCGACTCCACCACATTCATTTGACCGCATTAGTTACTGGTTGCAGATTCAGGTTGTTAATACAAAATAGAATGCAAGAAATAAACGAGGAATTATTATTATACAATATTAATTATTCTGAAATGGACCGTTCTGCATAATGAGTACTTTTACCTTATGTACTTTAAGTACAGTTTGATGCTAATATATATGTACCTTTACTTGTAACAGAGTATCTCTACACTGTGGCACTGCTACTTTTAATCAAGTAAAAGATCTGAGTATTTCTTCCACGCTGGAAGCGCACTTCTCTAAAAACAGACGGCAGTGAATGCTGCTGAAGCCTTTCTGTGTCTCCGTACTGAATTTTCCCGTTTAATCTCATTTCCTCTCTTTTCCTTTTCTCTGTCTGCTTTTGATTTATCTTCGGCCCACTGATGTAATGTTTCTGCAGCGGAGGCCATGATGTAACGCTCCTCTGCTGTTGAACATTTTCAGGGGTGATCTAATTGTGTGTTTACCCTCCTCCATTTTGAAAAAACAAACTTGAATTTGAACAGTTAAATGCCTCTTTTTCGCACACAGTCTTTACAGCAGCGTGTGACGACTAACAGACCTCAAAGAAGCCAAGTCAGCTGTTTCCTAACTGAAAGTGCATCAGCCAACATAAAAGCCAGTTTATGTCAAAGGGAGCAGTCTCTAAAACCGTGACGGCGTATTTCAAACTGTCACTGACGCGACAAAGAGGAACTAAAGAGCACAGCAAGTTTTGTGTGCGAGTCCTTGTTCCTGTCGAGGTGTTTAAAGTTGGTTTAGGTTCCTCAAAACCTTCTTAGATGCTGTGAGAAAATATTCACTTGTACTTGCCATCCTGTACGCGAACAACGTGCTGCCAAAACATATCTCAACCTTTTACTTAACCTTAACAGTTAATATGTTCTGAATCACCGGGTATTTTGAGTTTCCATCGGGGGAGGAAATTGTTGCAGATTGTTATTCACCTTTTCCAGCTAAAGAGCGACGAATGATGGCACTTTCAATTTCTAATTTAATTTTAGTCCAGTTTTAATGTTCTGCCTCTGAGCTGAAGTGAAACCAGATGGTACACATCAACTTTAACTTAAACTTTGACGGGAATGCAGGAGAAGCAGGTCGGGAGGCAGGAGTGCAAAAATGCGCCCTGGGAGATGCAACGAAGATAACTTAATATTGTAATACACTTTTAAAGTGAATGAAAGCGTTCATATTATTTGAGTTTGCTACTTGTATTTTCTTCTTTGTCTTACTTTGATTTGGGGACTACATCCTCTAAGTCGTGGAACTACAGTTCCCAGAGCTACAGCTGTTGGGGGATGTAAACACACCAGTTCATGTGTGGTTCGGCCCATCTCCTCAGCGAAGAGACGCTCTGCTTCAGGGGCCCCTCCTCTGGCTCCACGTCCC
>CM022493.1:6267094-6295767 GCA_011952105.1 Coreoperca whiteheadi | reverse complement strand
CCGACGCTCTGCTCCAGGGCTGGTGTACAACGACGGCAGCTGAAACAAGTGACACCAAGAGGAAAGTCAGCGTTAACGTGGAATCTCAACCGCCTTTTGATCCATCGAAACTGCCCCAAAGGTCGAAACTGAAAAAGAATGTGTTGTCACAGGTCCCACTTCAGTGATAAATAAACACTGAGCAGGTATTAATTTATTGATCAGAATGCACATACAATCTATGCAGACACACAGCAGTAGACATAAATATGGCTAAGAACAAGACAAGCATTAAGCTACCATGTGCAATAACAAAACAACAACAGCATCATCTGCATCTGTATCTATCCTCTGGCCTGTGGGTAGAAACTGTTCTTGTGTCTACAGAGCTCTGTAGCGCCTCCCAGAGGGGAGAAAGTGGAACAGGTTGTGTGCAGGGTTTGACGGATCTGCAGTGATCTTTTCTGCGGTCCTGACTGTCCGCTGTAGTCTGTTCCTGTACTGTTTGGTGGCCGATCCAAACCAGACAGTGATGGAAGTGCAGAGAGCAGACCGGATTATTGCAGAGTAGAACTGGATCAGCAGCTCCCGAGGCAGGTTGACCTTCCTGAGCTGGAACAGGAAGTTCAACCTCTGCTGGGCCTCTTTGATGACGGTGTTGATGTTGATGCCCACTTTAGGTCCTGGGAGATTGTGGCTCCCAGAAACCTGAAGGCTTCAACAGCAGACACAGTGATGGGGGGCAGTGTTGGGGGGCTTCTCCTGAAGTCCTCGGTCATCTCCACAGTTCTGAGCGTGTTCAGCTCCAGATTGTTCTGACCGCACCAGAGGACCAGCTCTTCAACCCCCCGCCTGTATGCAGATACGTCACCGTCCTGGATGACGCCGATGACCGCTGTGTGGGTCTCCTGAGGTGCAGTCGTTGGTGTAGAGGGAGAAGAGCAATGGGGAGAGCACGCACCCCTTGGGGGGGCTCCAGTGCTGATTGTCCGAGAGCTGGATGTGCTGTTCCCCATGCTCACCTGCTGCCTCCGGCCTGTCAGGACGTTTGCGATCCACTGACAGGTGGGGGCTGGGACAGAGAGCTGGGTCAGTTTTTTATGTAGGATGTCCAGGATGATGGTGTTGAACGCCGAGCTGAAGTCCACAAACGGGATCCTTGCGTGTGTCCCTGGACTGTCGAGGTGTTGCAGGATGTAGTGCAGTCCCATGTTGACTGCAGCTTCCACTGACCTGTTTGCCCCTGTAGGCAAACTGCAGGGGGTCCAGCAGGGGTCCTGTGATGTCCTTCAGGTGGGTCAGCACCAGTCTTTCAAAGGACTTCATGACTACAGACGTCAGGGCGACGGGCCTGTAGTCATTTAATCCTGTGATGGAGGGTTTTATGGGGATCGGGGTGATTGTGGAGCGTTTGAAGCAGGTGGTGACTTCACACAGCTCCAGTGATCTGTTGAAGGTCTGAGTGATGATAGGGGCCAGCTGATCAGCACAGACTGATCTATGTAGTATTTCAATACCTCAGTTTGTGTATTATATCATAGCTGTTTTCTGATTGCTGTGATTGGCTGCTGTTACACTGCAGTTTCCCATTGGGATTAATAAACTAATCTCTGTCTCTCTGTTTATCAAACCACCTTAACTGAAAATGGACAAAAAAAATACATTTGAACAGGACCTGATCATATCCCCTCCTCCTGTCAGTTACTGATTAACCCACCTCCTGAGCGCTCCTTCTTCCCCTGACTCATAGTGCCATCTGCTGTCGTGGAGGGCAAATTACACAGCACATTTGGGAGAAAATCCCATGGATGTTTAATAAAATAATAAATCTATCAAAAGTCCGCAGCACAATCACGGCGGAAAGATTGTGCCAGAAGTCACATGGTATTTTTTTTGTCTTTGTAGGATATTTTTTTTGTACTTGTAAGACATGCTGTTTTATAGGTACGTTTTGTATTTGCATAACATAAAGCATTATTAGAGAGGTCATATAAATGGGGTTTTCAATTTACAGTTGATAAGACAAACACGATCCTCTTTACAAGGAAAATATTCGGTGGTGAGGTAGAACTAAAATGATACAATCAAGAATTGGAGAGAGTGAAACACTACACTAAAAAGGAGGATACAGCTATCATTGAATTACTGGGTTCATTTGCAGGGCCATGGTCAAGGTCAGGAAACAAAAGACATTTTAAAACCTTGTTGGGGAAAAAGAGAGGAGGGAGACAGTGACACAACTCCCTTTGTGTTGAAAAGTGGTGGGGACATAAGGAAGAAACATTTTTTAAACAGTCTTCATTCACAAATGAAGGAAATCCAATGGGGTCAGAGTAAATAATTACGGCAGGATGGCAAAAAATAAATAAAAAACAATCACATAACTGTGCATCAAAAGGGCATACGGGCTACTACAGTTGTAAAATACTCCAAAATACAATGCCAAAATCACATCTACTGTAGAAAGCTCCAGTGCACATCAGATAACAATCCAATCCAATATCACAGCCCTAAAGTGTGACAAAATATAAACAACTGAAGGAATAACATTATGTTAACGTAAGCTAAAGATAATAAATAGTTTCAATGCTGCACACCTTTTTAACGTTTGAGAAACAGAGAGTTGATGAGTCAAGTTCAACCACTCATGACTCATACGGTTTAATATTGATATGTGAGAACATAAATTAAACTGGAGCCGGTATTAGATGCATGTATTGATAGTTACCACGGTTACGTCCAGATCTACACAGATGCATAAAGGAGTTTAGTTAATAAAATTGGAGTCGCATTTATTGTTCCAGGGTTTCATCTCAAAATAGGGAAAGGGATCAGTGAGGAATCATCAGTTTACACAGGAGAAATGCTTGCAATATTGTTAGCTGTGCAGTGGATAGAGGATACAAGACCACTGAGAGCAGTCATTTGTTCAGACTCAAGCTCATCACCAGGCAGTTTCCAGAACAGTCATTCAGGCAGCAGACCAGACATTTTGATACAAGTACAACAAACATCATACAGAATTCAAATAATGGGTCTTACAGTAACATTTTTATTGGTGCCAGCACATATTCGTATCAGAGGAAATTAAGTGGCAGATAACACTGCAAAGGAGGCCACGTAAAAATGAGTACACTGATGTGGCAGTTAGCTTCAGTAAGACGGAAATCAGGAGCATTCTTAAACAGAGACTGAAGGAAAGGAGGCAAAAGCAATGGGAGGAAGAGAGGAAAGGACAATGGTTTGACAGAGTTCAAAGGAAAGTGAGAAACATGAGGAAGCAGGAAGCGACAGGAGAGATAAGACAATAACATCAAGTCTTAGATTTGGACACACCGGACTAAACAGCAGACTATTCAAAATAGGTAAACATAATACAGGCAGATGTGACTACTGTGCGCAAGAAGAAGCAACATGTTGTGTTATGCTTTCAGAACTGTGAGAAAAGAAGATGAGGAAGAAGCAGAACACTGAACATGTGATCCCGGTCAGTGAGAACAGGGAGGGAACCCTGAAAGTGAAAATATTCAGTCAGTTCAGAATCCATTTTGAGTCGACGGAGCAGAGGGAGAGAAACTGAAGGCTGAGGCAGGGTGAGTGTTAATCCAACATTTTACTGTCAAAGTCTCTGAGTCCGTTTTCTGCCTTTGGACTGTGGAGGAAAGGAATGTTAGAATGAGCTCAACACTTGGATTCATCAAGTCGTGACTGGCTGAATAATACACATTAAAGCTACAGCAACCGAAGAAAACGAGCACAGATTTAAAGAAAAGTGACCAGGTGGAGTTCTGGCTGGTTTTATTATACGGTTTGTGTGTGAGACCGTGTGTTAGTTCCTGTTCTTTCAGTCTCGTTTGTGACTCCTGAAAAAAACTTGTTTATCCTGAGTCTTGTGTTCTGAGCTCACAGTCGGTGTTGCTGTTTTACCTCTCAGGCTGACTGAGGTCCAGAAGATGAGTGTTTGTGTGGAGGAAGAGGAGGACACAGCAGAGTCTCCAGGATCCAGCTGTCTGTCTATGCAGAGCGACCGGTCCAGAGAGTATCCTCCGAACTTCAGTGATGAACCTGGACCCTCAGACACAAAGTAAGAGAAGTGCTTCAAACCTTTTATCCTCCAAACTGTCGCCTGTGACAGTATTTAGTGTATTGAGGTCTTGCAGGGGATATTATGGCCTGTAACAGCTCCCGTGGTGTTGGCAGAACGGGAGTTCTTCCCAGTTCCTCCAGGATAATCATTGTGTTAATACTTAACAATGATCATTTTAATCAGTTTTTATTTATTTATTTTATTTTTTTTACATATTTTAAGATTTAAATATAATAAAAGTGCCATGGTGGAGGAGACAAACAGCTGCAGAAGAAGGAGCCATGTTTTGGTTAACCTTGATAAATTGTTCCCTGACAGAGTTTGTACACATTTTGCAGGATAATTTTACAGACTAAATTGTTGCAGATGGCAAAGGTTAACTGTAGAGCACTGATGCTTTGCCATCAGAGCGTTTATCAGTGATTTATATAATATTAATGAAAATATATTGGTGTTTTCAGCGGTCAGCACCAGAGACGGGGTGCAGAGTCTCCAGTATCCAGCTGTCTGTCTATGAAGAGGGACCAGTCCAAAGGAAATCCTCCAGCCTTCAGTAATGAACCTGGACCCTCAGAGACAAAGTAAGAGACTGCTTCTAGTGTAAACCGAACTGACCTGAAGATGATTTGGTTATTAGACATATTTGAAGGAAACAGGTAGATAGCAGGGGCGAGAGTCATAAAACTTTAAAGCCCCTGCTATCCCAGCCTATATGGTCACAAAAACCACCAAATCTGTGCAGAAGGACAATGGTGACTTAACAGCTAAAATATGTCCTGGATGATAATGCTTAGGAGGTGGACCCAAAAGCAGAATAGACACACAGGGACTGGTTAAATAAACAAAAGATGACTCATTTCTTACTGGGGGGGGGGGCACAAAACAACTAAGGGCGGCTGAGAAGTTCATGTAAAAGTCAAAAATCCAAGAATCAAAAAGGAAATGCAGGAACACAGGGAGAACACAGACGACCTGACAACTGATAGAGGGAAGACACATGGACTAAATTCACTCAGGTGAGGGAAGAAAACAAGGCAAGGCAAGTTTATTAGTATAGCAGAATTCAAAGTGCTTTACATATAGCATAAAATAAACATAGGGCAATAAAACAAAAAACGACATTTAAAAACACCTAAAAAGAGTTAAATAGAAACTAAAAACTAGACAAAGCAGAAGAGTAAAAGTTACAGTGCAGTGTAAGAAATTATTATTCGATTTAATAAAAGGCAGCAGCAAGCAGAATAGTCTTGTCAGCCTTGATTTAAAACAACTGGGACTTACAGCAGACCTGCAGTTTTCTGGGAGTTTGTTCCAGATATGTGGAGCATAAAAACTGAACACTGCTTCTCCATATTTAGTTTTGACTCTGGGGACAGAAAGCAGACCTGATCCCAGACGACCTGAGAGGTCCGGATGATTCATAACGTAGCAGAAGATCAGAAATGTACTTTGGCCTTAAACCATTCAGTGCTCTATAAAGCAACAGTAGTATTTTGAAATCAGTTCTTTGACAAACGGGAAGCCAGTGTAAAGACCTCAGGACTGGAGTGACGTGATCCACTTTCTTGGTCGCGAGCAGCAGTGTTCTGAATCAGCTGCAGCTGTCTGATCAATTTTTTAAGAGCGATCTGTAAAGACACCGTTACAGTAGTCGAGTTGACTAAAGATAAATACATGAATAAATTTCAAAGTGTAAATATAAATTCTCTCTAAATTCCTCCCAAACGTCCAGATTATTGCTCAGTGGCGCATACATACCCTGTAATAATAGAGGAGGTACACAATAGTTAGAAAATAATTAATGTATAAGTTCTTTGTAAGATCATGAATTGTTACCCCCTTATTCCATAACTTCACATCGTGTTTCCCAGTACCTACCTATATGTATTGGTATGTACCATTAGTACAAAAGATTACACCGTAACTCCAAAGTATTTACGCTGTACATTGCAGACTTTAAAGTCTAAAGTGTTACCTGCAGGCCTTATCTGAACCCCGGCAAGCAGTGCATCGCCTCATACTGGGACCAGTCTGCTTCATCAGGAGACTCCTCCTGTCCCCAGTGTGGAGAAAGATCCAGAACAAGAGCTGGACTCCAGACAGCCAGTCAGACCAGCACTGTACAAAGTAAGACTGTACATCTATCTGCTGCTGTCATCATGCCTGAAAACAGGATTCTTCCTGGTTTATTTTCTGTGTTGTACAGCATAGACATTACATATGTTTTATAAACATCATAGAATTTAAAACCATTTATTTATTTATTTTTTGTATTACTTGTTTTAAAGTTGGTCATGAAAATAATCACCACATTCTCAAAATCTTTTTCTTTTATCACACATTTTTCTTCTCTTTCAGCAGATAATGGTCTGCAGGAGGCTTTAGAGGAACATAAGATCAGTCTGAGGAGGAGATGTGAACGTGTGACTGAAGGAAGTGATGAAACAGGAAGTGGAACCCTCCTCAACAGGATCTACACTGAGCTCTACATCACAGAGGGACAGAGGGAAGAGGTTAATACCCAACATGAGGTGAGGCAGCTGGAGACAGCTTCCAAGATGGAGACCCTCCAGGACACTCCAATCAAGTGCCACGACATCTTTAAAGCCTTACCTGGCCAACAGGGACACATCAGAGTTGTTATGACGAACGGCGTCGCTGGTGTTGGAAAAACCTTCTCAGTGCAGAAGTTCACTCTGGACTGGGCAGAGGGCTCGCAAAACCAAGATGTCAGTCTGCTGATTCTGCTTTCGTTCAGGGAGCTGAACCTGATCAAAGATGAGCAGCACAGTCTTCTCACGCTGCTCCATGTTTTCCATCCAACATTACAGAAGGTCACAGCAGAGAAGCTCGCCGTCTGTAAACTTCTGTTCATCTTTGACGGCCTGGATGAAAGCAGACTCTCACTAGATTTCCTCAACAATGAGGTTGTGTCTGACGTCACACAGAAGTCATCCGTCAACGTGCTGCTGACAAACCTCATCGAGGGGAATCTGCTTCCCTCGGCTCTCGTCTGGATAACTTCCCGACCTGCAGCAGCCAATCAGATCCCTCCTTCGTGTGTTGACAGAGTAACAGAAGTCCGAGGCTTCACTGATGCCCAGAAGGAGGAGTACTTCAGGAGGAGATTCAGTGATGAAGAGCTGGCCAGCAGAATCATCTCTCACATCAAGACATCCGGGAGCCTCCACATCATGTGTCTAATCCCAGTCTTCTGCTGGATCACTGCTACAGTTCTGGAGCACATGTTGACTACAGGCCAGAGAGGAGAGCTGCCCAAGACCCTGACTGACCTGTACTCACACTTCCTGCTGGTTCAGACAAAGAGGAAGAAGCAGAAGTATGATGAGGGACATGAGACGAGTCCACATGTGTTGATGGAGGCTGACGGGGACGTTCTTCTGAAGCTGGGGAGGCTGGCGTTTGAACATCTGGAGAAAGGAAACATCATGTTCTACCAAGAAGACCTGGAGCGGTGTGGTCTGGATGTCACAGAGGCCTCGGTGTACTCAGGAGTTTGTACAGAGATCTTCAAAAGGGAGAGTGTGATCTTCCAGAAAACAGTCTACTGCTTTGTTCATCTGAGCGTTCAGGAGTTTCTGGCTGCAGTCTACATGTTCCACTGTTACACCAACAGGAACACAGAGGTACTGAAGACTTTCCTAAAAGACTACAAAGATAGGTACTCAAATTCCATGTCTTTTCTCAAGAAGATTTCTAAGTATTTTGGAAACGATGACAGCCTTCCCCCATCTCTGGATGTCCTTCTGAGGAGCGCCATGGAGAAATCTCTTGAAAGTAAAAATGGCCACCTGGACCTGTTTGTTCGCTTCCTTCATGGCCTCTCTCTGGAGTCCAACCAGAGACTCTTAGGAGGCCTGCTGGGTCAGACAGACAACAGTCCAGAAATCATCCAGAGAGCCATCAAAAACCTGAAGGAGTTGAACAGTACTAAGATCTCTCCTGACAGAAGCATCAACATCTTTCACTGTCTGGTGGAGATGAACGACCACTCAGTACATCAGGAGATCCAAGAGTTCCTCAAGTCAGAGAACCGATCAGAGAAGGAACTCTCTGTGATCCACTGCTCAGCTCTGGCCTACATGCTGCAGATGTCAGAGGAGGTTCTGGATGAGTTGAACCTGCAGAAGTACAACACATCAGAGGAGGGACGACTGAGACTGATTTCAGCTGTGAGGAACTGCAGAAAGGCTCGGTAAGTCCAGATGGGGTTAACATTATAAATCATTTTAGTAGTTTAGTTCTTCAAATATAAACATTCTAAAAATTCTTATTGTTCTTAAAGTAGTGTTCCACTCGTTTATTGCAAAAACTATATATGTCTATTTATGTATTTTGTCAGATATGTTCTTGAGTTGTTTCAAATGCTGTAGATTTTTCAGTTGGTTGTGTTTCATCGCTGTTAAGAAACACAATTATTCTATTTATTTCTAATTGCTACATTTTACCGTTTTCTTTCTTCTATTTATCTATCTCTGGATGATGGAGGCGACATGCAAACCTGGTAAAACAAATGGAGGACTTCACAGATTGAGGTTTTATCACAGCAGCCTTTGATCACAACATTTTAGGGTATAAGCAGTGCTGGGCATTAGCGGCGTTACTAGTTACATTTCTCAGTAGCATGGTGGAAGTGTCACTGTTTTCTGAATCAAATAGCTTTTCAGTAGCTTAGCTCTTATTGATCAAGTAGTGCGGTAGCATTCACATAAACCAATGTTACATGTTACAAGTACATAAAAAGTATTCTATTTCATAACATTTTTAATATATGTGTCATGACAGACTTTCTGACTGTGGAGTCTCAGGGATTCACTGTGAAGTCGTGGCCTCAGCTCTGAAGTCCAACCCCTCCCATCTGAGAGAGCTGGACCTGAGTGACAACAAGCTGAAGGATTCAGCAGTGAAGCTGCTGTCTGCTGGACTGGAGAGTCCGAACTGTAGACTGGAGACTGAGGTCAGTTCACTGACTGTAGCTTTATTTATACATATATATATATATATATATATATATATATTTAATTCAAATCCTTGAGTGACGTTTAAAAAGTTTGGTTAATAAACTTTCAGGATTTGCCTGTGCATAAATCTGAAGAAATTTAAATGTTTCCAGATCTTTTCCGTCTTTCCAAATGGCTTAATAATTAGACTGACAGAAAGGAGAAATTAAATGTTCGACCAGACAGTTTTTCCAGTCTCCACAGACTCACATTGTGGTCAATCAGTGAGTGAAGATGATGTCAGCACTGATGAGGCTGTAATGTGTGTGAGGGATATAAATGAGGTTAAGATAGAGAAGATAGACATGAGTACAAAGCACAGGTGTGCATTAAACCATTACCTTTGCTGTCATCTGGTCAAAAGTTATATTCCAATTGAAAAAAACGGTTTTAGCGTGTTCGCTCGTGTATTTGAAATCAATGGCGGCTCCCTGGGTTTTTCCACAAGCACAAACAGTCAGCTCAGAGGGGGGGAGGGACCTCACAAACAGAATACACTGGCTCTGGGCTTACTGCCTTCTGGATGGTGATTGGTGTTGCTAAGCCAACCATGGGCAGTTTCAATCGATTCTATTGGCTCTAACAGTCACAAAGAGGTGTCATTTATGCAGCTCGGCCAATGGGCTGCTGAGCATGACTTTTTGTCAGCCCACACAGGCAGCTCAAGATGTATACAGTATGTACAGAGAGAGTGCCTAGGTGAATCTGAGCCAGATTATAAGCTTAAAATGACTCAAAAACAGTTGTATTTGATGGAATGAGTTACTATAATGATATATTAGTGAAATATAATTTGTTTTTACTGCCTGGTACCTAAAACAGGTCAATGGCACATCTGGCTCCAAATGCCACATTTGCTGGTTCTGCCTGGAAATATCTGTGATAAAATGTGTGTTAAACTGCTTAGGTTCACTTTTTTAGCATCTACTTAATTATTTTAATCATTCCTACAAAGTTTAGGCTTATTCCTTGATGATTCTAATGTGTTTTCACTATAAATGAGGAGGTTTCTTTTAGGCGGAGGTAGAAATTTCAATTTTCTACTGCTTTCCAGATGCATATTATCTGACAGAGTATAGATACTTGAATCCCTACACTTCTATTGTAATCTCACAGGTCTTAGCTTTCTTTTGAGACCAAGATTATGCATATAGCCTTTGTTGTTGTTAAGATATACTCAATCTATTTGGGCATGTAATTTCGGAAAATAGTTAGGAAAAATGGGCTTAGTGGTGAGCGTACGAACAACACTGCAGACTAGAGTCTCGGTTAACAGTGACAGACCGATTGATCCACATTGTATACGCTCATCTCCTCTATGAAACATCTGTATCCTCACTGTGCTGCATTATTACAAACTATGATGAACTAGTCGTGGGTCACTTCTCTCACCTGTGTCCAGGCGCTCTCTCTCCCTCTTCATCTCCTTGCAGTTCTCATGCATTTGTTCTGTGTTTGTTTAGGGCTCAGAAACTAGTAAACCTAGATGCATACAGGAGGAAGTGGAGCAGTTCAAGGGTATTTATTGTAAAATGCTCTGTAGATGATGATAGCATGGGAGTTTGGCACCAGAGACTGAAGCAGGACAGGGCCAGCGGAGCATGAGGAAGCTGATTCAGAGTGATTTCCAGGTGGAAAACTGAGTGAGTTGGAGACTGGAGGGAAACAGGGTGTGAGGCAGATTGGCAGGCTGATCCGAGCAGGGTGGAGAGAACCGAAGCTGAAGTCAGGGCTGGCAGGTCTGCAAGGAGACGCCAAACAGAATTAATCTCAGAAGAAACAGGAAAAAAAAAAACTAGAGGTAATAGCAAAACTACCGTCAAGGCTGAACACAGCAAGCACTGACTATAGCTGAGACTACAATCTGGCAAGCTGAGAGTGGCAGAGCTGAGTTCTTGTAGGAGACTTGATTGTAGGACAAGATGCAGCTGGTGAGGTTCTGCTCAGGCACACCTGTCTCCACTCAGAGATAGTTATACCCAGGTAAAGGGCATGACAGTGTTGTTGACTAGGGTTGCAACAGATCACTACACTCACGGTTCGCATGGTCTCACAGTTTTGAGTCACGGACTGGATAATTTTTTGGATCAGCAAAAAAGGTTAGGGTTATGGATCTACTACGCACTAATTAGTATGACATCATTATATAGACTGATCCTCTCCCAGCACCCCCCAACTGTGACGGATTTTCAGCATCCCTGGTTCCCTAACAAATCACACTCCATTTAAGAATCATCAAACTTTTTTTATCTTTCATGGAGTTTATGCAGAGATCTTTTGATCATAAAGTTCAGTAAAATTTTAGAAGCTCAATTAAGATTAAAAACACTGCACATCAAACTCACAGTTCACATAAGTGATGATTATGAAAGACACCATCAAATTAAAAATTATAAAAAAAAAAAAAGGATTATAGAGGTTGGAAATTATTTCAAGTCTGTCTCAATACAATACTCCCGTGTCCACAGGTGTAAAGAGTTACTGGGGTCTGCAGTCATTCCTTCTGTACATTCTGTCTGTGAAGCAATCACCTTATAACCTGACTCAAATGTTACGAGATGGAAGAAAAAATCCAAAGTCTTGTTCTGTGTAAAAATTACTTGTATAGTTCAGCTTAAACTAATATGAGGCTCCAGCAGTCTGAGTTAAAGAGGGAGTTTGGTCCTAAATAGTCTGTAACTTTGGTAAACACCCACTTGATTTGGCTAACTGACTACTGAAGCATCATATTAGTTTCAGCTGAACTTATAAAGTGATTTTTTACAGTGTAGTTGTGTTTGGAAGGGACCACGTCATACTCAGTGTGGACAGGAGGAATGATTACTACCACCAATAATTTTTTAATGTACCTATGGCATATGGCTTTTGTTTTAGGACACACTTGAACAAACGTGGACGTCTCCTTTTAATTACATAAGCCTCACGAAGCTGCCAAATACAGTAAGAAGAAGATCATGTAATAAATTAAATAATGAACAGTTTTTCAGTCCAATATGTCTGATTTGATATTACAAAGTCACGCTACTCACTTTAGAGAAAAGCTCATTGATTAGGACATAGTACATTTACATTTAGTCATTTAGGAGACACTTTAATCCCAAGCAATTTACATAAGAGGAAGACAATAGAAGCAATTAGAACAACACATGGTAACAAAATGCACGAGTGCACTAAAAACTAGTCTGTTAAAGCCCAGCACAGGATACAAAGCTAAGGATAGGAAGGTTTTTGTGTTTTGTTTTTTAGTAGTAATGTTGAGCTACACATGTAAAACCTGACCACATCTGATTGGATTATAAATTGATTTTTATCTCCATCATTTATTCTTTATTCAGATTGTGGGACTGCAGTTTGTCGGAGATCAGCTGTGCTTCTCTGGCCTCAGCTCTGAAGTCCAACCCCTCCCATCTGAGAGAGCTGCAGCTGAGTAGAAACGAGCTGCAGGATTCAGGAGTGAAGCTGCTGGGTGATTTTCTGGAGAGTCCACACTGTAGACTGGAGGCTCTGAGGTCAGACACCATTTTTTACTTCTGTGCTGAGATTAATATGATGTGAAAGTTGTGGTGACACTAAACTGCAGACATGACGCTGATATTATACTGATCCACACTGAGTATCTTAATGCAAAAGTTTTTTTTCTTCTTCAGTGGTTTAGTCCATTGACTGTGGCAGAGCAATGTTGAGCTGCACATTTAAAACCTTAATATAACAAGAAAAATCTCCACTGGATATTTCACTCTGAACCTCTTAAACTCCTGATTTTCACCTTTATATTCCCCATCATTGTTTTTTAAAAATGATAATAAAAATATATAGATACAATAAATACATAAATAATCTCTCTTTGAACTATCAGATAATAAATATATTCAGTATTTGCTTTTTCCAACATGTTTATGAAGCTATAGGATGCTTATACTGACTGAAGAGTTTAAACTGAAGAAGCTTTGATTTTATGACTCCACTATTCCTAAAGGAAATATTGTAGATGTTTTTTGTTCACATTTCCCTAAAACTCATCCTCACATATTTGGCATCTTAAATCAGTTTCTGTGGGTTTTTATTTGTGTTTGGCTGCACAATATGAGTTTGTATAGATGGAGCCGCTGGTGGAGCTGGCAGAGATTAAGAGGTGAAGCCATTACGTCTTTACTGAAGTAGCAGCACGTTGACATTAATATTAATGAGCTCTTTTCACTTTTGTATTTTACAGTTTTGAACCTGCATCCTGTTGGTTTTCAGGTGTTTGGAGTTTCCATTTTCTAAACTTCTACATTCTAAACCTTCTTCAGCTCTGAACAGATTATTTAACACTGAATGACTTCAAGCAGGAACGTTGTCTTTTAAAGTTACATCATTTATTCTTTATTCAGATTGTGGGGCTGCAGTCTGTCAGAGATCAGCTGTGCTTCTCTGGCCTCAGCTCTGAAGTCCAACCCCTCCCATCTGAGAGAGCTGCAGCTGAGTCTCAACAAGCTGCAGGATTCAGGAGTGAAGCTGATGTGTGACTTTCTGGAGAGTCCACACTGTAGACTGGAGACTCTGGGGTCAGTTCACTGACTCTCTGTTACTATTGTAGATCTGATATGTTTAATTAACCATGGAATTCCATAAATGTCCTTTCTGTGGCTTCTTTCCTTGAACCTTGTAGCCGCTTAGAGGTGGTGAGATTGGGTCCTATGGCTCGTGTATTTGCGTGACGCGCAGGCTTGCTATGAACTGACGCTGAGATCCAGGATGCCTTTGTTGTGCATTTATTTCAACATACAGCTATTACAGCGGTGAATAATGGTAGAATATTGTAACGTAGCGTAGTGTTGCAGTCAACAAAATTATGGCTACCCAACTCTGCCTCTATCCCTGTCTCCCCAGGTGAGTGCACGCCTTTTAATACCCAAGCACACGCCCCCAAACACACACCTATGCCCACGTGACCCCCCGCGTCGCTGCACCGGGGCAACAGTCACACTAGTGCTCTTATTAATTTATGTCTCCTACATTCCTTTTGTTCATATTTTCATGGTTCTTGTACTATATATAGTCTGCAGTCACAAAAGACTTCTGTTCCTTAAAGAAATTGTACAAAATGTCCACTGTTAGTTGTTAATGTTTATAAGGTTTGGTAAGTGGTCACATCTGTATACAGAAGATCCTGTGAGCTAATATTTGTTATAAATTGATAGTTTACTTGCTGAAGTAGAAATATTCCTTTGATTTCTGTTAACTTCAATGTGTCTTCACAAATGATGCCTGATCATTGATATTGAACCTTAAGAACACACACACACATAGAGGGACGCACTAAGATCAAAGCATATTTCCAAATGCAGCTGTTTAAAGGATCAATATATTATTTCTCCTCTAATTACAGACTTGCCTGAGATCAGCAGCAGATTATTAATCTGTTTTGACATTAATAGGTGTATGAATGTCGTGATGACATTTGGATGATACACTAACATAATGACAAAGTCATTAATGTTATAAATTGATTTTTATCTCGATCATTTATTCTTTATTCAGATTGTTGGACTGCAGTTTGTCGGAGATCAGCTGTGCTTCTCTGGCCTCAGCTCTGAAGTCCAACCCCTCCCATCTGAGAGAGCTGAGGCTGAGTCACAACAAGCTGCAGGATTCAGGAGTGAAGCTGCTGTGTGATTTTCTGGAGAGTCCACACTGTAGACTGGAGACTCTGAGGTCAGACGGCATGTTTTTTTGTTATGATGTGGAAAACAGGCAAACGGAAAAGGACCCAAACGCAGACAGAGGGATCAGGACGAGGAGTTGAAGTGTATGGTCTCTTTGGTAGTCAAGTGGCAAACAGGTTTCAAGCAGGCAGGCAGACATAACTCAAAACTAACATGCAGACAGAACCACTCAGCAACGATGACGACAAACCGACAAGGAACAGAGGAAAAAACCGCAACTTAAATACGCTCAAGTAGGGGAGCAAACAAGACACAGGTGAACACAATGAGACAGGTGGAGACAATCAGGTCAATCACAGACAGGAAGCAAAACTAACAGATACATGAGGGAACAGGCAAATTACATAAACAGAAACTAACAAACCTGAACCCAAAACCCAGACAGAACAGAATCCTTTCAAAAATAAAACAGGAATTCCACAGCACATAAACTCAAAACCCTGACAGGACCACAACAGAAAACACCCAAGTCAACACAAAACCACAACATTTTTACTTCTGTGCTGCGGTTAATATGATGTGAAAGTTGTGGTGACACTAAACTGCAGACATGAGGCTGATGTTATACTGATCCACACTGAGTATCTTAATGTTAAAGTCTATTTTCTTCCTCAGTGGTTTAGTCCATTGACTGTGGCAGAGCAATGTTACATAAAAAGAAAAATCTACACTGGATAATTCACTCTGAACCTCTTAAACTCTTCATTTTTATCTTATATTTGACATCATGTTTTTCAATAAATGATAATAAAAATAAATAGTCTCTATTTCAACTATGTGACAATAACAAATACATTCAGCATTTTCTTTTTCCAACATTGTTATGAAGCTATATGATGGTTATCATGATGGAATTGTTTAAACTGAAGATGCTTTGATTTTATGACTCCACTATTCCTAAAAGAAATATTGTAGATGTCTTTCATTCACATTTCCCCAAAATTCATCCTGACATATTTGGAATCTTTGGGATCTTGAATTGACATTGAATGATTATAAGCAGGAACATTGTCTTTTATGTCATTTATTCTTTATTCAGATTGAGTTGCTGCAGTTTGTCAGAGATCAGCTGTGCTTCTCTGGCCTCAGCTCTGAAGTCCAACCCCTCCCATCTGAGAGAGCTGGAGCTGAGTAACAACAAGCTGCAGGATTCAGGAGTGAAGCTGCTGTCTGATCTTGTGGAGAGTCCACACTGTAGACTGGAGACTCTGAGGTCAGTAGAGGGTTGGAGTCAGTCCATGCTGGTCTCAGCAGTGTTGTACTAAACCCAGTTAGTATCAAAGCAAAGATCCAGTATTTCCTGTAACCAGTAGGCTGTTAACCTGCTCAAAAGGTGCTTTGTAGTGACGCTTCACGTTGCCACTTTTAATAATCACCACAATCTCGGAACATATGAGACAAACTGGTTTGAACTGCCTGTGGGAAGATTGAACATGTAAGTCTGTCCATTCTGGATTAATGTTTCCGGTGTCTACTTTTCTCTTTTACAGCAGCCATGTTACATCTCTTCCCTGTGTGTGTGTGTGTGTGTGTGTGTGTGTGTGTGTAGCCTACCTCACTCACTTAGTGCATTATATTATTGCTTTTTGCTTAGTACTTCCATTCTTGTGTGCACTGACATGATAGTGAGCTGCTGTTACAAAGAGTTTCCCCTCGGGGATCAATAAAGTATTTCTGATTCTGATTCACTGACTTGACCGGCTCGCTGAGTAGCATCACTCAACTCAACGGATTTTTATTTGTATAGCACATTTCATACAAACATGGAGCAAAGTGCTTTGCATAGTAGAATTACACAACACAAACAAACTACAAAGAAACTAACAAAGAAAACATTTTGTAAGACCAAAATTTACAGCAATAAAACAATTAAATGTTATAGGTCAATACATAAAACTTGTTAATAAACACCAGGGATAAAAATAACGTAGAAACCAACTTTACTCCAAATTGAAAGCCAGATTCTAAAGATGAGTCTTTAATTTCCTTTTAAAAACACAGAGAGGTGGCCTTTCTAATATCCAGAGGCAGTGAGCTCCACAGTTCAGGGGCAGAACAACAGGAGTCACTTTCACCGATACTCTGCTGGGACACATGAGGAACATTTAACAGAAAAGGACCATAGTGATCTGGTTGGAACATAAAATGACAGAAAGTCTGTGCTGTAGGGAGGAAAAAGCTGATTTAAAGCTTTAGAAACAAGTAAAAGGACTTTAACATCAATTCTAAAAGATACAGGGAGCCAGTGCAGAGTCTTCAGTACTGCGGTGATGTGATCCATTTTCTTTGTTTTAGTCAAGACTCTGGCGTTCCGAACTACCTGTTGTTTTCTTATAGACTTTTTGGGTAGTCCAGTGAAAAGTGAATTACTGTCTAAATGGCTAAATGTTAAAGCGTGAGTGACTATTTCAGCATCGTTATGAGTTTTTAAAAAAAAGGCCTGAATTTGTCAATATTTCTGAGATGGAAAATATATATTTCAATGACCTAGTGGGAGCATATATAATGAAACCAAAATTGGGCCGAGAAGGCTTCCTTGAGGAATGCCATAATCAGTACTTTGACTCTCTGATACATGAGCACCCAGGCTCACAAAACACTATCAATAAATATGAGTGAAACCAAGTTAAAACACTGTCAGAGAGACCCACCCATTTCTCGGGTCCGTCAGTTCAGATGTTGTGGTCGATTGTTTCGAATGCTGCACTGAGGTCTAAGAGAAGAAGAGCACACACATTGTTTGCATCCACAATGATTCTCAGCTCATGTACAGCTTTCAGTAGTTCTGTCTCGGTGCTGTGCTTCGATCGATAACCAGATTGGAGTATTTCTAAAAGGTTGTTGTTGTTTAGATGAAAAAGTTGTTGATTAAAACCAATTTTCTCTAAACGCTTACCAAGGAAAGGTAGATTGGAAATGGGTCTGTAATTGCTTAATTCAGAGTGATCTAGATTGGATTCCTTGAGGTCTTACCATTGAAGTCTTGAAAGCTGTGGGGAAGTTGCCTAAACTAAGAGAGAGAGGAGTTTATTATACTTGTTGATTCTTGGTAGAGGCTATGGAAGCAGGATTTAAACCGTTTGGTTGGGATGGGGTCTAGGACACGTGGAAGACTTCATCCTGCTAATTACTTCACTGATGGCGTCCGCAGATATTATATCACAGGATGACATCATAGATGGGGGGCGCGACGGGCTGGGCGATCCCAGGGAGTTTGAGTGTCTGCATTGACAATGCTTGTTCCCATAGAGACAGTTTTTTCTTTAAAAAATGAAGCAAATTCTTTGCATCAAAGATTTGATGAGTTACTATAAAGACTGTGTACTTCAGTGAAACCTGGAGAGTGAACAGACTTGATGCCCAAAGTGTCTGCAGGTCTGTGTGTGTTCACTCCAACACGTTAACATGAGAGCTGAAAGGAAGCTGGCTACGCTACACAGCCGCTCCTCTTCTGGTCTGAACAGGACTCCAGTCCCTGCTGGTCTTTATACTGGATGTGCTGCATCACTGACTGACAGCTGATGATGGGAGTCTCTGTTAACACTGATTTATGACTTCTGCTGTCTGTCGTCTTCTCTCATCAGCTGGAAGTGACCTCTGTCAGAGTGATCAGAAAGGTGGTTGTGTTGAGAGGATCAGCTGTGTCCTGATGATCCAGAGAGGTTGAAGCAGCAGCAGCAGCTTGTGTGTGGAGAGGCTCTGACTGGTCCATGTTACTGGGAGGTGGAGAGGAGAGCTTCATCCAGCAGCGACTGACGGAGGAATCACGGCAAGTGGAGACGACTCTCAGTGCTGCGGTCTGAACTGCTCTGAGATCAGCTCCACTGTCGGACACAAGGTCGAGTCCACCATCATCCCTGTGTGTTCCTCTGGATGTGACGGAGTATCATCAGTGTTATCTGCTCTGCTGCTGCTCCGTCCTTCTACAGTCTCTGCAGACACACTGAGACTCCTTCTGCTTAACACTGAACCACCTCCTCCCCCTGGACCTGGACTTTATTTTGTCTCTCTTTATTCTTTCTGAACCCAAAGTGCTTCTGCAGATTAGTTCTGTTTATGCTAACATAATTGGAGATTAACACATTTAATTGGTTATTTATGTTTTGCTCTGTTGCAGCTCCACCCTGTGGAACGATGGGGTCGATATTGCGTGTTGCCAAATGTATTGAGATCATTGTACCCCTGCTTTGCTTGAACTGGGAGTAATCGAGTAAATTACATCTGAAACCCTGATGTGAAGTGTGTGACACGAGTTATGTTAAAATTGTAAGCTGCACTTTTAACTAGAAGTGAATATAACCAACATTAATCAAAGAAATTATGTTAATGTTTGAATAACAAGATGAATGTATTGCTAGAAGACTGAAATGACTAAAAGTCTAAACACTAAAGTACTGTGTGAAACAATGTAGCACTGATAAGACTAATGAATTTTATTTATTATTTAGTTAGTGTGAAATCTGTGTGAGAAACAGGGTTATTTCCTTGTGCTTTTTTTAAATTGGAAGACATAAGGAGTTCGTGAGCAGTAACATCTACAAAAAGTGACTTCTAGGACTTTGTCACTGTCAGAAGACAAAAGGATTAACCCATTTACTCCAGTGACAAGGAAATCACAAATTCAGACTGACTCTGCTCTCTCCATCTTCCAGAATCAGATAAATATTGATATTAAGACTCAGCTGTGTGTTTACTGTATGGTTTATTTGAAATGAGCTGTTTTATTACTGCCCTTGGTAAAGCTAATTGCAATAAATAATAAAACTACAGTAAAAGTCTAAATTGTGGACATATGATCTATGAGTTCACTGATGGTGGTAAAACGCTAGGTTGTTGTGAGCTTAACATCTTAAGAGGCTCTTACAGGTTATAAGTAACCATTCAAAACCGTAAGTAAAAGTATGTAAATATTTGTAGGTAAATTTACAGCACTAAAAGTAAAAGAAGTCACTGTGAAGTAAAATGTTCCCTTTCAGTGTTTTCTTATATCTGATGTTTCTGTATTTATATCACTGCTGCATTAATGTGTTTGTTGTATTTCTCTGCTGTACATGTTTAAGGTTGAGCTCATTAGCTGCTTTATATCCTGTTGGGCAGTTTAATCTACAGCAGACAGTCAGACAAATGTAGAAATGAGGAGTAAAAAGCACAATATTTGCCTCAGATGTAGTGGAGTAGAAATAGAAGTTACATAAAATGGTACCTTAAATGTGTACTGGGGTACAGTACTTGAGTAAATGTAGTTAATTGCATTCCACCACTATGAATTACTAACCGCTCATAAGACAAATGATAAAAATGTGTGTTTGGTTAAATAACTGAAGAAGAAAGGCGTCACCTCAGCCAGATTTAATGACATAGCGTTCAGATAAAACCTCAGTCAGTATATACAGAGCATTATTAGACATGGCCACCATCCTCATTAATAGGTAAATCAAGCTGGAATGAACACATTATTTGGCCCTTTTACTGTAGCATAGTAGTATTAGCATGAAACTGCGACGTGAACACAACATCCGGGGAAATAAATGCATGTTTGAAGCAAATACTGAACACTGAAGGATCCTCCTTGAGATATGACGCTGTTGAAAGCTGCACTTGACACGGTCACGGTGGCACCAGAGAGGAGAAGAAAACACTTCAGGTTCACACCGTTTGAATGAAACTCTGGTGTCGCTACAGTCTCTGCCCACAGAGAATCGGGAGCACAAACACACTTCTACATCGGAGACTGGTGCTTTTGAATGTTTCAGGTGGATTCAGCGCTCCTTCAGTGGCTGAAGCCAATAAACCATTTAGAAATGCATCGTCACGAAGCTGAAAACTGGCCTGTTCAGCACGGTGTTACGCGGTTCGCATAAGACAGCGACGTTAGCTCTTTCTGAGCATGCACTTTACTGACTTGATGCTAACTAAGAGGTCAGAGGACCGGTGTTGGCTTGTCAGAACTATCCTGGTGTTGTAAAATGCACCTGATAAAAAAAAAAAAAAAGACAGCACTTGAAACATTATGAAACGGGATAGTTTGACAGTTTGGGAAATACGCATATTCGCTTTCTTTCCAAGGGTAAAGAGGAGAGGAGTGATGCACTCTCATATCTTTACGGTAGATGTAAAGTGGCAGCCGGTTAGCTTAGCTTAGCATTAAGACTAGCCTGGCTCCGTCCAAAGGTAACAAAACTGAGAAACCGGAAGGGCTGAAATCACCAAAGGAGGAACTGGGAACGATTACAGAGGAGGAGGAGGAGGAGCGCTGAGGAATATTCCAAGAAGCAGATTCACAGGAGTTATCTGGATAACTGGAATATGATGTGAATAGACCTGCAATGTTACCCAGAAAAAAAAAAAAAAAAAAAGAGCGAACCTGCTTCTCGGAGCAGGCTGTCGTGTTCAGAAATGACTCGAGACGAAACAATGGACACAGTCAACACACGTTTACACCCCGACGATTCTGGGATATACAACTTGAGTTTGGTTGTGTGTGAATAATGCAAAGACTTCATCTAGAGGAGACGTGCAGGTGGGAGTGTGTGTCACTGGAAGGTGGGAGTCTCTCAGGTGTGCGTCCTCCATCCGCCTCAGCTGGTCGAGTCGTTGCTCTCTCTTCGCTCTTTCTTCTACACAAACAGTCAGAACAGCCATTACAGTAAGACATTAACGTCAATGCACACAGCAACGATAAAACCTTAAATATTCGGTAGGGAGACGCTGAGCTGCCGGCAGAAGGACGCACCTTCTTTTTGCCAAACGGTGGCTCTTTCCAAAGAGTCTCCAGGGCGACGCGGCCCTGCTGAGCCCAGGTGTACGCCGAGTCCCGACTCACCTGGTGGAAACATCATTGGTGAAGCGCACAAATGGATACCAAATCAGTTAGCCAATCAGAAAGACTGATGATCCGATCAGTTTGTTTGATCTCGTGTCTGGCAGGTGTTAACCAACATTCATTCGGAGACATTTATAAAAAGGAAGCATGCAGGAAGGGATTCAGTGACTTTCTAAACGAGGCACATCTCAACAGCAGTTGAGATTTACTCTAAAACTTTGTGACCACTTGCTGTAAAGTTCTAGATGGAGCACTTCGATTTCAGTAAATCGTTAGTATAATCAATATAAATAAATCAGCCCTTCACGGAGCAGACGACTGACGTCTTTCTTTGCTTTTTACACTTTACACCAAAGTTCAGGTAGGGGGGCGCTGTTCTTCCAGAGCAAACAGAGAGTTTCCAATGACGGCAAAAGGAGTGAACGCCCGATGGAAAACTTTACTTCAAGAAAGTTTCTTCTTAACGAAAGACAGAATAGATCTGAGAGAAGCAGCAACAGGAAGACTCATTACACGTGTGGAGTGAGATACGAGGTTACTAGCCCACTTCACCGTGACTTTAATCCAGCTACACATTGAAGAAAAGAGAGGGAAGCTCAACGTCTGCCTTTATCTCGTCAGCTCATGTGCTTGGATATCTGCGCCCTGCTCGTCTGCCTCGGGGTGTGTCGCCCTATGTGTCGCCCTATGTCCTTTATGTGTCTCCGCGTTGGTGGAAATACAGTAAATGAAATGACCCAGATATCAGTGTAAATTAGAAACACACTTAACAGCCAGGAAAGCACAACCCTGTCCTGAGAGGAAACGAGTCACCGATCAAACACACACAAACACTGACACGACACTTCACTAATGCCTGGAAAGTCTTAACCTACGTGATGTCATTCAGAGCTGTTTAAACTCAGCGCAACTACTGATCTGTGTCGGCGAGGGCAACAGCTGTGAAGACGAACACAACTTGTGCCTTTGCTTGTTGTCCACTAATGAGAGTCATCCATGTTTTTGGAGTTAGTTTATGGATAGCTGCCTAGCTACACTGCTAATGTGTGCGAGCTAATCTTCCACTTGTGATTTTTGGCTGGTATCAAAGAGCTTTAGGTGCATTACACCACCTGCTAGCCTGCAGTGGGGCCTGATTTACACATAGAAGCAGAAGATTTCTGGTTTCACCAACTTCACAGGTGCATGGGGAAGGGATGAGATCCGAAGAGGAAACTCCAGCAACACTTGTCTATAGAACAACGTTATTGAGAGACCAACAGGTTTTGGCTCGTGGCCGTCATCAGGGTCTGACAGTAAAGTTGTTCTATATGCTAAAAGTGTTGCTGGAGTATTGACCTCTTCTGATTTACATGTAGTCCAAGAAAACCAGGACAGATTGCGGCCAGATTTGTGAAGTGGCTACAGCTGAGATTATGCTTCTCTGGGCTGCATGCATGCTAACGTGCACTGGGGTCGCTTGGATACATCCGAGCAGCTGTTTCTTTTATACGCTTGTTTGCCACTAAGCCTCCGGACAGGAGCTGAATCCGCTGAGACGTTTACGCGAATCTTCGGGGAAGAAGGATTCCAGCGTAACGGAGACGCACGTGCGACAATGACAGCAGTCGTTGTCAGCTGAGGGGCCGTAGTTACAGAGCTGATTACATTCAGGTGTGTACAACCACGCTGCATGAAACAGTCTGCTGTGGAGCTGCAGCTTGACACAGATGTAACCACAATGTATGTGGATGTTTACCTACACGGTGGCTGAATGCAGCTCACATATTTTCTGTTGTGTAAATCTGGGTCAAGGAGAGGACATGTGACACAGCGACAGACACACACCTTGAGTAAGGACGCAGCCTGCTGAGGGTAAAACATGGAGGCACTCAGAGCCATGAGTCCAACTGGAAATACCAGTCGCTTCACCTTGGAGCCTGACAGAGAAAGAGATGAACAGGTATCAGAGATAAAAGTGAAGGTTTATTGATTTAATAATCTCAAAGACAGGCAGACAACAGCTCCTTGGCTGTTGGACATCCTGGGTTAACCGAGCGACTCCTTATCAAGTGCAGCACTCAATTCAAACAGTTATCAGAGAGGGGCGGGGTGGGCCGGGGGGGCTTGAGCTCGATTTGTTTGGGGTGTTTATTTTGTTTGTCAGTCCTGCATAAGAAAAGTTTGTTACTTTATTTCCAAAGTGTGTGTGTGTAAACATGCACAGGTCACCTTTGGCCAAAAAGAGTCCCAGGAAGCCAGAGAAGCCCACCACAGCGACACTGGGGTAGAGGTCAGGAGGGGGGTCACTGAGGAACTGGTACATGTCTGAAAAGGTTTTTCAAACATTTCTTTTCAGGGACAATGCTCACTGAATAACCTCACTGTAAATGTGCCGGCGATAGCGGATTGTTGCCCATTGGCCTGACGTTACATTAGCCCTGAACACAACAATCCAGCACACAGTGCGTGAAGTTAGAACAGGAGAAACATGAAGCAGCGGAACAGGATACAGAGTTCTATACACTGTACAGGCTTTTTTATTGTATCAGTGGGAAGAGGCCAAGTGGTTAAACGGGATGTTTTATGTGGGAAAATCACAGCATGGAAATAAATCTTAGCAGCTTCGGGTGTCAGGTACTTTCAAATAAATCTAAAATCCTTTAGGTTGAAATTTTGCTTTTTCCAACAACTTTGGGTTTTGAAGCAGACGGAGTGAAGATGTCTGACAGGTTGTGCAATACCTGCCAACAGGGAGTTTTCTCACCTGTGACCGCTGCCATGGAGGTGTTTATTGTGGGCTCCACGGTCCTGTATACTTGCTGGAGTCCAAAGACCATCAGTCGACACACAGAGAGACGGAAAAGCAGGTTACTTTCATCTGGTAATCAGCCTTTATTCAGCCTACGGAGCCACGTGCACTGACTCATTCACAATGTGCCATTTAAACGCTTGTCAAAACATTTTCCGGCTCTTTATATCCCAAACAATCCTTCTACCGTTTGTCCACAGGGCTGGGAGGCTCTGATTTTAGATTCAGTCTTTAGTTAAGGCTGACGAGTCAAACTTAAAGTTTAGAGAGTGTGAAATGCCCAGAAAGATCCCGTGGAAAGCAGACGTGTCCTCAGGACATCACTGACCACCTGAAACCAGGTAACAGCTACGATGCCTTCAAGATTGCGTTGATTCATTTCAACTATTTCATGCACTTCAATCAAACGAAGACAGATCAGAGGCGGAGCAGAGGGATAAAAAGACTCAATCAGTCATCCACATGGAAGCAAAAGTGAAAACAGCATGGTACCTGCAGTCGCTTCAGACCTATATTAACTGAGCTATATTTAGAAATATGCAGCACGATAAACCAAAAAGCCTCAGTTTCATATAGGGCAAACTCTTCCGTTAAATACGTGAATACATCTGTTATCTTGATTGTCAACAATAATGACTGATTGAACCTTTAAAGCCTTGAGACGCACACTCACTACTACTACCTATAAAGGGAGGCGATGCAATACGAATAACTTCTACAGCGTTTCATAACGATGCAGGGGAGCAGGCGCAGACGAGGGAAAGGACAAAGCCAACAGCTTCGTCACAGATGGTTTGGACACGTTTTTGTGCCGCCTGTCAAAAGCGGAGGCGTCGGTCACCGAGCTGCAGCCGCCGGCTCAAAATGTTGTTCATCACACAACCAGACAAGTCAGTGGTACGTTACCCTCGTGACAGTATTTCTCACGTCACTAACCTCTGCTTTCTCCATTGCGGCCTGGCCTGTTTTCTGCAAAAAAACAAAGTAAACAGATGAAGTTAATTTACTGATCCTGATCAACCAGTCAGTCACAAAACAGAACGAAATAATGTGTGTTTTCAAATGCTGAAGGTCCCAGCTAGCTAGTTGTTGCCTTTCCAACATACTGCTTTTTGAAAAAATGTATTTATTTTAATGTTTCCTCGGACAGTTTCCTCCAGTATTAACAATAGTCCATGCTTTACTGCACGCGTGAATATGATGAAAACCGGAAGAGGGTTAAATCTCCGCAGGATGAGAGGAGCCGAAACAGAACGGACACTGAACCGAGAACAGATGCAGTACGAGTTTCATTTCATACATTCTTTCATTAGACGGACTGCCACACCAAACTGCATGCTGAAATGTGACCGTTTTTAAATTTGAACACATTCCTCAAACACTGACTACCAGACATGAGGCAATAATGCTAAATAACAGTTAGCACTGCTTTAGTGTGTCATGTGGTGGAAAACCAGTTATTAGATGGAATATTTGTTGTTGGGCAAGTTCAGGCTTCATCTCAAAGCGCCAGCGTGACAAAAAACAAACCACTTGCAGCTCGTGTGTGTCTCTTGTTTTTCTGCCGTTATTCATGAAATAAAAGCGATGAACGTGCAGTCGCTTTGCTTCCCAACTCGTGTGATTGCATTTTCTGCAGCGATGCCCGGGAGCCAATAACAGCCGAGCAAAAACAGTGACCTCGCACGTCAGGAACGAAAACTGAAGAGCGGTTGGAAGATTCAGGAGCTTGTGAGGAACGCAAGGAGGAAAGTTTGGGCTTCTGGACGTTTGTTGTTCATAAATATGACAACATTTATTTCCACAAAAATCTAAGAAAAACATGTGACTGGTGTTCAAAGCAGCGTTTGACTTGGGCCGACACCAATCAGAGAGATGATTGTAAATCATTTTGCCTGGTGGAGTTTTGCAGACGAGAACTGGGCAATCTCCACCCTGAATCCCAGCGTGCAGGCGGCAGAAGACAGCACCCAGAGATTGGTGATGCGACAGGGAGCGTGGGATATAAAACACACCTGACACCGGTTCGTGTACGGCTCGGCCCATCTCCTCAGCGAGGCGACGCTCTGCTCCAGCGGCCCCTCCTCTGGCTCCGCGCACCGAGGCTCTGCTTCAGGGCTGGTGTACAGCGACGGCAGCTGGAACGAGGGACAACAAGAGGAAAGTCAGCGTTGACGTGGAATCACAATCCACTGAAAACTGCCCCACAGTCGAGACTGAAAAAGCTCCCACATGAGTAATACATAAACACTGAGCAGGTACTGATTTATTGATCATAGACTAAACAGTTTGGAAGAGCGAGGCATGCCAGAATAATGACTTCTGCTGTAATATGTCCCACTGGGATTAATACAGTAATCGATCTGTTTATCCAACCACCTTAATTTGAGCAAGACCTGACCGTATCCCCTCCTCCTGTCAGTTATCGATCAACCCACCTCATCGATGCTCAGAGCAGGCTGCGGGCTCTTCTTCTTCTCCTCACCGGCAGCCAGCACCGAGCCGCTCAGCAACCCCGGAGCTGCGGCACACAGCGACACCTGGCGGCGCGCCGGCAGAACACACACACACACTGGCAGTAACGATAAAGCTAAGCAGTAAAGCGCCATATGAAGGCTGCACTCTCAGTTAAGACACTTTCAACAGTAATTCATTTCAAACCACGAGAGGAAAGTAAAAAACACGACATGCAACGTCACGTGCTCTTGTTAAATAAAGAGCAGCGTGAGCGCCCTGTGAGGCTAACTGACCAGCTAGCGCTAGCAACATGCTAACGCTAGCAGTTGACAACGTTCGGGTGAAGTTTAACCATCTCTTTGTTTGTAAAATGTCAGCGTGTAGCACCGCGAGCCTATGCGTCACTACACAACGGCCAATGCTTAAGAAGTGCACAATGTTTAAGGTGACAAATAGGAGACGACAGATAGGAACACTTACCAGTTTCACATATGACATTTTCGTCCGGAACACTTCGCTTTTCTACGGTAAGCCGGAGGAGTTACAAACCAAAAGGCGCATGCGCGTTATACTTATGAAGCTCCTTTTTTGAAAGTACTGTTAAAATACTGTGTTACAAGTAAAGGTCCTTTTTAAAGTATTAAGAGTGAAAGTACTCAAGCAGAAAAATGTCCCCTGTGACATATTATTATATATTAGATTATTATTCCTCATGCATGGATGTAAAAGCAGGATTTTACTGCTGTGACTGGTTCAGGTGGAGCTCACTTTGAACTGTTCTGTAATGATTATTTTCATCCTGGACTCATCTGCTGATTATTTTCTCCATTAAATCGATCGATTGTTTGGTTTGTAACAATTATGAAAGCACTGAGAAACGCTGTCACAGTGACCCAGAGCCCAAAAGTGACGCCTTCACAAGGCAGTCCAAACCTCAACGTTATTAGCAACGCATGAAAATAATTAAAAGGGAAACCATGTTGTGTTTTTTTACACGAAAAATGACGATAATCAAAACAGTTGCCCAATTCATTATAAAACCCAGGTGAGGGCTGGTCCCCCAACACGCCTTTATGGGGCCTTAATCGGCTTCTATCACTCGTTCACCATGACTGCAATTGAATGTCACACCACAAAGCCATTCATCAAACAAACCTGAAGCCCGCTGGCTGGTTCCAGCTTCTTACATGTGAGGATTTACCTCTTTTCTCTGTCTTACATCACTGTAAATTCCAGACATTTGAATTTTGGGCTGTTGGTCAGACACAACGACACAATCTGGAGACTTGTGATGAGCCACAATCGACATTAAGGTCACCGTTACAGATGCAGCTCTGGCCTTCACACGCATTGTGCGTCGGCCTGTAATACAGACGTGAGCTCCTTCTGCAGGACTGTGGAGGCACAAGAATACTGGTGGAGTATTATAAACAAGAGGAGTCAGAAACACACACACTCGGGCAGCCAGCTGAAAGTTGACCAATATGAACATTTATTTCTGGAAAGAAGTTACAAATCGTTTCCAAAGAGTTTCTACTCAGATTATAAGATATGTTAATCTGATTTTACGTTCTTTTTCAGATACAGTCGTTGTTGCAAGGTATGTTTTTTTATTTTTTCATGTATTTTAATCCTCTATTCTGTTTTCCTACTGACAGACTGGAGAGCGGTGGACTAAAGGATGCTGCGCTGTGAATGAAGGTGCCTCAAAATCAGGACAGCAGGACTTTATCGGTTTCTTCTCTTAAAACAGCAGCATGAGGGGGGGGGGGGGGGGGGGGGGAGGGGGGGTTCCAGGCACACGGCG
>CM022493.1:6237530-6267069 GCA_011952105.1 Coreoperca whiteheadi | reverse complement strand
GTGTGATGTGAGATGTTGCTCGTTTGGGTGGGGGCGGGGGTGGGGGGGGGGGGGGGGGCGGTGGTGGGGGGTAGTAGCAGATGTGATGTTCAAGGCATCAGCTGCAGAGAACAATGACACAGTAAAGGGACGTGGAGTTAAAAGAGGCCTGTTTCCCAACCAGACCTGCCCCCGACCGCGGGATCATCGGTGCGTTTGACCTCGTGTGACCCTTTCTGGAGTTATATCAGTGACAGCAGCTCTTGAAACAATAGTCCCGGGTGAGAAAATCAATAATATGAAATGTTTTGAAGCCCCTTGAGGCAAATGTGAGATATGGGGCTTGACTTGACCCTGAAAAACAGAGTGTGTGAACCAACTTCAACAATAAAAACATTTGAAAGCAGAAATAGTTATGAAACTGTGGGGGGTAATAGTTTTAATATAAATATTTTATTTATTTATTTATTTTTTATTTAGCGTTCGCAGACTATAGGTTTCGAGTGGCAAAAAGTTTGTAAACTGACGCGCAGCTACGGGTCGACGGCTGCATAATCGAGCTGCAACGATTAGTCGATGGAAAAACAAAACGAATCTGAAACTATTTTTCGATAATCTAATAATCGTTTCAGACACTTTGAAAGCAAAAAATACCAAACATCTGCTGGTTCCAGCTTCTCAAATCGGAGGTTCTGCTGCTTTTCTTTGTCATATTTGACAGTAAATAATACATCTTTGGGTTTTGGACTGTTGGTGGAACAAAACGAGACATCGGAAGACGTCCCTTGGACCTTTCTCACTTTTCTTTTTGGACATTTTATTGCCTAAACGGTTCCTTGATAAGGAAAATAATCGCGACTGCATTTCTAGAAGACGTTCTTCAAGAAATGCACACAACAGTGAAACACACAACGTCTCACCGCCGAGGGTTGGGGGTTAGGGCGTTAAACATGGGACATTTACACAACCTAAGCTTTCTACCAGCGCCACAAAGCGTAGGAGATCTCCCCAGTGGCATCGCACGGACACTGTAAAGCTGCGAGGTTTGCGTGTGTGTGTGTGTATGTGGACAGTAGGGACACTGTTGGCACAAAGAACCCATGAATAAAAAATAAATAAATAAAAAGAGATGATACCGGAGTGTTTCCGTACCAGGAAGAAATCCAAGTCTGATCCCTCAAAAACACGCCGCCTATAGGGGCAAGTGTGCATTGAAGAAAGGATGAAAAACCTGGAAACACACACACACACGGTGAGTGACAATGTTGCATACAGGAACATGTGAAGCAGCTGGAGACGGTAATAAACGGAGCGTACTTATTAATGGACACCAGCACCCTCCTTAAAGAACTGTACCTGTTCAATGTTCACATATTTCCATTACAGGCTTTTATTAACCCCATCCCTCTTAGCAACCGTGTCGGTTTACAGCCAGTCGGTTTCCATTCATTAGCCACATGCAGAGCTGCTGAGGAGGACCGGGGGTGGGGGGTTGGGGGGGGGGCACACGGCCGAGGACGAAACCAGAAGAGAAGTACAATTTGAAAACAACACGATTTGCAATGAAACTCCTGTCATAATAAATTAACCCTACTGCCGTTACTGCATAGCTCGGTGAAAGCAATACTTCAGAAAATAAATAAACTTAAATACGTGGCTGGCATACAGAACTGCATCAGTGTGTGCTGTAGCCCTTTTCACAGTTGGCTCATGAAATAAAAGAAAAACTAGGTGAGAAACATCGAGCAGGGCTCGCCGGGCCTGACGTGACGACACAAACTCTGAATCTGATGAATAACCGACCTGACTCGAGCACTCCAGGTGACATTTCAATGCCTGAAATGAACTCAGCTGTCTGCAAAACGCTGGTGCAGCTTTGGTGGGACATACTAGTAAAAAAAAAAAAACCCACTGGCTGGTAGTTGTTTCGAGTCATTCACAGCTGAAAGCCTGGCCTGTGCCGAGCTCTGTTGGTTGTACAGGAGGATAAACAAGCTCAAACTCAAATACACGGAGCCCGGTTTTGTACTGTGACAAACACGCAGATCAATTTACAGGCGAACAAACAATGGGCCTCGTGCGAGAACCCCTCGCGCCCAGAAAGGTTCCCTTGCATCGTGCGGGCGATTCGCGGCATTCACCACCAACTCTTAATTCACGAGTGGTCCAGACTTGACTCATGTCTCAGACGGCCTCTCTCTCTCCGTCCACACAAGGGGAGAACACCCCCGTTTGACCTGAAATCATAACGCCTTGCTCTGAATCAATTCCGAGTTCCGATAGGATGCCGAAATTAAAACACATAACGGAGACAAACTGAATGCAACATTTCAATTGTGTTAACCATGTTGTCGTCGTCATTATCGTTTCGGTTACATCCTCTGGTGTAACGCCTGATAGTGTGACGTCACCCACTAAAGGCCATGGCGTCATCCCGTCTGAAATCTCTGCGTCAGAAAGGCGTGACCTCACGTGAAATCGTTCCACGGGCGTGGTAGTTTTCCAGTAGTTTCAGGTTGCCGTGAAATTGGTTTGCTCATTTCCAAGAGCAGGAACGTGAAGCTCGGCGGTGTGAACGCCTTATTTTTGCGAATGCCGAACTTCCCAGAAAAGGTGCACGACAGGCAGCCTTGCGTGCCGATTTTAGGGCGCCTCCTCGCGAGCAGGCTGAAGCAAATGCGATTTACGACAAGTTCAGAGAGTTTCATGAGTCCAAGTACCAGCAAACCTCACAGAACAAAGTAAGAAAAGTTCGGGAGAAGAACACGAAAACGTTCTCGCGCGAGGCCCAGTGTTTCTTAAATATGTTTGTAACCATAGCTGCACGCGTTATGGTGGGTTCGTGTTTTTTTTTTTTGGGTTGATCTCAACGCGTCAGCCGGGAAGTTGATTTCAGACACCGCCGAAACTGTGCGTTTACAACCCAAGAGCCGCAACCAGAACCGATAAAGTGCAGGGAATGTAGAGTAAATAAAGCACTGCCAGTGACCAGACGGATGAGAGAGAGAGCTTTCACCTCTACGCATGTTATCTAAGAAAAAAAACTCCAACAGCGCCCAAACGAAGACGCTCGTGTGCCATGTAGTGTTGTTCTCACACACACACACACACACACACACACACACACACACACACACACACAGAGGAAGCAGAGGGGGGGGACACAGAAAGACACGGTGAGGTTACGTGAACATGAGCACAGTACGGTGGATATCTGGGAGTAAAGATCAGAATTAGGACTAAAACCTGGAACGCACTGGAAGCGAAAACTGATTACTGAATTTATGACTGAATAATCTGACCGTTCACAGCCGGCGGCAGCATCTGTAACAACATGTACCTGTTCGGGGGCCTCTCTCTACAGTCCGCGTCACATATTTGGAGACAGGCTATAAAATTAGCTACGCCACAGCATATCGTATAAAGATTTTGCTCTAACTTGCTGTTATATATATATCTTAGAGGGCTTGGTTTTTTTTGTCGTTTGAAATAGCTGCAGTTGTGTTTTGGCTTCCACTAACCTATTTCCTCAGTACGAGCAACTTTGATTAACGATATACGGGACGTTTGTTTGACTTTACATAGGTCAAAATATCAGGGTGCAGGCAAAGAAGCCGATTTCAGACAATCACTCGTGATGCCAGCTTGTTTGACTGGTGAAATAAAATGAATGCAGGTCCATTGGTAAATGCACTAATCTGACGCTTCCAGTGCGTTTTCTAAATACAGTAGGTGAGTAGTAGAACAGGAAACTGACCACAGTCCAAACATAAACCAGCAAATTAAACCTTTTTTTCTCCCCACAAATATTTTTCCTTGAATTTTCTGAGAAAGCTAATTCTGAAAATGTTCCAGCTGACTGTTAACGCGTGACGTCCCACAACGCCACGCTTCGATTGGCTTCATTAAGAACAGCAAATCTATGGCCCGGCCATCTTTCCCTCGCCGTGGGCGAGTGCTGGTCTCTAGTTTAAAAGCCCGCGCGTCAGTCGAGTCTCCCGCCTGTCAACACCTGACCTCCCAGCGGGAGACTTCCGGCCTTGGACAGTGCATTCCCATTGCTATAAAAAGGAGGCCTGTTGTGGAGCAGACCTCAGCTGCAGCGTCTGACGTGCTCTAGCACATACTCTGGGAAGTGCAGACTGCACACCTGCAGACCGTCCAGTTTGCAAGGCATCCTGGGATACTCGTCCTCCTTCCACTTGTTTTCGTCGGGGTCGAAGGTGAGGATGGAGTCACTGTAGTGGCCGTTGTAGCACAGGCCGCCCAGCACCATGATCTGCCTGTCCAACACCGCCACCCCGTGGCCGCTGCGCCCAATTGGCATGGAGGCGAGGATGGTCCACTCGTCAGTGTCCGGGTCGTACATCTCGGTCGACGGGCAGCCCTGCGACTCGAAGGAAGCCCGCAGGATCACACACACCCCTCCGAACACGTACAGCTTCCCGTTGTGAGAGATCATCTTGTGGAAGCAACGGGCGTAGTTCATTTTGGATTTGTTCTCCCAGCAGCTGGCGTGGGTGCCGGGCAGCAGCGGGCCTCGGCCGACGCGTGTCCTGTGTGCGTCCGAGCCACCTGAGCTCCCTCCTCCCCCCCCAACCCCGGCCTCCCGCCCAGGATCGAACACGCACACCTGTTTGGAGGTGGAGGAGGAGGTGATGCCGCCGGTGATGTACAGTTTACCGTTAAGGACCGTTCCCTCGTGACCGTACTTGTTAACAGGATACGGGTCCACGAACTCCCAGCGGTCCTCTGTGATGTCATAGCGCTCGGTGGAATAGAAGGTCTCGTCTCGCGTGCGCCCCGCCACGGCGTAAATAAACTTGCCGATGACACCCACAGCAAACTCTGACCTGCAAACAACAAACACCGTGAATATGCGTCATTAAATGAATAAGTCATTCAAATAAGAGCTGCCAAGGAGTCGGAGAGCATCTGCAAAATCACCTTGAAATTAACATAAAGTGACAATGGACCAAAACAAAGAAAAGAAAGAAGAAATCGTCTGTGCTTCTCACATGAAAAAAGGCAAACAAACAAACGATACCGCACGGGTCAGAGCACACGGTACGAGAAACACCCGGAGCGTCAGGCTCCCCTAACCTGGGCACAGACATGTCAGCCATGCGCAGCCACGAGTTCTGCCGAGGGTCATAGCGGTAGACTTTGGAGGAGGCGTGAAACTCCCCGTCGGGCCCGAGCTCCTCGCCGCCCAACAGGAAAGCAAAGTTGTTAACGATTGCCAGGCAGTCCGGTCGCAGCGGTACCTGAGGCCCCTCCAGCTCCCACCACACCTGAGGGGTTAAAACAGCGGTTTCTGACCCTGAGACAGACACTGATTTCAGATCATGTGACGCGCTTAGATGGAGCGATCAAGGTTGTGCTGCATGGAGAGTTTGGGCTGGGAATTGTTTGAAATCATTTAATACTAGTGCCTATATGATACCAACTACCAATACCTTGTTCTGAGGAATATAAACATAAATATTCTGAGCCTTAATAAGAGGCATAGAAAAATAACATCCTCCCCCTCCAGCAGGAGTAGAATCTCAACATTTTGAAGCTTTGGCCCTGCCGGCTGTTTGCTCATTATTTCCCGAGGTACCGCAGAGAATGGATCATCTTAAAGGACTATGCCTGCGGTTTATTCACATTTACTTCACATTACTAACAATGATTTACCAAAAAACATTTGGCATGTCTAAGATTAATACCATCTTTCACAGTCACTGGTTTGATTGACTTCAGTCGACAATCAAAATCAGTTAGTAGCTTGATCCACCACAAAAGACACCTTTCAGGTATAATACGGCCCTTTTCTGATCCTCCTCTACCTTTTAGCACTCTGGGTGTACGAGCTGTTAAACATGCCTATATGGTGGGGGGGGGGGGGAACGACTGATTTCAGCCAGAAAGCTCTGGTGGCTCAGAGCCTTGGAGCTGCAACCTTGCTCATTGCCAGCAACAAAACATTGATCACTTCATCAGCCAATGACTCAAGAGTATTTAAAGATACTCCCGAAAAGACATAAACAAATAAAATCAGGTCTTTGCAAGTTGGATTGAAACAAGACAAAACTGTGCTCCACAGTAATGACACGTGGTGGGTGGGTGGTAAAGACACCTGTATGGTCATTCAATAAAGGGCAGTTAAAACTGATTACTGCAGCTATACTATCTGTGTGCATGACCTCGTCTAAAAGAAGGTCAGAGGTCATGAGCAGCGACAAAGCAGCTTGCCCAAAGACATTCTTTACTGATGAATGTTGAAACTACGCCTGCTCTAGTTAGAGAACTACTGGCATTCACAAAAACTGCCGTATATGCGGCCTAGCATGGGAATTATCTTCACTGGATCCAAATAGACGGTCACACGCGGCCTCGTAGGCAGACAAACGAACCTTTGGGCGCTGCAGCAGCAGGATCTTGCTGTTGACCATGCTGTGGCCGATCATTCCCCTGAAGACGGCGGTCTGCGGGCGGACGGAGCGGATGCGGTTGGAGCGCGCCTCCACCAGAGGCTGCTGGTTGACATCGTGGAAGTAGCTGAGCGCCTGATCTACCTCCTGCCTCAGCTGTCTGGAGTAACGGTAAAACTCTGACGTCTTCACCTGCGGCGAGGAAGGAGGAGGACAGAAGACGGATGCCAGAGACAGAATCAGAAAACCTGTGGAGTCTGCAGAACGAATGGCCCTCAGCTGCCTACGAGAGGAGGAACTCGGTCAGGACGCGGCGCTCACCTTCTCAAAGATGTTGGCGGGAGTCATGAGGCAGAAGCGGATGGACTGCACGATGGTGTCGGTGTGCCTCCAGCGCCGCCGGTCGTGTCGCAGCCACCCCTGGACCGCTTCGTACAGCTCGATTTCTGGGAAGCGACTCAGGGCATCGCTGTTCAAGTATGCCTGGTTCGGAGACAGAAAAAGAGACTGAATTTAGAAAGCGTTAGCCCTGGTTGACCTGTGAATGTATAACGCCAAACTAGGTTTTATGTCATTTAGAAACTGTGTCACCATTAGACGGTTTGCCCCCCAGAGATCACTCACACTTTTAACTGTAAAATTTCCCGCTCAGTGTGCATCTCGGTCACAACAGAAAACTACAACACAAACTTCCAGAAAGTGTTTGACTGTGTTCGTATTTATCTTCTGCGTCAAGCGTACAAACAACAAGCAACTGAACCTGCAGTCTCTCCAGGCTGAGGTAGGAAAGGAAGTCGGGTCGGCTCATGAGGGGGACAAAGTTGTCAAGTAGGAAGTTGTCGAGCTGCTCCTGGACGCCCTCCACGCCCACGCTGAAGTCCTCCAGGAGGCGCATGACCTCGGCACAGTTCTCCAGGCAGATCTTGGCCAGCAGAAAGGAGCAGCAGAACTCCACCGCCTCCGTCAGCTGGACGTACATGGCCGCCTGCCGGGACAGGAGGTGAAGGGAGGAGGAGGAAACAAGAAGTATAACATACCGCGTCTGGACAACAGTTTCTCATCAGTCCCGGCTGAAATGGAAGAACCAGCGCAGGAAGGACGCCAGAGGGTGTGTGCCGTCACCTGAAGGATCTCTTGGACGGTGGGCATGCTGAGCTCCAGCGAGCCGTAGTACATGAATCGGAGAATGTGGCCGAACCCAGCGGCTGTCAGCCCCTTCATGTGGATCTTGTCCTGGTCCCTCTCCCTCATGTCTGCTGTGAACATGACTCGGAAGTAGTCGCTCTGGGTGGCCAGAAGCGCCTTGTGGGCCTGTGGGAGGACGGAGACGCCAGACGGACACTCGTTTACATAAACGACAGCGCAGCGATGTTGTTCTTTAGTCATGACTTTTTGCCTGTTGTCTCCACACCTGGCCCTGATCCAGGACCACTTACTAAGTATCTCGCTGAACTTGGACATTTTTGTCACAGAGCCGCTAATAAAATGCATTACAGTAAGCATGTTGAAAATACAAACTCGCTGGGTGGAAGAAAATATTCTGAGCGACGTGTAAAGTTGCGCAAAACTGCGTCAGGTGACTGTAAAGTAACAAAAAGAAAAGTCTTCTCCATTAAAGAGTCCTGCCTTGCATGGACTTGAATGGAAGAGACTTCTTTATGTTCTTTTTGTTCCTTTACAGTTACCTGACGTCATTCCCCCCCCCCCAGCTTTAAAATGGAAGGCGATTTCCGTCAAACCAGTGAGATTATATATTCAACAGTCTTCCTGTAACAAATTGTTTGAGCAGATCTGTGACTAAAACGTTCCCCCGAGACATCCACGCGGGTCCCGTGATATGTAGTCTACGTTCTTGGATGAGGGATCTTAAACACCATGCATTTAAAGCAACATATTTGCGTGTGTGTGTGTGTGTGTGTCTTCAGCTTTATTTGTGTACCTGGAAGTGGTGCTCCTCTATCAACAGCGTGACATCCAGCAGCAGACGCTCCTCGTACAGCGCCCGGAAGCCCGATGACACGCTGCCATCGTGCACCTGGGACAGGTACACCTCCACATCTGCCCCCGACATAACACACCTGGAGGCATGGAGGAGAGCAAAGTGCAGGGGCAGGTGGGGGAGGGAGACAGGGGACGGTAAGAAGCACAGGGCGTTAGAACAGATGCGGAAAAAAGGTCACAACACTGAACTTGGCTACAGCGCGGACATAAAGCAGGGATGAACTAGAATTAACGACTATTCAAAAAGGAGGCACACCGCTGCGAGTCTCTCTAAAGCAACGATTGTGTTTGTGCTGCTGAAAACACTAAGTCTGGGACTGGAAGGGCATTCAGTAGGACGCTCAGCATTAAAAGCTCAGCACTTCGGCTGCTGCATCCTAACAAGCGGTTACTCTTTCACGGCCAGTGTGTGTGTTTCTGCGCTGACGCACTGGGGTGAGGTTGGTAAAAAATGAAGAGAAAGAAAGGAACTCCTTACAAACCAAAAAAAAAGCATCCCACGTGTCATTTCATCCAATTTCTTTAGCGTTTAAAATACGCAGTCATGCACACGCACACAAATCACAAAGAGAAAAAAGGTAACATGGACACACAAAACGTATTTAATTTTACCAAGCTTTTTTTGCACACAAGAAAGCGTAGAAAACACAAACACACACATCTGCACACCTCCACAAACTCACGGTCGCTCATTAAGAATGCAAATGTGAACAAATGCACACACACACACACACACAAACAGCACACTCACCTCTGATTGGCCACGGGCATGTCAGAGGGGGTTGTCCGAGCCAATCAGAGGACAGTGCCCCTTGTGTCCAGCAGATGCTAACAAAGTCCCTTTTCTGAGCGTCAATCACCTGGACGACAAAGTCAACACAACCGCCACATTAAAGCATGAACGTCTGCAGGGGCAAACTGCAATTAAAGAAGCCCCACAAGGAGCTCTGGGCATGTGACATATCTTTAGTTGTGGCCAAAAGTATGCAGACACCCGAACATTACACCCATGTGTGTTTGATGTGTTGAACATCTGATGTGGACACGGGTGTCTACTGTCCACATAATTTTGGCCTTCTGAGTTTCAACACAGGCAAGTAGGCAAATCTTTTCACTGCTCATATTTTAATAAACAAAATTGTCGCAAAATAAAAAGTGTTAACTGCAGGAAGATTCTTTGGCTACTTGCCCAGTCTATTTATTAAAATTAATATCATGAGATGAGTTAGTTGATGTTGAAATGAAGTGAGGGTTAAAGATGATTCTAGTTCATAACAGCTTGTTATTTGCATAGTTTTGTACGTGATGTTTTATCAGTAATAGTAACACTGTACTCAAGTTAATTACTGAGATCACTGATAATCATTAAAAAATCATTAAAAAAAAAGGATTCAAGAAATAGGCAGTTGGAAACAAACCTCCAGGTGACACAAACTTATTTGGAAGAGAAAAGGAAGGTGAAGTGTGCGTCAGAAACAGCCACCCCCGTTTACAGACCCGCTTCCTGATTCTACTTTGACCTTTCACTTACTGAAGTCGTGTGAACACAGTTTTCCTGAGCAATGGGGGATTAATACCGACACTTTCAGCTCACTCGCGATCAGCTTTACCTCCAAATTAAGTGGTTTAGACCATCTGGATGAACTGCGGGCCCGTTCACACTGACTGATCATCTGATTGCTTGTGTGGCTCCAAGCCGTCAGACGTGGTCGGAGCGACACCATCGCGTTCCCCAGATCGCTGCTGTTACTCGGGGTTGGTACAAAGTTATCATAACTAATAGGAATGACGGCCATAAATATGAAAAGCGAGACCCAAGTTGTAATAATAGGAATGAGAACTGTAATAACTAAGTAAACAAACAAAAAAAACACAACGATTTTATTATTAGCCTCAGTCCTGAAATGTTTTAAAGCATTTTGTAACTTTATTTTTGAAAGGTTCTGTATAAATAAAGTGTATTATTAATAATAAATGTATAAGGAATATGGAAACAAACTGCTTATAGCTCTTTCCCGTACTAATTTTAGGAGTGGGACAGTAAAGTGGGTCAAACTTAATAAGACCCACTGGAAATATAAGTACTATCCTGTAATAAAAACAATACCCATCGTTTAATAAGAGTGGCTTTTAATTAATATATTAATTTTTAAGATACTTTTCAAGCTCCTTTTACTTTTACTAGTGAAAGCAGCAATGTGACAGTTAGCTGACCCTCATCCCTGTGCACATTGAGCTGTTGAGGATTCAGTGTCTTGCTCCACGGCACTCGGAAAAGGGCTCTAACGTCAAACCCCTCGTGTACCCCGTCAGCCCAAAACACAGGGGGGGGGCGAAGATGAAGCCGGGGGTCAAGCGGAATGATGGGTTAGTTGGCTGCTGAGTTAATGGTGACAGAAAGAGGTCTGCTCAGGTTTAGGCTGAACGTGCAGTGTTGCAGAGTGAAAAACGTTACCTTTTGGAGCCCGGGCGAACAATCACAGGCTTCGACGGCTGAGCGCTAAGGGGCCGCTCGCATTTCCTGTGTTTATGCTTCCCTGGCTCTGACAGAGGAGACAAGAAGAGACACCCGTAAGACGGTGGAGGACGACGAGCAGAAAGCGCAACGACACCCTCAAATGCTCCACGACCCATTCAGGGGTCTGCAGGTTACAACCAGTGAGCTCCAACTATTCCACCGCACACAAATATCCGCTGAGATACATAAAGACAGGGCGGTATATATAGATATATATCCCTCAACATAAATGACGTTCATTAAGACAGATATGTATTTACAAAAGTCCAGAGAAAAGACAAACTTTGCTTCCCTTTTTCTTGTTCCTCAGTAAGACTGCAACTCATGATTTTAACTGGCAAACATACGTGTAACCGAGTAAACATTCAAGGGCTGCAACTAAAGATTATTTTCATTATTAATTCGGTCTATGAAATGTCAAACAAATTGTAAACATGTGCACGTCACCATTCCTTAGAGCCCAAGGTGAGATTTTATAAAAAGTGCTTGTTTTGTCCAAACCAAACATCACGTATGGCAAAGAAAGCCAGCACGTCCTCACATCTGAGAAGCTGAAACCAGCAAATGTGTTGGCATGTCTCACCGATCAACGGCTGACACAAATAAAGTTGTCGTATTTGATCCACTGCCATATAATCCAAGAGTTTGAACTTTTTTAAAAACATGTTCAAACATAAGAAAGCAATTAACGAGGAAACGTGCATTTAAGAGGGCACTTTTCCCTGATAAATGACTAAAAATATGCATCCATTAATAAAACAATAATTGATTATCTCTCAATTTGAAGCTATGTAAATAAACTAATCACTTCGGCAGTCATTCTCAATACAAAACTCTTAACAGTGGAAAGTTTAGTAGCAAGAGGTGTTGAGTAGCGCAGCGGCAGTAAAGCTCCCGTTGAGTCATTGCTATACTTTACAGGCTCCCTAAATCCGTATAAATCTCAGTGTAGTTTGGTGACCTGGGTTCGCCTCTTGGTGAAAAGGACAAACAACAACAACAACAAGTCTCACCGCACAACAAGCTTCACAATCACCTGCCAGGCTCATTTTCTTTTCAGCATAGCCGTCGCTCACAAAAGAAGAGAAGAGAAGGGACCCGTTATAGAGTCAGTCATGACAATAGGAGGGACAGCCGTTGGGCAGGCAGGCAGGGAGGCAGGTAGGCAGGCAGGCAGGCAGGGCGATGCTAAAGGCACCGCTAACGTTAGCAGAGAAGGGGAAACCGTTAAACTGACTAACTTCACCCAACACTGACACGGGCACCACGGGGTGCGTTTAGAGGAGCTAGTGTCTGTGCGGTTACCGTCTTCAGTTCCCATCACAACAGCGGGAAAGAAGTTACAGTTACGGACAGAGAGCGTACATGCTAAGATTAGAGCCCAAAAACAAAAGGCTCGGGCTACACGTAACAACGGTCCACGTTCAACTCTGGCACCCGAGGACGAAGGCGGCGGTGGTAGGCTGCCGTTGGGTTATAAAATGGAAGTATATATAAATAAACGCGGATATTTTACTCTATTAGCTAGCGACGGGACTGGCCAGATTAACTGTCACGATTCTCAGTCGCGGAGCTACGGGGGATCCGACACTGCTCGACCGGGGTAACCGCTTTAGCTTAGCCGCTGAAATTGAGCCGTCTCACCTCGGCGGTGCGAATCCACACAGCCCCTCTTCGACCAGGCAGCTCTGACTCCTGCGGACATGAAGCGGCGGGGTTTAGTCCGGAATCAAGAAAGCGTGCGGCAGCGGCGCGCTGCCATGTTGTCGTCCGTCTGCCAGACGAAGAGACCCCCCCCCAAAGCTCGGCTCTAAATTAAACGGGTAACAATCCGCAGCGGTCCACAGGCTTTGCGGACGCCATTTTCTGCGCCGGCGTCATTTCCCTTTTGGGCGGAACTGAAGGGCGTAGTGCGGTGCAGCAAAGATTGTATATGCACAAGATGTATCACTCTCACCGGTGTTATAAACGTGCAGCACAACAAGCGTACTTTTGGCACTTTAACTATATTCACAGGAAGCGTCGCATATTATATTCCCAAGCATTAGAAAATGCCACATGTGCACGGATGACGTTAAAATTTGCCTGTTTAAAGCATATTGCACTCCTATGTGTGCTGCTTCTTTATGTTTAAAAAGGCAAATATGCAGAAGCACAAGGTTGCTTATAATGACTGTATGAGGATACTGCTCCACAAACCCAGGTGCTCTGTTCTGTTATGCAGGGGTCAGTTCCTTTCAGGCGTTGATGAGAAGGCTCATCGACAAAGATTTTTAAAAAAAAATCTAATTGTATATGTTTTATTATTTCTTTTTTTAATGTATGTTGCATGTTATGTCTATGTTTTATGAATGGACCATGAGTCTGAAATAAATGTTTTGATACTTATATGTTTGTACTTTTACTTAAGTAAGATTTTGAATACATGTCTTTCTACACTGTGGCATTGCTACTTTTACTTAAGTAAAAGACCTGACTACTTCTTCCACCACTGCAGCTCATATTTATGTACACATTGCACTAAATGTGCACTCATTGAGCTTTACGTTAAAATGCATTATGCTCCTAACTATTATCATTTTATCCCATATCATTTGAGCCCAGTTGTTTGGGTAAACCCGCAAAGGGAACATTATTTTCATAAAAAAGCTGCCCTAGTTATGGTATTAACATAACTTTCAACATGGACAGATTATAAGACAATGGGCCCTTGGGCACAGATGCCTTAAAGGCCCCCTTCTCTTTGCAGCAAGCGGCAGGCGGTGGCAGAGCTGTGTTGCTGGTGGGCGTTTTGCATCGTTGTCTAGTGATATTTTGCAGGTTTACCATAAATTTAAAGCGCTGCTTGCTGTTGAACATGTCACCTGACCTGAACCTAAGTATTTTGTTCATGCTGGAGACATAGAGACGCTGTCTAATCCAAACATTCCTGCCACAGTAGATTCACACTGTTACAGTCATACAAAATAGTATAGGACACTGTGCAAGATATTATAGGATAACATTTTTCTAGACTCGTTTTAATGTAGGCTTAGTGCACCCAAAATATGCATTGTGCTGCCGAATTACATTTAAGAAACACACAAACTAAAACATAAAATAAATACATATCAGATTTTCCTCAGGTAGGGTTCACGGATTAGGACAGAAAAAATGTGATCAAGGCTTTAGCCTGAACATCGACTTTGCAAAGAGAAACGTTGATAACAATCGCAGCTAAAGCGAAGAGTGGGCCCCCATAACTCCTTGGTTCTTGACTTGCTACATTGCAGAGATAATGACTCAGTCAAGTGTCTAAGGTAAACAAGAAGAACACATCTGTGTAGCGGTTCAAACAACACAGGGTTAGGCTTGTTACAAAGTCAAAGCTACAGCTAAACTAACAACAGACCAATAGCACTTTTATTGAGTTTATACACTCCTGTAGTCCGTTGGTGATAAATGTGTTAATTTTAAATTTGTATAAAGTATACAAACCACTGAAGTTTAGTTTAGTTTGTTGATTTATAAAGCACATTTTAAAACAACAGAGGCTGTAACCAAAGTGCGGTACAAGAAAAATAAAATCAGAACAGAATATCATATTTGACCCAAACCACTGTGGTCCCATGAGAAAACATTTACACCATCAGATAAAACATACAGAATACAAATAAGTATTTTAAAGATTATTTAAAAGTAGCGACAGAGGGGGAAGATGTAATTTTAAAAAGGGAGACTGTTCCAGAGTCGAGGGGCTGCCACAGACAAAGCCCGGTCACCTTTAGTCTTATAACGAGAGCGCGGAGTCGAAAGAAGAACAATGATGAGGACCTTGCATTATCTTTTCTTTCTTGTATTGTTTATTTTTACAGGGTCAATGGCACAATTAATAGCAATTGCACAAGAGTTAGCTAACAGCTAATTTGCATCTGCTGTCCCTGGCGGTAAGTTCTTGTTGAGGGGATAAAATATAGCCTTTAGTTGTGTAAATATCTAGTTTTAAGACCTTTATTAGGCTGTTATGGATTTTGTGTTTAAAATGTGCACATTCCCGTGTTCATTTGCACATAGTTAGAATTTCAGACTAATTGACACAACAGCAAACCTGGTGGCACGTAGCCCAGTAACCCAGGGTTCGTCTTGGAGTACAGAACTACAAAGCCCATAACCAACAGGACGACAAAAAAAGCCCTTTGATGGCGTCACTAAACGATGACGGACCCGACACATGGATACAAATATTTCTTTACGTTTTTTGGGTTAAAAAAAAATACTCAAAACGTGTGCACCGTTCGACGATAAAGCGATGTTGACGGCATATAAACAGCGGCAGCTTTAAAATATAAAATGTATTTCACGGTGAAAAACAACAAATTGCATCAGCCGCTGTGAAAGGACCCCGGAGCCTCTAACGGTAAATTAATCACGGGAGTCGCAAAGTAACGTTACGTCTTCGTCACTTGTCAGCGTGAATAAATGTACAACAGGCGTTTTGTTCTGCACATATTTGGTTTTCTACTAACACTCCAAAAAGTAAACATAATTTGATGTAATAACCTATTGTTGGGGGAAAAAAGAAACGGCTGTTTTTGCCGGTCGAGCAGGCATTCGCCGGAACCGCCTTCTTCTTTCCCTTTTCATTCAAGATGGCGGGCGACGAGTCTGGTACAACGCTTGGTCAGCCTCACCTGGCCAGACAAGACCTCAGTTCTCTGGTAAGTGTCAGCGTAGCAGGGTTTTTTTCAGCTTTGTAGGTTTACGTCGGTGGCTGTCGGCCCGTCGTGTTGACAGAACCGTTACACAAAAGGGCGAACGTTCTTAACGTCAACGGTCGCCGGTGCTGCGCCGCCACCATCCGGCACACAACGGCAGGCCCGGCGCGGCGGAGAGCTAACGTCCAGACACCCGCTTCACCTCGAAGACTAACTATAGACTCAGCGTGGACAACATTTAAAAACCTCACCACCGCATGAATGTATCGTATGTATTTGCAGCGCCGTAGTAGTCGCCATCGTTGTCCTGCGTCGGTAATATCTGCTTAGCCCCGTTGGATCAAAACGTTAGCATCGTCTGCTAAAATTAAAGTAAATCTATTAAAAAGTGAATGGGGTTCGTGACGGTGACGGAAGCAGCGATGCGGTTCAGAATAATCCCACATTTTGCAGCCTCTCATGTGTTTTACATCAGCAGTTGATAGTCAACATGTTTCTAAACGTGTTTATTGGTTGACGGTGTTACTAAGGCTCGCAGGATATGGATCCTTATCTTTGTGTGTTTTTATTTTAATCAGTAGTCAATAACATAAATCCTATTAGTGATGGGGCAGAGACAGCGTGCTTCGTTATTTTAGCAGTTTTCCAAATTCAGCTAAGTTTCATGTGAATATAAAAAAAAAATAGTGCATATTTATGAAATGTAAAGTTTACTGATTGACAGTAAAAGAAGCAACAATAGCCAGACTATTTGTGCCATATTTTATATATGTCACCATATTTAGTCAAATATGATATACTAACAGACAATATGTCACTGCCTCTGTCTGACTGAGCTGGAGTTCCCCGTCACGTGTTTTTAGAGTCAGTATGGGCCAGTGTTTGCACGGCCGTCCCCATGCTGATCCCTCGGTTTCCTTTCACCTCCAGGATTAAAGAGCGGGAGGGAGCGCTGCGCTGCTCGCAGTGAAAACCTCCCCAATTCTGTGTTGTTTCTCCCTTCTGTGTGCGTGATGAGTCTAATGTGAGTCTGTCCTCTTGGCAGGATGTGTCCACTTTGACGCCTCTCTCTCCAGAGATCATCAGCAGACAGGCCACCATCAATATCGGTATGGGAGTCAGGCAAAACACTTACCAGGTTTCGTGCTGCCTTTTGAAGGCCGGACACGACAAATGAGGCCCGCCTGTCTTGACTTCTTGTCTTCCCTAGGCACCATCGGTCACGTGGCCCATGGCAAGTCCACAGTAGTGAAGGCCATTTCTGGTGTCCACACTGTCAGGTTCAAGAACGAGCTGGAGAGGAACATCACCATCAAGCTAGGATATGCCAACGCTAAGGTACAGGTGGCACTGATTAATCTGAGGGTAGTACAGAATTTTCCTGTCTACCTGACCTCTGCCTCCTTTTTTTTAATTTTAAAGGGCAGTGCATGTGTGCTTGGGGCTTTTGCCTATTTTGACATTTTCCAACCTGTAAGTTGGAATAAAATCAGTTTAAATGCTCAGTGCATGTTATTCCAATCAGGGTAGAAACAACCAGGGACTTTTAATTCCGCCAGTAAAGTTAATTAATCCCTTCAATTAAGAAGTTCACACACTAAAGAGTGCTAATAAGGCATCAACTTTGATAGTGCGAAAGGGGTTCTGATCATTGCTCTATATTGATGCCCAAGTCTTTCTTCGGATCTTTCTCTCTAAATCAAAACATTTACAAACACTCCTGCAAGATGGAATGTGTTAAAAGGGACTCGACATTTCCTGGTGTTCGCAGGTCTACAAGCTGGACGACCCCAGCTGTCCCAGGCCAGAGTGCTACAGGTCATGTGGCAGCAGCACTCCTGATGAGTTTCCCTCCGACATCCCCGGCACCAAGGGCAACTTCAGACTGGTCAGGTAAGACTGAAGAGAGCACAGACGAAGGCTTTTCGGTTTAGGGCTTCAGCTGTCAAGCTACTCCTCAAACCCTTTGGGATCAGTTTGACTGTAAAAATCTTTTTTCCTTTTCTCCCAGACACGTGTCATTCGTGGACTGTCCTGGTCACGACATCTTGATGGCAACCATGTTGAACGGCGCCGCCGTCATGGATGCAGCCCTCCTGCTTATTGGTAAGTCTCTGATTGCTGAACTCCCAGCAGAAAGACAAACTCTGGCTTAATTTGTGTGTTATTTACTCGCAGTATACTCAGTAGAAGTCCTCTGTCTTGATATGTAATTTTTTTTGGCTCGTGTGTCGGTCTGCCAGCGGGAAACGAGTCGTGTCCTCAGCCCCAGACGTCAGAGCACTTGGCGGCCATCGAGATCATGAAGCTGAAGCACATCCTCATCCTGCAGAACAAGATTGACCTGGTGAAGGAGAGCCAGGCCAAAGAGCAGTACGAGCAGATCCTCGCCTTCGTACAGGGTGAGTCGTCAACTAAGTGTCCTTCTTTTTTTTTTTTTTTTTTTTTTTTTAAAGAAGAACACCACATGAAGCAACCTTCAAAGAACGTATTAGAAGTGTGTGTACCTCCGCACCTCTCACCTGTCTGTCTGTATGCAGAGTACAAACAACACTCACCAAACATTTGTTGCCCAAAATATGGTTAAATAAATCAAAGCTTTGGTGTCACACTGAGAAAACTATAAAGGTTTCACAGCCCTCTTTCAGGGTGAGCGTTTGTTAGTGCAAATATGTTCCAGTTATCTCAGGGGGCGTGTCGCGTAGTCTGAAGAGACTGCATGTAGACCCTTCTCAGTATTTAGGGTGGAGTATTACTTGGATTAAGCTTTTACGTTGTCTTGAGTTCAGCTGATGTTGAAATGGCGACACAGCGGCATTTTAAAGTTACCTGCAAAGCCACGTAATGTTGAAATCCGATCAAAAAGAAAACACTGCCACTTGTTCAGACAGGGGCCTGTTTTTTTTGGGGGGGGGGGGGGGGGGGGGGCTATTTATTTCTCTTTTTGTTACATTTTCTCCACTTCAAACTAGCGTCTCTTCAGGTCACCTTTGGTCTTTCTCTGAACCCTCTGGTGACCGGATGTTGGGTGCAATGTTTCTCCCGCAGGCACGGTGGCAGAGGGCGCGCCCATCATTCCCATCTCCGCACAGCTGAAGTACAACATCGAGGTGGTTTGTGAGTACATCGTCAAAAAGATCCCAGTGCCCATCAGAGACTTCATCTCCGAGCCCAGACTCATCGGTAAGACAAACCCCCACAGAGGTTGCTTACTTATTTCGTATTAACCCGTCCTGTTTTTAACCTCACACATTACACTGTCGTCGTTGTTTGCTTGCTTGTGATTTTCCGCGGTGCAGCGCTTCATATATTCGTTTAATAAAACACTGAAATGTCTTCTGCGTTTCAGTCATCAGATCTTTCGACGTGAACAAGCCCGGCTGTGAAGTCGATGACCTGAAAGGAGGCGTGGCCGGGAGGAAGCATCCTGAAGGGCGTGCTCAAGGTCAGATTTGTTCTTGTTAAAGGCTCACGGTTCGGACTAGACGTACACAGTTCCCGTGTTTAGAAGCTGCACCTGGCTTCTGTATTAAAGTTAAAATCAGAGTAGATGGAAAATAATAAGGATTTTTGATTACTTCCTGGTTTGCCTCTTACCAAACCATCTTAGTTGTTTTGCTTTCGAACTCATGTAGCTTGTCTGGGGACAGACACTGGATTCCGGCAGCGACGGGCTAAACGCCATTACATTTTCTGACCGACACAGATCATCCCTCTTCTTAGATTAGTGTGAGCGTCGAAAAGCTTTAGGGAGTTGCGTCCAGGCTTACGTGTGACATGTATAATAAAGAAGTCTTACCCGAAACCGGAGCTATTGATGAGACATTCTGCAGCTTGGCTGAGCGAGCTGCGGCCCAGAGGACAGGAAGCCTGCTTGAAGCTAAAATGACAACAATTGGAAGTAGTTCATGTGCCCTGCGAGCTACTTACTGCAGATGGAAAGTAACTTGTATATAAATCTGGTCCAGAGAATGTCTTTGCTTGAGATTAATTTTTATGTACCTGCTCCCTGGCTTATTCATTTAATAAAGTAAATAGACATCTTTTCCGAAATACGCCCAACTGGTGTTCTTCGATGGTGGTGATGTGTCTCGATGCTTTTTAACGCCATCGATTTAGTTTGTTTAAGATGACATTACACTGCATGTTGTTGAATAGTACTTATCCCTGTTGTATTTGAGTGATTTATTCATTTATACTAGTTATTTACATAATTGGGAGTGATGTCCTGAAATCCAGCACTTTATCCATGTATGCATTTCCTAGGGGAGGGCTTTTTGTATTTCATCATCTTGCTGCCCTCGTGCGACAAATAAAAGTTGAATCAGACTGGTTTCTACACAGAATTAGTGCAGATGCAAAAACATGTATATTTATCTTCACTGTTGGCTCTCCTTTTGTATTATTATTATTATTATTTTGGGTTTGGATTACTCCAGCTGCGAGCATTGACAATAAAAGAGGCAGTTTAGAAACGATTTAAAAAACGTAGAAACGCAGCCTTTATGCAGTTTATCTACCGCTTGCGTCGTGTGTTCCTCTAAACCGTCGTCCTCTCTGTGTGTGACCTCCAGGTGGGTCAAGAGCTCGAGGTGCGGCCAGGTATCGTGTCCAAAGACCACGAAGGAAAGCTGATGTGCAAACCCATCTTCTCCAAGATCGTCTCTTTGTTTGCTGAGCACAACGACCTGCAGTACGCTGCCCCCGGAGGCCTTATCGGTAGGTCCGCACCGCACACCCGTGAACATGGATTTTTATCCTTATCGTCCAATAAGAAGGAAATCCCTCTTGGTTACAGAAAAGGTTAAGAGTCTGATGCAGCACTCAGCCATCAGAGTGGTTAAGTGGAGCTCTAATTTTCATGTGATAAACCAGCGAGCCTAATTAGACCACTGTTTTGGCACGAGTCCGCTAAAGGAACGGTTTCCACCCTAGCACCTGTCACTCGTGTCGGTAGACCTGCGCCGAAGAAGCCGACAGAAGCTGCAGATGAGTTTCTCATGGTTAGCTTTCATACGTTTGTTGTTTGGCTGCTTTGATCTGTTGCTGTAGTCGCGGTGACTTGCTAACCTCACCTCGATGGCCATGACCAGCCTGCTTCTGGCCCCAAACTTGTTGAACACGTTTGAACAGATTTACCTTCCGACATCAAAGCGCTGGTGCGCAGAGAGATGAAAACGACGGAACATCAGCACAGTAAGCTCTGTTTGCGCGCAGGTGTGGGCACCAAGATCGACCCGACGCTGTGCCGAGCGGACCGCATGGTCGGCCAGGTGCTGGGCGCCGTCGGCGCGCTGCCCGAGATCTTCACCGAGCTGGAGATCTCCTACTTCCTGCTCAGGAGGCTGCTGGGAGTCCGCACAGAGGGCGACAAGAAGGCCGCCAAGGTGAGACGTGCATCATGGGAAATGTAGCCCGCTCTTTAGAGGTGTTTAGTGTTCTGTGAGAAACGACTTGAGTCATGTATGTGACTGTTATATGGGTCTGTTATATTCTTGTGTGCATGCTTGTCTCCTGGACATAAACACAGTGAGACCAACCAGAAGCTGACCACCGGTGTCGTGGCGCCACCCTTTCCCTCTTTGCGTCTCTGCAGGTCCAGAAGCTGTCTAAGAACGAGGTGCTGATGGTGAACATCGGCTCGTTGTCAACAGGCGGCCGCGTCAGCGCCGTCAAGGCCGATCTGGCCAAGATCGTCCTCACCAACCCGGTCTGCACAGAGGTCGGAGAGAAGATCGCTCTGAGTCGACGTGTGGAGAAGCACTGGCGGTAAGGACCAGGGCTGCCAGCGGCTCGGTTTCTGTTGTTCATTTAACTTGGATGCTCGTGAGCTGTAACCAGCACAGCTGCTGCTCCTCCTGGGGTCTAGATATCACGTTTGCCTTGGTCTTTTAAAAACACTCAAACTCATTTATTTTCCTGTTAATGCTCGAAGACGGTCCCTGACCAAAAGCTCGCATCAATAAACCAATACTGCAGACTCTCGGCTCGTCTCTGTGTATTTGGGACGGAAACACATTTGTTTAAAAACGCTAGCTAAGCCTTTACGTGGTCGTCTAACTGGCTCCTCTTCTTTCTTCCTGTCAGTCTGATTGGATGGGGACAGATCAGGAGGGGCGTGACCATCACGCCCACAGTGGACGATGACTGAGGACGGGGGGCAAAGGGACGTCACCGTAGCAACGCTTTCCGTCAGTGGGACATCACAACCATCACACTCTACTTGGCTTTTTGTTGTTTTTGTTTTTTTATTTCCACGAGGAGGAAGGAAGTGAACAGGACATGTCAGCGGTGAAAAGATATTTAAAGATGCCTCCTCCCTCTGCTCTTCCTTCTCAGCGGCGGCATGAGAAGGCCAGAGGTCAGGTTTAGCCTGTTTTTACTGCCGATGGAGGAGGCCCCTTAGACTATCGTAACAACCAGAACAACCCTCCAGAGAAAGTTCACGCGCAGCCGCTTCCAGAGAGGCCCGGGGGTCAGTCAGTGCAGAACGTGTCCTGTACTGTCCGCAGGTTCCACTCAGATCTAATAAAATACATTTGGAAGAAGTGTGCTCGTCATTGAGGTCTGTTTGTCGGGTTCCAGCTGGAAATCTAATTAACCGCAGAAACTGATCTGTCAGAAACCGACTTGTCTTATTAAGACTGATAATTTTATCTTTTACTGGACGTATATATATATATATATAAGATCATATCACTGTCACACAAAACACTAATGTTTGAAACGGATTATAGTTTAAAAAAAACTAACAGAATCAGCATCTTTTTATTTAAAGAAGTGTCTGACAGCGGTGAGGTAATTGATCTGTCTGCAGCCATTTTAATAATCGGTTCCCAAACAAAAGTACTTCTTATTAAAGCAAAAAAACCAAATGTCTCCAGCTTTTCTTTCTTATGTGACTCTGTAGTAAATTTGGAGGTCTTTTGGGTTTTGGGCTGTTTATTGGACAAAGGTAATGTGAAGGAATCATTTCATTTGCATACCGTTTGATACACACAAGTTATTACCTTGACCAAATGAGCTGATGGCTTGTTGTACTTTTACTTGAGCACTTCCAATTTCTGCCCCGCTCTACTCCACTACACTTCAGAGGGAAATATTGTACTTTTTCCTCCACATCTATTTGTAGATGAATAAATTATATTATTAATATTAATTAAAATCAGCTCCGTCTTTACCAGCTGCACGTCAAAGGGATGAAAACATCAGTGATCATAATCCAATAATTATATTATTCTGCAGAACTACAGTACTGTGAGTATATTTAGATACTTGTAACAGAGTACTTCCACACTGTAGTACTGCTACTTTTACTTTCACGTCCGGCAGGTTCCAACGTTTGCTGAAGGTGTTTCCGGGAGCGCACTTCCGGGATGATCCACCTGACGAGCACGAGACATGACGTCATCTAGGTACTAAACAGAGTAAAGTAAAGGAGGATGGGGGGGTGCGGACAAGCTTCATCTCCAAACGGACGGAGCCTGAACGCATCGCCGCGACGGCGGACCGATAAAAGCAGCTTTTATCGATTAATCATCATCTTGCTTCTGACCTGGAGCTCGACTCGGCATGGAGTCCGCAGGTGAGCAGAATACAACTGAAAAGTGTCGTGAACTGCAACGATGTCTCTGCCGAACTGTACAGTTAGTACTGTGACTCGAGTACACATGTGAGGTACTTGTACTTTGCTCGAGTTTTTTCCCCACTCCGCTTCATCTTGCCCTTTTTTACATCACTACATTTATCTGACAGCAGGTTGTTGGAGCTCATTTTGCATGAAAATCGACTTAAACGATTAGCAAAATAGTTGCCAGTTGATCTTATTAATCGACTGGTCGCTTCAGTTGTACTTGTATAAACTGTTGGGTAGTTGAGTATACAACGATGCATCATATTTTATACACTAAGTATGTTTTGTTTGTAAAAGTAACTACAGCAGTACATTTTACTGCATCGAGTACTTTTACTTTCAATACCTTTAAGTGCATTTTCCTGATCATACTTGCATACTTTTACTCACATTTTCATTGCAGGACTTGTAACAGAGTGTTTTCACAGTGTGGTATTCGTACTTTTACTTCTGAACACTTCCTCCCCCACTGATGCTGTCATTCTAGATCCCCAATTTCTCAGATTTTTCCCACTTCACTGTCTAAACTTTAATAACGTCCGTAAAGCAAAACACCGTTTAAGGTTTGAACCCTTGACTGGCTTTATTTTTCTACATAGGTTACTTATGAAAATGCCGTCTGTTGCAAAGTTTAAATGGGATTCGAGGTGTTTTCTTTTCATGCGTTGATTCATGGAGGCTTGCAGGCGCCTTACATTAACATTATTAACAGATAGATTTGACATTAGTATTTGATGCCAACCTTCCCTTTCTGATGAAAAACGTTCTGTTTACTCTCCTCTACTCCGTTTGATTTAACTTTGATTTATGGTTCTACTTTTTTTATTTGCTTTGCTCGGTTTTATCCTCCTTGTATCTTTGTCTGTTTCTGGTAAACGAGTAACAGATCATTTCTCCCCTGGGGACCAATAAAGTACTTAACTTTATTTCCTTACAAGTTAGTGGGATGATCTTAATCTCAAACCTCGTGTTTTAGTGGTTTATTAAGAAACTAATGCCATTTAAGGAGAAAACCAGAAACTACCTTTGATTGTCAGTCAGTGGTCATTTATTGGACTTTGGATGCATTTAATGGATTTTTTTCACAGTACTTAAAAATTCATAACCCCGTAAACATGCACACAGGCATAAAAAAAACAACCCTTAATTCCTGGAGACTCCCTGAAGCAACCATGAATAAAAACCTTAAAAAAAACCCTGAATTGTGATGAAATATTCTTAATTTAACGGAGACATTTAAAGGCTCAGATGATGTGTTTTGGCGTGTTGTCTGCCTCTCATTGGTCAGCCGGTCAGCGGGGTCGGGGCGGCGGCAGCCAGAGGCGCTCCCCCCTCGACGTCATCATGAGCCAGATCCGCAGGAAGCGCACGGCCTCGGACAGGAAGCCGCTGGGGCGCTTCCTGTCCCGGACCGCAGACCGGACGGGGATCCCCGAGGACGGAGAGACGGAGGGCAGGGAGGAGAGAGGACGGCGCTCAGGTGTTGTTGCACGGCAGCGTGTCACTTTAATGTAAATTTTTTTTGTTTCCTTTTGCTAAACAGTCGACTCTTCACGTTTGGGTGGTTCAGGTCCCGGATCCAAACTCCAACTGACTTGACGTTAGACCTCGAAGGGGGTGTTGAGTTAAACATGTGATCTAACGCCCAGTTCAGTCAGGCCAGATGTGCTCTAAAAGATTATTAATAACCACAGTCAGTAGTTGTGGCAGGGCTCTCTGCTCCATGTAAGGTGGTAAAACCTCTCCTTTGATATGAACACGGAGCTAAACCAGATCCTGTAGTTGTGAGGAAAAGCAAGGCGGAAGAGGAAAGAAATCTGAGAGAGTTCCTGCTGCAAGAACGTAAAGTTTCACTAAAATCTGAATTTCTGCCTTTGTGTTTCTATCCCTCCACCACAGCTCGCCAAGAAGAGGGCATTTTCTACTTAAAAAGACTGTAACTATTGAGGATGCTCCTTAGACTCAGACCCCTGAAGCTTCATATTATCTTGTGTATTTGAGGACTGTTGGATTTTGTCCTCCATTAATAACATTAGAAAGGACATTAGGAAGGGATCTCGTCACGGCCAGTACTGACCGGAGGAATGATATCGTACCCAGTAAGTCCTCCAGTGTGGGTGAACCTATCCTGCCACGTTTATGATGATCACAGAACTCCGGGACGAGTGGAGGAGGATGCTAAAGTTAACGTGGACAGGAGACAGGGGTGCGGACAAAGGTAAAAGAGATGACGCCTCGCCGGCTCAGGTGTGCGTTTGTGCTGCAGGTGTTGCCGAGGCAGCGGAGGGTGAGCGCGCCGCCGGCTGGGGACGAGTGTGCGTCTTCCTGCAGACGTTGGGGAAGGGGGTCGACAGCAGGAGCCTCAACCTGGCGCACTGTGACCTCACTGCTACAGACCTGCTGGAGCTAGGTGGCTACGGTTACCCCCGACTCTCATTAGACTGTCATATTATAATTGTGTAAGACATGACATGGCAAAATGCTCTCAAAGTGCTCCTTCATTTTGGTCATAATCAGATAACTGGCGTGCACTTGAAAGCCCCAAATGTAAAGCCTGCAGATATGATCAAGAAAATATTCTGTAGGTACAATTATGCAAACTATCAAATAATGGAAGCTGCATTAAGCAATTTGCATAAAACAGTCTGAAAAAAATTCACAGTTCCTGACTAAACGGAAGTAACGTGTTGACTACAGGCTTCAAGTTGAAGGTTTCTCTGAAGCATTTAAAATTGTTTTGTGAAATTTTTTTTTTAAGCGGTTTTCGTGTTTTGTGAAGATCGGAATTTTATTTCACCCATTAAGACACAGTGACAGCGTCAGAACGGAGAACTCCTCGTGTCAGGAAGCGGTGTCGAGTCCAGTTCTAGATTAGGGAGAGAGCCCGCTTTGCTGAGCAGGTGTCGAATAACAGTAAGCGCGAGTAGGGAGGACACCTGAAGTCAGAAAACCGACTCAGGAATGTCAGTCACATCCGGATAAAGTTTAGCTAACATTAAAGTTATCCACCATTAAGCTGCTGGTCATACAAGACCAAGACTTTAGCAGCCGTCCCCCGCGTGCGTTGAATTGGAAGAGGGTGTCTGTCATTGCTTTTTGAATCAAACTCTTCATTTGTAAGAGGAAGACCAGTGGCTCCACGACCCGAGGGATTGATGGGAGAGGAAAGCAGCGCGAACACATTTATGCTACACAGAATTATGCTTCTTCCTCCCTGTGAATTATGGGATGATTTGACTTCTTCAGGACTGTCAAAGTCATTCACATGAAACCCCCTTGTTTCGTGTCGTCGGACCATGCCTAGAGTCAAAGCGTCGGCTGCCTCCCCGACCTCCCTCCCTCCCTCTCTCTCCAGGAACTCCGTGGCTTTTGCGTGTGTTTTTAGTCTCGACACGGTGGATCGCGCAGCAAAACCATGAGAAAATACAGGAAAAAGAAGAGACCCCTTCACACCCGAGCTGTCACTGGATAAAGCGGGCGTGATGGTCTGTTTCGGAAAGTTAGACCCCTCGATTCGGCAGTGAGAAAAGTGAGTTGTTCCGGACGGGCGCTTCGCTTGAAGCAGACAAGAGGCCCTCGGGCTTCAGGTGCTGAAGGTTGCTGTGTTTAAGGGGGCCACGAGCGCATCAGGCCTTTTCCACAGAGTCACAGGTTTAGGCTGAGAGCTCGGGCTCTACCCGCGTCCACGTCTGTTGACGGCCTCGTCTGCTCTCCCTCTTCCTCCTCTCGCCCCCACCTCAGCGACACTGCTCCACTTTCTCCCCCAGCTGGAGGAGGTGGACGTCTCCTGGAACGAGCTGATTGGCGGAAGTCTGAGAGCGCTGACCTCTCACCTGCAGCACGTGGGCGGGATCAGAGAGCTGAGGGTCTGCAGCTGCAGGCTGGGCGCTGACGACGCCGCCGCTCTCGGTGGGTCACCCTCGCTTAAAAGCCTGAGGCCAGTTTATTCTAGTGAGACGTCCGGGCTCGCGAACGCTCTTTTACAAGGAAAGCGCGTTTTTCTTGACGTTGTCTTCTCTCAGTTACTCAGCGAAAGGCTTTTGGAAACAGCAACTGTCATTTTTCCAGCACAAAATACCAAACATGACCGAGGTCCAGCTTCTTAATTCTAAGGACTCGCTGCTTTTCTTTCTTATGTGATTAAAAACCCGGAGATCTTTGAGTTGAGGACTGTTCAAATCAAGTCATGGGCTCGAGGAAGTGGTGTAGAACAAACTAAATGAATCAGCTGAGTGAGAAAATCAGCAGCAGATTAATCAACAATGAAAATATTTGTTAGTTGCAGTCCTGATCTCGATATCACCACCTTGTGGGTTTCGGGTGAACCAACCAGGACAGGATTTGAGAATCATTTAGACTGACGAAAGAAACCTTCCGTAGTAAAAATCAATCGCGTTACATAAAACATTTAGCCGATTAATCAGACAGCCAACTGAAAATGAACGTGCAACTATTTTGTGAATCACTTTATAATTTAAGTCATTTTGACATCTGATGGTTCCAACTTCTGAAATGTGAGGACTTGCTGCTTTTCCTCGACTTAAATCAGAGTAAAGTAAATGTCTTTGGGTTTTAGACATTTGGTCGGATAAATAAAGGTAGATCAAATGTGAAGGCGTCATCGTGGTAAACTCCAAACAAACATTTTTCAGCGGTTTGTGTGTTTGCGTAGGTGAAGCTCTCGGCTGCGTCCCTCTCTTGGAGATCCTCGATTTGTCCTGGAACAGTGGCGTGGGGGGTGGCGCTCTGCAAGGCCTGCTGGGTAAACTCCACCCACCCCTGGGAGAGCTCCACCTGGTGGCCTGCCAGCTCACTGCAGCTGACGCTACTGTACTGGGTACTGACTTTAACTTGTGTACATATACTTCAATAAGGAGGGAAAGGTTGGTAGATAAGGCAAGCTCCCTTATCTACTTCCATTTCAGATTCCCTACATTTCCCATAATGCCACTGGAGAACACCCACAGAACACGTTATACCACGTGTATAACCTATATGTCCTGCGTCTGTCCCTGTCAGGAGGAATGGTGTCTGCTCTCCCGCGACTCTGTGTGTTGGACGTCTCCTCTAATCCCCAGCTCACGCAGGAAGTTGATGGCGGCGGCTTCAGACAGCTGGCCTCCTCTCTCTCTCACGCCGCCTCCCTCGCCACGCTTCGATTACAGGCCTGCGGCCTGACGACAGACAGCCTCGAGGCTCTCAGTAGGAGATCGACTGTTTTTTGTCAACATAATGCACATGTACATGACAGGCGGGTTGGGCTTATGTTGATGCAGGTATCCTGAGGTAAAGATGTTGTTTTCTGTTGATGCAGTTGAAGTTTCTGTAGGTTTGCGGTCCCTGGTCTTCTTTTTTTTGGATATTCCGTACAGTTTAACTACAGCTGCTCGCCAAATTCTTCTTCTTCTCTTTGACATAAATCGCTAGATGTCCTCCACGTATCGTGCAACCGCAATTCAATTTGGATCAAGCATGCTCACATCAACTCCGACAGATTCTACAAAAGTCGCTGTAGCAACATGATACCGTTAAACGGCCGTGACTTATTCCGCCTGCTGCCTCCGCCCGCCACTGTCCTGCAGGTGGTTCGCTCGGCTGCCTCCCCTCAGTGCGAGAGTTGGACCTGTCCTGTAACAAAAGTCTGGCTGGAGGACTGAACCACCTCACCCTCCACCTGACTCACCTCACACACCTGGAGAGCGTTGACCTTCACCTGTGCTGTCTCACACACACCGACCTGGAAGCCCTGAGTGAGTCTGTGTGTGTGTGTGCGTGTGTGTGTGTGTGTGCGCGCGTAAACACTGTGATTCTCAAACCTCAGACTCAAGTGACATGAATAACAGTGAGTGGCGAGGAACAGCAGGTAGTACCTGCAGCAGTCATGTGACTCCTCGTCTCCAGTCCAGGTGCTGCCCTCTCTGACGGCGCTGACGGAGCTCGACGTGTCGTCCAATAAGGAGGCACGGGGCGTGGTCCACCCTCTGGTCTCCGCCCTCCCTCTGACACAGATGAGGCGTCTGCCGCTAAACAGCTGCAGCCTGAACGAGGAGTCCTTTACTGCTTTCGGTACGCACACATACTACTGCTGAAGCTAGTACTACAACTACTACCAGTAGTACTGATACTACTGAAACTGGTACTACAACTACTATGAGTATTAAAACTGCAGGGGTAGAAGTATTCAGATCATTTACTTAAGTAAAAGTGGTAATGGAGAACAAACAAGTCCAACAGTCATAATTTTACCTGGGTAAACGTAAAGAGGTACTAGTATCAAAATGTATTTAAAGTATTT
>CM022493.1:6218105-6236618 GCA_011952105.1 Coreoperca whiteheadi | reverse complement strand
CCGATGTCCTCACTGATTTGATGTCTGTGTGTGTGTGTGTGTCAGCTCTCGCCGTGCCGTACCTGCGCAGTGTGGATGTTTCCTGGTGTAAAGTGGTTGGCGGTCGCTTAGCGCTGCTCCTGAACGCCTTGCAGCCATCAGTCATCCTGGAGCTCCGCCTCAGCAGCTGTGAGCTCACCACTGATGACCTGCATCACCTAGGTAACACACACACACACACAGTGTGTCAAAATACAAAAAAACATACTGTACATTTATATAGATTTAGTTGCATTTTAAGTTAAATGAAACCTTTTTTAATAGGCCTTTTTAAAAAAAAACAAAAACATTTCAACATGTCACAGTGGGAAAAGCACAGCTGAAAATAGTAGAATTCATGATGGCTGATTCCATTTAGCTGCTTCAGTTTCAGGGCCAGTTTCACAAAGACTTTGACTAGATCAAACTAATGATCTAAATGTCTAAATGTATCTGTTGCACAAAGCTGGAAGAAGAGCTCCCTTAACTACAGCTGTAGGACATATTTTCCTTCTGGAAGAATTCAGCGGTTGACTGACGATGTCCTCACTGCTGTATATATTACGTTGTGTATGTAATGTATAATGTATATATCACTGCTGTATACATTTCCAAGAGGTTACTGTGATCTCTTAAAAAACTCTCTTCCCTGCTCGTCACCTGCTCCACAACAATGTTAGAAAACCATTAGCATGTTAGCATATGAGCCCCAGGTTCCGCTTTTTTGGCGCCACTGGTCGGCGGGCGTATCTGATTCCTTGTCAGATGAAAAACCTTGCTTGCATCATCATTTGGGGGACTTTTGTTTGTACTCAGCGATCACGTAACAAGTAAAGAACCAGAATCTCTAAACTGTACTGAAGCGTTATGTTTAATTCTGCTTCATGATTGCGGATCAGCTGTCATTGGTCCTCCATCTTTGTCCTGTGCAGCCGCCGTGTGCAGACGTGGCTGTCTGTCCTCTCTGCGGGTGTTGGATCTGTCCTACAACGGCTCGGCGGGTGATGATGGCTGGTCTGCCCTGTTCGCAGCCGGCGGCCTGGGCTCGCTGGAGGACGTCGACCTCAGCCTGCGACCTTCGACCTCTGCTCCCTGCCCCGCCTGGCTGCCGGCGCTGCTCCTCGCCCTGCCTCGACTGCCGGCGCTGACTCGCCTGGCGGTGCGGCGGTGGGCCATCGGCCCTCAGGACCGACAGCAGCTGAACCACCGCCTGAGGAAGAGGAGCGTCCTGCTGGAGTGGGATCCACCGAGCACAGAAGCAGCTGCAGCGGCGGCAACCAATCAGGAGAGTCCAGAGGAGAGTCGGCCTGAGGAGTAGGGATTCAAAGTCCCTACTTATTTATTTATGTGCCCCTATTTTAAAAAATACGGGGCACATAAATAAAAGAAAAGATAAAACACATTGCAGATTTGATAAGGGTCCGTTCTCAGGTCTAGAAAGTCTGGAGGAATATGAAATCTATTTTTGGTATTTTCTACACGCTTGAACTGTTTATTTTTTTATATTTTAATTTGCTTTTTCAAAATGTAAAACGTGTAAAGAAGCACGGAACACCAAATTTAACTTAGGAAGGGGAAAGTTCTTGTTTAGTCTTGAGGAATATTGTAATTAAAATAGGTTTTACTGAGTTGTGGTGCCGATTTCACCTGATGTGGCCAATTTTTTGTCGTAAAAAACAATCTTTAACTTTACATTGATTGTGCCCTAATATGTATTCATGCTGCCCGGCTAAATTTACACAAGTAACTAAAAAAACAACTGACTGAATGATGTGGCCAAAATATTTAAATATATGTAAGATATGGTGTTCATAATAATTATAAAATGAAATGAACTGTGTTCCGCTGTTTTGCATTACATCAGACAAACTACTCTGGTGTATTAATGACTTAAAGCCCCGGGTGGAGAGAAAACCCCTTCTCCACTTGTTCTGCTTTAAAGAGCCTGAACTTCTCAGCGGACAAAATAAAAAAATATGGGAAGTGGGCAAACTCCATCTGCTGAGGAAGATTGGGTGATCTCGTGTTGAGATTCTTATGTCAGCTGCAGTTTTCAAGATCAAGAGTAAACTTTAAAAAAAAAAAAAAAAAAAGAAGCAACCGGGCAAACTTTCCCTGAACACACTGCTGAACTTGTGAGTGCTCAGCCCCTGCATTCTTCTTTGAGCTCATGGCGTTGGTTTTATAAAATAAGCGACGCACTCAGATGCACTTATGGAAAACTTGAACGGCCCCAAGTGCACGCACGGGTTTCTTTCACAAGCTTACATCTTTGCACTTTACATTTAAATGTGAATACGATTTTGGATGCACCTTGAATTAAAACAAATCTCACAGGATTATTGTTCAAGAGGCTCGTTTTATCAGCACAACTTGGAGAGATCGTCTCTCCATTCTTTTGGCATATTTGCATCGTTTTATTTTGCTCTTTTAACAGGCGTGTGTGCATTTTAGTCGAGTCTCTTTTTAGGTCTGCTGGGATGCCGGTGGATGCGAGGAGGTTAATGAGAGCCTAGCAGGACTGCAGGGGACCAAGTAGCTCGCTTGGTAACGGGTCTGTCGCAGTGTTGGAGGCGGGGGGGCATGTGTCTGTACCAGAGCTGCTTGTCCTGTAATAGTGTCTCCTCAAACTGTGGAAGACCTCAGCGAGAAACACCTGACCGTCCACCTCGTACGCGCTAACGTCCGTCTGCTCGGGAGGCAGGCGGCCGCTGGCGGTCAGCTCTCTGAAGGCCTGAAGGGGGAGCCGGAGGGAATTACAGTTTCAATTAATGTTACACGCATAAAATATGAGGCAGACACTGTAGCCGTTAAGAGCTGCGCCAGGTGACAGGATGTGCAGAGCTTTGTGTGTGTTACCTGACAGACAGGCTCCTCCAGGTGGTTTCCCCAGATGTAGATGTGGTTCAGAGTTGTGTTCTCCGTCATAGCCTGAGCCAAAGACAGCAGACCCTCCGTCTTGATGTTGTTGCTGCTGACAGACAGCCTGACACACAGACAGCGACAGAGTTTGTATTTCTGATGTAGATGCTTCTTGGCCAGGTCACCAAAGAAAAAGAGATTTTATCTCAACTGGTTTGTACCTGGTTAAATAAATAAGTAAAAATAGTTTCTCCTCTTCGGGCCTCTAAAATCTTGAAAATAAGTAAAAAACTTGATACTTTCTCCTCTTCGGACCTCTAAAAATCCTTAAAATAAAGTATTACAAAATGTTCTTGCTACAATGAAAAATGAATTGTGTCATAAACTTTCTGTGTACATTTAACCCCTGCTGTTGATGCGTGGATATTAGCTCTTATTCTGAGTGTGTTGGACTCACTCTCTCAGGGCGCAGCCTGGCCAGGCGACGGCCTCGCTCAGGTAGGCAGCCCCGTCATCTTCAATCCGATTGGACGACAGGTCTATGATCTGCAGGGTCGGGTTCCGCTTCAGCACCTCGGCGAGGTGACGCGCGCCGTCACGCGTCACACGGTTGCTGCAGACGGCAAAGACAAGGTCAAGAGGGAGCACAGCAGCCAGGGAGAGTAATGGATCCTGAAACTCCAGCCGGTCACAGTCAACTTGATGTAGAGACCGTTTTTTTTTCTCCTACCAGCGCAGGTCCAGGTAGCGCAGGGTGCGGTTGAGCCGCAGGCCTTCCGCAAGCCTCTCCATCCCGGCGTCGGTCATCCCCATCTTCCCCAGGTGGAGCTCCACCAGGCGGCTGTTCACCGGCAGCATCTCAGAGAAGTGCACCGCCCACTCCTCCTGAGGGACGGACACAGAGCTTCAGGTTAGAGTCCCTTAAAGGAAGGGACTCGGATTCATGGTCTTAATTTGGCCTGCGTAACACCTGGTGGCTGAAGAGCAGCGGCCGGCTGATGTCGACAGAGCGAAGAGTCTTGTTGCTTTTCAACACGATGGCAAACGCTATCACACTCTGAGTGGCCTGCAGGGACAGAGGCAGAGACACTGGCTTCTGACTGTGGGTTTGACATGTCGCTGGGAAAACAGCCTGACCCGAACATTATGAATGTAAAATCCAAGGAATTCCTTTTTTTTTGTATTCTTATTAATATAAGAAAAGGATTATTGTTTTTTTGTGGTTACATTTTCAGTTACAAGCCATCACAAAAAACGGACTAGTCACCCTGAAGCTTTACAAGCTAAAAAGTAAGACGCCTCTGCAGTTACACCAACCAGCATGACGGACACTCTTTGTGTGTGTGTGTGTGTTCACCAGGTCGCAGTCAGCCAGCTCCAGCTCCTTCAGGGTGTTGTTCACCTGCAGCATGCTGGCCAGGTGCATGGCTCCTCTGTTCCCGATCTTATTACCTGACAGTCTGAGAGAGAGCAAGGTGCTGTTACACTGCAGAGAGAGAGAGAGAGAGAGATCATTACCTTCTGACGTTTAAAATCTTAAAGCAGAGGTGAAAAGTAACAAAGTAGTTACTGTTGACAAATCCCCTGTGCAGACCCGAAAACAACAGTGAGCGCATCCACTAACAGGTACTGTGTGTGGATCTCCTTCCTCTGGGCCTCAGAGCTCCGCTGTCGTCCAGAAACTATTAAAAACACCTCAGCGAGCCTCACAGCTGCTCCTTCATCACCACGACACACACACACACTGTAGTGTATTCTGTCTCAGTCCCACACACACACACACCGTCCTGCAGCCCCAAACACTCACTACAGCACGACATGTGGATTCATCCGCCGCTGGAAATAGTCCCCAACAACTGCACTGTTTCCTCCTGTTTGTCTAATTGAAAACTACAGCGAGTAGCTGTTTAAACATGAAACTACATATTTGTGAGGTGAAGTCAGAAAGTACTGAGAGGCAGACTGACATGTTGTTGGTTTTGGTGTTTCCTGGAGATTTGTTGACAATAAGTAAAAATAAGCAGAAAGGATGCCTATAAATAGTAGTTTTGTGTGTGTGTGTGTGCTCTTGTTTTACTACATTCGTGGGGCCCAAAAACCGGGAGCCCACTATACTTGTGGGGCCCGACCTCCTTTGTGGGGCCAACATGCTGGACCCCACAAGTTTAAAGGGCTTTTTGGACTTGGTTTTAGGGTTAGGGTTAGGGTAAGGGGTTAGGGAAAGCATTATGTCAATGCCGGGTCCCTACGAAGATAGTGCCGCAAACCTGTGTGTGTGTGTGTGTGTGTGTGTGTGTGTGAGGGACAGGTAATGAACCTGCAGGCCTTTGGCGAGCACCTCCGCTCCGTCTGCCTGGATGTCGTTGAACATCAAATCCAGAGCGAGCAGAGCTGAGCTGTCCTCCTGCTCAGTGAAAACAGAGAGGCCAACATAAACTCCAACTGGAACATAGATAATATGAAATAAGTCCAAATAAATACTGTGCTGGGCTTTAACAGACTAGTTTTGTTGATGCACTTGTGCTTTTTGTTACCTTGTGTTGTTATAATTGCTTCCATTTTCTTCCTCATATGTAAGTCGCTTTGGATAAAAGCGTCTGCTAAATGACTAACTGTAAATGTTAATTTAAAAAATAAAGACAATAAACACCACATGGAGTACGTAAGTACAAGTTTTTTCTTCTAACATCAACCTGTCCAGGGACTGCACATGTAAAACACAATGCATATGTCCCCCCCCAATACCTGCTTACCTGTAAGAGGCCAGCTAGGTGTCCAACCCCTTCATCCGTTATGTTATTGTACTGGACCTCAAGGCCTGTTGGTGCAACACAAATGTTTACAGACGTTATAAAATGTCCTGGTTAAGGTGTTCACCCAGACCTGACCGCTCACCTGTCACACGCGTGTTGTTCCTCAGACATTCAGAGAGAGCGAGGACGTCTTTGTCATCAAGTCGCTGGACGCGTCCCAGTCGGTTGCCTCCTGTCAGTTTCAAGGTGACATTCCTGCAAAAAAACACACAGCAACAAAACTTCCCTGACTTTCATGATCAAGCACATATGCTGCCTTCAGGTGCACCGCATCAAGTCCTGCTTGTGCTCAGCCACCATTGCACATTGGCTTGACATGCCTTTGGATGGAAATTATACAAACACATCGCATAGCAAACAGTCGATAAACAGCTGCTGTGGTTTTCTTTTCTAAAATAAGGCGTCCAGACAAAAACTAACAGCAGTCCTGGCATGAACACTTAAACTAAACCAAAAGAAAAAAATCGCTGTAGCAAAATAGTTGTAATAGTGTTGTAGTTGGTCGAAGTGGAGCTGATTTTAAGTACTTTATTTATTTTGGGGTAGCTTAATTTGTAACAATGCAACAGGTTTTATATATTTTTTTGGTCGTTCTTTTGTAAGTAAAACCTTTATCAGCAAATTAACTGTAAAATAGCTGTCATATATAACGTTATGTAGTGGAGTAACGTTAAGAAGTATAATATTACTAATTTTGAACGCGGGAGTTTAACGTGTTATTTTCTGTTTTTAAACTGTGATGTTGGAGCCCAACTGCCATCGAAAATCTCAACGTCAGTCAGCGGCACCTGAAGGCACCATTAGCTCCGAAGGCTAACGCTAGTCTTAAAGAGTTAGCTTCCAGCCGCATGACTTCCCATTTAGCCACTTACTCCGTGACCGGCGTCTTCTCTAACACTTGTAAGATGCGGGGATTTATTTCCACGTGAAGTCCCGCGCAGACACCAGCGTAGAGCTCTGAAACAGCTTCGCCAGCCATCGTTGACGGCCGCAGTAGAGTTGGAGTTGCCATGGCAACAAGCGAGGACGGTACGGCGTGGCGCGAAGGACAAAAGAGGAAATAATAACCGCAAATAAAACCACATTGAATGTTTACAAACGCGCATTTGCAGCCATTTCTTTTAGGAATCCAGTCTCCAGTCCAGTCATTTTTTGGAGTCAACATTTCTCATTACCAATGGTGGAATGTAACCAAGTACAAATTCGAGGTACGTGTACTTCACTTGAGTAGTTCCATTTTATGCAACTTTCTACATCTACTCCACCGCAACTCAGAGGCAAATATTGTACTTGTCACCTGACAGCTTCAGCTACTTTTTCAGATCAAAATTTTTCCCGGTGACTTTTAATGTGAATGTTTGGGGTAAACTGAAGGGTTTCCTTTAAGAAAGACATAAAATAAATACAAGTGGATACTGAAAGAAATGAAAGTCTCTGCACTGCGTCTGCAACAGTCACTGAGACAAGCACATGCGATTGTCCCCTTTTTGTCTTTAATTTTATTTTCCTGTTGTACAGTTTTTATACAGTCGTGAACTTGTATATGTACTTCACATTTCTGTACAATGCAGAGGTTTGATCCAAAATAAAAAAAACAGAAAGACAACAAAAAAAAGAAGCATGAAACAAACAAAACAAAACTTTCAAGTTGATGAAAATACTGTATAAAATGCAGTTTTCGAACTTGAAGCACAAACATATTAATGCTAATGAGACCTAAAACAGCTGCTTCAAAACTCAATTGACCTACATTTCACTGAAACAAAATCCCGGGTTTGAATTTACAGGGTTATGTTGTTCACATTAGTAAAGCCTCCATCACACGGCGAACACTTAAGGGTGAAACATGTAGGATAAACTGAATCATATCTCATGGTGAAAACAACGCTCCTACTAACTACATTACCTGTTAAAACAAGAGTTGTACTGGCTGTCCCATTACATTTAAAAAAATAAAATAAAACAATAAATCAACATTCAGGTCTGACAAACGTTTGTTCACACTGATTATTCATCCGACCGGAGCTGCGACAGAAAAGTACCTCCGGCCACAGAGAAGATGCTGTTGGGCTCACGTAGTGGAGTTTAAGCGGCTCGAGACTCGTAAAGCCACAGCGGATGAAAACGTCTGTTTCTACGCTGGGAGAAGACGCGGAGCGGCGGGTAGCTTCCTTGCCACCGGTGAGGCTGCATCACTCAGCTGGTGCTGGTCTTCAGGGGGACTCGAGCTGGCCGATGAGCGGACACGCGGCTACGAGTGACACGAGCGACATTTGGAACATCGTAGAACGGGTCCACATCCAAAGTCGACCTTTGGGAACCAAACTCGGGAACTTTTGCCTCTCCTGGTTTGCGCTTGCGTCACATCTAAAACCGCGAAGTTCAGGGAAGCACCGGTCAGACTTCTCCCTTCCCACGACACGGATTCTGATACCTGAACTCAGGCGGATGCCGAAGCAGCGCTGACAAAATAACAAAAAAAACAAAAACAAAAACGAAAAACGTCCTGCTGTGAGAATGCTGTTTGAGTAACACAATGATGGCTGACTATCAGACAGACCAGAGATGCTGTAGCACTAAAACATTTAGTCCGCGGCCCGCCATAAATGACTGTAACGGACAGCTGAAACAGTAGATCTTAAGACATTGTCAAGGGTCTGTATTTAATGTGGTTCCGTCCCGCCTGGCAGACACCCGATCCCGGTCCCTGCTGTTAATATACGTCACTGTGGACACAACTCTGATGTTTGAATGGATGCTGCAAGAGACATCCGCAGGGGGAAGTCTGATCACTTCCTACAGCAAATTCCACCGCGGTAGTTCCTGGGCCACCTAGACGTACTAACACTTGACGGGCGAGCAACCACGGCAGAGGAAGTAAACCTTTGAACTCCTGCGGTGGAGAAAGGGCTAAATGCGTTCAGTCTGCTCGGGAACAACAACAACAACACATCCTTTCTGTTCAAACTGGTTTAACGAGCCGTTTGTGTCAGCCACGACTCGAGAGAACAGGAAATCAGATAAAGGATCGGTCTAGTTTTGTGTTGTTTTTTTATTTTTACGCACTAATTTCTACAAGTAATAACATTCTGCTAACGCAAACCTCACTTCGATTGAGTGTGACTGAAGGCTAGAAACGCGAGCAGTCACAATCAGACAGGTTGTAAACAAACCAACGGTTGGAGGTCAAACTGAAAGTGAGTGCACATGAAATGTTGGTTTTAGTCTCTTGTTGCAGCGGGGAAGAGTGCACACAACTACATTACGTATGGTAGGGTTACCTTTCACTTGCCTCACCTGGAGGTGTGTTGAGTTGTTCACAGCTTGTCTGACCATGTGACTGGATTGATCTCAGCTATTAACCTCGGTTAGTACAATGTTATTATTGATATAAATAATGGATAAAACTATGATCCAAATTGTAGTATACCAGAATTATCCATCACTTACAGATGACCAAATGTCCTTTAAAGTCTATTTTATGGGGCTATAAGCCTGAATGTGGGTGCTGACTTGTGTGTTAAAAAGGTGAAAATGTTCCGCCGGCGTGGCCTCACTGTGGAGGAGGGTTGTGCTCGGGGTTGTCCACCGTCCTGATGATGACGATCTGCTCCAGGCTCGGGGCGGGCGAGGGTGGCGGCCGCAGCTGCTCCACCAGAGCGTGGAGGGTGTCCGAGTTGATGGTCTGCTCCTGGTCGGGTTCGAAGGTCACCTCGTCGGCGGCGGGGTGAGCGGGCTCCGCCTTCAAGTCGTGGATGGCGGTTTCCGCGACAGCCGTGTCATTGACGGCGGTGGCAGCCGCGGACGGCGCTGTGGCTTTGGGGTTGGGGGTGGCTGGCTCGGGGTTGGGTGGCTCGCCTTCGGGGATGGACGCCATACCTTTGTTTTCCTGCGAGAGTTTGCTCTGGACAAAGGCCACAGGATGACTGGACGCCAGCAGGACTACTGCTCTCACACACACACACACACACACACAACAGAAAGTTATCAAACAGGTGGGAAACTGAACATGAAACGTGCTTCCATTTCCCTTTTGGCCAACGGTTCTTGTACTGACGAGCAAAAGAGGAAGTAACATCAATGTAACAGAATCAATGAAGCCAGTGGTTAATCAGCTGTTTCCTGCCTGAAGGTCACTAAAGCCCCCTGTGTCCAATCATTGGGAAAGGTTGAATCACGTACTAAAGACGTGTGAACGTGTCGGGCTCCTCAAAGTGACTCGATGTTTCGGCCGTTGTCTACATTAACCCCCCCCCCCCCCGCACACACACAGCTCACCTGCTCTGGCTCTCTCCTTGTGTTGCCGCACTTCATCAGCGTGAGCCTTCTCCTGGTGTTTGATCATGTTCTTCACGCTGGCGAAGCGGTTTCCGCACAGCAGACACTGCACGCCGTTGTTGCCCTCTGCGCACACACAGACACGGAGTTAAAGCAACACGTTACCAGTTTTAGACCGTTTCATTTGGTCGAAGCTGTTGTACATTTAACATCTGATGAACTTTGACTTGTCTTTGCTGAATTCCTTGGGAACTTATTTCCTCACCCTAACACTCTTAACCAAAAACAAGCCCATCCAATTCAAATAATGTCGTAAATTACAGCCACGATATTTCTGTATCCGCTGGGTAACAAGCAGCAAGTGGCTAATCGAAAACAGGGACACGAATGAAGTCCGTTGGGAAATTGCTCCTTGAGTATATTGTTCTTATTGTGAGCGTCCTTTCAGTTCTATGTTGTACTGAAAACCAAACTCGTCTTCACCGACTTTTCAAAAGCCGGACGTGGGATCAGGAAAACTCACCTGGGTGAAGTCGTCGCATGTGTTTCTTCAGCTCGGATGACGTCACAAAACTGGCTTCGCATTGTGTCTGTGAGCATTTGTACGGAGTCTCACCTGGAACACAAACACACGCGTGCAACAGTACATTCAGGAGCGCGACAGAACAGCTGCTTTAAACCAAGAGTCTCGATGTGTCCAAACAGCTGGGAAGTGAACTGAAATCCAATCCCCCTCGTGCGCTCTGTGCGGGATTAATAAACGTGGGGGAAAACACGCTCACCCGTGTGTTTTCGCGCGTGTGCGATGAGCGACGACGAGACGGAGAACGACATGCCGCACAGATCACACTGGTATGGTTTCTCGCCGGTGTGTCGTCGCTTGTGATAGGTCAACGTGCTGGACTGAGCGAACGCCTGACCGCAGACGTCACAGACGTACGGCTTCTCCCCGCTGTGCAGTCTGTAGAGAACACACACACACACACACAATAAGTGTGACTCCCAACACACTGTTACAGTTTGCAGATAAATGCTAAAATAAAATAAAAAAAGGAACCATACAGTGAAAATGGGCTACAACAAAAAAACCCAACACCTTACATAAAACACACCCAGAAAAGTAAAAGCTTCCCCGTCACTCAGCTATTTGAGGCAGCTTCTCTTACGATTATAGTTTTAATATGGGCCATTTCTTTTAACATTTCTTAGCGTTTATTACTTAAAAGACTGGAAACAGTAGGGAACATAAAAAGGAATAGTTCAAAACTTCGGGAAATGCACTTAATTTCTTGCCGAGCGTCAGATGAGAACTCTCACGTCTGTACAGTAAAGATAAAGTTGGAGCCAGCCGCTGGTTAGCTTAGCACAAAGACCGGAAACAGGGGGAAAGTGCTAGCCTAGCACTGTGTAAAGGTAACTAAATCTGCCCACCGGCACCTCTAAAGAAATGACAGTCTGCGTTTTTACAAGGGGGCGGGGGGCTATGTCTTGGCCAGGACCAGTTGGAGACTCCAAGACGTTTTAGAGGAATAACACACTAAACTCGCTTTACGATCCATCGCATCTGGATTCAACCCAGTGAGTGAGGCACACGACGAGCGGCGGAGGTACCTGATGTGTATTTTATAGTTGGACGAGGTAGCGAACTTGAAACCGCAGCGCTCGCAGGTGTAAGGCTTCTCCTCGCCGTGGTGCATTCGGCGGTGAGCGACCAGCTGACACTTCTGAGCAAAACACTTGTCACAGTCGGAGCAACTGAACGGCTTCTCGCCTGCAACAAACAGCAGAGAGAGAGAGAGAGAGAGAGAGAGAGAGAGAGAGAGAGAGAGAGAGAGAGAGAGAGTTCAGCCAGACCGGTAAAAACAAAAACTGATCTCATCCTACACTAATCGAGAAATTGATTGATAGATGATGACTTCTAAAACTAACATTCATCCAACTCTCGGTAACAACTTCTGTGTTTTGTGTGGTGGTGAAACAATTTTCCTACAGATTTTGTTAACTGAAAGACAATATATTGCCAATTTTGATAATCAGCTGATGGTTTAAGTCAGTTACCAAGGAAAAAGGCTTGTGTGGTTCCACCTTATCACATGTGAGGATTTGCTGCTTTTCTCAGGCTTTATGTCAGCCGTATCTCGGCTCTGGGACATGTTTCGCTATTTTCTGAATCTTCACTGATTTTAAGATGAATTGGTCTAAAAAAATAAGTCACAGATTAACCAATAATGACAATAATCATTAGTTGATTGAATCCCTAGTTTTGTTCCTTCTGCAGCACCATTGTACCAAAAACACCGGTGAAGAAAGACCTTTTAGCCGATTCCACTCCAAGTAATGGCAGAATGGGTGGTTTGTGAATCAAAGCGCAGCTCACCTGTGTGTATACGCAGGTGGGTTTTCAGCTGCGTAGCTTGTCTGAAGTTTTTGGAGCAGAAGATGCAGACAAACGGCTTCAGCCCCTTGTGGATCTTCTCGTGTCGGTGCAGGCTGCTCGCATCTTTAAACAGTTTGTTGCACTCGGTGCACGACAGCGACAGCTCATTCATTTCTGACGGATCCTGTTCCCCGTCCTCGCCCTCTTCCTCTTCCTCCACCACGTCGTCGTCCGTCCCCGCCCAGTTGCTCTCCTCCCCCTCCTCCTCGGCCCTCCTCCTGCCCCGCCCCCTGCCCCTCCCCCGGCCCCGCCCGCGGCCTCGCCCTCTCCGCCCCTCTCCGCCGCTCAGTCGGGGTTTCTTGGCCGGAGCGTCGTCCTCCAGCGAGGGGCTCCAGTCTGCGGAGGTGTCCCCGAAGTCTTTCACGCTCGTGTCAGAATCGTCCAAAGACAGAAACTCACTCGTGCCACCACCTCTCCCTCTGCCCCTGCCTCTCCCCCGGCCTCTCCCCCTCCCCCTCCCCCTGTTGCCCTGGGTTTTGGGGGTGCCGTCAGCCGAGCTGCTCGGCTCCATCTGCTCGCCACCGAAACTCTTCGGCCTTCTGCCTCGCTTCCTTCCCTGTCCTCTGCCACCGCTCTTTGGAGTACTGGGGGTGTACTCCTCGTCGCTTTTGCCTCCCTCTTCCACATGTAAATCTTTGCCCTCATCACCCTGCTCTTTGCCTCCCCGCCCCTCCTCCTGCCATTCCCCTGTAATGGACACGATAGACAGGGGAACCGGTGAGCTGGGGCTGCCGGGGGAGGCCGGACTGGGAGGAGAGAGACCCGCTTCTTTATCCGCCTCTGACTGGGACGTTTCGCTGGGCTCGGACCAGTGGAGGATTTCCTCCAGATACTTAGTGGCCTCAGACATTCCCAGGAACACAGCCGCCCGACGCACAGCCGCCTGTCTGGTACTGCAACCATGAAAACCAACATTTTGTTCATGAAGTTAGTTGACAAAGGATGTTTTGTTTCTAAAAACACCACGACCTCTATTCCATGCACTTTTACCTGCTGACGTTCATCTGTCCGGTGTAGATGAACTCCAAAAGCTTCTCCAGAGCGTACCGGCTGACCTTATCAGGGTCCAAGGTCGTGACCTCTTGACCCTTTTCCGCCTGGGAGGAGAAGTACTTGCTGAAGGCGGCCAGGATGTTGCGGTGGGCTCTGAACTCCACGTCTCTCACCATTATGGTTACGTCGCACAGAAAGTCCATCTCCCGCTGCTGATGTAGGCGCTGCAGGAGCAGCTTCCCGTGGTTGGTGACGTGAGCCATCTCTGCTGCCCGTCGCCAACACAAGAGACAGTCAACGTCATTAGTAAACGTCTGCTTAGATTTACGTAAAGAAATGCACCAAGTTATTGCTCTCTAAGATGGCGTCCTCTGGGAGGTTTTAATCAGCCTCATGAACCACAAACTGCCCGTACTGGGGATTCTCTTAACCCAACTTTGCACGTCACAGTTTCAAAGCAAAGCCTTTTAATGGCCTTTAATTTAGTGTTGATAAGAATAACCGAATGTAAGTCAACCAAACCCCTCTTATTTCTTTTTCTAACACCTGAAAGTTCCATTTTGTTGAGCTGTTAATGTACTACAGCTTGCATTACAAATTTAAGTGTCCCTGACTAAAAGGCAACAACACCACATTGCTCCAAACTCGAAGGATAAAGTTGGCATTATTCATTTTTCTTATTGTCAACACACTCGCGTTAGTCCGTCTCTCAACACCTTCCTGACCTCTCCGCGGCTCTCAGCTCCGAGCCTATTGGTTCCTGCTGAAAATGTAAGTCTTTAAAAAAAATAAAAATAAAAATACGCTACACAAATATAGTTTAATTTAAAGAAAAGAAAGAAGCTTTCTTTAAACAACTGGCCACAGTGACGTGTTTAGTAGCGATGTGTAAAACATAATACTGTATGTGTCTCAATGGAATTATTTATTAACCATGCTATTTCATTAGTAGGGTTGTTATACAACTAGGACAGTTATTCATGACACAGCCTACATTTTAACCATCAACACGGCAGAATATTTCCCTGTATGGCAGATGACGAATGCTGCATGTTTAACAAATAAAAAAAGAATCTTAGTCTGTGAGCAGCAGAAGAGGTACTGAACGAGGAGCTGTAACTCCCCATCACTGGTACTGGGACTCAAAAACAGGAGGAAATAGTGCGTTTTGTTGGCGGCTGATTACTAAACGTGTCTTGCAACAGTGACGTGTTTTTAATCATGTCCGGGACAACAATGGAGCTCCGTGGCCCAGAGGAAGGAGATCCGTCAGGCTCGGCGACAAAACAGATGTGGATTATCACCACACTTCTCCTTTCAGCCTCAAAAGACTTCATTTAAGAGTATTTAACACCTGCTCAGGCCTCGAATCAAACCAACATGACTGGACACACACACACACACACACACACAGCCTGTAAACCGAGTAAGGCTCGATACACCCTGTTTTCAACTTCATTTTGTGATATTTATTTATACCTCTAGTGCCGCTGTGCAACATCCTCCGTCTCACGAGAGCGTAATAAGCTGCACGTAACTGGACAGTTCATGCACTGTTACTTTATACTGTAATATTATCATCAACCGGTAAACCCACATTGTACTTTACACCTATTTAAATTTTTAAATCTTACACTTCTACCCACTTGGTACTTCATGTATTTCACCTGTATTATACTTTTTGCTTAGTACTTCTACTTTCGTGTGCAGTGAGCTGCTGTTACAAAGGGTTTCCCCTCTGGGATCAATAAAGTATTTCTGATTCTGATTGTTTGTGTGTGTGTGTGTGTGTGTGTGTGTGTGTTAAACTTACTCACCTGGTGAAGATCCGATGTCAAAGCTAGGAAACACAAACAGAATATTAAAAGTCCATTTCAAATAACACCAGAAACGGCTTCAAGGCACAGAAAGGGACATTTAAAATAAAAGCACCAACTTGCTCTCAGTAGCGCGGCTGCTTCACCTCCTCTTCAACTTAGATGGCGGGCGTCTCTGTTTGAGATAGTTGTGAATGAAAAACACAGCATTGGGACGCGCGGGAAGACAATCCATGTCTAAACAACCAGTCACCCTCTACAGAAGCACTTAGCAGCAGATTTAATGCTCTGAATCAGCAGCCTCGAAAGGTGAGACGAAGCAGTTTTGGAAAATAAAAGCTCCCGCCTGCTTCCTGAGCAGGCCTCGAAGCCATGCTAATGCTAACGGCGGTGTCGTAGATAGGTTACAATGACTTCTGCCGGCGGCTCGTCGCTTCGCGTGGATTTATGAAGACTTTGTGTACCGCACAAGCCGCCCCGGAGGCGATAGTGGTTCTCGAGAGCCTCGCCAGAGCGGATACTAAAGGGCGCTGAAGCTAACCTGTTTTTGCGCTGGTAAAAAGCGCGGAAAACATTGTGCTCTTATTTCGAAGGTTCGACGGTTTGTACCGGCGGTGTCGGGTTTTAAGTTGGCACAAAACGCTAGAAAAGCTTATTTCCACGACAATCCACGCGGACGTGTCGTCCGTCATCGTATATTTCTGGCGTAAAGGCGCTACTTTAACCCCAGCACAAAGTAAATAAAAGCAGAAAAGTACCTTCTAATGTGCGCGATCTCCAGCCATTATCCCGTGACGTCGGGAGTTCTCGCGAGATTCCGCCGTCCCGCAAAGACACCATGTTCGGTCAAGATGAACGCCTCCTCGCACACGGCAACGCGCGACAGTTAGGTGGGAATTTCATCGCAACAATCCGAATCAGAATCAGAAATACTTTATTGATCCCCGAGGGGAAACTCTTTGTAACAGCAGCTCACTGTCACGTCACTGCACACAAGAATAGAAGAACTAAGCAAAAAGCAAAAAATATAATACACTATAATACAGGTTAAGTACCAAGTGGGTATAAGTATAAATTTGAATTTTTAACAAGTGTAAGGTACAAAGTGGGTTTACCGGTTGAGGATAATATTACAGTATAAAGTAGTGCATGAGCTGTCAAGTTACGTGCAGCTTATTAAGAATATATAATGGGACTGAGGATATTGCACAGCAGTACTATAAGTTTAAATAAGTATCACAAATTAAATTGAAAACAGGGTGTATTGCACAGTAGTTGAAACACTGAATATTACACAGCTATGTCCAGTATTGCAGAGATGTTCATGTTCAATGTCCAGTTTAATGATTCAGGGTCATATAGAGTAACACTTATAGAGGGAGGAGTTATAGAGTTTGATGGCCACAGGCAGGAATGACTTCCTGTGGCGCTCTGTGGTGCATTTTGGGAGGATGAGTCCTCCGCTGAAGGTGCTCCTTTTGTTGACCAGCACGTCATGGAGTGGGTGGGAGACACTGTCCAGGATGGCACGTAGTTTGGCCAGCATCCTCCTCTCCGACACCACCGACAGAGAGTCCAGCTCCACCCCAACAAATGTCACCGGCTCAGAAAATACAGGCAGCTCTGGCCCTTCCTGTACAGAGCTTGAGTGTTCTTGGCCCAGTCCAGTTTATTGTCCACGTGTACTCCCAGATACTTGTAATCCTCAACGATGTCCACGCTGACCCCCTGGATGGAAACCGGGGATCAAGGATCACTAACAAAAATAACTGATTCCCTTTGAATGAATCCACAGACCATATTCGTCTAATCTCTAAGTAAAAATACAATTATATATAGGACAAACTAGAATAATTAAAGGCATCAAATCTTCACATTTGAAATGCTGGAACCTCGAAATGTTTTGACATAAAGAATGACGATCAAAATAGTTGCCAGTTAATTTGCTGTCAACCGACTAATTGATGAATCAACTACTCGGTTCAGCTGTACTTGTGTAAACTGTTGTGTAGTTTCATTTGTAACAAAGCATATTTTGTAAACTCTCCATATGTTTTGTGTGTAAAATCTTGTATATATGATATATTGTTATAGATTCGAGTACCCAACATAATGCAGTAACAAGCTCCACCTCAGCCAGCTGTGATGTTAAAATACTGCTTGTGTGTCAATGCATCAGTAATAATATTCCAATTATATGATATAACAGTATAGACACTCTAAAGGGGCTACTCTGCCCAACAAGTAATTTTACTTTTGATACTTGTAAGTGCACTTTGATGATAGCACTGTTGTTCTCTCTACTACTTGTAACAGAGTATTTTTTGCAGAGCGGCACTGCTGGTATACGAGTACTTCTTCCACCACTGCTCACCCGTTTCCTCGTGCTGGAGAGAAGATCCACAGGAGGGAACATGGGAGGAGACCTTCATAATGCTGCTATGATTAACTAGCAAAGATAAGGCCGATGATAATAACCAGGGACCGGACAGCGACTGCTGGTGTGTCTCTGTGTCTCAAATTATCCGAATTTTACAACAGCACCTTTACTCAACTTCCATGGATTAAAGCGGTTTGTCTAATTGATCAAATGCGCCCAAAAAATGCTGATAAACTTAAGAAAGCCCCAGAGATCCCTTAAGAGTAGATCTGAGATAGCAGCACCGAAACAGAGGAGAACACACACTTTGAATGATTGTACCAAATACTGGTTATTGATAAAGCCCCAATGTATAATTCCATAATATGGCAGTTTTAGCCGACTATTGTCATCTGATTTAAACATTTGATAGGATGCTTTTGTGGATCAAAACATAAAGGTTTTCAGTCACTTTCCAAACATGTCCATTGTCCGTCACCAGCTTCTCCTCATTATGCAATTTCTCTAATGAACCTCGTCTGCAAGCAGCAGAACGTCCCTCCTGCTCTAGTTTAGTTTTCTTTTTGTTTCCATTTCCTCACATTTCATGCCTATTTATACATGTACATATTATAAACCACATTGTTATTAACATTTCACAAGTTGATTGCACCTTAAAATATTAAAGGGTTTCACTCATTTTAGAAACTACATTTCCAAAGTTTTCGCAGAATCAACACATCACTGAGTAAAATGTAACGCTACCTGGCAGATTATAGAGGGTAAATCCTTGTCTCCGATTGGCTGATGTAAATTATCATGTGATTGCTTCAGAGTTGCTCTTAAAGTCTACTCCTGCATCTCGCTGTTAGTTACTTGATAAACGTGTCCCATTTGTCAGCTAAGAACTTTATTTTTACCTCTAAATTGGCTCTT
>CM022493.1:6198768-6217741 GCA_011952105.1 Coreoperca whiteheadi | reverse complement strand
GCAGGGCATACACCAAAAACAAAGATCATCTATTTGAAGTACGCTTTCATTTCCCCGTGAGGAATACCATTTACAGACAAAGACAATCTGATAAGTTGGAGCTTTTTAGCCTTTATTGTCCCCCCGAGAGAACTTCCTTTCGACAGCACACAAGATACAATGACAAACGACACGCGCGGCCTGCAGCTGGGGGCAGACGTGGCTGTGATTATCCTGCGCTGTTGGTGTTTCAGTGCACGCTGTGGCATCGTACAAGCGGCATACAGTGCTATCAGTTTAACATACAGCATTATTCCATATAGTCAAAATACAAAACATACAATGAATCCGTTTGGACAAGATAAAAGAAAAAAAGCCAAACAAAAGTGGAGCCCGAAACAAACTAAGTGATTAGTTAATTGACAGAAAAACAACAAATATTCGTTTTTGATATGTTAAATAAATAGAAACAAGATACATTTCTCAAGTTCTCAATTTGAGCTCACCTGAAACCAATGGGTCACTTCAGAGTGTTTCCAGGTGTTGGGGAGATCTACCGCATGTGAAAGTGAAGAATAATAATGGATTACATTTATAGAGCGCTTTATCTCGAATAGTCAAAGTGCTTCAACCACCACTAATGTGTGGCACACATCTGGGCGATGCAGGGCAGCCATTTAGTGCCAGGACGCTCACCACAGCCCAGCTGGAGGTGGAGAGGGAGGGAGCGCATTACACTGGGGGATGATCAGGTGGCCAGGTGGAGAGCCACCTTGGGAATTTGGCAAGGCACCCGGGGGGGGACCCCCGACTCTTTACGATAAGCGCCATGGGACCTTTCATGAGCACAGTGACTCAGGACCTTTGCCTCACGTAGCGCAAAGCCCTTACAGTGTCCACAGGGAGCTGTGTGAAGATAAATGTCCTCAAGTGATGCCACTTAAGTCAGCGTAACAAAGATGATGTCTCTGGTTCTGCTGCATCCGGAGTCCGAGTGCAATGCTAAACAAGTGGGGTGCTCTTTTAAGGGACCTACTCTCAGGAAAAAACCCCATGCATCTCCAGCTGGCAGTGTTACGCACTCCAGGGCAACACCTCCACCCACTATAACCACAGTAATAAACATAAAGGAGCATTATCACGAGAATACAACTCTGCCTGGTTACATTAATCCTGTGCATCATGACCCTCTTTGCAACCTTTTTCCTGGTTTATTCCTTGAAAGGCATCAGAGGTAAGAGCATCTCTGAACGCACAGCACGTCGGGCCTTGGTGCAGATGGGCTACAGCAGCAGAGGACCACGCCGGCTGTCACTCCTGTCGGCTAAGAACAGGAAACAGAGGCTTATTGGCAAAGGCTCACCAAAATTTTAACGCCACAGCCTACCTGAGTGTCGTTGCTGACCACGTCCAACCCGCAGTGTACCCATCGCCAATCATCTCAAGCTGGCTTCTTGAAGATGACTCTGCACTCAAATGGCCTCCGCGGTCACCCCGATGCGGCACACCTTCGGGACGCGGTGGGACGGGAGATCCGCATCATGGATGTGCAGCCTACAGATCTGCAGCAACTGATGCTATCATGTAGCTTAAATATGGACCAGGCACCTTGTGGAGTCTGTGCCACGAAGAATTAAGGCAGTTCTGAAGGCAAAAGGCCAGTGTGTGTATAACAGATCATTCACTGCAACTAATACATATTCATTGAAAAAGTTGGGTAGGCTGCATTTAAAATACATCCTTCCATATAATACTACAAAGCCAGGCTATATCTATCTATATATATACACATACGTATCACATACATATTCCCACCTCTTACATCCATAAATATATACATACACCCAGTGGCCACCCCACCAGGCTCTGAGTGTTGCCCCTTCATTAGGCCCACACCCGACAAAGTGTCCCCCGAGCGCACACACCTACGAGCACACCATGCATACACACACACACCTACAGCACATGGAAAGCATCGACTCGAGCTGATTATTGGACCCTTATTATTCCCTCCTGGAAGACTTGCTCAGATTTAATTTAATGCAGTCCCACTTCACAGCAGCACAGCGTGGCCCTGACAGCAGCCGCAGGTTGCTGGACGTCTTGAAGGTCGTTACTCAGGGGTTCTTTATGGCTTCTTCCACAGGCTTGTCAGCCATGTCTTCCTTGCTCCCACTGTAGATATAAAAGGGTTACACTAAGGTAATGAAAACACAACGATTCTTACTTTCAGGTGATTATGCACCAATGAAAACTAACCACACCGGCCCTTTAACAGTCTAATCACCTGACTCGGCACATTAAATGAACGCACATCTTTTAGATTCTATAGTTTAAATGTTCTTTAAACTTAATGCTGTGAACTTTTGCACGTTCCCTGGTCATTATTTTGCACATTCCCTGCACAAAACGTTGCATCTCTTTCTTTAAATAACAGTCATATTGTACATATATCACTTTTATGATATTTTTTCATATTTAATGCTCACTTTTGTATTTAAGCTTCCTGACTCGCGGCAACCTGATTCTGAGCCAGAGTTGATGATGTACTGTAGGCCGAATGAGATCAATCACAGCTTGCCATGCTCTGCAAAATGACTGGGGAAATGCAAAGTCATTGTGAGAGTGCTTCTGTTTTCTGTACAAAACGATATACTTACCAGAAGAAGGTGTCATAGTTTGCCCACTGTTATTCCCGAATTTCAGATGGGTCGTGTAAACAGCATATTCCGTTTGGATATTCCGAATTAGGCCTTATTAGGAGTGTAGTATTTTCCCATTAAGACAAGTGGGATGGGCCGGTGTTATTCGGGTTTCAGGAGCATTCTTTGGACACGTGCACAGCGCATTCAGAACATGCGTCTCCAATGGGGTTTCCCAGGAATAATCCTTTTCATGAGTCCCGTGGACAGCTTAGGTGGGAACGTTGTCCTTTTCGGGGGCAACAACCGGAATATTTTGCAAGCGTAATCAATGTGGGACAGTCCCATATCTGATGTTGTTCCTGTCTGTGTCCAACACACGTCATCATCGGCGCAAACAACATGCACAATACATAATTAGCAGGTGAAGGAGGAATCTGTTTTCTTACCTTTTTGTGTATTTGTAGTAGAGTCCAAGGCCTGTTATCAATACAACCACAGTGGCCCCGACCGCCACAGCTCCAATGAAGCCTGCGACAGTTCGACCCCCTGAAACAGAGAAGGATTCAGTTTATTGAACTTTCCCCTCACCAAACCCCCACGAGCGGACTGCCAGATAACTGCTGTAGCGTCAAAATAGCGTCACGTTGCAGTGACTTAATAACGCGCACGTTGTCATGTTTCCAGGTGGGCGACGCGGCGTCAGTGTTCGCTTGAAGAGCCTCTGGAGAGTTTGAGACATCGTCCATCCCACAGAGCAGACGCGCTTTCATTTATACAAATGTGTCATTCCACAGAGTTCCCCCACACCGATCACTCGCACTCCACCCTGTGGTACTCTACAGGCCACCTGGCCCTTATTCCCACTTTTTAGAAAATATTGGAGATTGAAATGTTTTTCTGCAGAAAGATGACATTAGATACAAAATGAGTTTAGCTTTAAGACGGCTGTGGTTTAAACCTCTCCTTGATCTTACCGTTCTCTGTGGTCAGAAGGGTGTTGCTTATGTTCGTCTCCTCGTCATTACTGAGTTCACAGGTGTATATCCCCTCCTGATCTGAAGACAAGTCCCGCAGCGTGAGGCCGCCTGACGCAGACACACCCTTCACCCGCTGCCTCCACTCCTCTGAGACCGTGGAGTCGGTCCTGGTCTGGTTCAGGATGACCTGACTGTAGTTGAATCTCCAGACGAGGCTGAAGCTCTGAAGGGAAGTGTTGGAGGCGGTGCAGGGGATCGTTGTGTCGGTGCTGGAGCCACTGACGGAGGCTGAAATGGTAAAACACAAAAGAAATTAATCTAAACACCTATGAATCCAAATTATTTCCACAAACACATGTTGAGATACTGTCAGACAGGAGGCGGCGTGATGTGTTTGTTTGCTAAATAAGGTTTTGTGTTTGATCGTGTTGCTTTCTGTGTTTGCCTGTTAGTTTGCAGTATATCTGAAAAACCTGGTGAACAAAGGTCCCTGTAATTGAATGAGCAAACTTAAATTTCATTTTAGTTATTTGCTATTTTTTCAACATTTCTGCTGTTTTCTCATAAACGTTAACATTTAGAGGTTTATTTCAAATTATTTTCTTTAATCTTTACATAATACAGATTTTTTTGCTTTTGATAACTACGACCTCCAACTGATTATTGATTTTTCTACAATGAGATTTGTAGGCAATATAGGCCTGTTTCCAATTTTTGTTTCTTTTTATACCTTTACTAATTGGTAACCTTTAAAAAAACAATCTATAGGTCTTATAAATGTGTTTGCTGATTTATTTATTAAAATAGGTTTAATAATGTTAAAAGAGGAAAGAAAATGTAGTTCCATCACAGCTGCAGGGTTTCTTGCAGTAGTTTCTTGTTCTGTAGTTGCAGAAATCTTTCAAACAAGTGTCGATATCTAGTTGGCTTATTGGTTTGGTTGACATATCAGACGTAATACTCACGCAGTTGCCTCAAAGTGGCTCTCCTCCTGTTTCTGCGAGTGCTGACGGTGCAGCTGTAGTCCAGATCAGGAACACTGTCTGAACGTATCAGAGAACCATTGATGCTGTAGAGCTGCTGTTCAGTCCGCTGGACTGTGGTTGTGTTCTTGAAGGTCACGCTGGACGGAGGGCTGGTGGACCAGGTGAGCTCGGGCTCAGGGTAGATCCCCTCTGAGCCGCAGGTGATCCTGTTTTCCAGCTGCTGGATGTCGACTTTACAGACCGGAGCTGCAGAAACAGAGGATCTTGATGCTATGTACGGATGAATTCACATGAGCTACATTTAGAAATACACTGCACACAAAGAAAACACAAGTATTTCCTGTGTGTTTCTCATACCGTCCACCTTTAGGTTGATAAGTGACTCTTTGTTGTCAGTCTTGGTGCTGGTGAAGCACTTGTATCGGCCCTGGTCCTGAACCTGCACCCCTGTCAGCCGGAGCGAGGCGTTTCCTCTGGAGATCTGCTCCGTGAGCAGTGACGTCCTGTTTTTGAAGTGCTGACCTTGGCGTGCGAGCTGGTCTTGGTTGTGGTAGTAGGAGTGGACGGGAGTGTTTCCTGCAGTCTCCTGCATCCAGTGGATGACCACGTCAGCGCCGCCCTGGAAGCTGCACGGCAAGATGCAGCTCTCCATGACAACACAGGACACCTCAGCATCTGCACAAGCAGCACATCTTTAGTTCGCAGTTAGAAAACAATAATTGAAGGCTTTTGTTGGTTTACATGATGCTAACATCCCTCAGCTATGCTGCTATAGGCCTAGACTGCCAGGAGACTTCCCAGGAGGCATGCATGTATTCATTCTCATCCCATGAATGCATGTTATTAACTCGACTTCTTCTCTCTCCCGTAGTTTTGTGCTTTCTCGCCTCTCTCCTTTGGTCACTTTCAGCAGGTATTTCTGCCTCCGGAGCTGCAGACTCTGGATCTGTGATTGTGGCGACCTGCTGAAACAGTGCTGCTGTGTCTGTGGTGGAGGGGAGGAGGTGTTGCTCGGGTCCTGCTCGGTGGGCATCACCTGGAGCTGCTCTGTTGTCTTTCTGGATCCGTCCTCTATACTTCTGTTTTACAACCTACAGTTTGCCAATACACTATGACCTTCTGCTATGAATCTATTCTGTACATACAACATCTATTTCTTGTCTGTCCATCCTGGGAGACGGATCCCTCCTCTGTTGATCTTCCTGAGGTTTCTATCATTTGTTTCCCTGTTAAAAGGGGGTTTTTGGGTAGCTTTTCCTTATTCGAATCAAGGGTCTAAGGACAGAGGGTGTTGTATGTTGTACAGATTGTGAAGCCCTTTGAGGCAAATTGTGATATTGGGCTGTATAAAGAAAAATGAATTGAATTATTTGTTTAGCCTCTCTGGGATAATGTGGTCGAGATTTGACAAGTCTAGGTATAATGGGTTTTGATCTGGACCTGGTCCAAGGGGGTCTACCCATGTTTGGGTATTTTAACAAACAGAAAAACAGGTTTGATGGATTTAAAAGTGGGTTTCAGACAGCGCTAAGGCTTCACCAAAGAAGCTCCCGCAATGTCTAACAGGCTTTGGCAACAGTAATGTCACGCTTTCGGTGATGGCAGCAGGGAGATGGGAAAGAGGACCCAGATGCAGACCGACAGATGATGAGTGGAGAGATTTATTACAAAAAGACAGGCAGGTTTTAGTCCGGTAATTTACTGGCATTGATCCAGGAAATCCAAATAGGCAGACAGAACCGACATAACGGGAAATATCCACTAAGACAAAGGTGACAGAGAAACAAGAAAACACTGGGACTAAATACGCTCAGGGGAAGGGGCGGCAAGACACAGGTGAAAACAATCGGGACAATCCAGGGATTCACAGACAGGAAGTAAACACATGAGGGAACAGGCCAATCTCAAAATAAAACAGGAAATAACCAACCTATCCCCAAAAACCCAAACTGAACAGACAATTTCAAAATAAGACCAGACCACACAGCACCCAGAACTCAAAACCATGACACAGAAAAACACCCAAACAATCCACAAAAACATGGAACACAACCCTCTCATCCAAAACCCTGACAAGTAAGGGGTGCAAAAACAGCTCTCCATGACAACACAGGACGCCTCAGCATCTGCAACACATCAGGTACAAGCAACACATCTTTAGTTCGAAGTTAGAAAACAACTGAAGGCTTTTGTTGGTTTACATGATGATAACGGATCAGGGACCTCCTTTTCCTTTCGGGCTTGTGACATAACTCCCTTTTTGTGGCTCAATGAAGTTAATTGGTGTGAGTGAAGAGGATGCAGAGGACAGGGTTAGATGGAGGCACATGATTCGCTGTGGCGACCCCTGAAAGGGAGCAGCCCAAAGGAAAAGAAGAAAGACGAAGAGTGTCATTTCGTTTAATGGGGTGTGTCAAATGTGCTGAGATCCTTATTCCCCCGCTTTGCTCAAAATAGGAGTGATCCAGAGTAAATTACATATAAAATCCTATATATAACCAACATAACTCGTGAAAAAAAGGTTGGTAACAAAATGAATGTAGTTACCAGAACGGAGATTATTAAATGTGCAAAGATCGAGGCACCGAGAGCCTAGGTGGGAGAAGTGGCTCAGAGGTGAATGTCGGGCAGTTTGATAGTTTCTCCGTATCGCCAAATAAGGTGACAAGCGAAGCAGTGTGTGCCAACAAGGGAGTCTCTCCACAGGATGTAAGTGATGTCGAAATATGTTAGGATCAAAATAATAATATTAATTAAGAGCGTGGTCTAGCCCTGCTCTGTAGGACAAGTTCAATGAGACAACTGGTGAAATGAATTGAACAGCATTCTACGCCAGCTTTGCATGGGACATCTGAAATCCTGATGTGAATCGTGTAACACATGAGTGTGTGCTGATCTGTGTGCTGCTCTATTGCCTAAAGTGAATATAATTAACTTGAATTGTACGGCCAATATTAAATCGCAAGGAAATGTGCGCGAGGACGTTTCGACAACAAAATTAATGAAGTTATTAGGGGTTATTATACGTGGGAAGATTGCGACGCTGTTGGTGTGTGTCTAGACTTCAGCTGTCCCGTGAAGTCACGGGGAAGAACGGGATGGCGACGTGGCAGGTGACGTGTTGGACGTTATTGTGCATTGACCGTGTCATGCACCCAGTGGCAAAAAAGAGAGTGACAGAGAGACATTCGAGGTGACATCCTTGTGCCACCTCCTCGGAATACATCGTATGTGAGCTGTTACACCTACGCAAAAGAACATTGAGAACTTTGTCACTGTAGGAGACATAAGTCTCCTTCAAGAGCACTGACTGTTGCCCTGTTGCAGGGGGGTCACGTGGGGCATAGGTGTGTGTGTGTGTGTGTGTGTGTGTGTGTGTGTGTGTGTGGGCGTGTGCTTAGGTACTAATGGGCATGCACTCACCTGGGGAGACAGGGATAGAGGCAGAGTTGGGCAGCCATAATTGTGCAACGATATTCTACCAGGTGAAGTTCCTTTTTTGAGGACAGTTTTGGGAGCTTCGGCCTGAGCTGTGAACTGTTCTTCAGAGACTTGGTCCCCTGCAGGAAGGGCGGGATCGCTCTGGCCAGAGAGACTCTCCTCGCTCCCTCACCCGGACGCAGGTACCTATTGAATCTGAACCCAGCTGCTTTACTGCCTTTATGATTCATTTCGTGATTCATTCGAACGAGTTAGCCGCAGTCTGACATGTGAATTGGGTTGTTTGCCGCTGCCCTTGCCAAAGCTCATTGCAACAAAATAACCAAATTACAGTTGAAGTATTTGTTGCGACATTGACATTGATTGCGTGCGTAACACCATACAGGTTCTTAGGAGCGCGGCTGACGGTGGGAACTGACTGGCGCTCAGGGGCTGTCCGGTCGGTTGGCGTATCAGAGGAGGCAGGGTGGACGCAGGCAGTTAGAAGCCGGGCGTGTCTCCGCGCCTCCAGCTTGAACAGCCCTTATTCAATACTTCAGGGTAACAGTCTGAGAGTCTAAGGATCGGACCCTGTAAACGGAGAGCTGGGCCAGTACCTCCCGTACGGGGGTTTTAGCGGGATCTGACAGATGCAACGTTTGTCCTGATAATGGTCAGCAGGCTGCAGGGATGTAGGCTTTGTATATTATTGTACGCAGGATATATTACTTTCGTTTTCGACCCCCAGTCCATGCCGTACGCCACCCCAGCCCGCCTCGTTCCGTCTCTTTATGATCTAACTCGGTATACAGGCCTCTGACCTCATGTGTATACTGTGTTTCTGTGATGTATGCGCCTCACTCACCTCCTCTGGCAGAAGTCAAAACCCTGAGAAAACTGCAGACCACCATACATACGGTGCAGAAGACCACCATCATCATCATCCCGGATCCTGCTTTTCTTCATCACATAGAAATTGGAACGCACTCCAATGGTGCTCCACTTCCCTCTGCTGGCTGTGATCTGCAAAGAGCCTCCAGGGTCAGTGCTCCCTCAGAAAATACTTGGACAGTTTGACCTCTCAACCAGCTGAAAAGACACATTTCAGGTTCTGTACTTGAATCTTTTCTTTTCATCTCAGAGGGAGATATTGTCCTCTTTACTCCACTACATTATTCTGTCATCTTGATACTGTTTGGGCTACTTTACAGATTAAGATTAAGATCTTTGAGCACAAAACATAACACGATTCTAGGTACATTTACTTGTCACTGTACAACGCAGGGCTGCACAAAGGAATGAGCGTTGTAGCTGCCGTCGAGCTACACGCACAGAAGAAATATTTAAAATTAGAAGAGAATACAAATAAAAGCAAAACATACATATTTTATACAAGGCAATGTGCAAAACCAGCATGACAGAAAGTTCCATGTCCCTTAATAAATGTTGGAGAGCGGAAGATGAGGTGGAGCTTTCCTTTTAATGATTTTAATAACTTGAATGTCGTTAATAACGTTGATTAAAATAATCATTATTTGATACAGTGTAACAGTATAACAGTCACAGGGGACATTTTACTGCACTACTTTTACTTTTAATACTTTAGTTACATTTTCCTGGTTTCTTACATTACTTAAATATAATTTTCAAAGCAGGACAGAGTATTTTCACTATGTGGTGTTAGCACTTTTACTTAAGTAAAGGATCTGAATCCCCCCCCCCCACTGCAGTCGGCTTTTGTATTGCAACGTCATAAAATCATGAAGACGTACTGATTAAAAAAACCTGCATTTCATATAAAGTCTAAAAATAAAAGTTACAGGAACTCTTTTTTTTGTATTCAGACCAACAATATAAAGACACCGCTGTCGTGTTGTGTGATGGCAAACAGGGAGAGGGAAAGGATGTTTATTCCAACTGATTAATTTAATTTGCATACGTGTGACATCATAATACCCATAATGTATTGGCACTGTTAACCTTCCATACTTGAGCACACAGTATATCGTTTGAGTCCACGCGCAGTACTAATGTTGTGTGCCTAAAACATAAAACAAATACGATGATTGAAACTCAAAATATGATGTTAAATGCCAACAAAAGAGACTGCCAAAAAGGGGGCAGGGAAACTCGCATGAAGGTGGGATTTGATGTACTATATAGGATCACGTAAGACAGAGAAATGTCAGTTATCTGTTAATGACCCGGGTTGTCTTACAGTAGGACCGTTGTGGATTTCATCTGCGAACCCACCAGGTACATAGTGGCACACTGATAGAAACAAAAGAAGTGTTGTTTGTGAATGTTAGTTTTATTTCTTTTGTAGTGTCTGTGTTATGTTTAATATCTTCATTTATGTGCAAAAATTATTGTTATGATTTGTAAGAGCGCCGTCTCCCTCATGCCTTTGTGTCTCATGTGTGTCTCATACAAAGTGCCTTAAGACATTTAAATGAAATGAAATGACATGAAAATAAGTTACAGAACATGCTGAGGGGGTCTGAATTTCAGACAGTAGTGAGCCTGTTGAGCCCCTGTGCAATCAGCCATCAGACACAAACGTGTACCATGACAACATCAAAACCAACCAAGTCATGAGGAAGAAGCTGATTTTGTTTTTTAAGAGGAGGAACCCTGTTGTTTTTTTAAAATGTCTTCTTATAAATGTTGGCCACATCACGCCCTAATCTAGCGATTTACAATGAGAACGAATGGGATATAATATGATAGGATTCTTAATGTGGCGCAAATGTAATTGATTGTTGGAGCTACATGTAAGTGATACTACAGCTTTCACAGCCACCCGTGTGTCCCGGTGGGGCTCAACAGGCTCGCTGCTGTCTGAAATCCAGATCCCCTCGGCATGTTTTGTAACTTATTTTCAGGCCTCAACCTCTTGTAAAAGAATAAAGTCCTGTGCATCTGACGGTGACAGAAGGGAAGACCAGTCCGATCACAAAAACCCATCAAAGTTTAATGACTAAATAAAGACAACTAAGTACAAAACATGAAGTGTGCTGGCATCAGTGGTGAGTGAAGTGCATGAATGCACAAAGAATGTATGAATCCATGTTGACTGCAACCGAAATGGGGGGAAAAAAGCAAACCAGAACCAGGAGAGATGTGGATCCTAGGAAAATGAGAGCAGGCTAGTATATGCAGACCAAGCTGAGGCCCCAATCAAGGCCCACACAGGCGTCAGGAGGCTGGTCAACAAGGCCCCAGCAGGCAGAAAGCCATAACAAAAGTACATTAATATTGCATGTCAGCAAACGTATTTCAAGGCAAGGCAGCATTGGTTATATAGCATATTTCAAACAGAGGCAATTCAAAGTGCTTTACATGGGGGAAGAAAAGCATTGGAATGAATGAAAAACAGAATAAATTGTTTTTTGATTTTTTTTCCAAAAGTAGATACAAATGACATAAAAGGCATGAAATAAAACACAAATCGAATAGGCCAGAAATGCAGCCACAGTGCAGTTATAAGCTGCACCAAATGAAACAAGGGAAAGCACAGAAACCAATCAATGAAAGGCGCAGGATCTATAGGCTCTATAGGATCTATAGGCTCTGTGGACGATGCGTTTATGAATTCTTTGTATGGAGTATTTTTACATTGTTGTATTACTGCTTTTACTCGAGTAAGGGATTCCAGTACTTACTGTAGTACTTCCTTACTCAAGTACAGTGCATCAAATACTGAGTATTTCCATTTTCTGGTATATCTTCTACTTCTACTCCACTACGTGTATTCGCCAACATTAGTTACTTTGTAGATTCAGAGTATTGATACAAAATATAAATCAACTAGTAAAATATGATGTATTATTGTGGATTAAGCTACCCAGGGAATGTATGTTAATATGAGCTCTACCTTTACCAGCTGCAACGTTAATGATACTTACACATGAATGCATCACTAATTATAATCCAGTAACACAAATTAAATGATTCTGAAATGCGCCTCCTGCATGATGAGTACTTTTAGTTTTGGTACATTGAGCCGGTCCTGTTGAACGTTCACTTCAGTAGGAGTTTGAATGCAGTACTTTTACTTGGAGCAGGGTGTATTTTTACACTTCCACCACTGGAAAATACTGCGTTGGACTTCAGGGTTTTTCTGTCGAGCTGCTGGATCCGTGCGCTTTATGATCCTCCACATTCCGGTAAACCCTTCTCCCCGGTGGTGCTCAGCACAGAGCGATTTAGCTCTCCGCAGGTGGGGCTTGATGGGGAGATAAGTGAGCTGAATATTGCCTCTCCACGTCCCCTTTTCATTTCCCTGCCAGGAGGTTTGCTCGTGTTCCCATCAGCTGCTCTTCTTATGCCTAATGTCATTTGAGCTGCTGGTTAGATTTCTGCCATTTTCCCAGTGTTTTTATCATTGTGTTGCCTAAAAATAAAACGAATTAGAGCTTCATAATGTGAGCTGAAGATTGTCACTCTATTCAAATTAGTCTCAATAGTCCACACAAGGAGCATCAGTCTGCTGTTTAGCAGGCGCCCAGGGAACCACGTCAGCTCATGGAGTCAGTCAGGGGAGCCTCTCTACTCCTGCCCTCCACGATACAGAATGAGAGCAGCAGCAACGCAACCCCCTGCAGCCGTATTTATTGTTGACAGGGGATGAGACGTTTATGTTCAGAGTGGACTGAAGCACTGAGCCTCACAGAAACTGAACTATTAAATCTGATCAAGGCCTCTCTGTCCTGCACCGGGAGGAACTGATGGGAGTTCAACCTCACGACTGGTGAGTTGAAATTACAAATTGGTAGGCTAAGTGATTTTTGGAAACCGCCACCTGAAAGCAGTCTGTCCTCAAAGCATTTACCATTTCACGAGCAGGCGTTTTTTTTTTTTTCAAGAGGCCTCCTCAGATCAAATCAACATCATGTGAAAATCCACCGTTGAGCTGAATCTCACACTAAGATCCAGTCGAAAGCAGAAGATGCCCCAAACCAACAAATATCCGAGGAACCCCTGAGTGCCGCATCTGCTCTGCTGTTGCTGCTACACGTGAAATGAAGACGTGCGACATCATGCTTTGGTCCTGGTGAGAGCTCTGTTGGAAACACATGAACAAATGAAAACGTATGCATGGTGGCTGCAAAAAAAAACAACCAAAAAAACAAAACGGCATTGCAAGAGGATTGTGTGGTTACAAAAATGGAGGATAATGTTTGTAGTTCTTGAGCTTGTCCTTTAAGTTTTTCATGTTGCAGTAGAGATAATGAAAATGTTTGGAGTAGAAGTTGTACTCTGCAGGATAACCCCTGCGATACCTCAGGAAGAGTAAATGCTATGATTTGATTTTTTTGTTCAGTGACGAACAGTTTTATTTATACAACCTAATAATCCCAAATCACACTTTGCCTCAGTGGGCTCTCGGCAGTCCCCTGAACCCATCACCCGGCTCTGTTAATGGTCTTTACGTGCTTTTCTGTGGACAGAGGCAACCCAAAATGTATGTTTTCTTAAACATATTCTGTTGTGGCAGACTTTCCTCCTGATCAGCTGCTCGAGCTCTGTCCACCAGCGCACCTCAGTATCCACTCAGCACCTCAGAACATACCAGCCTAACAGGACCACAAACAGCCGTGGTGCAAGGAGTACTCAGACCAAAAGTAAATGTCAACCGCAAATGGTCTTAGTTGCACGGAATGTGACCAGTGGTGGAAGAAGTATTCAGATCCAGTACTTGCAGGAATACCATATTGTAGAAATATTTCGAGACCTTGGAGTTGGGCTCAGTGGTGTTACCAGCAAAACACACTAAAGCAGTGACTAAAGCTGTCAGATAAAAAGTGCAACGTTCCCTCTGAGATGGGGTGGCTGTGGCTTGGTGGCAGAACGGTCGCCTGCCAATCGGAAGGTCGGCGGTTCGATCCCCCAGCCGTGCGTCGAAGTATCCTTGAGCAAGATACTGAACCCCATAATGCTCCCGAAGCTGCGCCTTCGGTTTCTGAATGTTCCATGTAAGTCGCTTTGGATAAAAGCGTCTGCTAAATGACTAAATGTAAATGTAAATGTAAATGTAGTGGAGTGGTTGCATGTGTCGCCACGCCACACCGCATATCAGCAGGAGCAAAGCATTATTCTGGCCTCTGCAGCTGAGCTGTTTCAGCGCCGAGCGGCTGAAAGTGCAAATGAGGGATCTGAGGTGACGCCAACCACAAAATGAGATTAGAAGGAAAGACACCCGTGTTAGCAGCGGGGATCAGCCTGTTAACACACCGCAGGTTTGTTAGGAGTATTTGTTTTATCATCTGCAACGAGCGGCGACAATGAGACTCACTGCTCCTTTAATGGTGCGTAATTCCCTTTGACACCTTCTTTCCTGCTCTGCGCTCCAGCTGTGCTCTGTGTGTGTGTGTGTGTGTGTGTGTGTGTGGGGGAGTACCCTATGTGAGCATGAACATCACGTGTGTCAGTGGTCGCGCGGTGTGTTCATGCAAACAGTGACTGTAGGGGACTGATGTGTGTGTGTGTGTGTGTGTGTGTGTGTGTTTATTAAGACTAGAGAGAGTGTGTGTTTGAACGTGAGACAGCAGAGAGGTTTAACTGCCTCTCTACGATGATAATGGCAGCTGTATATCAAGGAGGAGGCTGCCTGTCTGTCTGTCTGCAGGGCAGTAACCAGCACTTTACACATACTGAGCTCTGCATGTAGCTTTTATGGATAATAAGAGTTGTTATCTGGTTTGGTTAGAATAAGCCTTACAGTTAAATTTGATTATTAGTAGACACATTTTCATAAGAAGGAAAAATGCTGATGGCAATTTAAGAATTTAGGAAGTGTCTGGGGAGAGGGAAGTCTGGGCGTCTCTGCTCAGACTGCTGCCCCCGCGACCCGGATAAGAGGGAGAAGATGGATGGATGGATGGATGGATTATAATTATTGATGCATTAATGTGTTCAGCACTTTAATGGTGCAGCTGGTGAAGGTGGAGCTCATTTTTATGACTTTTAAAAACGATTCTTATCTTAACCTATAATAATAAGGGGGGTTATTGTTTTGTGGAGTTCAGATCAACGATGGCTCTGGGGAAGAAGCTGTCTTTAAGGCGCCTTCCAGATGCCAGCAGAGGGAAGGGATGATGATGACAGGGGTGAGTTTGTTCCCTCCGAATGCCGAGCGAGACCTCAAGGTGCCTTCCAGTGAGGGCAGGAAGTCCAATTATCTCCTGGGCTGAGTTTATGACTCTCTGGAGAGCTCTTCTGTCTGCTGCTGAACAGTTGGGCACACCATGCTGTAATACAGTAGTACCCTCTCTATAGAGCGCTGGTAGAAGGACACGAGCAGCTTCACGGACAGGCTGGTTTCACTAACTGTCCTTTGAAAGCAGAGCCACCGTTGAGCCTCTTCGACCAGAGTGGTGCAGCTGAGTGGGGTCCTCTGCGATGCGGGTTCCTGTAGAAACCTGAAGCTGGAAACTGCAACGCGATGTAGCAAGTAATAATGTCATTAGTTGTGTTTGACGAGTCAAAATATCTGCTGTGAAAATGTGTCTATTCATTTCACTTTAAGTTCCCCGAGCAGTAATGACTCCGCGTGGCCCCAGTATGGAATCCACTGATATATGAATACTGCAAGCGTTGTCTTTCAACCATACAACAGGTAGGGGGCGGAAGGTAGCTGTTTCCTTCTGCTGCCGACCACAGGATGTGAGACACTGCAGCTGAGGCCAACATTTGAAATTGTAAGTTGATTTCGTCGCTGATTATTACCCTGGGAGGTCAGAAAAAGTGACATGGTCAGAGGTTGTTTAAACGTCCACATTACCAAGGATATAACCGAAGTGAGGCCAAGATGCTGGAGTAACTGAATGTATACTGGACACTATAAAGACACTATATATATATATATATATATATATATATATATATATATAGTGTCTTTCTGCCTCTCTGCTTTCTCTCTTGCCTCCCCCCTCTCTCTCCCACATAACCACAGAGCTCCTGATACATTGATTATGTGGTTTGGCTGATTGCAGCTCTGCAGAGAAACAGAAAGGAAGATTTGCATGTTTAACTGTGTGTGTGTGTGTGTGCGCAGAAACCTCCAGACTGGCAAGATTCCTACATCAAAATGCACCCACCAATCATTGCAGTATTCCTTCCTTTGAGATTTCTACAGGGACTTTAAAGTTTATCAGTAAGTTCACAGTGTTTCCTGTCACCTCCTATGACACCACCAGTGGTATTGCTATAATTTTCCCACGGCTTTGCTGCTATACATGTTATCTCCCTGGACGTGCTCTATGCTCACTGCGTTTCTCCTCTGTGAAGAAGCTACAGAGGTTTCCAGGCGTGGTTTAGCAGAGGAAGCCGCTGGTTTATGAGCAGCTGCGTCAAGTTAGAGCAGTAAAGCAAGTGCACCCGGAAGTGAGACCATTTGCACCTTCAAAATAAACACGTTAATGTCAAGTTCAAGTTCAGCTCTCTCACCCTTTGTGTACATAAATAAACACAGACCAGCCATATAATAACATTTAAAGCCCACAACAAGATTTGACACTCTGGTAGCCAAATGTGATTACGTCCAGTCAGAATTGTAATTATCTCAAAGTCTAATCTTTAGAATCGTTGTAGATTTCCATTTATTGTTTTTTCGTATTATTATAGTTAACGCTGCATTAGAGCAAACACGCAGTGTCACAAACACAGAGTAGTGTTCTTACAAAGAGTGCAGCCACTTCAGAGTGAAGAAACGCTGACAATGCATGAGGCTGATTATTGTTAGTCACATTCAGTGTGTGGCCCCGTGTCATTGTTAAGGTATATTTAGTACAGTATTTTCACGAAATGCTTGCTATAAGTTTTTAAAATATTAGGGGGATAGTAATTTGGCGTCACATTTAATACAGTTCTTTGCTGTATATATCTGATCTGTAGTGTATACACCATATTCATATCAAACCTCCAGCTGTTTATTCTGTATATAATGTGTCACTATTGTCATTGCTTGTACTTAAACCTGCACTATATGTTTTTCCTTCTGTAACTGTAACTGTAACTAATGTCCACACTGTTCATACTGTATATATCTTAGCTCATTACCTCTATACAATACTCTGCACTTCGTTGTCTCAGTACTTGTACTCTGTGCAATGGCAATAAGGTTGAATCTAATGTAAACAAAAATAAAAGTTAAGTGTCCAAAGTCAATTTTATTTTTATGGGCCAAAGTAAGACTTTTCTCAGAGGGCTTTACAAGCAATACAGCATATGACATCCGGTGTCCTAAGGTCCTCCATTCACCCGTTGATAAGGGAATACCTAACAATCAGTCAACAGGAGAGAAACCTCAGGAAGAAAAGATGAGATACCACATATTTCCTGTTACTATTTCTCGAATATTATACGTACATAGTGTATAGTATAAGTTAAATATCAAGTGTTAAAAAAACAACGAAATTAGGCTTCCATTGTCCTGACAGTGTGGAGGAGATGAACCTAATCTTCTGGATGCGCTCAAAAAAGTAATTTTATTTTGAAGGTAATGCCACGGGAAGTCTTCTTGTTAGTCTTTGTTGCTTTGTTCACCAATCTGGAGGATCTGGTCACCGGCTCACCGCGCCTCCGCACACTCAACCCAGCAGCGACTGACGCTTCAGTTCACATCAGGAGGTAAGGGAAATCTTCAGACTTCCTTTCGCTGTGGATCCCACATTACTCACCGTGTGTGTGCGTGTGTGTGTGTGTGTGCGCGCGCTTGGGGATTTAACCCGGTCAGTGTTTGGTAAAGTTTCCCCGTGTTGTGGCGGCGCGCAGGTGCGTAACCGCGTAATTAGTGGTAATTTGCCATTGCGCGTAAAGTTTGCGCGTAATTGTGACGATGCGGTGATGGGGAGCAGGCGGTGGTGACGCGGTGTTGTCGCGAATATCTTTTGGCATGTGAAGGCATCCGCCCTCTGCGGTGTTTCGGGCAGAGCGTCCTGGCGTTGTGCGCCGGGGAGTGCAGTGGCCGGATCAGCCATGTGGCACAGTGCCGGGGGCGTAGGGGGACTCGGCGATGTTCGGTCTCACGGTCCACGGAGCCCAAACCCGTGGATCAGGCAGGATCAGGGAGGTTTCCCGATGAGGACGAGAACGGGTCAGACCAGTAGTGCGGAGGAGCGTGCTAGCAGCGCTCTGCTGGCCTGTCACAGGTCGCTTCTTCCCGTTTCACTCCTCGACAGATTGCAGTTAAACAAAACGACTTCCTCCAAATCAGCCAGTCCATCACATAGTTTTACCTACCCCCCGCCTCTTCCTACACACACACCACCACAACACTAGCACCAACACCAACAACACCACCACCACCACCTTATCGACCCCAGTGTGAGCACTGACAGTGGTCTTTTGCAGGTTGATATTGCAGATTTTCAAAACTGCCCCTCTGCCTGTATCAGCTCGTGAAGTCTTGTTTGCCTTTCCATTCAAAAGTCAACGTTTCCTCCTTTTTACTTAATGTCTGTTTCTACATGGTCACTCTGAGTGGAGATTTCACCACCAACAGCAATTTTGTCGTCTTGGTGCAACAGCTGTTGCATTGTGGGATGAGGAGCTCTTACCTCATCGCACTTTATACTGAGAAGGGCTCGGTGATATTTAGTCTACCCTCATTGATAAGGTGTGGGCAAAATATAAGACGCACCTAACGCAGTGAATCAACAGCATTCTCAAACAGTTTCCCACATAAACTGAACATTATAACCGTCATGAAGGATTTATTGCAGGACTGTTTTAGCCAAATGTACCTCCAAAGTGGCCGAGCGCCGTCCGTTGCATAAACGTTGCACTTGAAGTTGGGAGACCAAGATAGAAAACAGTGCACTAGTTACCAAATGAGCAATTTCAGACTCAGATTTGGCTCCTGGCGACTCCTCCTCGCCTCCACTGAAAGGTCATTTAGCGACATTTCTACAGACTTTAACTTTAAGACACGAAATGGTCCACGCCCCGACCCCCCCCCCCC
>CM022493.1:6184457-6197375 GCA_011952105.1 Coreoperca whiteheadi | reverse complement strand
CAACTTTGTTTTTGAAAAATCATCCCCCCCCCCCCCCCCCCTTGTTGGTTGTTACTGAATCATTAAACAATTGCCACATAATCTGAAACTGATTTAAGCTGCTGCATATTTTAGCAGATTTTTACAAAGTATAATCTTTAGCCTCTGCCTGTGGTTAGCAGTGCTTGCAGCGGAGCTTTGAGCTCTGTGACGTTTCTTCACGAGTCGGAGCTCTCGCCTTCAGTTGTTATATCCGCAAAAAAACCCAAAAAACTAAACCTCTGTCGCTCACCTAACGTTGTCTTTGGGAACATGAGCAAGACTTTTACTACAGGACGCCCCCAAATAACTCCTGCAACTCCATTGGACCCTCCATCTTGTCATGCAGGTCTGCAGAAAGCGCCTTTTTAGTTGTCGTCCTGCTGCGAGACTTGCCGGCCAGCGTGGCTCGTTTGGGTGCATCGAGAGGCTGTTGTAATACCACTGTCGCGACGGGAAGTCTCAGGAAGAAAGAGGAAAGTTTTCATTTCCACTCTTCCTCAGCTCTTTTCTCTTATTTATTAAATCAATTAAGTGGGGCAAAGTTGACTCAGTTGCTTAGAGGCTGACTAATGGGCTTTGTTCTGGTATTGTTGTGCACAGGTGGATACTGTGTGCGTGGGTTTGAGTATATATTCACGTAACGGCTCTACCAGCAAACACAGTCCGCAGCATGGGAGTGCTTAATTGACTTTTTGGGTGTGTGTGCGCGCGCTTTTGTACCCGACACACACACACACGGATAGGGCAAGCAGAGCTCAAGGGGCAGTTTGCGCGGTGGGCGAGGTCCAGCCTGTAATCAATGTTGTCAGTGGTGAAATGCCAAGACACACAGAAACTGAAGACAATAAGTCCCAACAACAGCAACACACACTGGGGCTCAAATAACCGCTCGTAAAAATGCCAAATTTAAACCGTAGAAGTTGTAGAAGCCTCTTACGATGTCTTTTCTTTGCCAAAAATGCGCGAATGTGACTACATGTGTCCACATGGCCAAAGCTATGTCTACACCTGGACATGGCACCACATGTGATAGTTAGATAGAGTGAGTTGTTGCGACACCATGGCCACTCATGCTGTGCTATAACAGCCTTCACTAAAATACAGGACGTGGCACATCAGGTGGGATCACATATGCTCTCCATTCTTGTTACTGTAAACTAATTACATCGCCGGGGCGAAGCGGCCGCTGTCTAGACTTACGTGGCCTTTTTACTTTGAGCCGAGAAGTAGAAAACGGGCCGGTTTTAGCCCCGCTTCCTACAAGGTTCATTATAAGGACCTAGTTTGGCTGAATTTTTGTCAGTTATTAACATTAAAATACCCTCTGCTCCCGGGTCTTTCGAGTGGACAGTCTGCTGAACCAAACTCCATTCTAAAAGCATGTGTTTTATGGTTTATGTTTTCACAGAGAGAACTTTAGTCGCACCGTCACTAAGACTCTTTGTCCTGATTCCCCTCGACCTGCAGCCACAATCGGCACGCATGCCGTTTCCGCCGTAACATCGTTACCTAACCCGTGCAGAAGTGATTGCCACAGAGGTACACGTGTTGAAAGGCCGGGTCCCGCAGTTTACCATTTTCATCCTCTCTCTGGACGGCCTGAAGCCACAGATCTCTTCTTTTAATGTCCTTCGCCCTTTAGGCAAAAAAGGAAACGGTAACCTGGGTTGTTCTTGTTGTTGTTTTGTTTGATGAGGAAAATGTGACGCAGCAGCTTTCAGGCATGGTGCCACTCGTTTTTTTCTTTCTTTTCTATTTGGCACTGGCACTTTTACAGCTTGTTTTCACCCAAAAGGGGGCGTGGTCGCTGGAAAGTGACTGGTCTCCTCTGTGGCTGTAGTCTGAAGATGATTTCACCTGTATTTGCTGAAAGTGAGGTGTCTGTGAAGTCAAATAGGTTCAAGTGTTGTCTTAGCTGAACCATGCTGATTGTCAGTCCTTGAATTTCAATTTGAAATAAGTCCTTGGAAGCACAGATAACACCAACAAAAACCAAACAGTAACGCTACAGTTGATCGGTAGAAAGTGGATTGTTTTGGACAGAGAGAGGAAACTACACAAGAAACAAATCCTAATACTTAATCGCTCACCAAAATGCAGTGCAAGAAAGTTATTTCATATTTCCATAACTTCCCTGAAATGCGATAAAAGAGGAGGAAAAGAAGCTTATTCCTCACAGCGGTACACACACACACACACACAAAGGGACTGTGGCTCACAGGCTAAAGAGATTACTGCGTAACCAAAAGGTCACAGGTTTGATCTGCACTGCAGCAGCCTGTCGAGTTGAATTAGTAGCACGCCGAAGCCCTTCCCGCGGGATGAAAGCATCTCTCACACTTGTCTTCAACACGTCAGGATCTGAAGTGGCCCACATTTGAGTTTTGGTTTTCAGAGGAAATATATTCCCCTGAAAGTATTTACAGCACGCGACCGCTGAATCAGATACCGGGACAACGTGTCCGTTTACATGCTTCACACGCCAGTAGTCAGAAGGAAGTTTATTGAATCCAGTACTCCGCCATGAGTAAATGTTTAAACAATCGGGGGCCTGCCTCAAGCTCTTAACACAGTCATTGTTCTGCGGCTGGGCTTTATTTAACTAAAGCAACAGGTTTACCGTTGCTGCAGGCTGAATCGCTGATGGATTTTAAAGCTTATTTTGCCATCAAAACCTTTAATTAATGACCGTTGTGTCTGCTTCTCAGACTGAATGCACTGATGCGCGCCATTTTCATCGCTTAACGTTATTAGAGTGCGGATTCTTCTGCCTGTTTCATAAAGTCATGACATGCACAGAATAACAGTGCGCGCTGGTCCGATTATTATTGCTTTCATAGGCTGATCTGATAAGAGAAGATACTGATCTCCTCAACGACTTGAAATTGGCTCTTTCGCCGCATTTCCTAGTTTACTAAGCTGTTTCTGTGCATAAGAGGTGATGGTTGAGATATTAAATTCGTTCCGGTGATCTTTGATGTAGGGACGCGCCGATTTATCGGCCAAACGTCGGTATCGGCCCATATCTGCCTTGTTGACTGCCATCGGGCCTATCGGCAAATAGCATGACATTCAGATTAATAAATAGTTGTGGAACCAAATGTGTGTGTGTGTGTGTAATTTCACCATTATAAACCATTAAGCTCAGTAGGTGGGAGTGCATAGGTTAAAATACACAAAGGTCCTGAATTGCAGGTGATGTGTTTTAATAAGTTAAAGAGTTATGCAGCTGTGTGATGGGTGTAACTTGCCTAGTCTTCCCCAGGTCTTTACACTGCGTTGGAAACACACCCAACAGTGGGCTGAAGGACCCTTTTTAGTTTAGTGATAGCCATTAAAAAGATCCGTTCACCGGATCGTTCGGTGCTCCTGACTAAGTAGTCCCACTCACTCGACTAAACCACGGCTGAATGTTCAGCTCAGCTCCCTAGTAGTAAACTGAGAAGCTTCGTTCATGAAGGATGAGCCAGCGAGCTGAGAATTTAGATGGATAAAGATACCGTTTGCAAACCATTATGTACAGCGCGCGTACTGCATATTTTCCCGACACCTAATTATTAAATAAAATATTGAGTCGTACTTCCAGACTTCAAGGCAGGAGAGGGAGGGCGAGGTGCGGCCTTGAGTGACTCAGCAACTGTTTTTCATATTGCACGCGTTGTAAACTGCAGTGAGCGTATCCTTCTAGCTGTCCAGAACAGCAAGGTTGTGCGTGTAACGTTAAACGTTGCGCCAATGCATACAACGTTAGCAGAACAAAATGCTTAATGTGAACTGAGCTGGTGTGTTTGTGGTATTTCAGTGACCTGTTAACTCCCTCCTGTTGCTTATAATGGGGATTTGGGATGTTGTGGAAGTGTCAGCCGAATGCCTAAAATGCCGCAGTAAACTGAGCACACACACTGTCCGTTGTGCCGCTGGTGAAAAGCATCTGAATTGAGTCGTGCTGTCGCGGGGCAGGAGATTCCGATCATCTACTGAAAGCCAAGATACTCGCCAGTGCAACACAACAAGAGGACTCTCGACGTCCGGGGAAACAAAGAAACGCTCAGTGAACCGTCGCTGAAAGGGCCGGGTGGAAGTCGGGCATCTGGGTTACCTGACACACACACACACACACACACACACACACACTTAGAGTGCGAGAAAGAGGAAGTGTGTTGCAAACTGGCAGTCGCACGCTGCCGGATAACGCCGGTCTGCGTTCGTCAAACATTCCAGTGTTGCTAAAAATGACACGGCACCAGTCAGGAAGCTCCCTCGCATGGACGGACTATGAGACAACAGGCCCCCAGGGCACAAACATGTAGAAGGCCCCCCCCCCACCCCTCCTACATAGGCGCAAGACCCCCAGACAGAAAGAGACACAAAACGACTGCAAGCGATGCGCCTGGTTCAAGTGCTGCAGCTGAACGTCAGTGTTTAGCTCAAGCCTGAAATGAAAATCGTATTCTAAATACTACAGCACGCGGTACAAAAATATAGGAAACCACTGAAGGAAACTTGCCATGCAGGTTCGTTTAGTTTTTTGTTTTTTTTTCAAAGCAGAGCTGTTCTGCTGGTTCGATTTTAAACCTCTTTACTAATTGTACTGCATTTTTCAGGAACTCTTGCTGTGGCCTCAGTATGTTCAGCTGCAATGCGAAGGACCAAGACATTTAACCTACAGTCCTGCGTACTGAGGCACGGCGGTGCTTTGAGCTACTTAGTTACTTCAAACTTTATTGTCACATATACACAGTACAATGTCTAGTGAAATTCAATCTCTGCATTTAACCCATCCTAATTATTAGGAGCAGTGGGGCAGTTTGGGGTTTAGTGTCTTGGCCAAGGAGAAGGCATCCCGACGCCATGTTCCCCACCACAGGCAGTCTGTCATATAGCTGTTGGAAATATTTCAGTCTGGACCAAAGCGGAGGACGGACGGACTGACAAAGCCACGCGGCTAGCATGGCTAAAAAAATAAACAACAACAACGCTTTGCTGTCTGCAATGAACTAATAATTTACACGTTTCCCGGCAGGAAGTCCGTAATAAGTAGCAACGTCTTTGAGAGAAAAAGCTCTGTTTAAACCCATGTCGCTATTTATTTATTATTGGAAACTTTATTCTCTATGTATGCTGAATTGTTTGCACGCGTGTAGACAAATGTTTAGCTGACCTGCTGGTACAGACGACTATCCAGGTAACACTAGCAATGAGTTTAGATTAAACGACTGAAAATTTACCACCTGAACGCTCACTATTTTCCCCGTAATTAGTCCCAAATTACAAGGAAATGTGTTGGAAATTATTAGGAGTTTATATGTAAGCTATGGGCCTGTTAAAATAAAGCGCTACCAACACCAAACACTGGCTTGGATTTGGTTGGCCGGAACTCGAAGCTCGACTGAGCCCGTTGTCGGAGCTGCACGATGAGCCCAGGAGCCAGTGATCCTACGATGTGGGCCATATTGACCCGTGTAGTTTTCCAATAGTTGGAAGTAGTCCAGACGTTTATGTAAGAGGCTGAAAGGGCTTTGTTCCTGTAGTGATTGGGATTAATCAGAAATTAACTGGAGCACTAATTCTGAAGGACAACTTAGATCACTTGGATTATTTAGTTTACTTGTGTTTTTCCCATTTTGGGAGACTTTATATTTTTCCACCACCACATTTTTAGAGATAAGTATTGTACTTTTTACTCTGCTACGTTTATCTGACAACTGGAGTTACTGGTTAGTTTGCAAGTTCTGATTTTACATTTAACACAAGATAGCCATCTGTTTCTTTCTGTATTTCCCCTTCCTTCCCTCTTCCTACAGTCTTGTCTTCGTCTCCGTCTTCGTCCACAAATAATATTGAATTTAAATTACGCATCAGTCAAACAAATTAAAAGATCAAAGCAGGAAACAAATGAAGTAGGCCGACACAGTAGTAAATCTAGTGACAACGTTAAAGGCATTTTTAAGTTAATTTTGCAATTACTTAAATATAAACTCAGGATTTAAAGACAGATGAAGGAAATAGAATATTAATTTGCTAATTTAAGTTTTTTTTTTTACTTTGACTCTTGTAATGAGTCATTTTAATGCAAATGTATTCAACTTATTACATATTTTTGCATTGATCAATTCATTAGTTGTATATCATTTGAAGTCTGTTATTATTCCGGTGTGATGTTCCTGGGCTTCACGCAGTTCACTCAAGTTACACTAAAACATATTTGAGCTGCTGGGCATTTGTCAACCTGCTGTTTCTCGCCTGTATATCCAATCTGCGTAAACACAAATGGATTTAAAAGCTCTCAAGGGGAGAGGGTTATGTATTTATTTTTTATGTTTTTGATAAAGGAAGAGTAGTCTGAAGTCCAGTCCCTTAGATAATACAGAATGAGCCACCTTGAGGTCTTCGTCATGTCAGTATTATGCCTTAGTGGTGCATATCCCCAACACATTTCCAATGAAATTACTACAAACCGACACATAGTGAACTTTTTGGGGTAGTTGCCCACTTGCCTGCTGGGTAATCCAGCCGTGGAGGACCTGCATTGTATTGGCCTGTTTGGATTATTAATGATCTATGCAGAATCACACTACATGGCTCATGCAGTTGACGGAGCTGCCCACTTGGTGACAGTGTCACACAACGTCTTCATTGCGGTCGTGTTCGGTGTACGTGCAACTACTCACCTGCCTGCAAACCCACGTTCGAGGCTTTCCTGCTGTCAGCCAGGTCAAGACGAATGTTTCTCGAGGGATTCGAGAGGCTGTTTAAGTCCGTGTTTGATCACGACTCAGTTTCTCCTGCACATGTGTGTTTTTCTCTGAGTCACGCTTGGCTCTGGCTTCCTGCCGTCCTGCCAGCAGTAGCACAGTCCCCACCCTCATGTATTGGGATGGCAACTGATTGCTCTGGAGGTGAATCACCTCACCAGCTCATTGTGTTACGCTGTGAAGAGGCGTCTGATTTCCCACGACGAAACGTGCAGCATTTTGGAGGAAAAGTGACACCTGTTAACTAAAAAACACAATAAAAAAGAAACGGTGTGTTTTATGTTCTGTTTTTTTTGTGCGTTTTTTTTTTTTTAAAGATCACTTTGAGTGTTGATGCCTTGGTTTGATCGTCTGAACTTTAAATATAATGTAGCTCACGCAGAATTTCCCCCCGAGTCACTGACAAAAAAAGGGAAAGCAGAGGAAAACAGTTGCTCTCTGCTAAACAAAACACCTGGGCGCTGTAGGATTAGCCAGGAACACTCCTTAAGATGCCAATAACGGTGGAGCTGATAGCTACATAATGAGCAGCCTTACAAAGACGAGCTGATGCACAGTGTTGATCAGGAGCAGGAAGTGGCAGAGGGCCGTAGGGGACTTATAACCCTTAACTCACTTTGTAAAATGTACTTCGATTATATGCACTTTTTTTTTTTTTACTATACCAAGTGCTGTTTTTCTTATGTAATCTTGTGTGTTTTGTAAAGTTCATGTGTTCATTTACAGTCACTTTAGTGGCGTATGCCTTGTTTTTGGGGTCGTTTTTTTGTCATACACCTGAACTCTGCTTTTAAGAGACGGTCAATACAAAATATTAGGTTTTTTTTAGGGCCTTGCAGTTTGTCCACACTACCCCGTTGACTACTATAACTTCCATATTTAAAAAGGCTGGAGTGTTTTCCCAGATGGTGAAGTTATTTCACACGGTCGCGTGAATTTTCTTCTTGCCAGCGCTGGGCAAAGTCTGCATGAGGCACCTCTGGGAGGAAGTCTTTCAAGATATCAAACCGGGTACAGCCCAACAACGAGCCTCTCGCTCATACAAGTCACATTTGTTTAGTGCAAAAACATGTCCCCCCTCAGGACGAATTGTATCAACTTTGGTGACCCCTTCACTTTTCATCTAGCGCCATAATCATGTCAAAATTTAAATTTTTCCAATACTTTGGTTTATGCAAAACAGCCTCAGCTGTACTCTGTTTAGTGCTAATTAGCAAACATTAGCATGCTAAACTAAGATTGTGAACATAGTAAACATTTTACCTGCTAAACATGCATGCATGTTAGTAAAGTAGCTTCACTTCATGCGCCCCTGGTCCCTCGACACTCTAAGGACCACTTGGACCTAAAATTCCTTTATTGCGATCTTGGATTGATACAGACACACTGACGTTAAACACAGCACTGTGTTCTCTTTTACAGTGATTAAACATTTTACTGGAGAACAGATCGTTTCACCCTCAGTACCATTTAATGATTCGTCAGCCACCTCCTTTAAAAATCTACTTCAAAGTTTCGAAGCACTTCATGGTTATGGGTGGATGCAGTGACGAGACGGAAGGGGCAAATTAAGTGTTATTAGGGCACAGTTCAGTAATTTGAGGGTATCGGCTATTAATCAGAGAGAATGAAATACTAAAGTGAATGAAAGAAGCAAGTATATTAAGTGCATAGATTAGACATTTTAAGAAACGAATTGTAGTTTGAGGGCAGGAAGGACTTTTCCCCTCGTGACAACTATTGTACCAGACTCCATAGAGAAATGTTGCAATTTAGGCAGAGATCCTGATTCATACAGCTTTAAGGACAATCATTGCTACTCATTTTATCCCCCTGAGCTATTATTGTGAAAGCTTTTTGTGTGTGTTAGTGTGCCCCGCAGTGCTCACATGTGGGTGGGAGTCTGAATGCTTTGGTCCTTCTCTGGAATGTCAACAATGAGTCATGTCGGTCTGCTCGTCTCGGGGCGGGGAGCCGCTCAGTCCTCCAGCTTCACGCACACTCACTTCTACGAAATTCACACTGGTTCAGCCAGTTTCCAGAAACAACATTTACTCAAAGAAATATTCAACCTCTGCAGGTGTGTGTGTGTCATAAACTTGTTACTGATTCCACTGCGTTAAACACATTTTTGTGTTACCCCCCCCCCCCCCTGCTCTGGGAGTAGCCTTTTTTGTGAAAAGTACTACTCCCAAAACACGGACCTTTTACCAGGTACCGGTACTTTCGGGGTGGGGCTCCCTGCGCTGAACACTTCTGATTGGTTGAGGTCTGATAGGCGGAGCAGCAGTGGCCGGATCGATGCGTTGCTGGGTCACATGCCGGCCTTCTCTGGCCAGCGGCTCAGATACTTTAGTGTACTACAGCTATTTTTGCTAATAGTTTGCTATTTTTGAAAATATCCCTATTTACTTTCTTGCCAAGAGTTTCATGAGAAGAACAATTACTTCATACAGAGCCGGGCTAGCTGTTTCCCCCTGTTTTCAGTCTTTGTGCTAAGCTACGCTAAATATCTGCTGGGTGTAGCTTCATATTTATCGTACAGCGATCAGGATGGTATCAATCTTCTCATCTAACTCTTGGCAAGAAGGAAAATGAGCGTGGCATCCCGATAGCTCGCCTGGTAGAGTGAGAGTGACCATTCATTTGCCAAGAGTTAGATGAGAAGATTGATACCACCCTGATGGAAACACAAATAAACGTATTTCCCAAAATGTTGATGTATTCTTTTAGTAGTTGAGATTTAGCATCGTTTATCATATAGAAAGATTCAGTGATCTGCCAAAATCATCTCTCGGTGGTTAAAACCTACATTTTGCAGTGTTGCGTTAATCTTGTACTCTGGCTGTGAGGGGCTACTATGAAGACTGAATCGGGTCGGCAGCTAACAGTTGTTTTCATTACTGATTGATCTGCCGATTTCTTGTCTAAATGAACCGTTTGGTCCTTTTTAATATTTCAGAAACCAGTGAACAATGCCCGTACATTTGCCCGCAGTCACATCTGTTCCTTGTGTCCAATATATTCAGGTTTAGGATCACATAAGACAAAGGAAAGCTACAAATCCTCCTGTTTTTTGGAAGCTGCTTGGTGCTTTTGCTTGAGAGATGACTTTTGATTTATGAAAACAGGCCCGGATTAATTTTCTGTTTCTCAAGGGAATTGATTAGTGGAGACTGAGCTGAAAAGTTGGTGGAGGTTTCTTGAAATGGCACAAAGCCCCTTTAACACAGACAGGTGCCACAAACAGGGAGTCGTCGCCCCCCCCCAGTGGAGAGTGGAGACAGCCACTCTCCTCTCATTGGCTGTCTCTGAATGCCACACAGGCCAATCGCGTCTCCTCCCTCCCCGTTGCGTCCCGCCCCGGCTGAATCTTCCGTCCTCTGTCTGCATCGCTGCTGCACTCTGCTCTCCACCTTCCAGCCAGACTGTCTGTCACGGCTCTGTGTGTGTGTGTGTGTGTGTGTGTGTGTCTGTCTGTCTGTGTGTTGTATAGAGAGGCGGAGAGTGTGTGTGTGTGTGTGTGTGTGAGGAGATTTAAGGAGAGACTACAGAGAAAAGACACTGCAGAGGAGGAGAGCAGTGGTTTCCTGACGGAGAGATAGTTTAGGGAAGTGAAGACTTAATGATGATGATGATGGGCTTCCCTCAGCCTGCGCGGGCTCAGGTCAGTGGATGCCTTCACTGTAGAGCTGCTTTCTAAAGTGTGTGTGTGTGTGTAGGTATTGTTATTTCAGTTATCAATCAAGTTATTTCCCTTTTTTGATTGGTCTTCTAGACTGTAAAATATCAAAAATAGCAATAAATGCCATCACAACTTCTCAGAGTCCAACGTAAAGTATACAAATTCCTTTGAGTCCGACCTAAAGTGCATTTTTGAGGCCGACGCAGATATTGAGGGTGGAGACTTACATTGGCCACTATTAATCTTGTTAACATCAAACATAACAGACACGTTTGATAAGGATCAGGGCTGTCACTTATTCAATATTGCCGTCCAAACGTAGTTCAGAGGTTTTAACATTCAATCAGTAAAGATGTGTTTTAAATGTAAAACTCACAAGCTGTGTCTTATGCTCCAGAATGCACTGTTACTCTGGCCCACTGGGTTTCCCGTTGCCCTTTCAGTAAACTGCAGTAAAATGCATGATGTCGACTAACATCAAAATGACAATAAGTGCCATCACAAGTTGTCAGATCTCGAATGTGACGTCTTTTAAATCGCTCATTTGGCTCCACAATGGGAACGTTTTTAGCGTCTAAAAAGTGTGTTAAGTGACTTTTTGATTGGCTTTTTATTTATCACCTGATCAATTGTGTACACATTTAGTGGCCAGGTGTGTTTTTTATCTTTCGTACATAAAATAGATTTATTCCTTAGGATCTCTGGTTCATCAGTATTCGTGCTGGTACTTTCCATACAATGAATGCACAGGAGTCTGTACAGTCTCCGGCATGACACCTCTTTACATGTTTGTCCCTGTACATTGGCGACCGAACTAGTTTCCCCGGTGCGGATTAATAAAGTTAGCCGATCTGATTTTAAAGAGGGATCGCTGACGATTTGCCGAAGCATAATTCGGCAGATTTCGGCGTGTGAGAGAAAAACGAGAAGTCACAGGAGGTAAAGAAAAGAAATGGGATTTTGAGTGTGATTCAGGCTTATTGCATGGTTGTTTGTTTTTGAGTGTGTGTGTGTGTGTGTGTGTGTGTGAGAGGACTCAACCGCCTGCCACCTGGCTGGCGAGTGATGTGGAGGGGGGGGTGGATGCTCCAAACTGTACCCAATTACTGTGAGTGCTCACCGGGCTGGGCATAATGCACACAAACGCACACAAGCCAACCACTCACTGCATTAATCATGTTAAAATATTTTTTCAATAATGAGCCTTCAAGCTCAATTTCCTCTTATGATTTCAGTCACGTATGTGTTTAAGTCGGGTCACGTCCTCAGCAAATATCCTTAAATAGAAGGGATTTGTCTTGAAAGCTCCATCAGTCTGTATATTTCTATTAACATTGGATCAAATGCCTCTGCGTAATGTGAATGCTCAATTGTGGTTCTGAAGTTTTTGGGCATTGTTTTGCGTGTGAGGCGCGTTTCCTGTCTGGTTCAGTCGCAGAGTTTCCAGCAGCAGCAGCAGCAGCAGGCAGCGGTTTTCATCAAACAAGCTCCGATAAACCCTCTGTACTCTACCTGCCCGGCAGCAAACAGCAGACGGACACGGTTAGAGACTAGCTGATGAAGAGCGTGGAGCATTTAGCAGCTTAAGGAGCCGGACGTTTTTCCCAGGAGCCTGGCGGAGACCCAAAACCAGAGCTAAAAGGGGCGTGAATATTAGCACTCATCAGGTGGACACAGTCCGATCACGCTCCCCATGTGTGTACAGACAACCGTTTGCTAACATGGTTTCTGTCCCCGCCGAGTGGATGAAAATTCAGCTTTAAAGGCACCCTGTGGAGTTTCTGACCACCAGCAGTGCTGTGGAGAAAAACTTTTAAATGGGTCGCTTGGTTTTTGATGGATTACTATCCTCCATAAATGAAAAACACTTAAGGCAATGAATGCAAACTAGACAACAGAGTTTTGTTGTAAACTTAGAAAATTAGAAATACAGTTGAGCCATACTTCGATATTGTTGTTTATCATCTCCATATAATTAATCCGTATCGTGGTTAAAGCTGCCATGTGACAATATCCCGGTTGACACGATACCTCGTTAAAGCTGCCATTACCTGTTGCCCATTGACCACGATACCTAAAGGTTTAATTTTAGGAGTACCTTTTGCCTTTTTACCACAACATGCCTAAAGGTTTACCTGACTTTTCCTTGCACAACACTTAGGTTCAGACAGTCTTCGCGGCCTAGACTTTAGGAAACTATCGTGTGAATGTCCGCGGTGTGAGACTGAGCTGATCGTTAATGTCCGTAGTGTGAGACTGTACTCGACAGCATCTAATCAGGTGCGAAAGATGCCCAGAAATACTTACTAAATTAAATAAAGTATGAGTTAGCGTCACGCTCTCAGTACATGGTCGTGTATCGGAGTACTGATATTATTGAGTACTGTTTATCGGAGTACTGATATTATTGAGTACTGTTTAGTCCTTTATTTTTTTTTTTTTTTTTTTTATTTTATT
>CM022493.1:6164298-6184432 GCA_011952105.1 Coreoperca whiteheadi | reverse complement strand
TAGGAGCGAGCGCTCGTGGGTGAGGAAGGGGGAGTGTTTCGGATTACTGATTTTTTTGAGTTCTTTTTGGTCCTGTTTTTTTTTTTTTTTTTTGGGGCATTTTTGCCTTTCTTTGGATAGTGACAGCAGCTGCAGAGAGAGACAGGAAATGGTGGGAGAGAGAGAGAGAGAGAGAGAGAGAGGGGATGACCTGCAGCAAGGGGCTCTGCAGTAAGGACTCAATTATACGCTCTCTGCCAGGTGAGCACCAGGGTCTTTGCCCACAACATGGCAGTTTTAATGCTTGAATTCCACCTTTTAAGGTCTCTGGAAAAGGCTCTTGGCAGTGTGGTGAAACAGCTCACAACTTTCAGCATTCTTTTTGTGGCGAACAGAGTCGGGTTTGTGTTTCTGCGTGACTTTTTTTTTTTAGTGCTGATAACATTATTCCCTCGCAGACAGAAGACACAAGAGCGAATGAGCACGTTACAGTAAGTGTAAGCGACCCGGGCGACTTTCTGCAAAGATTTGAGTAAAGTGAGACGCAATATGAGCAGTGACGGGCGCATTCTACACCTCCGGCTGCTTTAATCTGTATAATCTCAGTTTTCTGCTCAGTGCTGAACTTCTTTACCTTGGTCGGCCATTTCTTTCTTTCCCTCCTTTTACGTTTCTTCCATCTGGTTTTCTGTTATTTTTTTTAATTCCCTGCTTCGCCGGTTCCACCAGGAGCTGTTGTTAGATGTCTGCGGGCACACCTCCGACGCACTTTCACTCGCACGTTTCTCTGTCACGCAGTTTCAATACAACAGCGGCACACAGTTCCTTAATGCTGAGGAATGGTTTGCATACTACAGGCTATATGCACTGTGTAGTACAGAAAAGGTTGCTGCATTTGCATCTAATTTGTTTGAGTTTGCAATGATAAACATACCTAAATGTGAGGTTTTTGCACAACAGTGCACTGAAGGGTGAGGCCAATGTAGTTTACTGTCTGTGTGTGTGTTTAACTTTTTTATATATATATATATATATAAGTTTGGAGTCGGTGCAGGATGGTCTTTCATGCTTTTAGGTTGTAGAAAGTCCTCTTTACAGATAGATGTTATTTGGTATGAAGCGTTTGCAAAAAAGCAATGTTTTGTACATGGAGAACAATGGTTCAACCACACTGACAACTGAAGGGCCAACGAGAGACGAAGGTCCCTCTGAGCAACAGTTAAATAAGAATATAAGAAATCAGCAGTCACTGGTGAAAGAAACTGGAGGCTACGCATTAAAATCGGTGCAGATTTAAATAGGAACAGGTTGCTGTTTCAGTGTCAAGTGAACAATAATGCCTCTAACAGGCTTTTTACAACAATATTCTCCCCTGTCATGCAACACTGTGGGGACATCGCAGTTTTAATTTAGTTATTTATCTATGATAAATTAGCATTTTATATAGGAAAGAAGAAATCCATCCATACGCCAAGTGCCTCCAATCGTCTGAGCGGTAGTGTGTATATATATTTTAATATTAAGTCTTCCGGCCTCTAAAAAGGATTAAAATGAAATAATCTGAGAAGTGAACCCCCCCCCCCCTCAGATTGAACTGCTCACCATTTGTAGACAATGCAATTTAAGATGAGCGGTCACAAGGAGACATTACTTCATATTAAGGGGTCACCAGATTCAGTGTTTGTCTGCTCGATTGGGCTGCTTTTCATTTGATCGGGTGGGTAAAAAGGGGGCTATAATTATTCAAATTAAAATTAACATTTTGTACCGCTTGTTTGTGGTACTTTAATAAAGTATTTCTGATTCAGATTTGTTGTTAAATGGTTAGTCGTGTGGTTTGCATGATGGAGGGCAGCACAAAAGGGACACTTTTGGGAAATATGCTACTTTGCCACTTTATCCAGAGTCGGATGAGGAGAATGATGATTTTTTTCTCTGTGTTTCTAGTATAGAGATGGGAGATTACAAGTGGGAGGAAACCCTCACTGTTTGCTGGTCAGGAAACAGCTCTTATGTGTGAACTAACTGCCCTTTAAACTACAATTTGATATACTTGGGTCAAAACGTTTCCCTCCAATTTTGCATTCCAGGCTTGTAGCTTTTCTGTTTTTTTTTTTTAAAGAGCAGGTAGGGGTTCAGTGTCTCGCTCAAGGGCACGTTTACGGGACTCGTTGGCTGCTGATGGACACTTGCCGGCCTCTGCGGGGTTCAGAGCTGTCGGTTTCCTGTATCTGTAAGTCACTCGGCCGGCTGTGGTTGGTGGTGGTGTCGCCTGGGGGAGGATGTGAAACCCCAGTCAGACCACAGTTTAACTCTCTGCAGAGCACAAATTGTAATTTTCTTAGAAGTACACTTGTTTACAGGTCAAGAGGCAGGAAATACCTCATGCATGAGAGATCTACTCGACTTCTGCTCATCTGACAGCTTGTTTCTGCTTATACGTAGAACAACAATGAGGCGCGAATTATAGAAGTTGAATCTAATTAACACCATTTTATACAGTGCACGTATTTGAATAAATGTCCAGAGGTATTTACACTGCTTAATTTAGAGCTTCAATGATGTGTTGCGAGGGTTGTGACGTCATGGCAGGCGTTCTGGCGATACTGCAGCTTCAGGGGGTTACGATATCTTTTTTTTGTTTTTAAATTCACTTTGTCTTCGTGTTGGAACTGGCTGGACTAGTTCAGATGTGGTTGCAGAGAGAGGCATACGCTGGCCTCGGTGTTCAGAGAGACTGCACTGTAAGCTAAATGTCACGGGTGGGATCTCTGTAAGAGCCACTGTCCGTAAAGGCTGACTCTCCACCTGGTAAGAACGGCACACCTGGAATAGGAGGTTGCATTAACATTTTGAGCACAACCCGATACAGGATGTTTCAGGCACATAGTGAAATCAATAATTAAAAAATCATACAAACAAGACTGATTTTAATTTTGTTTTTCAACATAAGCTAACATTCAAACTTCTGATATGGAACGCCTACATGTACATTTAGTAATTTAGTTATCACAGCAGACATAATAATATAACAGTAAACTTCTAATGTTGGCATTTAAATGTGGTAAAACTGATACAAATAACGACTACAAAGCACAACATATAAAGTAAGACTATAAAAAAGGCAGCCTATGACACTTAAAATCTGAACTACAGTAAACTAAATTGAACTATAATAAACATTGAATAAAGTGGCATGTGAATATTTAATGAAATTTCAAAGTTACTAATTAATAATATGTTACTTATATGCAGATGCTGAGATATAAGTGACAAGCTAAACTTGCATGTATCTCTAATATAAATGCATTTATTTTCCTTTTAAAATGATTATCTCTGTAAACGCAACAGTGTAAACTAAGAAATTCCAAATTTCTCTTTAGAGATGCCTTTTTTTTTTTTTTTTTTTAAAATCAACTAAAGAGGAATGAAACAACATGATGCTTTTGAGACCACTGGACCAATTTCGAATGCAACCCGGGTGTTCAAACCAAAAACTGTGTGGTTGGATGATCGTGATTTAATTTCAAAGTACTAAAGAAGTCGTTTTTTGTGAAATCGGCCGCGCTATCAGCTGAGTTCCTGTTGGAACTTTCAAGCGCCTGTAGCTGCTTGCTTCTGATTGGCTCGTGTGTTTGGCTGCGTCATTAGTGACAGATGACACGTATTTTTTTTGGGGGGGGGGGGGGTTTGTTTTTCTGGAAGTTTTTTGGACCAAGCGTTCAGTTGTTATCATTGTCTCTCTCTCTCTCTCTGTTTCACCCAACACACAGCATTTGTGGTCACATTCACGGGTTCTGGGTCGGTTTATGCGAAAATCCCTCCAGTCAGTCCTCATTCATGAACACTGTTTGATCTGCCCCCCGCCCCGCTCTCCACACACACGCTTATATTGAGGAATGTGGTTTAAAGGGCCTCTGCCTCCTGCGCTTCTCCTCTGCTAATCCTGCTGTTTGGATTAGTGTCTCGTCTGATGTGATCTGAGAGGAAGGAGAGAGAAAGAGATGGACGGAAGAGCCGCAGGCTGGGAAGCTAAAACAGCTGGGAGGAAGAAAGATGGGGGGGGTTAAGTTGTCACGGGAAGAGTTTAAAAGGAGCGAACGGATCCATCAGAAAGACAACGAGAGTTTCTGATGACCCATGAGAGATTTGGCTTTTGCGAAAGCGATGGTTCCTGTGGAGAAGCTGCTGTTTAGTTTGTTCATTTATAACATGTAGCCCAAAGTGCTTTACGTAGTAAAATTACGCAACACAAAACATTTGGTAATGCTAAAATCTACAGCAATAAAACAATTAAATCTTAAAAGTCTTCCACGCCGCTACATCTCAGAGGGAAACATTGGGCTTTTTACTTCACTACGTTTATCTGACAGCTTTAGCTACTTTACAAATAAACATTTTTACACACAAAACACATGAAGAGTTTCTAAAACACGAAGATTTAGTGTAAATCAAACTACCCAACAGTTTATACACGTACAGCTAAAACGATTAGTCGGTTGGCAGACAATTTATTGGTAAATATGTTGATAATAGTCATTTTTCATGTAAGAACATTTCACGTTTCCAGCTTCACAAATGCGAAGATTTGCTGCTTTTCCTTAATAGTAATCTAATGATACAATATATAATAATATATCAGTCACAGGGGACATTTTCCTGATTATACTTGCATACTTTGACTTAAGTAACACTTTCAATGCAGGACTTTTTCTTGTTTTCACAGTGTGGTGTTAGTACTGTTACTTAAAGGAGCAGTGTGTAGGATTTAGTGGCGTCTAGCGGTGAAATTGCAGTTCACAACCGTTGGAATACCGCTCGCCTCACCCTCCCCTTCAAAGAAACTACAGTGGCGGCGAACCGCCCTATGTAGAGCCAGTTTTTGGTTTGCCCCTTCTGGGCTACTGTAGAAACATGGTGGTGCGCCATGGCGGCCTCCGCGGAAGGGGACCCGCTCCCTCTGTAGATAAAAATCTCGCTGTAGTTAATGAACAGTAACTCCTTCACTGCAAGGTGAAATGCCGCTGCAGCTTAACCTCCAGGGGGGGTTCTGCACTTCTACAGCAGGAATTTTACAAATGTAATGGCAGTTTTGTTGGAAAATATTAATTTGTAGCTATTCTCGTGGTCTCCCCTCATCCCCAGTCCTCCAGTAAAGTTGGCGGGTAAAAGGTTATCTAAGCTGGAAGTCGATCAGAGTAGGACTGCTGCTCTTTCCATGTTGAAACGAGCCCGTTTCAGGGGGTTTGGCCATCTGATGGGGAAGGACTAAATATCCCATCTTGGCTGGGAAAGCCTCGGATCTTCCAGGAAGAGCTGTAGAGCAGGTCGCCTTGGTTACTTTGGCTGTCCTGGATACGAAAATGGAAAACGGAAGGATGTTTGGATCAAGTTTGACACTTCTCTCTGGTTTAACACCCACTTCCCCACCTTACCCGTCTGTCCAGGTGAGCCCCGGGCTCCAGACTGAGTGCTAGCCATGCAGCGGCAGTCCGAGCCGACCTCCAGCACCCTGCAGCTGGTTGCCAACGACATGACGGGCATCATGGAGACGCTGGACACCCGCGAGCTCGACCTGGAAGATGGCGAGTACAACACAACCGACGGCAATGCCACAGGTGTGCGCACTTTGTCAGCGTGTTATTTAATCTAACATCCCAACATACATCTGTCTGACGTGCTCGCGTGTCTGCTGGTGTGTTTCTGCAGCGGAGCATTTGCCTTTCACGGCGATCTACAACACGGTGGGCTTCAAGGAGCCCGAGGCCAAAGTCTTCCTGTCCTCTCCGATCACCGCCAAGATCCTGGAGGTGGAGCGGTTCACCTCGGCCCAGGACCGCTTCAACGTCACAGCGCAGCGGAGCGTCAACAAGGTGCACAAAGACACACTTAACCTCCCCGACATTTCTCTCTTGACAGGTATTTTTTTGTCTCAGAGGACATGTCGGTGACGTTGCTGTCCTCAAACTCTCTCAAATGTCAGGCAGGTTTTAAATTACTGCGCTGGCATCCATTCAGACAGCCAGAGGTTTGGTTTGCTCAGATCGTATTTTATCTGCAAGATGCTGTGCTGAGTAATGTGACTGAAAATGGCCCCACACCAGATTTCTCCTTCAGTTGTTGGGAAAGGGAGAAATATGTCCGAACCGAATTTATTTGCACATTTTAACGTCTAGAAACAAGAAAGAGTCTAAAAGCTTGCGGCTTTGTGAGGTTGTACTTGGTCTAATGCCAGCATAGTAACATGCAAATGTTAAGCAAGGCAAATTTACTTGTATAGCACATTGCAACAACACGGCAAGTCAAAGTGCTGTACATAAGACATAAAAAGGCCTTAAGACAAGATATAAAAGAGATGTTCACCATCTTAATTTTGCACTAAACTCAAAGTTCAACTGAGGCTGATGGGAGATGTCATTAGTTCGCAGGCGTTGGGCCCGATCATGGCGCTAGATATTACATTATTATTTAGACTTGAAGGGAAATCTGCTGAGACTCATCACGACACCAAACTGGCAGAGGGTGGTTTTATTTAGAACCGCTCCAAACAAACATACAGGCAGTGTTTCTGTCTACCAAGGGAGCTATTAGCTGCTCAGGAGTCAGCTGCGTTCGGCAGATAACGGAGTCCACACGCCTATTAGAGAGTTTGAGAAGTTGCTAAAACTCACCAAGGGGGCAGAAGCAATTATCGATCGCATGTGGTTCATTTTTCAATATTTTCAAAAATGCCAAATGAGGAAACTTTTATTTAATGTCAAGCCTGTAACGTAAACGTCAATATCTGACGGACGTCCCTGTGCTGTGTGCGCAGTCGATGCCGTCGGTGTTTAAGATTGAGCTGAAACACGGGGAGTTTACGTGGCTGGTGAAGAGGAAGGAGAGAAACTTCATGGATCTCCACAGAGAGCTGAGGACGTACAAGACCTTCCTGAGGCTGCCGCTGCCGTCACGCAGGTAAACGCTTCAACCTTTTCTTGCTGTGGATTGGGTTTGGGTTTAGTTAACGCCCCAGAAGCCTCAGATTAGGGGCGACGGAAACAGTTATAGCGTCACACTTTTCGGGTCCTCTCGGCTGCCCTCGTCCTTTCTCCCTGCAGTCACACGGTGAAGAGGCAGACGGTGACGAGGGGCCACGAGAGGGAGATGCCGAACCTCCCCAGAGTAGGAGGAGACGAGCTGGGCAGAGAGGATCAAGTTTCCAGTCGCAGGGTACGCCTTTCGCCAAGAGCCGCTGCCATTCATCACTCTCTCGCTCTCGCCTTCATACTTGTTGAATTAAAATTTTGTTGCACTGGGTGGCTGATATTCATCTAATGTGTCTTTGTTCCAGAAACAACTGGAAGATTACTTGAATAAACTGCTGAAGATGCCGATGTACAGGAGCTACCACGCAACGGTAAGGGCGGCGGCGGTTGTTCGGGAAGGATTCTCAGACGTCTTGGGAAAACCTGGAAAATGAGAAAATTAGACAATAATGACCTGGGGAAGCTTTCAATGTGCAACTTGAGGCAGTTCAAGGTTGTCGGTTTCAGATTCAGTTTAGCATCAAAACACTTAATTTCTCTCTTTCAGATGGAGTTCATTGACGTTAGCCAGCTGTCCTTTATCCACGATCTGGGACCGAAAGGCTTGTAAGAACAACTCTCTGTCCAAAATATCACTGACTACCTTTTGGTATTTAAATGTCACCATGTTGAACACTGAATCATATTTTAAGATGGTGATTCTTTTACTAAAACATTTATATGAAGAAAAGCAAATTTCTTTTAACGCCTTTTAATATCCAAAAATGCGGAATTCTAGCAAAAGGATTTTTAAGCGCCTGCATTAAGAAAATCAGCCAATGCTAGATACATTCACTGTGTAAAGAATGTGTCTTCTTTCCCCAAACCAGATAACAATGTGCTGTAATAACCAAAACCTGCATCAGTATTTCTCGTGTTGGTCAGAACAGCCGCTTTCTTGTCTTTCAGAGAAGGAATGGTGCTGAAGCGATCCGGCGGCCATCGGATCCCCGGGTTGAACTGCTGTGGTCGCAGCAAAATCTGCTACCACTGGTCCAAACGGTCAGTGAACGCCGACAGACACCAGACACAGACCGACGAGGGAAGACGTTTTTTTCCTAAAGTTCTGGCCTTGATCCCTATTGGTTGTGATCATTTTTTATTACTTAACTGCTGAGATCTATGGACACATTGACATTGGTAGACCAGAGTACAGCAGGACAAGCAACAACGCAGCCAGTCAAACGGGTCGGAAAACTGATTTGAAGTAGAATATCACATTTTGCGCTCAAACCTGGATGTAGCCGTCCGCTTTGATGTGGCGGGGAAACTTCCAGGTTCAACTGTGACTTTGATTTTATGCGCTCACGTTCGGCTCCGTTTCCAAATAAGCGTTTTGGAGACCGTGCTTGCGCTGGGGTTTGTGGTTACAGCCGGCGTTGTGCTCTCCGCGTTAAAACATTAAACTGTCCGCTGCGTTGTGGTTTGTGTGCAGCTGGCTGGTGGTGAAGGACTCGTTCCTGCTGTACATGAAGCCGGACTCGGGTGCCATCTCCTTTGTGATGCTGGTCGACAAGGCGTTCCGCATCTTGATGGACTCCAAAGACACGGAGACCAAACATGGCGTCCGCATCGACAGTCTGTCCAGGTGTGTGACACGTATAGCTGTTACTTAAGGTGCTCGTGCTGTTTCCAAGGCAAGTCACATTTCTGTAGCAACTCGGAAACAACATCAATTGATATTTTTATATAATATCAAGAAAGCAGCTTCATAGGACTCTTTTACAAACCACATATTCTGTAAAATCAACTTTACATTGACCTTAATCTTTCCTTAAAATGTGCTGAACCTCATTAAAATGTTAACGGGGTTATTAATGGAGGAGGAGTGCACATACATTTGTAATTAAGGCCACATTTTAAAATAAACTTCATTTTTGACGATTTGATTTGTGATTTTTTTTTTCTAATTTAATTTTAAACTACTTTACTTTACAAAACCAAACAGCGCATCTTGAATTAGTCCAGTCGAACGTTTTTCAGTCAGGGGTTAAGTAATTGACTTTAACGTGTCTTTTCTCACCCTGTTAAATATCCCCATAAACCTCCACAAATTGCATAAAAAGAATTTCATAGATTTCCTAGTCTCCGTGAATCAACTACCCAAGAAATCCCTAACCAGGACATTTCGGGGATGAAATGATCTTAACGGATCATTTTGTCCATGTAAACGCAATTACTTGGCAGCAGCAAAACTTGAAAGAGCTGAGAACTTTAGCTTTTATCGACTGTTATTACCGTCCAAGGAGTTCTAGCAACATTTATAAAGTTGGGTATATTTTACAGTGTAAGTCCACAGGATAACCAATCAGGTCATGGCACGAATAGTCAGAGACGAAGTGATATTGAAAGAGGTGTGTGTGTGTGTGTGTGTGTGTGTGTGTGTGTGTGTGTGCGTGTGCGTGTGTGCACGCACGCAGATCACTGGTGCTGAAGTGCAGCAGCTACAGACACGCCCGCTGGTGGGGTCAGGCCATCGAAGGCTTCGTCCGGAAGCACGGCTCGGCCTTCCTCACCGACCACCGCTTCGGCTCCTTCGCCAGAGAGGAAGTGAACATCCCCGCCAAATGGTAACCGCGGCAACGATCTGACACGGTCCGCTGGTGTTGCATTCGCCTTTTGACATTTTCAGCTGACACCACTGTTCTGTTTTTATGCTTGTTTTCCTTTTGATGTTGTTTTTTGTGCTGATTTGGGGTGAAGTGACCCCTTTTGATAATGAGCGTTAATGAGGAGAACCACTTCACCGTTCGGGCCTCGGCGTTAAAGTGACGCTAATTAGAGCCAGGCACCGGGAGAGGATGTCGGTTAAAAAAAAAAAACAAAACGTCTAGACGAGGCATGGTCCAGCTGGCAGAGAGAGTGTGTGTGTGTGTGTCTCACTGGAGTAACCTGACACAAAGAGAGGGATAGTGAGCCTCACCTGCTCATCACCTGTCTCCCTGCTGGGCAACACTATACTGTCTGTGAGACAGAGAGTGTGTGTGTGTGTGTGTGTGTGTGTGTGTGTGTGTGTGTGTGCGCGCGCAGCGGAGAGGTCCACCATAAAAAGCATAATGAAAGAACAGAAGACGGACAGATTGAAAAGTGAGAGGGGGAAGTGTTTGTTTGGGTTGCGGCCTAAAGGTGTGTGTTTCTGTGTGCTTACGTGTGTGTGTGTGGGTGTGTGTGTGGGTGTGTGTGTCTTCTACAGGTATGTAAATGGAAAAACGTACATGGAGGATGTGGCCGATGCTCTAGAAGAAGCCAAAGAGGAAATATTCATCACAGACTGGTGGTAAGTGGGCGCTTTTTATGTGTTTCTTTAAACTCGATCGCACTAAGATGAGATTCTGCAGAATAAAATTGAAGTGGCCGGAAAAGGTGGAGATTTTCTGCGTGTGTGTGTGTGTTTCAGAGTGCAGCGAGTGCACTTGGCGGTCACCTCTTGGGGAGGTTTTCTGGTCAAACAGATCAGTTACAGTCGGAGGCTCAAACTACTGTAATACTAATACACACACAGAGACGCACATTTCAATACTACATGCAAAGTAGTTGGAAGAAGTACTCTCGAGTAGAAGGGTGGTAATGTTAAAAAAAAAAAGCAAAAGACATTCTCCAACAGAATTAAACATCCTGCAATCAGATATTTACTTCAGTAAACAAACGCTGGCATTAAACTGTACTTAAGTATCCAAAAAGGAAATGTAGAGTAAAGTTTTGGTGTTGGATGAAAGCTCGGTCTGTGCGGTCCTGTTTTGGGGATTTTCATGCTTTCGGATTAATTGAGGAAGGAAGGACATTACATTTACATTTACATTTAGTCATTTAGCAGACGCTTTTATCCAAAGCGACTTACATGGAACATTCAGAAACCGAAGGCGCAGCTTCGGGAGCATTATGGGGTTCAGTATCTTGCTCAAGGATGCTTCGACGCATGGCTGGGGGATCGAACCGCCGACCTTCCGATTGGCAGGCGACCGTTCTGCCACCAAGCCACAGCCGCCCCTACATAAAGAAGAAGAAGAAGAAGAAGAATCTCTATTTTATTTTGTAGGGAGCACTTTTCTAAGCCCACATTACAAGGGGCTCCACACGAGGCAACGGCTTCGCAACGAGCGGATCATAAAAACAATTTTCTTGGGTAATAAGTAAACAGACCCGACTAAAACCAGTCACGGCGATGGCAGCAAAAGGGCGGTCAAGGAAAAGTCAAGTCAAATCGGGGAAAAAGCTAAGAAGCGATTCCGAAGAGGTCACGGATTCTGCTGACCTTGATTTCCTCAGGAAGCTCGTTCCGGGGCTTCGGGGAAAGCTAAAAGGCCGCTGCCCCGAGGAGCTCAGGCTCCGTACTGGCTCGCGTGCAACTAAGAGTTCAGCTATTTAGCACGGAGAGAGCCTTGAAAGTCAACAGTAAGAACTTAAAAGAAATTCTCAAACACACTGGGAGCCGATGCAAGGAGGCTAAACCAGGCGTGATGTGATCACCTCTCTTGGATCTTGTTAAAAGCCAGCTGGCCGCTGAGTTCTGCCCAATCAGGAGCCAATCAATAGATTTTTGGGCTTGGCGGGTGAAGCGGCTGTTGCAATAGTCGAGGCGCGAGGAGGGGAAGGCGTGTAAAGATGAGATAAAATAGATCGAAATTTTGGAAATATTTCCAAGACGATGAAAGAACGAGACTGCGTGAGAAAGAAGGAAAGCAGGAATAACAGAAGTGTACTCTTTGATGAAAGGGAAAGTAGGGAAGCAGAAAGGGAGATCAGTAGGAAACAGAATGGGTAGAAAAAATGTGATCTGTATGTGATGTCTTACAGCGTGCGTTGCTCCACAGGTTGAGTCCAGAGATCTTCCTGAAGCGGCCGGTTGTCGAGGGCAACCGCTGGCGTCTGGACTGCATACTGAGACGCAAAGCGGTGAGCGGGAAAAACCGTCTCTGCATTGGTCTGGTTTTGAAATGTGTATGAAACCGTGTATGGGAGTGTCCTCTCAAAGTTACAGCTACTTGCATTGATATTTCGCGTTGCGTTGGTGTTGTTTCCACAGCAACAAGGCGTGCACATCTTTGTGATGCTGTACAAGGAGGTGGAGTTAGCTCTGGGCATCAACTCGGGATACAGCAAGAGAACGCTGCTGCACCTTCACCCCAACATCAAGGTGAGAGCGTCTAATGTATTTCCCACAGGTTTACCGCGCCCGTGCACGCACGCCCCGTTTCCCGTCTGAATTTTGGGACTTCTGCTCCAAAGGTGATGCGTCACCCCGACCACGTCTCCTCCACCGTCTACCTGTGGGCGCATCACGAGAAGATCATCGTCATCGACCAATCGGTTGCCTTCGTCGGCGGGATTGACCTGGCGTACGGTCGCTGGGATGACGGGGAACACCGGCTGACGGACATCGGAAGTGTTACGCTCACAAATTTGGAGCAGGTCTCTCTCTCTGTCACACACACACACACACACGCACACCTGAACTGACTGACGCAGTTAGTGTCACTTGATCGTAGTCCAACGTGTAGTGAGGACAGGACACCTGCACCATCTACCTGCCCTCCGCGTCTCTGTTTTTCTCTCTCTCACGCACACTCACCCCTCCTTTGAATTTTTCAACTTCGCTTCAATCACGGACATTTTTAAGGTTTTAAATATTTGCAAGGCCTCGAGTATCAAATCAGTCCGATTCCTTTACATTTTGAGTAAATAACCGTTAAGAAGGGTCACATTGCTGCACAGACAAAATCACGTATTTTCATATAGATTTTTTAATTTTAAATTAAATCTTCGTTTCTGGGTTGAGGAAATACTCTTGCATTAACATTTACGTTTAGTCATTTAGCAGACACTTTTATCCAAAGCGACTTACACGTGAGGAAGACAATGGAAGCAATTACAACAACACAAGGAAACAAAAAGCATAAGTGCATCAAAAAACTCCAACACTCTCTTCGGTTCATTGCAGACCACTCTTGCCGCCGCGACTCTTATATCTTATGTTAAATAGACTCTAAAACACAATTGAATTATCTATTTATTTAATAAATGGATTGTCACAAAACTTGAAACAAGTCACTTCTTATTTCATGAAAACTTGACATTTTCGTTCTTTTTTTTTTTTTTTCACCCAACAAGTCATCCAATTGTTGATTTTATTCTTTAAAAATATCATGGTTTGTATAAGAAGACTTTGCACGGAAGCCCACCTGTTTTTAAAGTCGTAATTGCTCTCGGTGTGCCGCTTTTCTTTTGCCTTCATGCACCTTCAAAAACCTGCTGATTCCCGGATTAACGCTGCTTGTTGAAATCATTCCTAGGCCGAAGCTGCCTCTTCCAGTGCGGCTGCCCCAGCCAACGGCAGCGGCGCCGTCTCCGAGAGCAACAGGAAGGGCATTTTGACAGTGACGGACTTGGTGGACCAGCCCAGGCTGAAAGGTCAGGGGAGGATGAAGAGGACCAAGTTCAGCATCAAGAAACAACTGCAGAAGCACGGGCTCGCCCAGGCTGACAGCGACAGCGACCTGGAGACCGAACAGAGTGAGTGGTATATTTACTTTGCCACTATTTACTATTTTAGTTGATGGCCTAACATTCTCGTGTGGTAGAAAAGTGACAGCAAACACAACTGGAGCAGAAAGGTCAGTAGGAAAAAAGGGTCCTTGGCTCTATAGGGGCCAGTCATAACGGAGTTTACTGTAGGTCGCCCAAACGTGGCAGCAAATTCGATTTATTTCAAGAACATTGTGGTGATCAGAAGATTCGCTCATGGCAGTGAAGTAAATCAGTGCAGAACTTTCACATCAAATTCAAATTCCAGCTCATCCTCAGCCAGATGTCCTAAAATAACAGCTGTTCAGTTGAGAGCATCTAACCAACTGCTCAGGTGCTGCTGCGCATACCTTACGGTAAAAAACCCAAAAAACATTATTAACCAAAAGTAAACGTCTGTCCGGCCGTTTGAGGATGTTGTGGTATATGTGGCCGGAATGCAAGAACAGAGCCTTGAGGTGCTTGGGCTTTGGTGCCCAGACTCGTTGGTGTTTCTAGCCTCTCGTCCGGCAGCGGCAGCCTCCACCTGTGCTGCTGCCTCAGCGTTTGTGGCCGCTCTGTTCAGGTTGGTCCAGCAGCGTCACCAGCCAGCGCAATCTGATCCCCAGCAGGCCGGCGGAGCCGAGGACGGCCGCGCCCATCGGCCAGTGTCAGGCTGGTGAGTTGGGCGGCAGCGGTTGTGTCGCAGTGTGGGCCCCGGGCCCCGCCCCTGCTGCTGCTCGCCTCCCGTTTCCCAGTGTGCCTTGCTGTGGTTTGGATCTTGACTGAACGGCCTTTGGTTCTCTGTGTGCAAGTTTGAAGCTTTTTTTTTCTTTCCCCCTGATGTTTTAAAGGTCGATTCAGAAGATGCGTTTCTTTTTTCTTTTTAATACCTTTTGATATGGACATGAGACGGAATGTTTTGGTTTTTTGAAGTAAAAAAAAGCCTGCTAGACTGAGCTGCCATGTTGTTTTCACATCATCACTGAGGCACCGAAAACATGTGAGATGTGGACGTCAGAGCCGAAAGATTCAGTCAATCAGTCCTTTATTTGATCGGCAGAACATTTATTGGCCACAATTGTGATAATCTATTAAGTGTGTAAGTCTTTTAGAGAACCAAAGCGTTAAATATCTGCAGGTTCCAGCTTCTCAAGCGTGAGGATTTGCTGCTTTTCTCTTTGGGTTTTCGGCGGTTGGCCAAACAAAACGGGGGGTTTGAAGATCTGATCACCGTGGTCTTTTCCGGAACTTGGGATTGGTTCTCGGACATTTCGTAGACCAAACGATTATTTGATCAAGTGAAAAAAAATAACGGACAGTTAGTTTAAAAAGGAAATGTAAGTGGCAGTCCTGAGGCGTGGACCCAGGCTAAGAAGTATTGGGGTGCTTGAATAAAAAAAGCAATTAACCACACGGATAAAAACAGAGAGAAGACATGTAATTACTGATTTGTAAGGGTAATGAAAAAGAAGTGAACAACCACGACTTAGGGCAAAATGCCGAACAGCAGAAGGCTAGGAAACAGAGTAAAACGCCAAATAACTCGAACTTGGACCCGTGGAGTTCCACCAAACACACCGCTTGGAAAGTTCAGTTGATCATAGGGGAAGGAGGAAAAAAAACTGCAACATGGGGCCTGTCCTTTCATTTTCCCCTTTTTTAGAAAGTCTCGCAGGCTGCACACACACACACACACACACACCGAACAGGGTTTGATTTGATGAGATACGGCAGCCTGTAATCAATTTCATTTTCTTAAACAGCCTTAGACTTCTCTCCTGGCACACGTGTCGTATTTCTGCAGTAAAACAGATGCCAGCAGGATTTTATTAGCCGCAGGAGAGCTGCTGCTTGTTTGCCAGGCTCGTCTCTGTTGATCCTGTTTCTGTGATAGATGGGAAGTGTCAGAGATGAACGTGAGGCAAACAACCCGCTACTATAAACCAAAAAAAAAACAAAAACACTCCATTGTTGCTGAGGTTAGTATAGGACACTTAATTTCAATGTATTTAAGGTAAGTATAAGAATTAAAACAATGTGTAAGGTGAGTTCAGTCTGCATGCCTCTGTACTCCTCCCTACCACTAGTAGTAGGTTTTCTAAATCTTGACTGAAGTGTTGTCTTCCTTCCAGCTGCTGTTTCGTTTCTGTAAACGTGCTGTCAAAGCATTAACCAAACACCAGTGTATCACTGTCAGAGTCAGTGATACATGTACTGTGAACAGATTAGAGCAGCCTCTGTCCTGAAACCACTGGTATTCCTAAACTGGTATGTGGAAGTCTGGTGTTATTCTGCGTCTTTGTTGTTGTCGTCAAATCGCGTGAAAAGACCAAAACCAGCAATGTGTTGGTCCTCCGAGCCCACTGGTTCCTACTGAAGAAGTAAATCTTTAAAAACAGCAAAAAAATATATAGTTTCATTTTTAACAAAGGCCCAGTTTTTATCAAACTAATGAGTGTTTGGGGCAGCGGGACGGTGTGTGTGTGTGTGTGTGTGTGTGTGTGTGTGTGTGTGTGTGTGTGTGTGTGTGTGTGTGTGTGTGTGTGTGTGTGTGTGTGTGTGTGTGTGTGTGTGTGTGTGTGTGTGACTGAGTCAGAACAAACTACAGCGTGTGTGTTCATGGTGACGGAGGAACAGCAGTGAGGCTCGCTGATGTGTTTTTAATAGTTTCTGGACATGGAAGGAGCTCTGTGGCCCAGAGGAAGGAGACACATCTGGCTTTGATACACGCACACACAACACTTGTTAGTTGACGAGTTAATTGCTGGCTGTGGCCTTTTTGTGTGGTGTGGTCGAATACGAAAAAATACAGAACATCACCAGACTTGCCCTTTTTTAAGACTAAGTTTAGAAGTTTAAGAGGATAAACTGCGCCAGAAACCGGCGTCAGACGCTTATAATGTTTTTATTCTGTCTGCTAATGGTTGTCCCAAAAGTAAATGTGCCCAAATTTTGTGTGGCACTTTGTGCTCATGTGTTTGTTTGTTTTTTACAATGCTGCACACGTCGCTTGACGTTTTAGGCATCAAAACAAACCCATTACCGCAGTAAGTTAACTTTTGGTCACGTGGGTGCTTGTGGACATACGTGCCCTAAAGCCACGGCAGCTGGATCCAAGGAAGCGATGATTTGCTGAGATTTTAATATTTTTTTCTTTTATGCTGTGATTGTATGCAAACAACTGTATTATCTCACTCGTCTTTAACCTATTAATCTAATTTAAACATCATTTGAACAAGAAATTCCCATCTCAAGTCTTAATATGTATACCAGTGACAGCTGATACTTGCCTGCAGTCTGAATGGAGCGTTATACAAGTTAGAACCATCTCCGTTAAGTTGCTGGAAAGGTTCCCGCAGTGCAGACTGGTCTTTGGAAGGTTTGTGGTTTTCACTGCATTGTACGGATGATAAATAACTGGATATTCGTGCGTGTGTTTTAGGAAGCGGCTCAGTGCGAAGTCTACATACGGGGGTCGGCGAGTTGTTTGGAAACACGCGGTTCTGGCACGGAAAAGACTACTGCAACTTTGTGTACAGGGACTGGATTCAGCTGGACAAACCGTTTGACGGTTAGCACGCTGTTAAGCTCACATTCCACGAAGTGAATCTAAGCTGCCGGGGGAACAATTTGTTTCACCGCCTTCAACCTTCTCCCACTCCTGTTTCTGCCGTTTTAGATTTCATAGACAGACACACAACTCCCAGAATGCCTTGGCACGACATTGCCTCGGTGGTTCACGGGAAGGCAGCCCGAGACGTGGCCAGACACTTCATCCAGCGGTGGAACTTCACCAAGGTCAGAGGTCATGCTGCTGCTGCTCCAGCATGCTGAGTTAGGGATTGACAACAAGAGCGTGCTTTTACATGATTCCAGCTTCTGTTGAAGAGTCATTGAACTGTTCCTGCTGCCCCAGAGAAAAAGCCTTGTGAACTCCGTTTTGCTCTTTTTCTCTGCCAGCTGGTGAAGCCAAAGTACCGCTCTCTGTCGTACCCGTGTCTGCTGCCCAAGTCTCACACCACCGCCGGAGAGCAGCGATACCAAGTCCCCAACTGCATCCCCGCCAAAGTGCAGGTTTGTTGCTTGTGCGAGTGTTCACCCTGCGCATCAAGTTGCCCCTCGGCCAGTTTCCACGTCCCTGCAGTTCACAGACTCTTTAGGCATCCCTTCCACGCACCGCCGCCGCCATGCAGCTCATTCTGGCTGCGTCTCAGTTCTGTAACGCGTTTGTGAGTGGGTTTTAGTGCCTTAATGTGTTCACACTGGTTACATGACAAAAGTACTAAGTCTGCTTGATTGAGTGTGCACACAGGAAATCGAGCTTCTCACGGCTGGAAAAAATAAAAACAGATTGGCGACAAGGCTTCAGGAGGATCCCAGAAAACCACATATTAAAGTTTTTGCTAAAATAATTAGCTTTCCCTTTTAAGTTAAGTAGGCAACATTTTTCCAAAGATGCATTTTGATTGATGTCTGCTTGCCTACATCTTGTACAAAAACCATAAAGTACAGTCTTTTCTTATATGCTAACTGCAAGAAAGGCATACCTAAAGAATACTAAATAGTACATACTGTATAGATTAGGTATGACGTATGGTTAAGTGGGACAAAAAGGTATTTTGTTTTGTCGCTCCTCTTCTGTGCAGAAAGCAGTGGTGAACCATCACGTTGCAGGGACTGTGAAGGGGCAAACACACACATTTTGTCCAAGACGAAACCGCACTGAACTTGAGAATACATCCTGTTTGCAAAGTGCAAGATAAATCTTTTGTTTACACAATCACCTTCCTGTCTTCCCTCCCGGTCTCTGACCCGGCGTCTCCCTTCTCTCAGATCCTTCGCTCAGCCTCCGACTGGTCGGCCGGCATCAAATACCACGAGGAGTCCATCCACAACGCCTACGTCCACGCCATCCAGAACAGCCAGCACTTCATCTACATAGAGGTACAAAGGCACCGTCGAACAGCAGCATGTCGGCAGCTCAGTTCATTCTTTTTTTTTTCTTTTATTCCCCCACAGCAATTGGAAAATACGCCCTTTCTTTTGGCTGAAAGGTGACGGCTAAAATCGACACCTCAAACATAGTTCAGCCGCTCTTCTCAACCTGCGCAAAAGCCTTGCTAACCCGCAGGTAACCATAGCAACAACCCGGGTGATGAAACCGTCACCACGCTCCAACGAATATCGTTCCCCTTTTTTTTCTAACGCCGCAACAATCTTCACTCAAGCTTTTGAGAGAGGACTCTTTTTGCAGCGCGAGTCTTTCCCAGTATATACTCAGAACGGGTGCGTGGTTTCATGGAGGCTGGGGGCGTGCAGTTTCCCAGTAAATATGCAGAGCCGGGGCCAGTTCTGCCAGTTTAGAAAGCTTATAATCTTTGCAGCCAGTGTGGTAACCGTGGAATGACACTTGCAATGCCGACTTGTTTTGTTTCTTTCTGCCAAGTGACGCTCAATTACGTGCACATAAGCGACTTACTGTTGGCACATAAGTAGCCTCTCGGTTTCCACAGCCGGACGGTTACATTCAGACACAAGATCCCGGGAAATAGTCCGGGCACCTAACCCTCTGGGAGATAGCGAACTGACACTTTTACACTTCAGCTTTTGTAGCAGTTAAAACAAACGAGATGTTAATTGGTGGCTTTGAGAGATGATGGTACAGTAGGGGGGGTTTACCTTTTTAGACATAGCCGGGCTAGCTGCTTTTGTGCTAAGCTAAGCTAACCGTCTGCTGTCTGTCATTTCATATTGAACACAAGAGTGGAATCAATCTTGTCATCTAACTCTCGGCAAGATAAGCACACGAGCAGATTTCCCAAAATGTCGAACTGTTCCTTTAATAGAGGTGAGGCAGTCTGCTTATTTTCTCTTGTTCCAGACAACTTTTCAATAGGTGTCGCTTTGTATAAACCGTGTAAACTTGTATAATGTCTTAGTTTTTAGAAAAGCAATGGAAGAATGAATTATAGACTGACATTTTTTTCCCATTTTGCCGGCCGTACAGTGCGACTTGAGACCAGAACGAAGGACGGTTCTTGTTCATATCCAGATATGGGTTTCGTTTTGTTTTGTCTTTCAGAATCAGTTCTTCATCAGCTGTGCAGACAACAGACAAGTTTTCAACAAGATAGGAGACGCCATTGCCGAGCGCATCATCCGAGCATATAGGTAACTCACACACACACACACACACACACCCGCTATACCAAATGTGAAATTAAATGAACACACGCTTTGTAAACTTTTGGCTGCTGTTTGTATTTAGCCTTACCTTTTTAAATTAAAACGATTTACAAGAAAAACACACAGACATGCATAATAGTCAAACACACACTCGCAGGTCTTTGTGTGTGTGTGTGTGCCCTCGGGCTTATCTTGAAATTATTTCCCAGAAACACACACGCACGACACACACTGATAGATTAAATTCATATCATACGTCGTGTTTATCTTGGCGTCTCTGAAGAATTATTAGAATATTTTCCATGTAAGGTTCAGTCTCTCTCTCTCTCTCTCTCTCTCTCTCTCTCTCTCTCTCTCTCTCTCTCTCTCTCTCTCTCTCTCTCTCTCCCTTCTTTTCT
>CM022493.1:6149930-6164273 GCA_011952105.1 Coreoperca whiteheadi | reverse complement strand
CTCTCTCTCTCTCTCTCTCTCTCTCTCTCTCTCTCTCTCTCTCTCTCTCTCTCTCTCTCTCTCTCTCTCTCTCTCTCTCTCTCTCTCTCTCTCTCTCTCTCTCTCTGTGTGTTTTGATGTTTAGTTGTCAGGGATATCGGCGCTTATCAGAGGACACACATCCTGCACATAACGCAGGAAAGCACACGGGCACAAAGTGGCACTGATTTCTTCTGGAAGCTCCAGTGGATAAACAATCCAGGGCGGCTTTAATAAATGTTTTGTCTGCCTTGTCCCTCGTGGTCAGTGCTGAGGTTCCTGATACCGCATCTGCTGGATGCTAATCTACAAAGCTAATTTCGTTCTTCTAATGCTTACTGTACGTGCCACTTTGTTTTTTTTGTTTTGTTTTTTGGCGTGGCCATCTTACAGCATAAAACTGACGAAGCTCCCTAAAAACTTCCGGTATTGCGCGCGGATGGGCGTGGGTTTGCAGGACATGGCAGAGCACGCTTCAGCCACTGAGGAGCGCACGTTGATGCGTGTCGAGTAAGAAGGCATTCAGAATGCTCATGTTTTCCTATAAATAGTGTATTTGGTCTCACACCTATGTACTGTACGTGGCAATTAAAACTGCCCTGTAGGGAGATTTGTGTTGTTGAACATACTTTAGTCGATCTAAATGTCAATATATTTTTGCACTAGTTGCACATACGATGGTCAATTTGAGCATTTATCAACAGTCATTTATCACATAAAGGTCATTTGAAAATCTGCAGGGAAGCCTAGTCGCGGTGTACAAGGAGCGAAAATCTCTGTATTTCTTTGTAAATCGATGATCACAAAAAAATAAGAACTCATCTCTGTTTGAAGTTACAGCTAGACGCGAAGGTCTCCTGTAGGTTTAACCTTGGGGTTAAGGCAAAGATTAGGTTAGCGAACAACTTTTTAGTTGCGACGAGGCACAAACAGCAGTAAAAGCAGAAGTGTCTAAAAGGAATAATCAATAAAAAGTACAATTCAGTTCAAGGTAAAACATGAAGTAGAAAAGTCTATGATCAGTTGAAGGCGAACTCCCACTGATTTAGCACTGATGTCGTCTTTTTTTATTCGATGCATTCTTCTTCCAGGTCACAACCTGGTGCCTACATTACCCATAATGCAACTTAGATTTACATTGAGTCGTTCAGCAGACGCTTTTATCCAAAGCAGCAGTTATAACAACACAAGGTAACAAAAAGCATGAGTGCACCAGAAACTAGTCTGTTAAAGCCCAGCACAGGATACAGAGCTGAGGAGAGGGAGGGGTTTTGGGTTGTTGTTTTTTTTTTTTTTAAGAAAAGAGAGAAAGAGGAACACGGATAGTTCGGTAGGAGAGTTTTGCTAGTGGCGGCTAATGTACCCTGCGGCAGAGGTGAGCGGCGGCCTCCAGAGGTCTGCTGAAGCTTGTAGTCTTCAGCCGACGCTGACTCAAGTGACATCACTTGAGGACACTTATCAGTTCCCTCTGGAGACACTAAAGGCTTCATGCAACCTTTTGCACACTTGCAGTGGCTCTCCCCAACACCTAGAAACACACGCTGTTTCAAGCATTTAAAGTAAACTGCTGCGCACCGCGGTGCACAGGCGCGGCCGCTAGGGACAAGTTTTGTGTTGTTTGCCAAGTTCGACTGCTTGCAATGTGTGACAACGTGCTGACTGTACATTTACCTGTGACCGTGTCTTTGTACAGTGTGTGTCTGTGTGTGCGTGTTTGCGTGACAGATCAGGCCGATCTCAAAAACCGAACCACGTACTCCAATTCTTTCTGGTACGTCACTGAGGGATGTTGACTTTGTACAAAAGAGAGAAATTCAGGTCCAGTGTTTTGCAAGATGTTCTGGTCTGTTGGGTTGTAAAACTGTTATCAGCCAGTTTTAGCTTATCACAGACAGTATATTGGTATGTGTCAGTAACAAGATATGGTTAGAAACAGTGTCATCGTTACATAGTTTATCCACCAGAGCACATAGACATATTTCCTTTTCAACTGTAAAATGCTCTGCTCAGTACAGTTCTTTAAAGTACCCCTCCACTCAAAAATGTCTTTTTCTTATGTTCCAGTCCCCTAAAATGTCAGACCTGGACTTTACCGGCTTGTGTCCGTGCAGAGTTTGTCACCAGAGAGGTGCTTTCACAGACCCCTGCTGAAGGGGGAGATGTCCGTACACTTCGCTAAAATCTGGGATTCAAGCTAGATTTGGGACGTCACAAACTCGTCATCTGGGTCTGCCTGAGGCTCTAACACGTCCGGCTGAATCTCTCCGATGTTTCCTCTAGCTCGAGCCGTCTCACTATGGATGTGTGTCTCTCGCCCGCGTCTTCTTTTCCCGAATGTCAGTTTTCTGTCTCTAAAGAAGTGACCGGATGAGGCTGCGTTTCGAAACTGTTTGGTTGAGATTTGACCGTGTTCGCTCGGTGATGTGCTGCTCCTCTTTCATTCTAATACTCGAGGTCAGCGCCTGATGAGTGGGACAGTAAACCTCCGCAGCTGCTACCTGTCCTCCGTCCCCCCGGTGATAAATGCGTCACACACAAATCGTGTCACTATGTTAATAATGGTGTCTCTTTCTAATTTTCTTTAGGGAGGGGAAAAGGTACCGCGTGTACGTGGTGACGCCTCTGCTGCCAGGCTTCGAAGGAGACATCACCACCGGAGGGGGCAGCGCCATCCAAGCCATCATGCACTTCAACTACAGGTGTGTGTCCGTGTGTGTCCGTGTGTGTCTGTGTGTGTGTGTGTGTGTGTGTGTGTGTGTGTGTGTGTGTGTGTGTGTGTGTGTGTGTGTGTGTGTGCGCGTGCGTGCGCGTGCGCGCGCCTTTCGAGGCTGCCATTTGTTGTTGCATTCTTGAGTAATCGCTCAGCCCTCCCCATGCAAACACACGGACACACGCAAGGCTTGCATTGCGAGGAATGTGGATGTGCGGCTCATCCACCTCTGCCCCTCCGTTCCCTGCAGGACCATGAACAGAGGAGACCACGCCATCATCTCCCAGCTCCGGAGACAGAGTAAGTCAGAGGCGACGGCACCTCATGTTCCACTACTACTGCTACTATTTCTGCCAAATCTAGATGCGTTATGGATGAATTTTCTTAACTGTACGTGGACCAGAAATGGACCGCTTTTCCACTCTGATTGAAGTCTGTCTCTTTTTTTTTTTTTTGCCATCAACTGATAACTAACAGCCAAAGTGACAATAAAGGTCCCATATGTTGTACACGCATGCTTTAGTATTTCTTACAGCATAGTTACTTAGACTTCCTACCTTCAGGTTCATTTTAGTATTCTATGAATATCAACGTGCAGAGATTCGGATTCCTTTTGAAGACTTAAAAGATGAGCTCTATCATTTATCAAGTCCCGAATCTCTGCTGGCACTGATCTCTTCCCATATGTGACTCCTGACTGGCGGTTTCTCATTTCCAGTGGGAGAGCAGTGGATAAACTACATCTCCATCGCTGGTTTGAGGACTCATGCCGATCTGGAGGGGAAGCTGGTCACCGAGCTCATCTACGTCCACAGCAAGATGCTCATCGCCGACGACAACACCGTCATAATCGGTGAACGTGCTCTTCGCGCTTTGTTTGCTAGACACTCAAGACGTTCGGCCAGCAGCTTGAATTCCAAGATTAAAAGATGACAGATGTGATGAAATATTTCCCCTGACACTAGACAGAACATGTATAATAGAGGGGAAAGAAACCTTTTTTATACCAGAGAAGGCGCCGAAGCAACGCGACAAGATGAGAAAGATTTTAGGAGCCTGGAAATGCTACAAACCAAAGTCATGGGTTGGGTTGTGGTGATGTTTAGGGATTCAGTTTCCGCTGCAGCCACTCATGTTAAACATACGCCGCGTGTTCTAACCGGACAGGGAAGCGCTGCAGATCAAAGCATCCACCACATGTCAGATGGGTGTGTTTTCACTGCTGGCTACATTTATCCAAATCTGACCACTTTTGCGTTTTTCTACTTGAACTGATCATTTAACGGGGAACTGAACGGAGGCTCCGTTTAGGCTCGTGGCCCCTTCCAATGAAGCGATGGCTACTTGTTGCGTGAGGGATTTTCACTTCTCAGATTGTCTGATTTGAGTCGCTTTCATGGGCCCGCAGAGGCCGAAACTGTCGCAGCTTTTACAAGATTAAACCAGAGTAAAGGAAAGTCTGATGTGGATTTTCTCGCAACCTCTCAGATTTATCTTTAGGAGTTGTCAATTTTAGCAATTTTTTGTTCCATAACTATGCAGATGTTTTGCTTATTTTTTTTCAGCCACTGTATACACGGACATAAACTCAAACACTGATATAAAATAGAACGGAAATCATTAACTGTCACGCCCTTAATTTGAAAGTGGATACTTTATATATCCACTTTCATATATATATGTTATATATTATTAAAGGAAAAATGGCATTCTACGATGGTGCATGTTTAGTCTTTTGAAGTGTATGGACTTGTGTCTAGAATCAGGTCATGCAGCGCCACCTGCTGGTGCTGTCTGTGATCTAACTGGTCTTGTTCCCCTGACATTACTGCAGGTTCTGCCAACATCAACGACCGGAGCATGCTGGGAAAGAGGGACAGCGAGGTGGCGGTGATCGTGGAGGACACCGAGACGGTGACGGCGGTGATGGACGGGCAGAAGTACGAAGCCGGGAAATACGCCCTGCAGCTCCGCCTCGAGTGCTTCAAGTACTGACACCTCCTGAATCCTGGTTTATCTTGTGGTTCCATTCCGGTGCATCTTTCTTTACAGGCTTGATTTGTGTGAAATACAGTTTAAAGACATTAAACATGAAATAAGAGAAGATTAGGGGGAATCACTGTAACAATAGTCATCAGTGTAACTTTTTATTTGCATGCAACCGTGGTGCTTTTATTTATCAGTAATTTTATTTGTAAGAACGACTTTTATTTTGGTTCCGTAGCGATTTATCTTTAGTTTCAGGCACACATTTACATCAGCTGTCTCTAAATCAAGAATTGAAATTTAAAATTCAGCAACACAGTGGAGCTTAAATGTAAATTATATATGTCAAAGGGATTTGAAAGAATCTTTTTAACACTAAAATCCGATGAAAACAGGTGTGACAGGCCTACAATCACAGATAGTGCAAGGATGTTTTCCAACCTGCGGTTCAGAACCCTCCAGGGGGTCGCAAGATACATTTTAGGGGAGTAGCAAAATGATTAACGGCACAACAGTTCTGCCTCTGTTTCACTCTTTTTGTCAAATACAAGTATACATATGAAAAGACACATCTTCTCTCTTGTTGTTGTTAGGAACGTTATTGTACTTCTTTGTTCTTCTTTAGGTAACCGTGTACATTTCGTCATCATGTGTCAACATCTCATCGCATAATTTCCTGCGGCGTTTAGCGTTTCCCTTTCTGGTGCCTTTAGTGTTTCTTCATGTCTCTCGCCCTGTACTGTGTTTCTCTCTCAGGACCATTCTGGGCGCTCACACAGATCCCTCCATCGACGTGTCGGATCCCGTCAGCGACCAGTTCTACAAGGGCGTCTGGATGGCCACCTGCGCTCGCAACGCCACCATTTACCAGAAGGTGAGTCAGATATTACAACTCTTCCACTTCTGTTGGCACGGCTGGGTTTTTGTTTTGTTCTTTTCCAGCTTGACATCGGGCTTTTATTAGCTTTATCACTATCAAATCGTGACATATCAGTAGTGTTTAAAATGACAGAGAATCTGTTGAGGTTTGTCGGGATTATGCAGGTTTTGTTCCAGTTTCGGTCGACCAGCTTCATCTTCATCATGTCATCTTTCTTGGCCAAGAGCAGTAAAGGGACATTAGGTAGTTTCAGCTTCTTTATCGTTGTTTTGTCTTTATCATGTTTCACATGATTGTAAGTTGAATATCGTTGGGTTTTGGACTGTTGGTCAGACCGGGCTAGTCGTTTGAAGATGTTACCTTAGGTTCCGAGAAATTCTGATGGACCTTTTTCTTAGTTTTCTACCATTTAATTAGAATTGACAGGGAAAAAAAAAAAAATGGACACGTGAGTCGATAATGAAAATTGTTAATTGCAGACCACGGCTCACGGCTGTTAACTAATAGTGACATGAATGGAAACTCGGCGGGTACAAAATTTGTAATTTGTGGTCAGGAAGTGATCGACAGAATCCAGAAAATAAAAAATTCCTTAAAAAAGGAATTTGCAGTTAGGAGTCCAGAGCCAGTTATCGACACCAAACCCGGGTTCCCTCTCTGAGCCGTCCACGCTCTTTTCTCCAGGTTTTCCGTTGCCTGCCGTCCAGCGATGTCCGCAGCATCCTGGAGCTGGAGGGCTACCTGGCCAAGTCGGGCCTGGACAAGGAGGACTCGCCCCGTGCTCACGAGGAGCTGAAGAAGATCCGCGGCTTCGTGGTCCAGTTTCCGCTTGAGTTCCTGTCCGGGCAGCACCTGCTTCCTCCCATCGGCTCCAAGGAGGCCATGGTGCCCATGGAGGTCTGGACCTGAGACAACCTTTGCATTCATGTGTTCACGCGCAGCATGTGGAGGGCTTACAGGCCGATAACGCCCACTGTGGTGCCATTTTAGGGGTCCGGTTGGCTGAAAACTAGCTGCACAGCCTCTTAAAAACCATGGCTTGAAAAGAAATCTGGTACTCTTCCAGTATTTTTTTTTCATTTATTCCCTTTAAAAGTATTTTATAGTTACAAAAACAACTAAAAACAGTATCTGATCCTATCTGTCTTGTGGCTTGTACTCACATGAGAGCGTAAACATTGGCGTCTTCACTAAAAAGGTGTTTTCTGCCCTGAACAGAGCCTCCCAGGCAACAGTTTTTCTCGAGCTTTGTACTACAGTGTTTGCCAACCCCTGGTCATTATAATAATAATTATAACGAGGGTGTTTGTGCAGTAACACCGTTGAAGTTGGTGCAGTCTGTGCTGCATCTTTCCTCATCAGTCCCTGTCACGGTTTAAGATGATGTTTGGGGTCACAGCTGCTAATCCCAGAGAAGGGGGGATATAGCTCCAGTCTGCCTTTAAAACTGAACCCAGTGCTTAAAGTGTGTCCTCGTTATTTAGGAGAAGAGAATCCGAGACGGTTTACCGTTTACTGCTGCAACAGCAGCCAACGCGACTCCCAAAATGGCGTCAGCCGTGGTTGCGACGAAGCCTCTGTGCCAGCAGTGCCACTGAATTGCACGTGAATGACATCACGCTCGCTTGAATATCACACACAGACAAACAACGCGCGCGGACACGGCATCCTGGGGAAAAACACTGCGAGACTCAGGACTGAAATGTACGAAGAGTTCTTTGTTGTATTAAACAGATGCAACACACACACGCACGTACATGCAAACACGGAGAGAAGTCGACCAGCAGATGGAGCGTGGACAACCGAGCCTCGTGTTTACAAGGCGAAGTAAAGGGGGAGGGATCAACTCTGAGGTCTGAGGACACCTCTGGCCTCCTTTGGTGGCCTCTCACCACCAAACTATTACTCTTTTTAAATGTCTTGCTTCTCCATTCTCTGACAACACTATGCAACGTCCGAGGCCCGGCGAACTCAGCTCTGACTCTTCTGTGCTGAGAGAGAGAGAGAGAGGGCGGTTTGAAAAGACACTAAGAGACACTTTAATGAAGACAGCAGTGCACAGGGGGGCATGAAGAGCCGGATGGAGCTGTCAAGACGCCCCCAGGCATTTTCTAAAACCTTGTGTCTCGTATCTCCGAACCCCCGGCTTTTAATATTTATGTCAAACAGGAAATCACAAGTGCCAAAGACGACAGATTGTAGCCTGATGTTAATCCAGTACATACATTCATTTACATTCCTCGCACTGTGGAGTCTACATTAAACCTTAAGTGACCTGTTTTTACGCTCTGACCTGTAGTTCCTATGGTGACGCTTTATTTTACATGTCTGTAATTTCCTGGGACGTTTCCTGGAGAAAAGACAAACTACTGTAATTAGTAAAGTAATCATGAATGTGTTTATGTATTGCCGTTTGTTGCTGGAAACCTTCTTCTCCATATAATAGTCAAATTGTGTTTTGCCATGTTTGCATGTTCAGCTGATGCCGTGCGCCGGCTACGAGTCTCTCAAAGTTACACAAGTAGTTATTCCGAGTGAATAAAATAAAAGTGTGTACAGAGGAATCATGCTTTCCAGGAAAACGGCCAGGAAAGTACAGACTGGAATAAAGCTTTACTGTTCTTGTCTTTAACTACACAACCCACAGATTCATGCATGATAGGTTTATTGCTGCGTTTCATTCACTGTCAGACGGCGGCAATATTGGTTTGTTCAGCGGCTGTAAGAGCAACTTTTATTACGCCTTTCCCTCCCGGATGTTTCTGTACATTTAAAGCTTCATTTAGCGAGTTTTATTTCAATTTTTTGGGCCACCCGGGCAAACTGAAAGTACAGTTTTTGCATATTTTCTGAAGTTGCTGTGCTGAATGTGTTGGCAAACAGTCGCCTATTTCCACAGCCAGCAGACATGCAGCGGCATCAGCACACCGTTAGGAGTCGTGTTTGTGTCCCCTGATGAATCAAAGTCCAGTATTCGCGCTCCCTTTATTTAGCTCTGTGTTTGGCCTCCGCCACCTCCTGAGGGGAACATCTGGCTCTTGAGCTGCTAAACGCTCCCCTGTGTTCACCAGCTCGTCTCCAACGGTGTCTGGCTTCTGCTTGCTGCCGAGCAGGTAGCGTACAGCGGCGGTGTTTTGGTTGTTTTTTTTTAAAAGCTCTTTTGCTGAAAACAGCCGCTCACTAGATCTGGAAATGCGCCGTGAAACCAAAACTGGGAGCTAAAAGATGCAACAATAAAAAGCTCTGTAGTGCGGCGGGGAACTGCAGAGTCTTTGGTGATTCCCTGTGGGTTCGTCACTATGAGTGGCACCTTTCGTATTACGTTTGGTCCGTTGTTTATTGTTTTCAAAAAAGGAGAGTGTGTATTGGACTTACATTCGCCAGATGGCCAGAAACACAACTCCGAATGAACGCTAATGTCGCTCTGTGTCTGCTGGATGTGTCAATAAGCAACCCTTAGCGTTGCAAGTTCCCCTATACCTACTTTAAAAGATGATAATATGTCAGCTTTGTGTTCACCGTTTGTGTCTGCTGCCCCCAAGTGGCAGGATTAAGATACTGATTAGCGCAGCTTTAAGTTGACCAGTTATTTTAAAGGTTAGAAACGACGGCGTGCGGCCTTGACGTCGTAAACTCCATGTTGACGTCGGAATCTGTGTTTAGTTTCATTTTTCAAATTCAAACTCAAACGGTCGTCTCCGGTTTTCCGATATCTCCGGGACGCGGTATCAATGTTCCTCGGTGTATTCCTCGTTGTTCTGTAGGTGATCTGCATGACGCTGTTTTGTGCTAAATAGGTTACCCAAAAAAAAACCAAACACAAACACGAGATGATATCCTAGCTGACCGCATGACAGCAGCTCGTTGCCACTGAACTTTACAGACGAAAGCATGAACCCTGCGGGCTGAATGGTCGCCTTTTAAAGCCATGGACATTATTGTTGCTAAACTGTGTGCCTGTGTACAAGTTGTGTGTCTGAAAGTTCTCTACTGTTAATATTTATGGGGAAATGGGACATTTTAAATGTGCTCTTCTTTTCAATCTCTACCTCCCTGTGTTTCAGCCATCTTTGCGATGAACTCAGATTTTGAAGAATCAGGAATATTTTGCAGCTTCCCGCCAAAAGTAACCAAGTTAAAGTACTGTAGTCTGAAAACAAAACATTGCTGTGCTGCGCAGCACCAACCAGTTTACGCCTTTAAACAGAGACTACAAAGACAAGGAAGAACCAAATTCATCCTACAGCGACATGAGAAGTTCATCAGCGAAGAAGTTGGTTTGAAAAGATTTTCCTTGAATCCAAAATAGCTGAATTTGATTCAAACGTGTGGATATAGTTATTGTCTTAGATGGTGTCATAGCTGCTGTTTCTAGTGGGAACACACACATACAGTGCTCATGGGCTTGTAGCGGTTGTCCTGTCTTTTCTCTGTCCGGCTTTAATCACTGCGTCTCTATGAAAATGCACTATTTGCACAGACTGTTGTTTTCTCGTGGCGGCCCGTTAAATGATCTGGAGCACCACGTCATGTGTCGCTTTTTGTGAAAGGATGGAATAAATAAATGATACGTTTAAAAAGGACTTACCTGCGTTTTTTACCCCCCCCCGCATTCATACTCTTCTGAAACACAGTGTTAATCTGGACTTCTGTGTGTAAAATGTCTCGTGTACTTGCAGTTTGGCTTGAGCATATGTGTTGTATCAGCGGTGGTAGTAATAAACCACATTGCCTGTGTGTGTGTGTGTGTGATTTGATATCAGGACTTTTTTGTATTTCAGAGTTGTGTATTTGTATGTGTACAAAGCACAGTTTTAGGCTGTTGGCAGTATTTTTAGACCCAGTGACTACTTTTAGGCTAACCGAATCCATTATTCAGTATTCCACCACCAGAAGCGGAGAGGGCTTTACTACAGCGTTTAGGACTTCATGTTGGCACCTGGAAATGTTTTATTTTATCACCCGTAAAATAAGAGATGAATGAACACAGAGAAATCAGAGACAAAGTTCTGAGACAGCTGTTCTGGTTACAAGTTAGTTTGTTGAAGAATGCTAATTAAAGGAACTGATCCATAAAAATAAAACTGGGAGAACATAATCAAAGACAAATAGAAATAATAAAACAAACTGATCAGTTAACTAATAAATAAAACCATTTAGAGACGTTATGGTTGGTGTTGGGGAGGACAGGGCATGGGTGGAAGCTGTGGTTTATATTACATTTTTACCATTTGTCGAAAAATGTGTTGTTTCCATTTCATTTATTTCTATATTTTCTGCTGAATATGCACCCAGGCACCTAAAAAAACCAAAACCCAGAGCCCCTCGCAGTGTGCGCCACAGACACTGCAGACGGCACAGCGTGATGCCATGCCAGGGACAAAAAGCCTCATCCAAATGATTTTAAAGATGCTCACGCCCGGAATCTGCCCAGCACAAACACAGTCTAACCTGACGGCCAATACACAGCTGCACTGGAGCAGCTGGGAGTCAAGGGCCTCGCTCAAGGGCCTTTGATATTTCTAGCCAAAGGAGGAACGTCCACTTTCTGAAGGTGGCGGGAATGTAAATGCTTTAACAAGATGAGGTCCTGCATCGGCCTCAGGAGCCCACTAAAATGTTCCCGATTCACTCATTCACTTTCCACTCAAATCATTTGGATGAAAACTAAAACTACCGTGAACTGCAAAATTACACATTTAACTAATATACAGCAATATAAAATTCGAACAAATCACCTCCAGGCAAGCAAGTGAGTAAGTAGAACATGATCTTATTAAGCACCTTTCAGTATTTTCTTAAAGAACAATGAAATAAAATGCCTTCGAAATGAGATCAAACACCAGCGCGATTATTCCAGTATGGAAAGAGAAGAAAGGGCAAAAGTTTCTAAAGACAATGTGAGGGCGCTTGCTTCCGCTGAAAGACAGTGTGTCAGTGCACATCCTGAAAATACCAGCTCCAACTGTAGGGCCAGTGTTGCACCTGTCAGGGACAAGTCCAGTTATTAGAGCACGATCCACCTGTCTGAACTGGAGAGTCTTGCGGGAAAGCTGGGAGGATCCAAGTGCCCCCCAAAAGGGCCCTCTAGTTGTGAGGCGTCAGCTCCTGTGCATCAGGTGAGCTGGACAACCTTTATGTAATATATGTACAGTGACCATACACCATAAGCAAAGTATATATATATATATATCCAACGTCTTTGTTGCAAGTGCCTCACCGCGGGAGTATTTCAGCAAGTGAAGCGCACTCCATCGGTCTGATCTGTCTGCGTCTTCATCGCGCCACCGCCCCTCCCCCCTCTTCTATGATCCCCCCCCCCCCCTTTGCTCGGGTTTCATCATCAACGCTGTCGCTGGAATGAAAAACATGTCACTGATGAAATTTTAAAAAAAGGAAAAAAAAACTCCACTCTCCCAAATTCCTCCCGCCTCTGCAGTCCTCATTTGTGCCACTAGATGGCGCCGCAGAAGCAGACTCTCACACTGCCAAAAGTATGTGGACACCGCTGCCCACACCGGTCGGTGCGCTTCTGTTCTGGGCTCCTCGGAAGGGAAACCATCGTGCTGCGGCGTTGTCTTTCTCCCTTTCCTGTTTCAACACGACAGTGCTCCTCCCGGGCCCCGCAAAGCGTGACACGCAGGGATCTGGACACGACAACACGGAACGCACGTCACGGTCTGGCCGCGGGTGTGTGTGTGTGTGTGTGTGTGTGTGTGTGTGGGAAACACCTGCCTTGGCGTGACGTCACTGGCTGAGGTGTGCCCTGAGAGCTCACTGTCCTGTGCCTACGGTGGAAAGAGACACATGACCTCACCTACACACACACACACACACACACACACACACACAAAAGATGGAAAGGCATTATATTAATTGCTGTTTACGGCTGAAAACACACTTGTTGCCAAGTTTTCACCCACAGGGACGTCTGCCTAGGGTATTCTGGTGCGTGACCATAAACATAGAGAGTAAAGTACTGCAAAAGTCAAGAATCGACAAAAGAAAATAGAAATTCGCACAAAAAGTACGATCATAAGTGTGAACAAATATGGGGAACGTATCCGTTTTTGACATGAAAAGAGCTGTACAGTGTTTGAAACGAGGAGGACGATTTATATTAAGCGCTCATCATATTTCCAAACATGCAATTAATTATTAACCAGCAAAAATAGACAAACAATCTCTAGACAAAATGGACATATGTTACCCAAATTACAATAAAATATTAGTTATTAATATTAAGGCGACCACGTTTTCTTTGACAACGACGGTCCACTCCATACTATGAGTATTGCTGTTTTTATGAGGCCTACATTTTAAGATGTCCTCCCCTTTTCCTGGCAGGTTTGAGCTTCCGTAGGTCGCAAACGCACTTGAGGGGTGATTTAAACACGGCCCGCCTGTTTATTTGCGTGTCCTGCTTATGTTCCTGTAGCTAGACGTGTAGCAAGACCAGGCTTAATACGGAACACCGTAATAAGCCTGCTCTTGCGTGTTTGTCAGTAGATTTCAGCCTGCGATCACAGACAGGATTCCGAGGGCAGGATTCAGGTGTGTCCCGCAGGTGAGTCAGAGGCCGCGGTTTGCAGAGAACAGTGACAGCCGGGCGCCTGAGAGCATGTTTGTACAAATCTGTCCCCGCACGCTCTGGAACCTCGACACGCAGACAGATTTAATGAGGGCACTGCAGCACCGGGACACTGGGGGGGGGGGGGTTACACAGGTCGAAACGCAGGTAAGGTTCCCGAGAAGGTTCTTGGAGAAGTTCTACAGTCGTGTGGTTGTTAGGGTGGGGATCCATCCGCAGGGAATCTGGTCTGAGCATGGCCCCCAGTGTGTGTGCCTGAGTCACACACCTGAGCACCAGAGCCTCCATCTAGATGCGTGCCCGGTGCGATTGGGCAGAACCACAGCGCAGTGCTGTTCTGAAGTTACATTCTCTTCAGGCGAACGTTGTCCAACACGAACCCAAATTATTGCCTTCCAATATCTCGTAGTTTCATAGGAAAGACCGCGCTCATGTGTTTTGCTTGGGTCGTATCAAAAGAAAAAAAGAGCAAGAGCCAATGTCGTTTGCAGCTGCCTGGATTACAAAATACAGTGGCAAGTGTTTTGAAGGGTTATCGTGCAGCAGATGGAATGCATTTTCATCCAGATGGTTCGAAGAGGCTTCAGAACAGCGGGAAGTTGTGTTAAGCAACCTTCTCTGTGCTATATACACCGGTCGTGTCTACCTTTAGGAAAATCTCTGCGCCTGGAAGACATGAGAGGCACAAACCGGGGCTCGACTGACCAGGGGGCGCCAATGTCTCCTCAAGTGTCCCTTTGATGTGACATCAGGACATAAACGAAGCATGAAAAGGTCCCATGAGGGTTTTTAAAGGCCATTCTGCCGAGAAAGGGCAGGGTCCTTGGCCCCCTGACAGTTCATGCTTGTGAGCTGCAGCTCAGAATCGTGATTGCTTGTCATTTAGCTGCGTCCTTGTTCAGCTGCCATACAGAAAGAGACAGCTGTGTGAATTTGCCTCCGTCTCCTATCCCCCTGAAGGTGTGTGTGTGTGTGTGTGTGTGACATTGTGGGCGTCTCTGTCTGTAGCGCAGCCTCCTCACAGGCCACTCCCGGGAAGCGCGCTGCTGTTCCGCCACACAGACGGACGGACAGACGGGGTGCGTTCGCTCTCGGTGCGCCTCGGCTGCTGTGCTCTCCTGCTGTCTCTCCCTCTCTCTCTCTATCTCTGTGCGCGTG
>CM022493.1:6136184-6148684 GCA_011952105.1 Coreoperca whiteheadi | reverse complement strand
CTGATGATACATTCAAAGAAATATAAACCTACAATTTCTTATTTGGATTTAACTGCTCGGCTTCAGATGGACTAACTACATACATGCATATGTGACTGTGTGTGTGTGTGTGTGTGTGTGTGTGTGTGTTCTGCACAGCTCCTCTCTATGTTTTGCACCTTTCGCCTGCTGCTTACGCAACACAGTTGTACCTGCAGAGCAACAATCAAGCCTGGACATGATCGACCGGCTGGGACGAGTTTCACAGATACAGACTCACAAACAGGCCGGCGGACGGAAAGAAGGAGGGGACAGGAGAGATGTGCACGTTCTTGTAAAACTGAGAATCCTTGCTCTCTCCCTCAGTGGCATGACGACCAGAAATTAGGTCACCCAGGACGGAGCTGGGAGGGGGGGGGGGATTTCAGCGTGACGTAAAGCCTGTCGCAAGCAGGCACACACGCACACTTCCTGTTTCTGCAGCGCCCGAGTCTCCTGATCGTCTCCTCACGTAGTTTGACCCATCTTCACCTTCCTTAGTTACCTCGCCACCGCCTCCTCATCTCACTCGATCTCCTATTAGAGCCGAAGTCTTCGTCCTCCATGCGGACAGTATGAACAGCTGTTAGAGTCCACGGAGAGGTCGTGTCCTTGGGATTACTTGTCACCAAATGTCCTCGTCCACGATTCAGACAAAATGCAACTCACTCAGGAGGGAACAGGAGTGGTTTTTTATGTTCTCCGAAAGGAAAACTCAGTTTTATTTACATCCGGGCCTTTGTTTCTAGTTTAGGACGCCAGTTAGTGCGTCGCTGCTGAGATGCTGGGGTGAGGCGACACCTCTAGGAGAGTCCAGCAGGTCAGGAACCCGAGCAGGAACAAAGTATCATCCAGACCGCTGACGGGGAAATGTCGAAGAGCATGTCGCTGGCTCTTTTCTAGCACAACTCTGCCCTCAACCGCCCGAAATGTCTGTTGGAGTGATCCGCTGCGTACAGAAACCGCTGACAGAAAGCTCAAGAAGAGCCACGAAACGTGTCCTCAAACTACCTGCTGCGTCGTTTAGCTTGGAGGGCTTGTTGGTCTCTGACCTGTCTGTCCAAGCAGCGTTTGCGCTGAAGAATGAAGTCAGTAACGTGTTATCAAAAACAGCAACTGCGGTCAAACGTACGACAAAGAGACCCAGGCTGCCGCACAGCCAGAATTTGTCTTTACATTGTGTAGGTGGGTAGTGAGCTCTTTACTCATGCGCACTGTCTCTCCATGGTACAGCTTCGGTGTTAAAAGGCACATTTGGGCGTTAAGACTACACTAACACCGAGACTGAAAGAGCAGCCTGAACAACAGCGAAGCCCTGTGAGTTACGCCCCTGTCGGACGATTCCGCACCTCGCGATCTAAGCCCAACGTCGACGTTCGGTAGCGTGGCGTCCTTTTTTTTTTTTTTTTTAAAACCGTACCCATGATCTTTCCCTAACGTTAACCAAGTGTTTTAGTTGCCTAGCCCCAGTTCCCTAAGTTTGCACACGACATTGAAGAATGACAGAAATTTCCGCACTGCTTGCGGTCCAGGGGGGTTTTGCAGAATCGTCCAATGTTTGCGTTCTTGTCTGGCAGTGGGGTTGTGAAATAATTGTGCGTTACTCTTGACAGCTCGAAAAAACAAAAAACAAAATGACTATTTAACCTTTGGGGAAACATTTTTACTAGTATAAGTAGTTGCGGAGTCTTAGCTTGACTTGGCGCTGTAGTATGTTATGTTTCCTTACTGTACGTGCGCTGAAAGTGATCGGATCGTGTCAGTCTCCCTCTGGAGAAGCAAGGATGTTTCATGGGAAATGGGGTTTCATACCTGTACTCACGTAGTCTCATATTCATACTGTTAGGGGTTTGATGAGGTAAGGAGGACCCAGATGCAGACCGTAACTGAGGAGTGGAGTCTTTATTGTCGTTTACCATAAGGTAGACAGGCGGGAGTATACATACATATATCCCACACAAGGACAGGAAAACACACGAACTAAACACTCTCAGGGGAGGTGAAGACAACGAGGCACAGGTGCAGGACAAACACAGGTGAACACAATCAGGAAGTCAGGGACAGGAAGCAAGGTAAACCAAGACCGAGGGAAACAGACATCTACCAAAATAAAACAGGAAATAACCAGACTAAAGCAAAAAAACATGAACTGCATGGACAAATACAAAATAAGACCAGAATAAACACAAGACGCTAGGCGAACTAAGCAACCTAGGAAACATCAGAATAAACACACAGCCCATAAGACCCACAACATGACACCTACTTTTGGGTCTGTACTGTATGTCAATGGGAAATCGCACTAGCCTCCTAGCCTTGGTTAGATTTTGCATCAGCTCCTGGTATCCTCCTTTCCTCTTGGCTGGTGATTTTCTTTCCCCTGCGTGTGGTCCTACAGTTTGTAACACAGTTGGCACGTACAGGTGTGTGTGTGTGTGTGTGTGTGTGTGTGTGTGTGTGTGTGTGTGTGTGTGTGCGCGCACATGAGGCGTGGTCTTCCAGGATTAGATGGGCTTCTGTTCGACCTTGAGTGAAAAGGAGCTCTGCTTTTTAAGCTAATTCCCTTCAGGAGGCTCCGCTGTAATAGTGCATGACGGTCTCCTGTGGCCTACTGTATGCCCACACGCACACACACACGCACGCACGCACACGCACACAGACACACACATGCACACAGGTATGCTTAAAGATCGAGATCTGTGTGTTTTGGTAGGTTTATTGAATTTTAATCAGCCTGAAGATAAGATTATCTCCTGGGTATTTGTGTGTAGCTGTGTGTGTGTGTGTGTGTGTTTTCTTTTACCTGTGTGTGTGTGTTTTCTTTTACCTGTGTGTGTGTGTGTGTGTTTGTATTCTCCTGCTGGCCTTCACCCGTCCACAGTGATCTTGTGTGGGGGATTTCCTCGGCCACTGGCAGAGGTCACACTCCCCGTCAAGCTGTTAACGTGAGATTTTAGGACCAAAACGTGACTAAGCTCAACCCCCTTTAGTTTTAACCACTGTGTCAGTGTACACTGGCTCCACGTCCATGCAAGAATGACCCCCATGCTTCTTACACACCAAGTTTTCTTGTTGTCTAACACTTGAGCATGTAAGTGAAACGTAAACCCACTGAGATCTAACACCCCAGAGAGTAAGGCTGGCATTATTTGATCTCATAGAAAGAGCTACAGTGAGACTGAAACTGGTGGGTTCTGTTCCCGGAAGTAAGAAAACCTTCATTCAAAGCCACACTGACATTCGTAATAACAACACAAATCACTAAAGCGACAGCCCTGGAACATAACTTTACTCAGCAGCATTTATTTGTCTTGACGGGGATGGTAACGCTTTAAAAAAAACAAACCCCGATACTGTTGTTTATTAAAAGACATTTTGAGAAATGTTCGCTTTCACATCGAGACCGGAAGAGAAGGTTGATACCACTCTCATGTTTGTCCACTAAATGTGAAACTAGAGCCAGCAGACCTTAGCTTAGCATAAAGACTGGGGAAAAAACAGGGGGAAACGGCTACCCTGGCTCGGTCTGAAGGTACAAAATACCAGCACCTCTAAAGCTCGCTGATTAACCCGTTATATATTTGTTTAATGTTGTGGTTTTACGGGGAGTTAGGTGCTTAATATTTCGGTTTTAGCTGCATTTAAAGAAAAGGTTTGAAGGCTGTTAGCCACTGCACAACAACCAGCAGCCACTGCAGGAAGTTACTGGTCCCAACAAAGAAATAGTCTGGCACATAACCCCCGTAAAACGGTGATTTTTCGGTTTGACGCTTGAGTTTTTGTATCTAACATGTTACAGAGTGAGCTTTATGTTTCCAGTCTCTGTGATTAGCTACTCTAAGCTAACCGGCTACTGTGGCCTCATATTTACAGTACAGGCGTGAGTGGTGTCCACCTTCTCATCTCACTTCTGGCTAAAAAGCACATTTCCCCAAAAAGTCCAGCTTTCACTTTAACAACACCACTTCTCGCAGGGGTTAGCTTACCAATGGAAACCTGCTTATTAAGACTTGTAGAGACCACTTTAGTGTCAGTTTCAGTTTTTGTCGGGAATTTGGATGGAATAGTTTTGAATACGAGAAGGCGTCTATGCTGTGAGGGCAATACTTCTCCTGTCTGCAGTCTTTGTCATGCATATGCTCCCACATGGGAAAAGCTGATATATTCGCATGGCCAAAATAAAAAAAAAAGGTTATTCCAAGTGGTTTCTTGTATCACATGATGTTTAAAAAATCCGAGTACTGCAGAAAGTCAGCTGCAGCCTGCCTGGTTCAGTGAATGTAAACTTTGCTGTGTTAGAGATCGCATCGAGCTATCAGAAGCTGGCGAAACAGCAGCTATGCAGGGAACCTGCTGCTGAACCCGAATCTGCGTTAGCGTGGACTCACACGTGGGAAGGTTTCCGTAAGAATCAAGAGGGAGCTCGGCTGTAACCTCACAGGGTACCTATTGAAGGGATTATAACAGTGTGGTGATACAGAGAGGCTTTTTTACAGGGCAATACCGCAGGTATGCAGTCTTCTGTCACCCTTCAGAGTGTGTGTGTGTGTGTGTGTGTGTGTGTGAAGGTCAAATTCTACACACACAAATTCCTAAATCCAGTTTAGTCCAGTTTTATATTCTCCCGACTAACTCAGTCTTTTTGTTATTTTGTCCCTGTTCTTTTCTCCTCGCCATCTCCTCCTCCTCATTCATCTCTCTCTCTCTCTCTCTCTCTCTCTCTCTCTCTCTCTCTCTCTCTCAGGACCCAGCCGGTATCTTTGAGCTGGTCGAACTGGTTGGAAATGGCACCTATGGGCAGGTCTACAAGGTGAGCCTTAATAATCTTCAGCTCCTCTGCTGCCACGTGTGTGTGTGTGTGTGTGTGTGTGCGAGAGAGACGCTTCTATCCATTGACAATGTACAAAAACAAGCGGCATTTACATTATATACTGTACTGTAGCATCTCCTTTTACTTCACGATGAAACATTTCAGAAGCTTCAAAACCGTCGCTTCTCAGGGTTAAGTTAGAGGTTGATGGCCTTGGCTGTTTGCAGCAAAAAGAATAATGGAGAACCTTAATTTTCATATTGAGTCCATATGCAGGTTATGAGGTGGGGTCTATGAATGAACTTCGATGGGCATTTTCACACTGATGACTCCGTCCTTAACAACCCTGTAAACCTGCACAAAAGGCAAAAAAAAAAAATCCCTTGTTTCTTTTACCTCTCATGAATCAACCCATTGATAAATCCCTTGAAATATACATGCTAACTAACCCCTAAATCATGTTCACATTATCCTGTAAATGCCACCTCCATTATCTTCTGTCTGAAAAAGCAATCTCCCCCTGGTAATCTCAACAGCAGCCGTCGACAGTCGAGTGTCGATTGAGAAACTGAAAGACGACAGGTGGGCCTGTGGCGTTTCTTTTTAATGTATGCACTGAAAGTTAGCTGCACCATCATTGCTTTGACCTTCTTTGACCTATAACAATAACAGAGCGGTAGGGCGATTGTTTGAGCGGGATCCCCGCTCTCGGTCGCTCATTCGCACGTACAACGCCGTGTTGAGGATGAAGGCTACTAATAAGTCAAATGTAAACTGGGTTTGCCAGTCAGCGTGATCCCTGCCTCCGCCTGTCACGGCTCACTCTGGTTTGTGTGTCGAGACTTTCAGCTTGTCAGTGGGACTGGTTTGCTGGATGGGTACATTTTCTGCCATTTCAGTTATGCGCTTCTCAACACTTCTTGCGGACAGAGGCAAGTCTTTAATCCTGGTTTCTTTATTCGGCAGTCCATCAAACCAAAACCCCTGCACGGTTGAGGAAAGCCTGCTGTATGTATTTCCCCGCCTGTGAATAGTTTCCCACGTTTAGCAATGTACTCCAAGTTTGTTTAGCTGCCCTCTGTAGCCTGTTTTTTTGGAGGTGCACAGTGTTTTAGTGTCTATTTTGCTCAGCATGTTTTGACGCTGCCCCCTTGGTTTAAGCTTCTCCCTTCCTTAGTGTACACTTGACGTTCCACACACCACGTTTTCTCAGCAAAATGCTCACGCGGCTCGGCCTCCTCCTGCCACAAACCTAAACTCCTCTGTCCAACTGGCCTGAAAAGGCCTGCTAGATTTGCCTGCCATGTTGCATGCAAATTGGTTGCGATGTGGCCTCGTCTTTGTCAGGCTTCACTGGTTGCAGCACCTGCGCTGGTGGCCGGCGGCTCAAAGACCCCTCATTGTGTGCTGTTTTTTGTAAAGGCATGTCCAACATATCATCCTGTCAACATTAGTAGGGACGTATTTCAATATTATTATATAGTATATTGCTATGATGCTATCTGCCTTCATTTTATGCTACAATGTAAGCGCTGCTTTACTTCTGAGAGGTTTGGCGTTTTAAATGTTGAATTTCATTTAGATTTAGTGGAGAAATGATGGACATGTCATGGATTACACACTGTGTTTGGTCTCGCAGTGTGTGCTCGGAGTGTGTGCTGCTCGTGAAATGTTTGCAAAATGTGATCTGAGATTTGCTGGCTCAGTAGGAAGTCACATCAACCCCTCCTCCTCCTCCTCCTTCTCCGACGCAAGCTCAAAGACACAGACACAGTTTAATTTTTGACCAAAAGTGAAGTTACTACTGACTTTCTCCTTTGTCAGGCAGCGGAAGACGCCTACGCAGACTGTTAACAACACAGCATAGAGACTGTGTGTGTGTGTGTGTGTGTGTGTGTAATTAACACACACGTCTGCTGATACGCGAACAGAGCCGCGCAGCCTCGACACATTCGCTCTGTCTGCTGGATGTTTAGGTATTGATCTGCTGTTTCAACAGGGCGACGCCTCGTTTGGCGGAATGATTGATAGACCAAAGCGAACACAAACTGTGGTCGATCGCAAAGCATGGTGGGTAAATGAAGACCGTTGCATTATGAAATAATAAAAGGAAATATCACCTCGTACAAGAAACGCAACGCAGTTTACAGTTGAGTTTGAACACAATGTTTTGAAAGAGCTGTCTAATTTGGTGCTAATTAAAGGGGAAATGATGACAATATACCTGAGACAGAACACCTTGTAGAGCTAGTTTTCCAACCGGAGAGCACTGACAAGTTGATTTTTCAACTGTAAAATGTCTAACTCAGTAACATAAAACAAAACAAGTGATCTGTATTGACCTAAAATATCCAGTATTGGTCGGGCTGTATTAAATACCTACAGAAAACCCAGAAACGATATGTGTAGTTGTGTAGAAAATAGGAGCGATTTAGTGAGGGTTTAGAAGTAGTTGTATATTTCCAGAACTGTATAACTTACATGTATCTTAACATTACCTGCTTGTTGTGGAGTCGGCCTACTAACTAATTATAACATTATAATATAGAATGTAGAGAGAGAACGTACTCACTGCTCTGAATGGGCATTAAAATACCTCCGGACCCAACTTCGTCTTCCCCTTTCGAAAACACGGCGTCTCCAGAAAAAAATTCCCGGACGGGAAAGCACGTGAAGTGGAAACCAACATCCTGAACTCTGTAATAATTCTAAATATACATAATCGGGGTATTATCTAAAGAGTCCACGAGGCTGGGATGAGCCCTGTGGTTTAAGAAAAACTGTCCTAGATAAACAAAAGATTTGAATAGCAGGAAGAACCGGGCTGCCGTGCACTCAGTACTCAGGGCACTCACAGTCCCAAGGCTAAGCTCCAAATGAACTGGAATTAATTAATTTGAAGTGTCTCCATTTTGCCTATAATTAGTACCAAATTAAATATTTTGTTTTCCAGGAAAATTCATCAGAAATTGCAACTACATGTCTGCTGCTTCTTGGGAATTTAGTGTGAAGCTGTGGGAGTCATGAAGCAACGTATTACCCCGTATTTTCCTCTGAAACGTGGGGGAGGGAACGCTCCAGTGCCGGAGTGAACAGGCTTAGTTACTCTACGGTTGTGGCATTTCTCGACCCAGGGCAGCATATTTTTCGTTCATCCTCCATGCCAACGCTTTTCCCAGCCGCTTCCAAATGGTTTCTTTTCCCCCCACCCGGCTCCCGGTTTTAGCGATCTCTCACAGTTCCAAGATGGTGAGCAACGAAGGGCGAAGACTTGAACGGCGGTGGAAGACACCGTCAGTTCCTGCAGAGCGATAAAGCGTGTAAAACACATGTACAGTTCCACGTTTTGCCGCAGGCATTTATAAGCTGCTGTTATCCAGAGATAACAGCAGCTTATAAATGCTGTTATACAGTAGAGGCTTACAGTAGAGTTTGGCGTCTTGCTACGCGGCACGCTCGCAGCTGCGGGGGATCGAACCGGTGACCTTTTGATCACATTCATCTTACCTCATATTTCCGCTGTGTAAAAACTCCGATACAAGCTTTGACCAGTAAGGGGGCAGCGTTAACGGGCTGAGACTTTTTCCTGGATTTGACTCATCAGCGCTTATTCAGCTTGTTGTATTGATCGAAGCCCCTTCAAACCTGCAGCCTTCGTCTCTAATCATCCCGTTTTGTCCCACTGTGCAGGTGCCGTCATTAATCTGAATTAGTTTTTAATTTGCCCACAGGGTTCAATTAACAGAGACCGTTTTATGTCAGAAACAGCTCATGATTCTGACGGCTTGAAACAGAGAAAATATGCGATGTATGCCACAACTTTTCTTGGACATTGGGGTAGTCATAATCTGTCATAATGCGTTTAATGTTTGTGTGTGCTGGAAGAATGCAGACTTTAAAAAGGGTGTATAATGAAGGCTTGAGACATTTATCTAGTCTTCATTTGTCACAACTTAACTCTAATTTGATTGTGCTGGAGGCCTTTATAGGCTGACTCTGAAGCACAGATCTGGTCTAAAAGCCCTCCAGCAGCGCCTCCTCCCTCATTCACGTCCCATTTTCATCACATTCCCGGCAGCTGGGAGGCTTTTGTCCTGAATCAGATGCAAACACATGACGTGTACTTAAGTGTTCGAGTTGGCCCAGAATGCAAATTCTGCTTCTGCCTCTCTGACGTTCTGATGTCACAGGCTCTGTGTTTTTTTCACAAAATCCAACATAGTTAGTACCTGGGAATGTGGTCCTCTTTGACTAGAACGCCTGGGATTTCTCGCTATAAATTAAGTTAGATTTCTTTTTAACAAAAAAACTGCACAGAATGAATCATACAACTGAAGTTTATCCCAGCTCATTACTGCGGGCAGTGGTCGGGCAGGAATGTCCATGCCCATGCCGCCATTTCGGCTTCTTGTTTTAGTGGTTTGGATCTTTTGTTGTTCGACGTTCAGCTGTTACATCAGTGCTGTCCTCGGTGCACTCAATGCTTCGCCTGTTGAATGCCGCTGTGCCCTCTGATTTAGGGATACAGGCCCTGATTAAACAATTTGTTGATCCGCCTGCGGTTTTATTGTCCAGATTTTGCTCTCTGCTTCCTTCACATGTGTGCCATGCTCGAACAACTCAAGACAGGTTGTTTAGTGAGGCGTGCATTTACTGGCAACACCACTATATCCACTAAATTTGGGCTTAATCACCTTGAACAACTTTGACTCACCTCCGTGTTTGACTTGTTTTCAGGCACCTCCCTCCGCATAGTCGGACATATCAGAGCTTTCAGAAAAGTCAGAGTTTCCCCGTCGTAATTACACTTTGGATGTTGGCGCGAACGCTCGTATTAGAAGTTGCACTGCTGTAATAATGACATTTCAAAAATTGGACTCAAGTAATGTGAGTTACGAGAGTTGCGCCGGAAGCCTTAACGAGGTTTTGTTTCAGTACGTTTGACAGTCTTCAGCGCAGCACAACGCACAGCCACACGAGTCCGTGCATGCTAAAAGTCCCATGCGCATTTTACCTGGAAAAGGGAGCAAATACTGGGATCCCAATTCCTGGTATTCAACGTGTTTACTGCAGAAAACTCACTATATAATTATGCACCTACAACACAGGAGCGACAGCATATTCTGTATAATGTTTCTTGCATGCAACCTTTCACGGTCACCTCTGCAGGGTGCAGTGTGCTTTCCCACCACAATAATATATCAACAAAAACCGACACTAGTTACCCAAATTTGCTGTTTCCATGTACGTTCCATTACTACAGTGCTGGGGCAGAGGCTCAGCTTGTGTGTTGCCTCTCTCAGTCTGTTTCCATCTCTGTCCGAATGTGCTGAGGCTTGTGCTCAGGTTGGGAATGTGAGGCGTGTCTGAACGCGGGACCTGCGGTGTGTTTTTATGCCTCGCGCTGCCTCAAAAAGGATATTCTGCCCTTTCCTATCTCCAGTCATCCTCCTGCTCTCACTCTGTCGCTATCTTTGTCTTTCCCCTGCCAGAGTGTGTGTGTGTGTGTGTGTGTGTGCGTGTGGATTCAGGTGGTGTTTTAATACAACTTGCTCATGCCACGTTGATTCATAATAATCCACAATCTCTCTCTCACACACAAAACACACACACACACACACACAGACACTGGGAGCTCTGTGTCACCTTTGGGTGATGGTTTGGCTGCACCGTCAGCGCCGAAGGAAGACCGATAGCAACACAAAGAGCCTCTCTGAGACGGTATCTCTTCCCCGCATTGCTCCTGTTTTATCTGCCTCTCCTTTTATTGCTTCATCGTGGTGGATCGCTGCCATTTGCAGCAACACATCACACACTTAACCCGAAGTCCAAAGAGCCAGTTTTCTGACTTATGTGGATAATAACTCTGCTTTCTAACTCTGGAACGCAAACAGATGTGGGAAGGCTTGGTCCTGGGGGGTTTTCTAGGTCACTCAGTAAGCCCTGGGAACAGCTCAGCGATGGTAAATATCCATGGCCTGTTTCGATCCCTGACAGAAGGCTGCTACTCATCAGTGATTTTACTCGCTACCTTGACAATGTTATGCTCTTGATTCCTGTTTCCATACCAACGAACCACTGGGAGTGTCAGGACGGATTCATTTACGCTTTTATCCAAAGCGACTTACACACTCACATACCGAAGGCACAGCTTTGGGATTAGGGGTTCAGTATCTTGCTCAAGGATTCTTCGACACATGGCTGGGGGAAGCCGGGATCGAACCGCCGACCTTCCGATTGATGGACGACCGCGCTTCCACCGAGCCACAGCCGCCCCGATTCAGCAATAAAGCTGTCAAATAATACCATGAACGTTCCGGGACCTCAGCAGACACGTACACGGGTCATGCTACGGTGGTTCAGTGTGGTTGAAAGAAACTAGTTTGTAGGATGTTCTCTGGCCACATCTAAAGGCTAAAGGCGGAAGGTGAAGAGCCTGCCGTCAACAACCTCCTCCGTGCTGCATCCCGTGCCATACCCGATTGCTCGCCAACAAATCCTTTCTCTTTGAAATTTGGTTTGCGGCGCACAAATCACTGAAGAGTAGCGTTGTGAAGTGGGAAGGGTCGCTGGTTCACAAAAGTGTTCTGTATTCCCATTTGAAATGAAGACCTCAAATTATGTCCTCAATGTTACTTAACATAGAAACACAAGCCTCTCCCAGACGATGCAATGATCACATAGGTTTATGTTATGGCCACCAGTTTTAACAGTTTCAACGTAGTTAATGAGATGTCACCTTTTGTCCGTCATTTTGGCATATTGGCTCTAAATACTACAATACCCATGAGCCTCGGCCTCTGAAACTTCGGAGAAAAGGCCAGTCAGAGCCACGAATCATGCAGCGAATTCAAATTCCTACAGAGAATTATCACCTGAATCTGCAGCTAGCTCCACTTCGGCTCCACGGTGCTTTATAGTGAGTTTCAGCTCGTTGTTTATCTGTCCGGCTGCAACTTTACTGTTCTGGTTGCTGTCATGAACATGGAGAATTTTGAACGTTGCAGGTCACATGTGCTCTCTCCTGACTGAAAGGACAGCAGCCTTTGTTAGAGCTTAGAGGTCACCTGCGGGCGCTCTGCCTCATTTGATTTTTCTGTGTCTTACTGACGCAAAGCTGTACATGCAGAGAGAGGCGCGACGCGGTCTCTGACACCTGATGAGCGAGCGTAAATCGAGCTGTAGATGGACATTAATGGCGGGTCGCCTCACGGTTGTCCTCCTCTAGCTGCCCTTCATGGAACTGCTGCAGCAACATGACTGACGGAGAGAGAGAGAGAGAGAGACACAATGAAGACTGAAAGAACGAGAGAGAAAGAGAGGGAGTCTGTGGTATAAAAAAAAAAGATGAGAGACGGACAGAAAGATGTGAAAAAGAGGAGAGACCTTCCGTACTCTGAGGTGGTTTCGGCCTGTCAGATACATTCAGCGTCTGATGCAACACTGAGTAACCAAGACGTTGTGTGTGTGTGTGCGTGTGTGTGTGTGTGTGCGTGCGTGTGTGTGTGCGTGCGTGTGTGTGTGTGTGTGTGCGTGTGAATCAGAGCAGCTCGCATGTGCAAGTGACCCAGAGTGTGAAATATCATGGCCTCCTAACACACACGAACACAAATGCACACTCAGACACGCACACGCGCCGCCGCCACTTTGCCTCTTCCAGCCCCCCCCCCCC
>CM022493.1:6106556-6130770 GCA_011952105.1 Coreoperca whiteheadi | reverse complement strand
GGGGGTGAATTGGGGGGGGCTGGGGTGCGCTGGGGCGGGTTGGTGGTTTTTTAAACAGGTGGGGGGGGGGGAAGGGGGGGGGGGGGGGGGGGGGGGGGCATGCAGGGCATGTGCCGCGGGCCGGAGTCGAACCCGCGTTCTCTGCCGTGACGGCTGCAGCCTCGTTATCGTGGTCACGTCAGCCGGAAAGGAAACCGGAACAGGAAAGCAAACAGTAGGCTAATGATGCCGTCTTCAAATCCAAAAGGGGGCAGTAGTGAGCTGGCAACAGTGGCTGAAGCGTAAAGATTATTTGGGTGACAATAACGTCATATTGAGGGCAAACAAATGACATAATAGGTCGCTTCAGAGTGCTGCGACCCCCACTCCGTCATGTGAGTCACACTGGGGAACAATGATGAGCGGCTATACCATAATAATTCTACCTATGCCTGTCCTGTCATACCTTCAGCACGCCTCCTCGGGTTGCTGTTGTGGCTGACTGCTGCTGAGCTTGTGGCACACTTGAATCTAGGTTTCCTTTACATTTTTTTTAAGCGGAGAACAGCTCTCTCTCTCTCTCTCTCTGTCAAGCACTTCTGCTCCCGTGCGTTTTTGGTATTCGCGAGGTTTAGGAGCTCATGAGAGATGAAGCGAAGGCTCTCCCGTAGTCAAAACATAAGACATTCTGCTGTACGGACGGTTCCCTACTGTCCCCTTTAGTCTATGTTTGAAGATTGTATCCTTAGCCTCCCACTGTTACTCTGCTGTTCGCTTGGTTTCCAGATGACGTGAACATGCACGAGTTGGACTGGAAACCGAACCTCTCGCATTAAATGGCCCCGCAGCGTTGTGTCCCCGACGCGTCCTGCTAAAAAACCGCCTTTACTTTCCTCAGTGGTAACGTTATCGAACGTCAGCCGACAGCCCGAGACATAAGCAACGGGCCACACAAACTAAATATGCAAGTTGAGTAGCTGTTCCGTGCTAAATAACCCACCTGTGCCACCGGGTGATGTTTCTGTGCAAAAGAGAAATATCTTCTCCTTTTTAAAAATTGACAGGTCTTGAAATCTTAAAGATCGGTCAGTGTGAAGTCCTCCCTTGCTACTGACTGTGCGCCACGCGATGCGTCCTCTGTTGACCTCCTTCCTTTGGTGGTGGTGTTGTCGTGCTCCAAACCCACAAACGTAATGTTTTACTGGACGAGGCCAACATATTGAACACCCTGTCAGTGCTGATCAATGCAATTACTGTCAACGTACCAGGACCAGATGCTTTTAGTGATCTGCAACGGTAAATCTGCAACGGTAAATTAACACAGAAAATACTTCACGTTTTTATGTTTCAAGACTATCCCATCTATTTTTGTCAAGCCTGTGGCGATATTATAGATGCCTCAGGTAAAACAAAAGTTTACGGTGCGGATTATTATATGTTTATGCTACTTCAGTGCTATTATTACTTAACAGATTTAAATGCACACGGGTCAACAACTAACGATTTTCTGAAAATAGTCCAATCTCAGAAATGGGGAGCGGACAGGAAGGCTGTTTGTTCAGTATTTTAAAGCACTATACTGAAATGTTCTGTGGTGTTTGTATATTTTAGTGTTTGTAATGCAAATGAGTTTAATGTCAGTGAGAGCAACCTGAATTCAGTTTCTTAAACCGTCTTATTATATACGGGTTAATATATACGAATCAAAGAACAGTGTCTCCTTACAGCTGGTGGTTGATTTTATTACAGTTTATAAAAGGGTTAAACAACAAAGCACTTACATGCGCTTATTGACTCAAACAACGTGAATGCTTGTACATTAGGGACAAGTAAATGTGAATCAGGGAGAATTAATACCAAGTGTGCCGCGGTATTACTCGTGCACAAAGTTTTCAAACTTCCAAAGACAGAGTGCCACTTTGATAGAAGAGAGGAGATGAACAAAATGAAAAGATCTGAGGCTGCTAAACAGTTATCCACAGTCAAGTTATGTGGTCGGTTGTCAAAATTCGTGCTTGGCGCTCGTGGCTTGTAACTTCCGTGTCGCACACAAAAATAGGACATTTGTGTGTCAGACTGTGGGAAACCTCACACTGTTGAAAATATGCAAATTGAAAAATCCTTTTTTTTTTTTTTAACTGTGACTCTTTGTACCGATTCATGTCCCCACAACATTAGTAATACCCTCCCATGCACACACACACACGCGTTGAGTCCTCTTGCATACGGTCTGCTGGTGCTGAGCAAACTGCACGCAGCTAAAGATCCTGTTTGGCGATCAAGTGGCAAAGGAAATGTGTCTTAACGTGATATATTAAAATGTTCAGCTTTCAATTCTGTGTGTGTGTGTGTTTGCAGTGGACTTCGGTGTGAGCGCTCAGCTGGACCGCACGGTGGGACGGAGGAACACGTTTATCGGGACGCCGTACTGGATGGCCCCGGAGGTCATCGCCTGTGACGAGAACCCCGACGCCACATATGACTTCAAGGTAAACCCGGTGTGTGTGTGTGTGTGTGTGAATCTAAAGGCTGCATGACTGCCTTCAGCACGTATGTCCATATCATACAGTAGCGTGTATATTTACTGCATATAGACCAGACATTGCGTACTTCATGTCACTGCCGCTTGTGGTTTGATACGAGCGGCCGGTGAACCAAACCTGATGATCAGTGAACGTAACCTAAGTACATTTACTTAGTACAAGTCCAGCACTTGAGGTATTTGTACTTCACTTGAGTATTTTATACTTCTACTCCACTACTTTTTGGAGGCAAATTTTGTACTTGTTACTCCACTGCATTTTATTGTGATAGATTTAGTTACTTTTGTAGATTTAGATTATTAATGCAAAATATAAATAACCAACTAAGAAATTATGGTATGTGCTTATAGGTTAAGCTAGCAAGCAGTATATAAAGTAATTAAACTTAGCTCCACCTTTACCAGCAGCAACATTAAAGTCACATTGATGCATCAATAATTATAATCCAGTCATATAATGTCAATTATTCTGAAATGAGCCATTCTGCTTAATGAGTACTTTTACTTTTGGTACTTTAAGTAAATTCTGATGCTTATACTTTCTTACTTTTACTTAAGTAAGAGTTTGAATGCTTTTACTTGCAACAGAGTATTTTCACACTGTAGTATTGCTACTTTAACTGTAGGTAAAATACTTCTTCCACTACTACTGATGATATTGTTTCACAGATGTAGTATTCACATCAAAATACAGATATTTCTGTCCTCCTTTGCTCTGCTCTGTTAAAACCGGCCTTACTTCATCACTGCGGCTGCTGGCGAAGCACAACAGTGGATTTTCAGGCAAAATCCGCACTTATGTATTAAAGGAAAACAACGTCAGAGGGTTTCTGTCAACAATAAGCATCTGGGGAAAATAGCGTTTTTGTCGGTTCTTCTTGCCTTTCGTGGCGTACAATATCTCCTCTCGGATTATCGCCACTCGACCGCACAAACCCTCAACCACAGGCTCGTGTCAAGTCTCGTCGCAGAAGACGAGCACGGGAAACACAGCCATTACTGCGTGAAGGATGTGCGGTAATGGGGACAGGACCAATCCCTGTGGCGGAGCCGGCGGAGGACGAGCACTGCTCTGTTAGGACGCCCTCTGGGGCTTTACGTGTCAAGAAACCCTCAGTTCATCTCGCAGTATTAACGTCAACTTTAAATAGCGGTTTGTCGGCTAAAATACGCAGATAAAGTGTTGTAAAGACACGGACAGATAGCTGAAATGTTAGCAGGGAGCCAGAGATCTACAATAGCAGTGGCAGATGGCTAATATTCATATCTGTATTTTTATCACTTTTATCACACGTACACTGACCGGTGGACGGAAACACGATGTGTTAAGTCGGTAACACGTTTTTCAGGATCTGAAAGTTTTCAGTGTTCTCTCTGTCTCTGCAGAGTGATCTGTGGTCGCTCGGTATCACAGCTCTAGAGATGGCTGAGGGAGCACCGCGTAAGTGTGAAACATCCTTCAACTGTTATGAGTGGACGCAGAGGACAGTGTGTCTCGTGGTTAAATGTCTAAATCTGCCTCTGTTTTCTCCTTTTCCCCCTCTCTTTTCTTACGCTTATGTGTCCTTTCCTTTTCTCGTCTCGTTCCCTTTTCCTTTCTTTCCTTTTTCTCTTCCGGTCCTTGTCTTGTCTTCTCTCCTCTTCTTCTGTCCTTTCCTTTTCTTTCCCCTCCTTTCTTTTCTGCGTTTTCTTCTTGTGTCGTTTTTCTCGTTGCCTCTTTTTTGCCCCTTGGCTTCCCTTCATTTCTCCTTCCTTCTTCTCTTTTCTTTTCCTCTTGTCTCATCTTCTCTCATCTCTTGCCCTTTTTTTGTTTCCTTTCCTTTCCTCTCCTCTCTTCTTGCCTCGTCTCCTATCCCCTCCTTTCTTTTCCTTTCCTTTCTTCCGGTCTTGTCTCCTCTCCTCCTCCTTTTGTCCTCTTTTGATTTCTTCTCCTTTGCTTTCCTCTCCCTGTCTGGTTATGTTTCCTTTCGTTCCCTTAATCTCCTTTCCCCTCCTGTCTTTTTTTATTTTTTTTTATTTCCTACCTTCCCCTCTCTCATCTCCCTTCTCTCTTTCTGTCCTCTCCTTTTACTTTCTCTCCTCCTCAGCTCTGTGTGACATGCATCCAATGAGAGCGCTCTTCCTCATCCCCAGAAATCCTGCCCCCAGACTCAAGTCGAAGAAGTGGTGAGTCACTTCGTGCTAAAACACACACACACACACACACACAGACACACACACAATCGAGCAGCCGCGCACACAGACATGCATTTCCTCTGCACCTGCTCTGTGGTTATTATCCAGTGTCAGCATCACATTGTGCCTCCTCAGCGGCGCCACATTCAGCAGTAATCCGATTTCAAAGGCGGCGTCACACACGTTGGACGTAAAGATGCAGTTTGAGGGATTAGGAATAACCTGGTTTAACGTGGAACAAGTGGTTTCTGGCACGTGTACCTTTTTAACAGGATTCAATGTTTCTTTAAGCTGTGTTCCTTGTACATGTGTTTAGAAGGGCAACACACAATCAACATTGTAATATAACATTATGTTATATACAGTTAATTAATATAATATACGTTGTTCTTCAGCACCTTCTTATATCGTACTTTTTAAAATAGATCTTTGTCTCGTATTGACATACCTGATAAAATATACATTGTGTGTACGCTTCCCATCTTTGCGCAATACTTTTATCGTAAAAATAATGCAATTTGATTTCCGGGATTTTAATAAAAAAAATATCCGTAAATGTGTTTCTCTAAATGTTGAGGAAATTCTACCACTCTTTTAAGTTATGAGCCGCTTTTTTTTTTTTCTTTTTTTTTTTAAAAGAGGGTTGAGCTGCAGTGGTTCAACTCCTCGCCTCGCTGCAGTGATGTGGACGTGACATCACTGCTGGTTGCGGTTACAGGTGCAACACGCCCCGGAGAGGGCAGCGAAACACAGCCTTTTAGCCTGGTACTAGGTTAGTCTTTAAAATCTGTGTGTGCGTGTGTCCGTCCAGGTCGAAGAAGTTCCAGTCGTTCATAGACAGCTGTCTGGTGAAGAGCCACAGTCAGAGGCCGAGCACCGAGCAGCTCCTCAAACACCCGTTCATCAGGGACCTTCCCAACGAGCGGCAGGTCCGCATCCAGCTGAAGGACCACATCGACCGCACCAAGAAGAGGAGGGGGGAGAGGGGTGAGGCTGCACCGCCCCCCACACACACACACACTGACTCAGCTGCATGAAAGGTCAGCTGGTTCCAAATCTGTGAAGGCTAAGGTGAGGTCTGTGTGTTTCCTCCAGATGAGACAGAATACGAGTACAGTGGGAGTGAGGAGGAGGATGAAGAGAGGGACGTTGGAGAGCCCAGGTACGATTACTACTACTGATAGTACTGCTGCTACTACGGCTGCTACCGTTACTGCTGTTGCAACTTATGATACTACTGCTACTACTTCTAGTTGGTTATTACCATCACTACTAACTACTGCTGCTGCTACTACTAGCACTGCTAATACTACTAATGCTATTACTGCTACTAATAGTTATTCTACTAATGCTACTTCTGCTATGCCGTTGTTACGCTGCTATGACTGCTGCTACTATACTTCTACTGCTACTGAAACTACTTCTGCTACTATACTACCTACTACTACTTATACTGCTGCTGCTGCTGTTACTGCTTCCAATAGAACACCCAAATACACTAACAATACTGCTTCTGTTATTGCTACTTTTACTGTTCCTGCTACTGCAACTCATACTACCACTGCTACTGCGAGTACTGGCACTGCTTCTGTTACTGCCACACACAACCTTTCGTATTAAAACTTTGCATTGGTGTTTAATTTATCCATGTGTTTGTCATTGATTTAAAGAAAATGATTGAAGATTTATGCTAAGTTCGATAACCACCATTACATTATTAATGAATTAAATAAATATCACAGCCACCAGCGACCTTATCTACTTCTCAAATTGTCATGATTGGTTTTCCAGCTCCATCATCAACATTCCCGGAGAGTCCACTCTGAGACGGGACTTCCTGCGCCTCCAGTTGGCCAATAAGGAGCGGTCGGAGCTGATCCGGCGTCAGCAGCTGGAGCAGCAGCAGAACGAGGAACACAAGCGCCAGCTGTTGGCTGAGAGGCAGAAACGTATCGAGGAGCAGAAAGAACAGAGGCGCCGGCTGGAGGAGGTAGCTTTTATCTGTCCAGCTGCTGCGTTGTACGAGACGCCGACAATATGTTTTTAATTCGCTAAGGTACCTTGCATATGGCTAGTTTAAAAGTGTTATTCACTCAGTCAACATACTCAAAAGACCTGCTGACCAACTTAAAAGAGGTCAGCAGGGTATTTTTTATTATCCCTAATGCCATAATGATGCAGAATGTCCACCTGTTTTGCATACCGGCACCATGCTGTGCTGTGATGGAGCACAGCAGGAGTGTGCTTTGCATATGATGGTAAAAAAAAAAAAAGTGTTTAACCTTGACGACACGATACACATTTCAGACACCGTCGCCTGCTGCTCCTTATCTAGTCCGCCCATTGTGGCTGCTTTTTCTTCCACCAATGTTTGAAACTGATCGCTTGACGCGAAAGCTACATGTCCATATCTTGGAAGTAGACACATTTCTTTTAAAGCAAAGTATTAAGAGTCAGTTGCTAGCCTCTGGGGGGGGGAGGGGTAGAAAAAACCTACTTCCTGTAGGTGCTTCACAATAAAAGTCTTCTAGCGGCTCATGGGTTAAAAGCTCGTGACGTGAAGCTGCAGCACAAAGGTTTCATAGCATGACAAAGAGGAGAGAATCAGAAGGCAATTTGACTGCCGCCCGTAATATGAATGTTAAACTACAAGCAGCAGTGACTTGTATGCTACACAGACGTGAAGTGACAAAACTACTGAAAACTGAAAGTAATGAGCCTTTTTAAAAGTGCAATTTCTTCATATCCCCCTGCCGTGACCACATGTCGACACACATCCGTTTGTTGATTGGCATGCAGTGGCACGCTAAGGCTCTGAAATATGAAATACATACACATGCCTGTGTATTTTGTGTGTGGGATTAAAAACACATTACATTCACTAGCAGGCAGATTAGAGCCAAATCACCCCTGCACCAGAATACGTTCCTTGAAAAACGTCCAGTTGAACACAAAATAAACAAGCTGGCACTCGAGTTATTGTTTATGTCGAGATCATGACCGGAAAAGCAGCAGCAGCAGCAGCGGCGGCGACAAGCTCTGTTAGTTTCTCTCCTAAACTTTCTGCCACTGTTGTCGCAGTGGTTTATTCAGAGGCTGCTGTTGACCTTACTTCATATCCTGACATACTGCCCCACACCGTACTTTACGGGTCGAATTGCGTCTTGTGGACGTGTAGTGTTAAGTTCTGGGAGTGCCCACCCGTGGTAGCCATGTATGAACACAAACGGGTAGCTCAAAGCAAGAATATCGGCGCTCTAAAGCTTGCTGTGGAAGAGGTGCATAAAGAGCAATCTGTAAGTATTTAGAAAGATAAACGGCGCACAGAACCACCGATGGAGACGTAACGTCACACGTGACCAATGAGAGTGACTGTCTGCCTGTTTTAGCCTGACGCTGTTTTCACCTCTTTAGAAAATCGCTCGATTATGAAACGACTTGTCTTCCGTGAAAAACCCATCACACCTGTGCTGTTAGCACCTCATCCAAACGCCAGGGAAACGCACCTGATGTGCACACACACACAGAGCTGAAGCGTTGTTGGGTAACATCTTCTCCACCTACAGCAACAGCGTCGGGAGCGAGAGATGAGGAAGCAGCAGGAGCGAGAACAGAGGAGGAGGTACGAAGAGATGGAGCAGCTCCGCCGAGAGGAGGAGAGGAGGCACGCAGAGCGAGAACAGGTGGGGGCACACCTGGCCAGCAGGCGTTACGTCACAGGTGTCATCCAGAGCGGCGTGGCCTATGACCGCTCACCTGCTCAGCTCACGGATCTAACCTCTGCGCTTTACCCAACTTCATAGGGGTTTCTTTTTTTTTTTACTTTCTTTCTTTCTCTTTTGGTATGATTAGTGTGAATTTGCTTACCATCCAGCACAAACAAGTGGTAGGTAAATATTAAGTATTCAAATAAAACAATCTGGCTGCCCATCTCACATGTGCAGCCAGTGTCACACTTCCGTTTGGCTTGTGACCCCTTAAAATGAAGGAATGAAGTTACCTCTCGTTGCGTAAGTCCAAAGACTGATCTCTCCATCTCATATTTTTTAGTTTAAGTCACTCTTAAGATGCACTAGAAAAATTGCAAGTCACTTTGTGTTGATTTACAGGCGTTACATGTAATATTTTAGCTACCAATTAAGTAATTAACAGTTTAATATTAGTGAAGTAGTTTCAGCGCCTCAGCACGACTTTGATAAACAAACCAGAACACCCCTACATTAGACCAGCTGGTGTTTCTCCACAGTCAGACTGCATTTCCCGTAAGCTCTAGATTTTTGCACTCCGCTCCACCCGAACACACACTTTCTACCGAACCTCCACAGATGATCGCTCTGCTTTTGCTCGGCGTACAGACCTTTTCATGTCGTATTGCTTGATAGGTTCTTTTTCTGTGTTAGGAACAATAATTCATCCATAAAAACATGACGGAGGCACCTCATCTGGTCCGGTGAAGACTGCCAGCTCAGCGTAGCACCTTTTCTAAATTGTGTGGATCCGCTGGATTATTAATAGTATGTCCCACTGACCAATCAAAACATTTTGAGTTATTCAAACTACTGCACATGTCCTGTTGTTACCCATACCGAAAGAAAAACCGACACACACAAAAAAAACGTGTTGTGTAGCAATAGCAAGTATTCTGAATCAGTTTAAAAAGTTTTTTTTTCTCTTTTATTTAAGTGCAGTAAAAGTTTGCGGTGCAGTTGGATGCAACGTTCTTAAGAGGGAAAGATGTGCAGAATGTCAGACCACATACCCCATATTATAGTAGAAAACAGGAGGAAGGGGGCTTTGCAAAGGACGGCATGACTAATAGTGCAACTCTCCCTTCACACTCTACCTTTCAGTTGTACCTTTCCACATCTTGCTCGCTGATTTCCTGCTGATCTTTAACATCATTCCTCTGACATCATAAGCGTGTCTTCTTGTTCTACTAATTACGGCCCCCTGCCGTTTCTCTCCTTTAATCTCTCCTTTTCTATTTCTGACTAGATCCCTGCTTTCACACCTCTTCAGTAAATCTACTTTTGTCTGTCCTCCTCTTTCATTTTCCTTTCTCCTATTTCCTGCTCTGCTGACGTCACTGGTTGCCTGGGCTCCGGCTTGCTTCTCACCTGCCCTGGTGCTCTCTGATTGGCCGCGTCTCATGCTGGCCCGGGTGCCGATTGGGTAGGAGTATATCCGTAGACAGCTGGAGGAGGAACAGAGGCAGCTGGAGATCCTGCAGCAGCAGCTCCTGCAGGAGCAGGCCTTACTGCTGGTAACGTCTCACACACACACACACGAACAACTTCCCTGAGTTCTTGTGTTAAAGACGACAATGACAAAAGCTTCCATGACAACAGCTCAAAGGTTGGTGACCGTGGAAACAGCACGGGTACCAGGACTCGGAGGACGTGGCGAGCGCTGGTTCCACGCCAGCCCGTTTTTGTTATTTACACACAGAAATCGTGGCGTGGCGAAGGCACTCAATACTCGGTCAATACTGAGGCGAGACAGAATCGCACATCGGCTCGTTCTTCTCCCGGAGAAAAAGTTAACAAACATCAAATCAATAAATGCACACAGCGGCGGGCGTGTAGGTCGATAGCTGACGGCCCTGAAATGACACTTTATTCGGCTTCATTGTTCGTGATGATGTCGTCAATGACATCAAACCAGACGGAGCCAGCATGCCGTCCCAAAACACCAGTGGGGGAATGTAACTAAGGGTCCACTTTATGCAACTTAGTTCTTCTACTCCACCACATCTCGGAGGCAGATATTGTAGTTTTTGCTCCGCTGCAGTCGTCTGACAGTTCTTCATCCCCTTCCTGTCCAGTGAAAACCACGTATCTCCACCTGTAGTGATTTCGAATGTTTGCGATAAGCTGAAGTGTTTCCTTCACAGACCTTATAGACCATGATGCATTGCTGTAGATTAAACTACCCAACAGGACATACAGCAGCTCAACATTAAACATCTGCAGCAGAGAAATGCAACACACACATTAATGCAGCGGCGATATTAATCCAGACACACCTGGTCTGACAGGGAACATTTTACTGCACAGTGAGTTTACGTCTGATACTTTAAGTCCATGTTTCTGATAACACTTACATGCTTTTACTTAAGTAAGGTTTTGAATGCAGAACTTTTACGTGTAGTTTTGTCCAGCTTTATCCATCCGGGTTTCACCAGCAGCCTGTTTCTGAAAGGACGTGGGCCACGCCGCTCCGATAAATGCCAGACGTCTGACATGACGAGACGCTGGGAGAAACCTGCAGGGGCAGTTTCAAACGGGGCTTCCGGGCTGATCAGCTGGTCAGGTTTGGCTGCAAAATGAGAACTTGTGGAAACTTCTCATAGGACTTAAAACAAACAAACTATTGCCCTCTAAAATAATAGATATGTGGGGTTGCAGATATATACATGATCGCCAGACAAATTGTTTTATTTTATATTGGATGACCAGTCCTTTTTGCCTACTGTCCATATGATGAAGCCTCCTGTCAAACCACAGTCTAGACAGTTGTTTTTTGTTTGTTTTTGTATGTTTCGCTCAGTAATTGATTTTTTTTTTTTTCTGTCTTGGCTTTATCAATAAATTATTGTTTAAAGGCAGTAATGTCTCCAACGCTGAATCAGTGCAGTGGGTCACCGTGCATCATAGAGCTGCCAACACTAAAAGCATTTCATCAGTCTGGTTACGATTTAGTGTCCAATAACTTAGCTTCAGTTTCTTCCGTTTTGGCTTTCAAAAACCCTTTTTTATTAGTAAAGAGTCGTTATGTCGGAAAAACATCTAACTCAAAGCTTAAATGTTACGTTTTCTTGTCCAGAATAGATGTGTGGTCTTTGGGAACAAAGCTCTTTGTCTATTAACATGACTGTAATAATACACACGAAGGCGTCCTGAAAAAAGGTAATAATGGACAAGGCAAAGAGCTGCAATAAAAGGGTGTCCTAAAAGGGACACATGAATCATAAACTGTGTATTTATTTTGGTAAACTGTGCTAACTAATGTTTATCAGGCAGCATTTGAAACATAGACATGACTCTCTGTTTAAATATTCTTAACAAGTAGATTTAAGATAAAATGTAATTTCAGCACCCAAAATGTGCTTCGCTCTCACGGCAAAGGTCAGTCACATTTAAATTTTGGAGCGAGACGTTCCCATGCTCTTGGACATGTACTCCTTGCTTATTTAGCGTCAGTTTACCCCCCCCCCCTCGATTACCCAGCTGTCCTTCCTCTGTTCTCTTCTGATGTGCAGGAGTACAAGAGGAAGCAGATTGAGGAGCAGCGGCAGGCCGAGCGGCTGCAGAGGCAGCTGCAGCAGGAGCGGGCGTACCTGGTGTCGCTGCAGCAGCAGCAGCAGCAGGAGCCGCCGCGCCCGCCGCAGGACAAGAAGCAGCTGTACCACTACAAAGACCAGGCGCCCGGCACCAACGACAAGCCCGCCTGGGCCAAAGAGGTAGCCCGCACGGCGCACAGACAGCATTTATTTTACACCTGACGCCTGAAAAACTGCAGCGAGACTATTCCAACACGTAGCAGTTTGTTTCAGTACATTTCTGGACTCGAGTCGTTTTTCTGGGCCTCATCGTAGTAATGTCTGGTTTTAGGACCCGTTTCTAGAATGTTCTTGAGACAAATTGACTTGTATTGGACGAGTTGACTTGAAATACACTCACTGCGCTGCATAGTGTAAGAAATTATGAATATTCATCTGTAGATAAAAATGACCTGATCAGGTGAAGATTTCTGTGCAGATTAATTGTTCAAATTGTTATTGCAGTTATTTGCAATAAGGCATAAAAACAAGGAATTTAACAATAACCCAAATAAGTGGCATATTAAGAATCTTAACCAAAGCCATGTTTGAAATTAGAAACAAAATAAAGAATAATGCAAATGTGCGTAGTGATCTTTCAGTCACTTGATAAATAAAGTTTTAAAAAAACCATGACTTGTCAAACATGTCATGGTCCAAAGAGTGGATAAGGAATGAGTGTGTGTTGGTGTGGTGCTTTTTGCCAAGGTGGGGAGAGAATGCATGTGAGCACAAGACTACACCCACCGAGCAGCTCGTGGGTAACACAACACCCGTCCCCCGACAGCAGTTCAGCCACAGTGACAGAACGGAGTCGGTTGTAAAGGGGCAGCTTTCCTTCATGGGGACACGAACGCGCCCTGACTAGCCGGCGTGAGAGGCAGGTTCGAGCTCGCCGGAGGTGAACCGTGCGTCTGTTTTATGCTGTCTTTGCAGAGTTTTCTGGCCCCCAGGTGTCATCTGTGCTTGACCTGCCGACGAGTCTGTCTCTCACCTGTGATGATGCTTTCTGATGTTTGTTGTGTTTTTTTTTTTTGTTTTGTTTTAGGTGCAGCAACAGGACAATCATTTATGTGCTGTGGAATTCCTCTTGTGGGGTTTTCGTGTTGATACTTTTGCCAAATGTGGAGTTTCATTCCAAAAATGTTTTAAAGATGTTAAAGAGTGATGCTCTTATCAAAGTTGTGTGAGTACAGTAGCCCTTGTGAGGTAATAAACCGCCTTAAGGCCTTTGCTTAAGGAGAATCACATACTGTAGTGATATATTATGATGAAGAACATAAAGTATAAAAGTAGCTCGAGAGCTGACGAAGCATTTTGGAATGAAACTCTTTTTAGGTCTTGTTTGCTCTTCGTCGTGCATTCATGGAGGCTTTGCATTTGCATTACAAATCCCCTTGCAGCCACGGCCCCAGTGCCGACACGGAAGTCCACTTCTGAAAGGGCCCCTAATCTAGAAAAGGAAAGACATCTGAAAGAAGTTGTCGTTTGGCTGTAAATTACTTGACGCAGCAGAAGTATGCCACTGTTTTTTTTTGTCAAACGTAAGTAGCAGTACAAAGCCATGCAGAATCCTCTAATCTAATCTCTAGTCTGTACAAAAGGGATTTTGCAAACAATTTCATACCAATTTGTCTAATCCATTCTTTTACCCAAACAAAGAAGGCAACATTTCCAGCAGCAATCTTTGTTTGGGTTAAGGAATAAAGACTCTTGTAAAATCCTCACTGGAGGAAGTATAATTTGTCTAGAAGACTTGATGCTTGTGACTTTAATAACACGATAAGTTTTGTTAAGAGACCAGCCAGGTGTTCCAACGTTTGTGATCTCAATTTTTAATAAGAATTAAAAAAAAAAAAGTGGCTTATTTCTGTGGCCTGAATGGAATCATTAATGCAGAAACATAATTGTATAACTTAATGCAAAGAGCAACGATTAGGGCGAAGACATTGGGGGCTACGGCAGTGTCATTATTTTAACACAAGCTGTCATATTTATTAGTTTTCCAGTCAAAAACAGAATAAAGTGAATTACGTCGGGTTGATTATGACCAGTTTTAGCTTTAGAAACGTTTGTGAACGTCCAACATGGCTGCTAGAGGGTGTGGTACCTCGCCCGAAGGTCCTCCCGAACGCCCGTCTTCTGTCGCTCCAGGCTGAGCGCCGTGCCCGTGCCCGTTTCCTCTGCTCCTTGTAAAACGCTCGCCCTTGCTCCCCAGGTGATGCGTCGCGCTCAGAGCAACTCGCCCCGCATCCCTCCCAAGAAATACCACTCCTTCAACGAGAAGCGCGACGTTAACCTCGACAACCTCCTCTTGCTGCCCGGTTACAAACCCCGGCGCCCCCGCCCCCCGTCCTACCCCGACCACGTCAGTCCCTCAAGGGATCACCTCCACGTGCCTCAAATCCGTGTCACATGTGTCCCTGACTTCTCGGAGCCAGTGACGCGCCGGCGGAGCCCCGACAGGAGCCCCGACTCCAGAGGCCGGACCCCCGCCCGCCGGGTCAGTCGGAGGATGAACAGACTCTTTACTCCTCACTATCTCCCTCTTCTTTTTGACCCTGCAGTCTATCCAGGCTGACTTACTAACCTTGGCCGGTGGAATGATTTCCCCTTTAATCACGCTTAACATTTTCATTTCCCTAACCAGGTCGACTGGCACGCATTAACGTCGGGCTGGCGGCAGAAATGATCACGTGGACTCTTATTATTTTTTTTTATTTCTCACCACCCTTTCATCTCACGGTTTCTCACAGGGATCTTTTGATTCATTTCCTCTTGGATTGTTACGGTCAGTGCTTGCAGCCAGTTTCTTTCCAAAACTGACACTCGCTCCCACTTCTTGTTTAATAGCGCTGAATCACATCAGGCTTCTTTTATTGAAAATTGAACAAGACTAAGAATCTCTGCGAGGCCGCACATTAGCATTTGTTGAGCTAAAGGAATCAAATTTCCTAACGATCCATCAAAGCATAGCTAGTATAGCTAAAAATATAAAGACGATTCATGTTGGTGGGGGGATCGACTGGGTGTATAACACTGAATGTTAAAACCTTTTTGGGACCAAACACATTTTGAAACCTGCATTGTTTTCATCCAGTTTAGTTCGTTTGCTAGCAGTCGTCTTCTTTCTTGCCTTGTTGGTGCATTACTGCCACCTGCTGACCAGCGAAAGCCTGGCCAGCGTGACGCCACGGGATATGAAATCGATTTCCCAGACGGGATTGTCTTTGCTTTAGGGAGCCTAAATGCTGAATTTGAGGCATCGTTGCAGTTTAGTTCCATACAAACACAACCGAGTCAATCCACATAAACGGTACGCAAGCTGTTGGAAATAAACACCCCATCTTCGTCTTCTCTTTGAATCCTTTGTCATGTTTCCGCCTCTGCACTCCAACCTTTTTAATCTTCTCCTAATCGCCTTGATGTTCAACCTTCACTTTCCATTTCACAGGTTACTGACGCTGTCTAGCTGCAGTGTCGTGGGGGGATCCTCCCTCCTCTTTTCCTGCAGTGGCTCTCAACGGTTTTGGGACCGTAATTATAAGATAAAATGAGCAATAACAGTCAAGTTAAGAGTATCTACTTGGATCTTGGCTGCTTCTTCTAACGATGACCTCAGATTTAAAAAAAAAAAAAAAAAAAAAAATTCCAAACAGGTTGAGAGCTGCTGTTTTATTCCATGTTGTGGTATGTGATGGAATCACATGTCTTTAAGCTTTAAGGTACTAACGTCAGCGACTCAGACTAACTTCAGCTTAATCTTTCAGGCTTTGTTTATGTTCATTTACTAACCACTTAAATTCCAGGTTCTTGGAGTCTTTCCTTTTGATTTATCTGTCCTTTACGTGGATGTTGAATGTGTTTTGTTTTTTTTTACCTGTTGAATCTTTTTGGGTGAGTTTAAAATCCCCACGTTGTGTTAAACGTAAGCTCAGCAAAGTCACACCAGTGTGTGTTTTTTCTAAAGGAGACGTGAGTGTGGAAAATGCAGGTCAAAGATCCATATTTGAACTCTGCCTGTTTAACTTATCGCCATAAATGAAGGCCAAAAGCACACACAGTCGCATGTGAACACCCCTCCCCAGTGTGTGTACACACACACACACATTTAGGGCAGATCTCCAGGCCTGCCCTCTGGTGGCAGCTGGTGGACTGATTTAGGGCAGCTGTAGCTATATCAGTCTCTCTCCCTCTGGACACCAAGCACGTTAACACACACACACTCTGTGCAGATAGGTCTACCCTCACCTCAGCCTCCCAGGATTGCCCTCGCAGCTTCAGAGGAAGTAATGTTTCCATCACGCGCAGACACAATGTTCCACTCTAAAAACAGATCACCACCGTTTAGAAAGAAAACAGTCCCTTTTTCATAAAATGATTGTAGGCACGAAAGTACAACCCACTACGTGAACCTCTCGCTCAATGGCTTTAACGCATGTAACCATGGAGACCTTTACTACAAGGCACCAACTAATGAGGCTACCTTTTCAACTCTGTCGGTAGCACTTCTATTGAAATTTCCTGTGACTCTGTCTTTTGAAGTTTAAAACCCCTCTGATTAGCAAACCCTTTATTCCAACATCATTCCATTCCTGTTCTCATTATTAATAAAACAAATAAGAAATTAGTTTCCTTCTCCAACCTGGCGTTGTCAGGTAGTTTATATGGTTGTCAAGTGCATTTAGCTGCAGTACGGGCCAGGCCAGCATTATAATATCCACCCAGTGAGCATCTGCAGATCGTAAGGAATCAGAGGTCTGTTAAAACTAAGCTGAATGTGGTTGGAAAGTGAGGTGTTTTTTTTTGTTTTGTTTTTTAGCGATCACGTTTGCACATAAAGCGTTTCTTGCGCTATTTTAAAATGGAGGCCGGCTACCTGGTCCGAAAAACAAAGACCACCTCTGCTAAGATCATAAAATTCATGAGACAAGATGCATCGAGACCTCTGGATGTTTTACCAGAGCAGAGGGAGGAGCTGGACACCAACACTCTGTTAATAATACTGTATTTCAAGTCGGTTTGATTTATTTAGCCCAATATCACAATTTGCCTCAAAGGGCTTTACAATCTGTACGACATGCGACACCCTCTGTCCTTAGACGCTCGGTTCGAATAAGCAAAAACTCCCCACAAAAACCCTTTTAACAGGGGGGGAAAATGGAAGAAATCAAATGCCTTTTGACCTGCAAATGACCAAAACCAAATTACACTTACGTTTAGTCGTTTAGCTTCTATCCAAAGCGACTTACATATGAGGAAGACGATGGAAGCAATTCTAACACAAGTTAACAAAGTGCATTTAAAAAAACAAAACAAAAAAAAACAAACTAGCCTGTTAAAGCCCAGCACAGTATACAAAGCTAAGCTAAACTCTTACTGGGCGCTGATCTGGAACACTGACGGCTAGAAAATGTCTGAGACTTTGCACATTGTGGGAGTTAGCTAAAGTTAGCACTCGTCAAGACTGTAGTCTGTGATGCAGTCGCGCAGACTTTTTTTTTATCATTTCTAACATGAAAAGCAGAGAGGAGTAAATAGAACTCAATCTTGAAATATTATTTAAAAAGTGTATTTAATTCTGCATTTTCCGTGCGCGAGATGGACGATGTGAAAACATCCCGTTCACGCCACACAAAAAAAGCCCCTACCTCATGCAGTAAAGAATAACCTTTTTATCGATACGAACGTCCGCAACCGGAAATACAGGACTCTTATTAACCTCACACATCTGGGTGAAGTGGTGCCTTGTCACACAACACAAGTAGAAGACAGGTGAAATCAAACCCGTCCGTGAAACAGCACAGCGGTTTGTAGCGAATCGGTTTAAACACGGTGCACACACCCCACTGCATGCTGTGAGTGACTGTTGTCTGTGTGTGTGTGTGTGTGTGTGTGTGTGTCAGGTGGAGGAGCATTGTAAGATGAACAGACAGCAGACTTCTCCTCCGTTGCAGCATAAAGTCTCCAACCGGATCTCGGACCCGTCGCTGCCGCCGCGCTCCGAGTCCTTCAGCAGCGGAGGCATCCAGCAGGCCCGGACCCCGCCGATACACCGCGCCATCGAACCACAGGTGTGTGTCCTACGTGTGTGTGTGTGTTAGCACGTGACACAAACCTTCATCCCTCAGGGTGCGATCGCACTTGGCGTTTGGTTTCTTCCAAGCCTGAGGCTGCGCGGTACTCTGGCACAGGTGCACGGAGGGAGTCACTGCTCTAGTGTTAATTTTCTCACCTTTTTTTAATTTAGCCTTAGTCTTGAGCCAAATGCCCTTGTTAGTTTTAGTCCTTCACATATCTGTTTTTGTCAGTAAAGTTTTAGTCGACTAAAAGTCTCGTCATTTTAGTCTAGTTTTAGTCAAAAGAAAACTCGATATATCTTTAGTCAAGTTAAAACGTTGTTGTCTTTTTTTAAAATAAATGATTTCTGATAACCATTTCAGTCTAATAGTGTTTCACACATCCTAAATATTGGTTAAATGTCATATACACTTGTTGAATGCAACTTAATGCAAGTTATAATGGTATTGCACACACCGTTAATGATGATATATGGCGCAATATTAAATGTAATTGTTAAACTTTCCTTACATAGAAATGAGCTTTTATGCCTAATATATACATTTTTATTATGATGTGAAGGCCCACACACGCATGTGGCAAAATAAGTTACATAACATATATATATATATATATATATATATATATATATATATAACCTGCATAATGTATGTGCCACAACACAATAGCTGACTGGCTGATTTACATTATTTGTCCTTGGGGCTTCCTGTCAGTTATAATGACACATTCTGACTTTTTGTCAATATCACTGTACGTAGAATGCGACCAGATATCGAGCCTCTTCCTTCTGCCCAGCGTGTCGCCGTCGCTCGTGTTCTTGCTCCATGCGTGTAGCTTCGTGTTGCAGCCACGGGCCGGCAGCAGCAGGAATATCAGACCTGCACTTGAGCAACAGCGCAAACTCATTTTGAAGGCTCGACAGCTGAATATTCTGTCCTCTTGATGAAAAAGTAGAGACGATCGTAGACGAAAAATTAAGAGAGATTTTATCTTCGTTTTTATTTTAGGCAAAACGTTTTAGTCTCGTCTTTTGTCGTCAACAATAATGCATGTTAAGTTAGTCTTAGTCAGCGTTCCGCCGCTGATGTTGGGATTGCAGCTCCACTTTTCTTTTTCTTTTTTTTTGCTCTGTTGGCTTCATCAGACCTGGATGCGAAGCAGCGGAGATGAAAGCGAGCCCCACCAAGTCAGCGCTTGTGGCACTCTATTGGAAAAACAGTAGTGTCCTGTTCAGTTTGGGAGCAGGTTTCTTCCCCAAGTGAAGGAGTTAAGTGTCTCGAGAGCGTCGCTAATGACAATGAAAGATGAAGGAGGAGATTCCTGGAGCAGTGTTGGAGAGGATGTGGGTGTTGTACCAGCCTGTCGTGGTAAAAACGGAGCTGAGTAAAGCTTTTGGTTGAACTATACTGTCCTCCCAGCACGAATCTCCTTTTCAGAGTTTGTGATTGATGAATTTGGAAATGAGATGTGATTGCCCTGTGGATTTCACCTGGCTGCAGTGAACTGAGGAGGCAGGGGCTCTTATGGACGCGACATTTACAGGTAGACAATGGAAGCAATTATTAACAACACAAGGCAACAAAATGCGTAAGTGTGAAACCTCGCTCCCGTAGTTTTTCTCAGGTATTTGTCATTTAATCAGACGCGAAGAAGCCATTGGACATGAGCTTTTTTCAGGCGGCTTTACAGGCAGAAGGAACGCTGGGCTTCGTGACGTTAATATTCGTCCACGTCGCGTTTTCACCCCATTAACAAACACACACAGGCGTTCTCTTGCTGGAGGGCAGAGACTTGTATTTTCCGGGTTGTTAGCGGAAATGTCATTGTTGTCACCGGGACAAAGTAACTGAACCGAAGGCGCAAACGCTCCAGTCCTTGAACATGACACCCTGAGGCATGCTCCTTCTTTCTCCCCTCATTTCCCCCTCCTCTCTCTCTCTCTCTCCTCCTCGCCACTCCTCCTGACTCGCATCCCTCATCCTGATCACACTGTGTGAACGCAAATCCTGATCCTGCTCTTCCTTCTCAACCCTGCCCGTTTCCTGCTTGCGTGTGTGTGTGTGTCCAGATGGCCCACCTGGTGCAGGTGAAGAGTCACGGTCTGTCAGGCTCCCAGTCTCTGTACGACCCCCACGGCGTGTCCTCCTCCTCGGCGTCGCCCTCCCCCTCCCGGCCTCCCATGCCCCGGCAGAACTCCGACCCCACCTCCGACACCCCTCCTCCCCCGCCCCTCTCCCGCCTGGCGCCCCCCCTCGACAAGCTGGACCGCAGCTCCTGGCTGCGGCAGGACGACGACATGCCCCCCAAGGTCTCTGCATGCCACGACCTGTGTGTTTTTGTCCGAGTGTGCGTGGGTTAACTGTGGCTGGAAACTTTTTCTTTGTCTAAATTCTGTTTTTGTTTTCTTGTCTGTCTGTGCTTAGTTTCCGCATCTGTTGCAGTCTCTCCTGATAGCTGCTGTGTTTTGTATTATTTCTAGAACAGGTGATGTGCTGTCATCTGATTTTTATTGATTTTAATCTCAAAGGCCACCAACTGCAATAAAGTAAAAGAAATTCTAATAATGGACAAAAGATTTTTGATTAAAACCGTTCTATTTGTACTAAAAAAGTACGCCTTTTCTGAGGGGATACGTTACTAAAGTTGTGGCCTGTATAGCTCAGAGTAGAGTTTAGTTTCATGGTGAAATGTCTCGTGTTCCAACTAAATATGTCTGATGTATGAGGGTGTGTTCAGATCAAATGCAAAGTTTTGCCCGGCTTTAGTTGCACAAATACGACAGCAGGACTGCCAGTTTTTTTCCTCTGTGTTTATTTGCCACAAACCGCCAATACACCGACTGTACAGGCGTTAGCTGTAGCTTTTAAGACATTTCTGTTGTTTTCCTCGTGTCTCTGCACTTTCATGGATTCAGTTAAAAATTTAACTCGCACGGACACGTTTTGGCTTCAGATTGCAGTAACTACAGCTTCCACTCACATCTCTGTACATCCTTCTGCTGCATCTGGAAAATTTAATTTGTTCGTCTGAACACCCCTTTAAAAAAACAACGGGTCAGCCTAAGAAATAATAACAGAAAAGTTATGCCGGATTACTATGAACATTTTTGTTCAAGTTGAGGGCCATTTCCCTCTTTTTGCTGTGAGGGAAAAACATTAAGAAAAGAGGGCAGCTTTAATTGTTTGACTGTGATTGGGAACCCAGTGCAGGTCAGAGGAAACGTAAAACTGCTTCCAAATGATCTAATTCCCAACAGTACACGTCCCTGCACTCAAATCGAGAAAGTGACAGCTCAGAAAACAGCTCGGCACATGTTCACCACCTCGTTCAGTCTAAAATACTGGACACCACAGGTTCAGGGGTCCTTAAAGTGTCAGGTAGGATTGTGAGGAGTTTTTACTTTGATTTCATTTATTTAAAGTCACAACAGCTAGAGCTTGATGTGATATGATGTAGCGCTCCGTTCCCCTCTGATGTAAAACCACGTGGGAGGTCCTGACCCAGACAGTTCTGTTGTGTGTGTGTGTGTCCCAGGTTCCTCAGAGGACGACCTCCATCTCTCCTGCTTTGGTCAGGAAGCACTCTCCTGGAAATGGACCTGGCCTGGGACCTCGGGCTGGAGCTCACCTCATACGGGCCAGGTACATGCGCGCACACACACACACACACACACAGTGTATATAAATGTGTGTCTGGTCAACTTTTTTGCCTCGAAATAGTACACGAGTCCCTGTTATCTGAAGCTGTAAAGCTGTACAGCTTTTCTTAACCAGTCACGGAACTGAAATCAGATTCAATCCACTTCTTTTCCCCCCGCTGCCAAATCTGTCACATGGCCAGACAACAAGTTATCAAAACTTTGTCCAATAGGTGAACTCCTTGTGAGTCATGTGACTTTTGTTTACAACCCTGGCTATCTTGAAACCTGCAAATACGCATCAACTTTGGGGTTTTGTAATGGAATTCAATAATTATCGAAATGAGCCGGTTTAATTGTTTTCATATTTTTATATTAGATCTTTCTTTTTTATTATACACATGCATACACACTGATGGCGCACGCACACACACACACACACACATACAGCTCTGGTGTGATGGGGTGTTTTTTTTTTTTTTTTAAAGTTCAGAGCAGGAATTCAACAGTTTCACCGCATGAATGAACAGCGCTGTGTTTGTGTTGCCGTAGCAACCCCGACCTGCGGCGCACCGACGTTTCCATGGAGACGCCCCTGAAGAGGGCGAGCAGCGGCAGCTCCTCCAGCTCCAGCACCCCCAGCTCCCAGGGAGGCTCCAACGAACGAGGTGCGCGCGCGCACACACACACACACACACACTATTGTACTTCTATACTTGTGAGGGCCCTCATTCATATGATGCTTCCCTAGTCCCTAAGCATTACTTTAAATTTAGTTAGGAAATAAAAAGGGACTTACTATAAATGATTACAACCTTTTAATAGCAACAAGCTAGATGGCATCAATTTTCCAAAGTTGTCCTTAATTTCCCCTGAATACCCACTCTTTCCCAAAATGTATTTTCCAAAATTGTCCTCCAAACGATTCTTAACGCCTGAAAAGTGTCCTCACTCCTCGGTGTGTGTGTGTTCAGGTAATTCAGCCATTAAGACTGAGGGCTCGACTCTTTCTTCCCACGAGACCAAAGATGACAGCAGAGAGGTGACGCGACCCAGCAGGCCTGCAGTGAGTACACACACACGTAAACACATGCGTTTCTACAGCTATACTTGTGAGGACTTTCATTGACATAATGCATTCCCCAGCCCCTTACCCTAACCTTGACCACCACAATTAAGTGCCTAACCCCAACCTTTACCCTTACCCTTACCCTAACCCTAATTCTAACCCTGACCCTAAAACCAAGTCTGAACCCTCAAACAGCCCTTTGAAGGTGTCTTGAAAAGTGAGGACCGGCCAAAATGTCCTCACTTTCCAAAAATGTCGTCACTCCCAAGGTCTAAAACGCAAACTGGTCCTCACAAAGATGGCTGTACAAGGGCACACACACACACAATGGATCATAAGGACAAACATACAGACAGACAGCTGTGCCTCAGACAGAAACTTGAGTGTATTGAAACAGTGTGTATAATTAAAAACAGAGTTCAGTTGGTTGGAGAACAGGTAAACACACACTCACTCTTCGCTCTGAACTAACCAGGTTGCTGTTCGTTCTCGCTCTCTTCCTCTCTCTCCGCTCATCCTCTCCTCCATCCCTCCTTTCATCGCCCTTCAGAGCTATAAGAAAGCCGTAGACGAGGTCAGTGACGTTTCTCCTGCTTCACCCCTCCTCCCGTCCGTCCTCACCCCATCTCTCCCGCCCCTCGGTGAAATCTCCGTCTCTCCTGCCCCGTGCGCTCACCTGTCCGGTCACACAGTTCAGCGGTTTCCTGGGCAGGTGTGCGATGCCACAGGAGTCGGATTTCATCATCCTCACGTCTTTTTAAAAGTTTCGCAAAAGCATTAAAAGTAGATTTTTCAATCCCGACATGAATCAATTAAAAATAACCTACTTCGGCAGTCGCTGTTACCCAACAGTGCGGGGGGGGGGTTAAGGCCGTTTTTGGACAGACTGCATTGAAAGAACGCAGCCCCGTTATTTATTTTAATCAAACCACTACATTAGCACAGCGGGGATGCCGACGCGAAGGGTTTTAGCCAAAACAAAACAATTTCGCAAAATAATTACTTGGGTCAGATTTTTGCAAGCACGCATTCCTAAATAATGATGAAACATTGCTGCGGTGATAACTTTCCAGAGTTGTACAGGGATGGGGCTGTTGTTGACGGCTTATCAGTCACTGTTGGATTCCTCCTTTCAGCCCACCGTTGTGTACATCCTCCTACTTCCTGTTGTCACGTCACACATCTCTGCTGTCCACAGTCACGCGCTCTCTCTTTCTCTTTCATTTCATCTCTTCTCTCTCTCTGTCATCAGGAGGAGTTGGTAAGATAACCCCCCACCCCCTTTAGCCACAGCTGCCCCACCTTGTCCTCTTCCTGTCACTTACCCCTCTCACATGCACAACCCTTTTTTTGTGCCGTAAACAGCGAGATACCACAGAGGCTAAATTTAAAGGCACAAGTCCCCTAACC
>CM022493.1:6093310-6106531 GCA_011952105.1 Coreoperca whiteheadi | reverse complement strand
CCCCCCCCCCCACCCCGCTCTGAGGCATGATGGCATCTGTACTCTGACCCCCCCCTCCTCTTCTCTCTGCACTGTCCTGCCGCTCGCTGCCCTCCCCACTATGGACGCTCAGTAATGTGGCTTGCATTGTGCCACAAATAGTAAAAAATAAAATTTCCCTCTTCATTGATCTCTTCTGCTTGGATTTAAAAGCTGCATATATGCTGATACTATGTAATGTCTTCAGGGTATACTCGCAAAACAAGACTCAGGAGAAGGGAGTTGCTCCTGCTCTTAAACCTGTACGCGGGCTCCCAACCTTTTAGAAAGAAATGTCATTTCCGAGTGCTATTTTATAAATAACGTAGACGTTCCGACCTGCTTGAAGTTGCGTTTAGCTTCACACTGATGGAAACGTCCACTGCTTTGAATCTAAATTAAAATTGAAAAGTTTTCAACCAAACTTTTCTTATCACTTATTATTTTTTTGTCTATATATATTTGTATTTCACTTAATATTGTGTTGATATTTGTTAATTTTTACTATAAATACCGTAACATTTTTGTAATTAATTTATAAATACTATAAAAACACTAATACCTCTTCCTTGTCTTTAAAAAGCCTTGGGCGATTTTTAATATTATTACTTATTTAAACATTTAGAGGTCTCCAGGTCAATTCTTACATTCCACACCACACTTTTTTATTTTCAGAACGCGGCTACATCCTTCTAAAGTCGACTTCCTACTCGTTCTTTCTGTGCCCGTTTATAGTTTTGGAGTTGGTGTTTAATGAGCTCCATATGTTTCCTCCGTTTAGATTTGAACTTGATGAGAAAGATGCTCTTAGAGAACGCTCAATCTGGCCTCCTGTAGCCTGCAGGGACCCCGGACTTACTGTTGTGGTCTCTGCCACCACCGACCGAGAGGTTCATCTCATGTTGCTCTGGCCTCCCATGTTGTTGAGTGGCTGTTTTATGGTTTGTACGTTGCACAGTGTGGCAACGCAGTAAACCGTCTGACGGCATCAGCTGTAACTGTAACGTCATGTTATTTGCTTTTAACGGTAAAAGACTTTTTCGTAATCAACACTTTACTCGGCGAATTAAACACGTTGTGTGCTGTATGATGTCTTTATGAAATGTAATGAAATCTTACGTCCCACTAGACGGTTGGGTTCCCATAGTGATACATCCTTCGACCAGACCTCTTTCACAGCTGTCACTGGGACAAAATTAGATATTTATGCTACAAACAGCTTCCAAACGTGGACTAATCTCTTAACACGTTTAATGTAGAACAGCCAAAGGATATTTTTTAGCTTTTCTTCATAAATTAAACCCCCAAACAAAACATGAGAATTGGTTTGTGACCCCTCTTGGTGGTTTTCCTGTCCTCCAGGACCTGACCGCTCTGGCCAAGGAGCTCCGAGAGCTGCGACAGGGGGAGGAGACCAGCCGCCCGCCGGTCAAAGTGACGGACTACTCGTCGTCCAGTGACGACTCTCACAGCAGCGAGGATGAGGAGGGGGAGGGCGGGCCTAATGACGGCACGGTGGCCGTCAGTGATATACCACGCATTATGTGAGTAGATCACCAAGTTTCTCTCTGGCCAAAGGAAGGAGTTGCACGTTAACACGTAAAACATTCGCTCAGGGGCCACTTTATTAGGTACACCTGTACAAAAGCCCTGCCATAACCTCTGCCTTTACGAAGCTCATAATGTTCAGTTGTTGGGGACTTTGTCGGAAATTTGGAAATGTATTACTGCGCTGGTCAGAATATTAGAAACCCCTCTGACTATAATGCAGTCCAGTACAACACCACCACTAACTTTGACCTCAATGCTAAAACATAAATTAATTAACACCTTTATGACGGCTTCAAGTAAAACATCTCGAAAGTCGACTTTATGGTGTTGTATTGCATTAGATTATGCAGGTGTGCCTATTAAAGTGGCCACTGAGTGTAGCTCTGCTGCTTAGCATTTTGCCCAAGCACCGTATTCTGTGTGATAGCTGACTTTAAAGGCACTGTAATCAATATTTTACGTTAGCAATGGATCAAATTTCTATATATTATGTGAAACGTGTTGCTCGTTGTCGCCTATTGTACCTTTTTTATTTCAGGCTGAATTTGTACAAATTTGTACCTTTTTAATACTTTAAGTATTGATGGCAGAAGTTTCATGCCTGGTCCCATATGAGCCTGTGAAAGTACGTCTCTGAAAAATGGACTTTATGGTACAGAAATGTACCCTTGCTGCACTACCTGACACGATTTTGGACAAACACTTTTCCCTTTATGGGAGCACTTTCGACAACATTACATTACAAAAAAAACCCTGTATTTTTACATACAGTGAAGGTTTACGTAACATTTAAGGTTTATATTTCGTTTGCTAAATAAAATTAATCGAATGAATATCAGAAATAATAGTGCATTGGATAAACAGCAGGAAAGCATATTTAAAAAGAATCTTGAGTAAAAAAAATGAAATACAATGAAAGTGTTGACTTCTCTACTTTCAGGCCAGCAGCAAGTCAAGGTACCAACGAGCCCTTTGGCATGATGGGAGGTCACGACGACGCGTATGGAAACAGCTCCCAGGACAGCACCCTGATGATGCACGAGGTGAGCCGCCCCTCAGTTCTGACCTTTGACCTGGGGCCTCGCGGACGCCACAGAATCTGACGCTCAGTCGCCAGCTTCCTTTTTTTTTTTTTTTTGGAGACTCGGGGTGCGATCGCTCATCTTGTGCGTATTTTTGCCCACAAATTCCCCCCCGATATTTGAAATAAACAACTCAAAAATCGGATGATATGATCTAAAATCGAAGTATATCTCGGTAAATTCCCACATTTTGATAACGATAAATGTAACAATAAGCATTTTTTTCAGACCTCAGTAAATGTGATTTTCTTTCTCGTGCTCGCTCACTTTGGAAGTGTTTGTCTGGGTGAACCACAGCCTGGACTTTGGGCTGGTTGGTTGGTTGGACGTCAGTAGTTAGTATTTTGGGATTCAGACTATTTTTTTGTTTAAAACTGTGATGAGAGTAAATTGAAGTCAGAAAGAGATTCACAATGTCTGTAATTAAATACGGGTGGTTTATTGTCCACTGATTCAGTTTGATTGATTGTGCAGTACAGTAGACTCCTGCAACTAATGATTATTTCCATTATTAGTCTGCTGATTGTCTTCTTTATTAATCAATTCATTGTTTAGTCTGTAAAATGTCAGAAAAAAGCCCGAGTTGATATTTATTAAAACTTTGACTTTGACAAGCAATCAAAAAACCCTAAAGATATTTATTTTTCTGTCATAAAAGATTAAGAAAACCAGCAAATATTCACATTCGAGAAGCCGGAACCGGAGAATTTTTGACCTTTCTGCTTTAAAAAAAAAAATAAAAAAAATAATGACTTAATGATAATTTGACTAATGATTAATCGATTACCAAAATTCTTGCCAATTCATTTTCTGTCATCGACGTATCAATATAACAGAATAATCATCTCCGCTCCATGTGCGTTCATGTGTGCAACATTTTTGTTATCGTACATGTTGTATCTTGTTGTTACCAGAGTGGAAGGTTTTAGTGTCTTTGTTTGAGAAGCTTTTCCAGCCGAACAGGAAAAATATGTGGAAACGCTGAATGCATTTTGGGGGAAATTTGTTGGCAAGAAAATGATCAAAAGCCAAATAACCAAAAGATCAACAGAAAATATTGACTTCAGGCTGCTTGAATCCAAAAGGTACTTGCATCAGTGTCAAGAAGACGTATTGGTCTGTATGGAGGAGTGCTCTCCTCTGCTGAAAGCCTCTGGGTTCAGTACCGCCCCCCCTTGTAAAAATCAACACACACAGCAGGGTTCAACGTCCTGCCTCCGTCACCTGACCTGTCAATCACAGCCTCGCTGCGCAGTAGCCCGCCCCTCTCTCTCTCTTTTTCCAGAAGCATAGGGAACGGAGGCGGAGCTCTGCCGCCAGCAACGGTTTCCCCGGAAACGCTTATCTGTTCCCTGCCAACGCCAACCTCCCTGATTTGGTGCAGCAAAGCGCCTCCCCTCTGGCCTCCCCTGGCGACGCCTCTGGGGCCCAAGTAGGTGGAGCGGCACCCAGCTGTCGGCCCCCGAAAACCCCCACACCCGATCCCGACAGACCCTGTTTCCCTGCTCACCCCCCGTCACACCCCACCTGCCCGCAAACCTGCCACCAACTACCCGTTTGGTCCTTTATCAGGATGGGAAATTACCAGCAGCCACCAAACACACGCCAGTAAACTAAATCGAAGACAGCATTTGGTGGGTTTTGAGGTTGAAGTGGGAGCAGGGATTGTGGCCTGTGGACAAAAATAATAAAATGTACCAATATCAGCAAATAATTGATTTTGAGATGTTAGTGTTGATTTAAACAAACAAGAGCGTTGCTGTCTCCATCTCCTCAGATTCTCTTTGCAACTGGTTTAATTGCAACTACGAAATCTCGACCTCCGGGCTGGGACTAATTGTTACAGGGTAATCAGCGTTTCCCCCCACGCTGAGAATTAATTTCTGCGTGCTTCTTGAGAGATTGCTTGAAAAACCAATTAATGACAGAAGTTACTAAGTCGACAGTTTCCATTTCAATGCAGGATTTTAAAGGAAGACATAAAGGTGGTGGGCTCCCCGAAAAAAAATGTATATGTGGAAACACTGGATAAACATTTTTGATTAACTACAGAACATGAAATATAATGACCAATTTCGATTAACCAAAGTCACTGGTTTCGACCAAATTATTCTGTGAAGCACAACCAGACAATGTGCTGTTTAACTACTTATTAATGACTAAAACAATTAATAAAGTAGGAAAATGTCAATTTCATCAATCAACTTATCACCCAATTGACTAGTCCTTTTACTGCTCTCCTCAGCCTCATCTTATATTTACCTCCTTGCATCACAGAGCAACGGGGTTTATAGGAAATGAGAGTCTAAGCATGAAAATCAGAAATGACAACACGTGGCACCTTTTAATTTCCTGCCCTGTTCTATTTAGCTCCGTCCCGCTGTGGCTCCAGTGTCCCCCCCCCCCCCCACACACACACACAGATGGAAAAAACTGGATTTCTCCCCACCCTGCTGCACTCGCTCGGCCCCCTCTCTTTCTCCCTCCCTCCCCCTCTGAGCACGTGACGCAGGTGGCTGACAGAATAAAGGAAACGCTGAGAGTTGACGGAAGACAAACAACAGAAACAAACTTTGTTGAAGCCGTGTGTCCCCAGACTGTTGTAGAACACGGAGCTTCAAAGATGTTTTTGTGGCTCACCCTGACCAAAAGGGAAAAAAAAATACGCCTTCACTGAACACACGGTTTCCTTTATTTAAACGGTTGCCTGTTTCATTCAGTTCCCCCAAGACTAGCAAACCATCACGCAAACCTGTGACTGACCGCACCTGTGTTTCTGTGATCTGCAGTACGGGATGGGAAGCGGCGGGGGCTCCAAGGCTTCCTTCACACCGTTCGTCGATCCGAGGGTGTACGGGACCTCCCCGACCGACGACGACGATAACCTCTCTGCCTCAGGTGCGCTTCCTCGCGTTGGCCACAGCGTCGTACCTGGCGCTTGGAACCCCCTGGAGCGGTCACAGTATGAATCTTGGGGGGGATCTTGAGATCTGCAAAGCAATTTTTATTTCTCTGATTTTCATGTTAAGGTGTCACAAGCAAACAAATGTGTGGAACCAGGGTTGTGTTGAAATGTGAATACAAAAGCCCCCAGGCCCTCTTTTCCTGCTAATGATGATGACATGATCTGCTTTTTAAAATCCATTTCCGTTTTCCTTTTCAACTTAAGATTTTTGGGATGCCTCATTTTGTCAGTTTTAAAACAAAATCTTCTCGTTGTTATTATTAATTCAAACAACAGAGTTAGATATCACAGTAGTTTTTCTGCACGGACTATTTTAAAGATTTTTGGTTAAATCAACCAATTATAAAACTGAGAAAATGTAGCTTAGGTTAATAATTTAATTTATTGTTTTAGTCACGTTTCTGTTCTTCTTTAAAATGTACTTGCCAAAGGGCTTCAAATAAATACTATAAAACCTTGTTTTTCCTTCTGTTTCCACCGTATTACACCATCTCAGTGATCATGGTGGGTTTAAATGCCGCAGTTAGAAATGAGGTCATCCATAATTAAAAAGTAATGGCAGTGTGAGAGACCTTTGGGTACAGTAAGATATGACTCGTCCACCGGATAACGTGCTGTGTGTTGTGCTGCAGCGCTGTTTGCGGACGAGCTGCTGAAGCACGAGCAGGAGCAGGCGCGGCTCAACGAGGCCCGGAAGATCTCGGTGGTCAACGTGAACCCGACCAATATCAGGCCGCACAGCGACACACCCGAGATCCGCAAATACAAGAAACGCTTCAACTCGGAGATCCTCTGCGCGGCTCTCTGGGGTGAGACGGTCACAATAAACGCCTCCACAATAGTAATATGAATCGCTCGGAATTAAACAGGCGGTTAAACCCAAGACGTGTGTGTGTGTTTGTGCAGGAGTGAATCTGCTGGTGGGGACGGAGAACGGCCTGATGCTGCTGGATAGAAGCGGTCAAGGCAAAGTTTACAACCTGATCAATCGAAGGCGCTTCCAGCAGATGGACGTCCTGGAGGGGCTCAACGTCCTGGTCACCATCTCAGGTTGGTATGCCTCTGAGAAGCCTGCAGCCTGATTAGAGCGACCGCAAGCAGGGAGGGCTAGTGAGAGCTCCGCTGATTTTAAAAGGTTCGTTTCTAGCGTAACCCGGGCATTCACTGGAGAGGACTGCGACCACCGGTGCTCAGTTTTCCTCAGCCGTCTTTGTTGATCTCTTATATTTGGACCTTTTCTCATTGTTTTGGTTGTCGGTGTTTCCGGTTTCCCTTGGTTACAGCCGTCTCGTTCATTTTCATGCGCTCCCCACTGGTTTGGAATACAAATAGAACTTTTCTCTTTGTGTGTCGCTGCCTGTTACAAATACAGCGCTCACTGATCAGACTTGAATGTCTAGGATGCTGGTGATGACGACACCGATATATTACTATAATAATAGTAATAAGTCACATTGATGGAGGGCCATCAGTGCATGGAATGTAAAAACCTATAGGTGAAAACAGACTTACAGGCAAGGAGAGAATCATTTCCCTGAATTGTTTTCCTTGTTGTTTCCCTTCCTAACCAGGGAAGAAGAACAAGCTGCGTGTTTACTACCTGTCCTGGCTGAGGAACAGGATATTACACAACGACCCCGAAGTGGAAAAGAAACAGGGCTGGATCACTGTCGGGGAGATGGAGGGCTGCGTGCACTACAAAGTCGGTACGAAAACTGGCTTGTGTGCGTTGCGAGGACATCAACGTGTTAACACACCCACATTATGGGGACTCGCCTCCGATTTGGGGACCAAAAGCTGGTCCACACAAAGTTACCATTCAATTTGAAGGTTAAGACTTTTGGGGGCGTAAAGGTGATAAGGCTTTTAAGCTTTGACTTCCTCTCTAAATCGTTTAAATCTTGTGATTTAATTGGGTGACAATAAATTAATAAAATAATCTGAATATTTTCCATTGCCAAACGTATAGTTTGCAAAGCAACAGGGGCACAAATGTGCTTTTTAACTGCAGTTTAAGCACACTTTGGTATCACTACATCGGTGCTGCATCACTGACTGCTTCTACACTCCTGTGCTCTCCTCCTGCAGTGAAGTATGAGCGGATTAAATTTTTGGTGATTGCTCTGAAGAACTCCGTTGAGATCTACGCCTGGGCGCCTAAACCTTACCACAAGTTTATGGCCTTCAAGGTAAGATGACACAAGTGGATAAAAGAGCCCTTTTTTTTGTTTTTGTGAACACGGGAGCCAACGAGCCAGAAGTGGATGATGCAGCACGATGTTGAATTATTTATTTATGTGTCCTTCATTTATCCAGGACACGGACTCACTGAGACACAAGGGGCAAAGAAAGAACAAAGGCAGACGAGACTTAAAAAAATAAGCGAGCGAAGAAATAATTTTAGACGGAATTTTGATGAATTCAAATAGAAATCGGGAAAAATGACACTTGATTCCACAAAATCCTCAAAAGAAGTTGACTTGAAATGGCTGAAATTGTCCCGCATCACTGGCAGATGTTTTCACTAGTTGTGTGGAAAATCGTTGTGTAGTTTTGTTGGGGGTAATTGCCCTTGTATTTGCCGAAGTGTGTAATTATTTACAGATGGAATTAAATTTGACTCTTTATAACAACCCCCTTGTTTCTCTCTGTAGATTTAACTGTGTATGTTTGAATAATAGATGGGATTTGTTGGGCTACTGGTGATTCACATTTAAAAACCTTAGCTGACGGTACCTAAAGGTGTTTAATGACGCGCTCTCTCTTTCTCCCCGTCGGTCAGTCGTTCACTGACCTGCAGCATCGCCCCCAGCTGGTGGACCTGACCGTGGAGGAGGGACAGAGGTTAAAGGTCATCTACGGCTCCAGTGTTGGCTTCCATGTCATCGACGTGGACTCTGGCAACCCCTACGACATCTACATCCCCTCACATGTTAGTCTCTGCGTGTGCGTGTTCGTGTGTGTCTAAACGATGCCCCGCCGCGTTAAACATCCTCAGGACGTTTCACCCTTTTAAACATTAATTGCATGTTTAAATTTGAGCCGTTCTAAGGTAATTTTAATGAACGGCAGAGCGAGAGAAAGGGAGACGGCGTGAGGGAGAGCGAGCGAGTGAAAGCGTGAAGTAATGAATGTGTGACAACAAAGGAGCGAGTGAGTGGCATAGCGAGTGATGAGCACATGAGTTTGTAAGTGAGTGAACGAATGAATAAATGATGGTTGGTGACTTTGATTGCGTAAATAAGTGAGTGACTGACAGGATGAATGAATTAATGAATATGGCAGTAAGTGAATGAATGAGTCCGTGCGGAAATAGGTGACCAACCGAATGAATATAGGGTTGAGTGACTTTAAGAGGTCAGTGGTCAACAGGTTCCTGGGTGAGTGAATAAATAAAAGAATGAATACGTGGCTGAGTGAGTGCTTGAGCAATGAAGGGATGAGTGAATGAATGAGTGGGTGAATCAGCGTCCTCCTCTAACCCTGGTCTGGTTACGGTAAGAGATGGATGGGGCAGGAGACGGTAACCACAGCAACTGCCTCGCTTTGCTTTTGGCAGTCATGAATCACGCTGCGCTCATGTCTGTTTCCATGGCGATTGCGTGGCTGAGGAGCGGGAGACTCTATTGTTGCAGCAGTTTCTTTTCTCTCAGGGTGGGGAAAGGGGTTTTTGGGGGAGGGCGGGGTTCCAGACCCCCCTGTAGGCTCACGACAGCTCCTAATCCCCTGCCCCCACCTCCTCCAACCCCCTCCCGTGTGTCGCCCCGGCAGATTCAGGGTCAGGTGACCCCGCACGCCATCGTGGTTCTGCCCAAGACGGACGGCATGGAGATGCTGCTGTGCTACGAGGACGAGGGCGTCTACGTCAACACCTACGGACGCATCACCAAAGACGTGGTGCTGCAGTGGGGCGAGATGCCCACCTCCGTCGGTACGTCAACCAATCAGCTCGCTTCTCCCTGACCCCTGACCTCCTATAAGCGGTCTCAGCAGATCATCTTTCACCCTCACTACTATCTAGCACACCTCCTCCGTTCAAAGCAACACTCCTCTCTCTCCTCCTGCCTCTTGCTTTCAGTGACACCTTTAAACAAGAAGCCAAGACTGCAGTCTCACCTGTTTCAATAACTGCTTAAAGGAATACGACGGGTTTTTGGGAGGTTGTTCTACTTTTTATTTGGTAAAGTGATGAGAACACACGGCATACACTCGGGGCCAAAATCAACCATGTGAAACTGACCGCTCCGTTGCTTCATGCTAACACTTTCACGTACACTATGTTGAATGATGTCGCTTGATAAGAAACGGCTTGGGACTTTTATGTTTTATGGCGTTATAGCCCAATACTGGCTTTTTGAGGCAAATACCAATATCGGTATTGGAGAGTTTATAAAGTCAGATAATTAATGTATTAGCCAGACACAATTTCAGACTTTTTTTTTTTTTTGATGAATTTTGACCAAGATAGGACAAGTTAAGGGATCACCAAAGTTCACAAAGACCACGAATGTCTGCGCCGCATGTCCTGACAATCCATCCAACACTTGTCGAGACATTTCACCGTGAACCCCATGGCGGCACCAGAGGTAAAGAAACGTTGGCTAATATGCTAATAACCTTGTCAATGCTCTCTGACTGATAAACTGGTAACAAAAAATACAGAAAAGCCAAAGATATGTTCGAAGTATTTGGAAACAAGCCACCATTACGTAATCGACTGACATCGGCAGTAAAGATAAACGTGCAATCGGCCGATTTGTGAGCCGGGCCGTCAGTCGGCAGTCTTTTGTGCCTGGAACTGAAGCTGCCGAAACAGAAAAGGGTGCTGGGTGAGCTATATAGGTTAAGGAAAGATAACAATTTCAGCAGTTTAAACGACTTTGGGTAAAGGTAGCACCACTCCGCATACTTCAAAGTGTTAGCGTGGAACACTGCGGCATATAGGGATCTGTTGGAGACACATGGAGGGTTTTGGTGTCCTTAAGTTCTCATCACTTAGCAGGTGAGTTGACCAAAGAATGGCAACCCAAAAACTCTGTGTATCTCTTTACTGTCAAGTGTTGAACATCCATCTGCTGCATGAGTTGACAACAACACCGAGCATTACCTCTTCCCTCTACCCCACCACACTCTTCATATAGACGCACACACTCGGTATCTTTTACTTTGGACACGCTCCTTTTTTTATATATACAGTACATCTTTTGTGGGGGGTTTTTCCTATGCATTGGGGGGGAAAATGCTTGTGTGTTGTTTGTCTGCTGTGTCGGGTTTTGTCCTCTTTTTGTTCTGTGCGACTGTGAAATATTTCAAGAGGGAATTTCTCATCCATTTGTACTTTCATCCTTGATTGCAACGAGCTCTGAAATAACTCGAACCACACAGCGTATTTGTGAGATTCAGGCCGACTAAAAGTGAGATCAAAGTTTTGCCCGGGATCATAGCAGAGTGCAGTGCATCTAAGTTAATCTATTATTTATTAGGATGCTCAGTCAAAACCGCATGAAGAGGAAACTCGATGCGGGCTCTAGCACATCAAGGATGGATCTTCGATCTTATGATCCGAGTCGATCAAAGCCTTTGTGTATTTCCATTCGGCCTTCACGCTCTGATTCTCAGACGTGAGTGTATAGTGTCCTGATGGATTAAACATGTATGTTTGACTGACTGCGTCTGTGTTCGGAAGCAGCGGTTGTTACTGTATGTGGTCTACGTGTGGACATCATCTCCCGTTCAACGTGTTTGTGTGTATTTTACTGTCAAACCAGAGTTTCTCACAGCCAAGCCCCCGAGAGAGAACCCAAAACCTGCATCGCCGTAGCGTCTTATTCCGTGGTCGCCTTTAATGACCACTCTGCTGGAGGATCCTCCCTTCCTCAGCGAAGGCACACAGACCTTCCACTGGACTTTCTTTCTGTGACAGAGGAAGGTGTACATCTTTACCAGCCGGACCCTCTCTCTGCTGGCCGTTTTCCACCGGTTCGGTATCGCATCGTTTAGCCGTGGCTTGGCAAGGTGTCATTAAACGAGATGGGCCTCCACCGCTGAGTTTCGTTGTGCTAAACTAATTGGCTCAACGTTTGTGGTCTATGAGAGATGAAGCACATTTTTTAAAGTTTTCACAATGTTCCCTGCTCTTAAACGTAGGTAAGACCTGCCCCTGGTCTTACTTTCATCAGATAGCAGCCTCACAGTCTTTTGGAGTGCTCTTTGTTGCCATTTCTGTGTTAAAATGTCAACCAGACGTTTACTGCCGCCGATGCTTCGGTCTAAACGTTTTCCACTAGCGAACCGCTGGAAGAATTTTATTGTGACGCGGCCACAGAAAAGCCACCCGTACTTGTCTCCGAAGCTGTTTGACAGACTCTTATCTGACGCTGCGGCTCGCGTGCAAAGTTCAGACCAGCAGGCGTCGGGCACTGGAGAAACCTTCCCCAACGCCACGCTTCCTTCTCACGGGAAGAGCTCAGAGGTTGTGATCGTTCAAGTCAGAAACTGCTGCAATAATCTCCTCCCGGAGGTGAGGCAGAGGAGGCCTCGATGTGTGACTGGCTTGGGTGTGAGACTGGTGCTGAGTCTTCTCCTGTCCAATCCCCCTCGTGTGTGTGTGTGTGTGTGTGTGTGTGTGTGAATGGACACCCTCTCCTGTCCCTGCAGCCTACATCCACTCCAACCAGATCATGGGCTGGGGAGAGAAGGCCATTGAGATCCGCTCCGTGGAAACGGGACACCTCGACGGAGTTTTCATGCACAAGCGAGCTCAGCGACTGAAGTTCCTGTCGGAGAGGAACGACAAGGTGAGTCCGAGAACGCCGGGACGCTCGTGATCCTCTGAGTGTCTCTCTCTCTCTCTCCCTCTCTCCCTCAAAACAAATATCAAGACGAGGTGCAAACATCACGGATCCCATTTTAGAGCCATTTATTAGGTAAATTATTAAATTATTGTGTTATTATGTAAATTATTGGGTAGATCGTAAATGTTCATGATATACCAAACAAAAACTAAACTTTTGACAAATTCTTCAGTAGGTTAGATTAGTTCATCCATCAGCTTGACTTGCGCTCTTATTTAAAACGAAAAAATGTCCTATCAAGTGTTTTTTTGTGTCCTAATAAATCAATTTTGTTCTCAGTGTCCTTTTCTTCGGTGGTGCCTCACTTTCAGAGCAGATTACTGTTTGTCTTTGTAAATAAATGAACTGCTTCATATCCACTGTGGGGTTTTACATAAAAGGCCAGGTTCAAAGCTCTGCTGAAATGCCAGAGACGGACGGGTGTTGAGGCTAACTGCACGCGTCTGCTTCCTGCAGGTTTTCTTCGCCTCGGTGCGTTCCGGAGGCAGCAGCCAAGTCTTCTTCATGACCCTCAACAGGAGCTCCATGATGAACTGGTAACCCTTCTCCTTTCGACCCACACAACCCTCCTCTTCTTCACTCTGAACATCGCCCGACATCAGGAGAGAGGGACGGACGGATGACAGGACGACAGTGTGTGTGTGTGTGTGTGTGTGTTTACTGTGTGTGTGTGTTTGTGGAGGAAATCAACAAGCTGCTGGACGGACAATTGAGCAGCTGGTGGAAAGGACAGGACTGCGTCCCCCCCCCC
>CM022493.1:6053524-6091329 GCA_011952105.1 Coreoperca whiteheadi | reverse complement strand
AGAATGCGTTGAACCGCCGTGCGTGTTGTTAACCTGATCATGTGTAGGAAATGAACGGACCCGCTGGGACTGGATGACGGTGTTGCTCACAGTGTGAACACTCCTTCTGAGTGCTGCTGCTGCTGCTGAAACGCCTCCTATGTCTGTTCCCCCGTTAGGAGCGAGGAACACTACAAACAAGCAGTTGGTGTCGCAGGGGAAATGAGACCTTTTTACATGCGTCGTTGAGGATGCTGCACAGTTGGGTTTCCGCTACTGTGGCTACTTTTGTCCTGGTATATTTCGGGCAGGGAAGGGGAGGCTGTAGATATTTGTATTATTGCTGCAACACAATGACAAAACCTTAACATCACGTCTCGCGAGAGGAACTCGGCGTAGAGTAGTAGCCAACTTCTGGAGGTTTCTTCTTTTGCTTCTTTTGTTCTCGCCACCTTTTCCTGTCCCTGCCGTTCTCTGTGCACTTGCGCCTCTGTAAATACTCACTTTTGCTGTAAAGGACAGGCTTCGCAAAGCAGGTTAGAACACCGAAGAGCTTTTCTTTTTTTCCTGTCACGCCCCTGTAAATCTGTCCGCTCTGTACTTTCTCTCAGATGGGAGTCTGTCTGTCTGACGAGCCGAGCGAAGACTTACTCAAAGGTTCGGTTTGGGTTAACGCTCCGAGTTCACTCTTTTCCTCCGTAGTTCATCCCTGTTCATTTAGTTGTGCGTTTTATTTTCTTTGCATGGTGACATACATGTTTTACCTGCCGTCACTTGTTATGAATTGTAAGTTTAAGGCAATACACTGACTGGTCTGACTGTAGAAGCTGGGACAACTTGGCTTAGCACCTGGACCGTTACCTCATGCGTAACAGTCGGATAAGTCAAGATTGTACACTGGATAATTATACGTTTGACCATTAAATACATATTTTAGGCATTTTGTTGATGCTCACACCCAGAGCAGCTTATGAAGAGCGAGCAGGACAGGGGGTTCAGCATCACTCTGGATGCAATTTTCTATTTTTTTTTTAAATTTTTTTTTTCTTTGACGATGGTCTCGGTAAACGCTGCCGTTTTTTTTGAGATTGCGGTCATCTCTTGCTTGATATTCTTTCATTGTTGGTTGATCTTAAAGGACAGGTGTAAGCGATGCCGCTTTGAGGCCGGCTGAAGCCTTTTACATGTGCAGGATGTTCGTAATTAATCAACACCCTGTGAATAAAGGTCAGGAGGCAGGGGTCAGTTTGAGGAACCATAGATTTAAAATAAAATTTAAAAAAAACAGATATATAAACTGTAAGAATTTTCGTTATGATGATATCTTACTGATCCTTTTAGAGAGAGACAAAAAAAATAATGGTCACTTATTAAAGCTTAGTTGTCTTTCTACAGAATAGAGAACATAGCTATAAGAATTTCTAAAAAAAAAAAGAATAAAAAAAGAGTGTTTTTATCGTGGTATTATTTGTATTTCAATTTTTGTACGTATCAAGACTGAACGTATGTACGGCTGTCAGCCTGTGTGTGTGTGTGTGTGTGCGCGCGCAGGTGTGCGGCATGCATGTGAGTGGTATGTTTTCACCATGTCGGAATCACTGGAATCAGTCAAAAGACGACCTCAATCCGGTAAAGGCACATCTGTGATGTTGGAAATTCTACAATAAATGTCCTCTCCTTGTACAGCAACGCCATCTGCTCCGCTCTCTTTCTTTACGCTTGATTTGCACCACGCCATGCTCGCTCCACACGGCCTCGTTGACGGGGGCGTTGCGTGGAGAAACTCCCCCTGATCAAACGTTAGGGGCTTGGCGTCGGTGCTGAAGTGGGCTGATCAGTAATGACGAAGTAGCGAGACTCGAACGTCAGCGTGCTAATGCAGATCATCCAAACTTATTAGTATTCATCGCGAGGGGAACGCGACGGTCTGAACCACATCCCACGACGACCCATCTTTTTAGATGTCGGGACTTTTCAGTCCGGGCCAAAGTGGTGGAGCGACCAACCGACGGGGAAGAAATATCCGATATTTGCAGCTTCCTCGATTTTGGACGACATCGTGAACTTTAGTAACTCGTGGTGGGGAATAATTGTTTTCATGTAACATTTTAAAAAAGAAAAGAATAATCCAATTAAATGAAAAAGTTACTTCTCGCAACCCTGCTCAATACGTAAGGCTTCTCTTTTTCCTTTGAACTGTTTTTCAAGTTGTGCCACGTCAAGGTTCGCAGACGTTTCCAGCACCAGCCAAACTGTTTTCATTACTTTCCCCCTGACTTTCACCCAATAAGCCCCGACGCCATTGAAGTATTACATTAACAAACGACACGTGTGTTTACTGTGGCCTTGTTTCCTCCAATTTCATACGAGAAGGAAACAGAATCGTTATTCTTGTTTCCATCATTCTTCATTCCTCAGATCTCGTTTTCTACTGGCTCATCTGGATACTTAGTTTTGTTTTATGTTTTACTTTGTATTTCATGCCATAATTCGCATCTTGAACAATGCACCCGTGTCTTTTATGTCGTCATTTTTTGGGGGGGGGTTTGTAAGATACCTTTTCTGCTCTGTGAAGAAACTGTTATTGATCTTATTTGTTCACACGATTCAATGTTCTTGTTTCTTTTGGTTCCTATTTTCTAATATTTGTGTCAGACACTGGGTGCCCGTCTTCATCTTGATAAATGGTTGGAGGACTATGAAAACAGGACGTGACTTTATCGCCCTATGCCTGACAAAAGTCCGATGCGTTGTATTTTATAAATATACCAATATTTCGGCCAGTAAACCCCAATTCAGAAAATTAACAGGTCAAAACCGTGGAAATATTACATAAAACAAGAAGACATAGGCAATACATTCTATATTCACGGCTGTCCAGAGGGAGTTAATTATGTCTAGTAAACAATGTGTTACTGCCTTAATAGCATAAATACAGAAACACTTTGGCACCAAAAACAAACAAACTACAGAATGGGTAAAAGATAACGCGTTGTTCTCAATCCCGTTCTTCTGCAGTCTGTTAAAACTCACTTTTCCCTGAACTCACTCACTTGTTTCATAATGCAGGTTTAATTACAGTATTTAGATGACTTTTGCTGAGTAAAACCCGGACCCCTGAAATAGCGACTGAGGTTAGACCGATGACCCTTCTTCTTTGACCCACTGGTCAGGCTTTGTGCAGTTTTAGGTCTGCGTTTTCTTACCGGGTCAAGTTAATCAAAAGGTCCTGGCAGTGACTCTACAGCCTGAGCCCACCGGGGTTCGTTTTGATGTGCAGAAACACAGACTTGGGGTGGAGTATCACTTTTAATGTCTTTTTGAAATGTGTCCGCTGGAAAATAACGCAGTGCATTTATTCCAACGCTGTACATAATGTATTGGCAGAAAGGGAATGTAATGTTTATAAGTATGTTTTCTTTAGTGTTAAATTAACCTTAAAATAAGAATTGTTGTGTTTTCGTTACCTTTATTATTTTTTTTTTTTAGAATTAAAAAGTTTATTAGCCAGGATGAGGGTCCCCTTCCTAACCCAGAACGGACAAAGCAAACACTGGCTCTAGATTGGGCCGTTGGGGAGTTTTGCAGCCGCCGTAGTTTCTCCTACACGCTGGGAAGGGGAGGGCGAGGCGAGCGGCGTTCATATGGCTGCAATCTGTAATTTCACAGCTAGACGCCACTAAATCCCACACACTGCGCCTTTAAGTACATGTTTGGGGTAATTTTAGGCCTGTTCACATGAGCTATTCTACATTTAACTTTCTACATTCAACAACGTACCCCCCCCCCTTTTTTTTTTTTATCCTCTACATTTATTTGACAGCTATAGTTACTAGCTACTTTTCAGAATTCTGATTGTACACAGAAATTGTGAAGAGCCGTTAAACAATTGTTCAAATTAGCTGCTTACATGTTAATAATATTGACCCATTAGTATTAATATACAATTAGAGTTGTCAATCGATTAGCTGTTTAGAAAATGAATGGGCAACTAGTTTGATAGTCAATTAATTCGTAAGCATATAGGCTAAGCAAAAAAGTTCTGTAGCAGCTTTTTAAATGTGAGAATTAGTTTTTATAAGAGTGTAAAGTGGATACTTTGGGGTGCTAAACAAGACACTTTGTCAAATGTCAACAAGGACTCTGGAAAAATGTGATGCTCATATTTCTGACATTTTGCAGAACAAAGTGTTGGAATGTTTGTACTTCCGTGAATTGTTGTGGTGGATGGGAGGGGGGCGCTCCAACGCTTCTTGGGACCCCAAAAAGACGCCTCTTGGCTTCCCCGGAAGCCTCCGGATCCTCCGCATCTGAGTGGGAACCGCTGACCCGACGGGTTGACGGCCATCAGACCTGGCATCCCTTTCTGCCAGGCTCCGACCGGAACACGCATGCGCCCCCCCCTTCTCCCGTCTTCCTCTACGGATGCTGCAGTAAAGTTGGCCGCGCCTGCGCACTCTCGGTCCTCTTTTTCTTGGAAGGTAAGTGTGGCATGGCGCGTGTTTCTGCCTCGAGGGGGGAATAAACGGTGGACTTAACGGTTTTACAAATGAACCGATAACGGATTCGGAGGCGCTGAAGTAGCCGCGCGCTGGCTCGAGACGCCGTGGGAGTAGTTACTGTGAATCGTCGGTGTGTGCGGCCGGTCTCGGGGCAGGGTGTGGGTGTCCATGTTCCAGCTAACATCGCCAGGTTTAGTCAAAGGGACATGCGGCCTTCGGCGGCGCGCTCGGTGGGAGTCGCCTGTCACTGTCTCCCTCCCCACCCCAGCTAATGTCTGCTTTTTCGGCATCGACGTTTCGGTGTAGGTCACGTAGACATAACGGTCCACGCACCCGTCGCTGTCCACCGGCCGCCAACCCCCGCTTCCACCGGGACGGAGCCTAACGGACGGCTCGCGCGACTAGCCGCTGTTAGCATCGCGCTAGCTAGCAGCGGGTAAGCGGCATTCACGATTTGCGCGGCGGCGGCGTACGCTAAGAAACCTCACACCACCAAAAGCGTGTCACGATAATGCCGGTTAACTTGACGGAGATTGTTCAGACCGAAAATCCGCGACAAAATGAGCTATTCTCTGCGTACGTTTCGCGCCGTTGCACTTGTAAACTCCGAGGCCGGCTAGCTAACTTGTAACGGCTCATGCTAGCGAATGTGATAATGCCACTAAGATGACTCCCCTTGGTCCCCCCCAGATAGGCAGTGTTTTTGGGGGGGGTTTTTTATCCTAAATTCATTGTTTGGTTATTTTAAAACAAATGTTGTTAGTTCTAGTGAGTTTAGCTGAAGTTGCCATTTGCTGACATAAACTAACGTTAGTTGTAAAACGCGAAAGTGGCGCAGCCGGCGAGCCTCGTGCCGAGCGCCGTTAGTCGCCTCTGCTTCCAAACGTCGGTGCCGCTGTCTGTTCATAGTCTGACTTTATTGTCCGGAGCGGTGTTGATTTAATCTTAAGGAGTAGCTTCATGAGGATGCCACTTTCCCCGAGATCTCGCGATATCTTATAGCAAGTGGCGGCCCTGGAAAGGCTGCAGTGGTCGCGAGCAGAGCTAGTAAACTGGGGTTTGCAAATTAACTGCAAGGAAATGCCCTGGTGTCATGGTGCATACCTGACGACAACAACAAAAAAAAAAGAGAAAATTACTGGAAAAGTCATGAATATTAAATAGGAATGTAGCCGCATTAAGAAAGTGATAACATTTTGCACCCATCTAACCGAAAAACTAAATTCCTCAAATGGGGGTTTTGGGCAGATCTGAGTGGTGTTTCTTAGGTCTGTCTGCCTGCCTGCAGGTTTTAATATCAGAAGGTGAGACGCTGATTTGATTATAACGACGTTAAGTGACCTTTTTATTATGGGAGGTGTCGTGTAAACACCACAGGACTGCTCATCTTTAAAGTAAAATTTAAGGGTAGACTGGTGATATTCTCTCTACCTTCCGACTGTCCCACCCTGTCTGTCTCTCTCAGCTCCAAGTCCATTGGTGTCTACTGTATAAGCAAATCTTTAAACCAGCTCATAGTTTCATTGCCAACCACGTCTGTACTTGTATCAATACAGTTTTTCGTCATCGAGATGTTTCGGTCCAGAATAACTAGTCATGGCTAAATTTGCATGGACCGGTTAATGTTCACAGTGTTTGATGTAAAGCTAAATGATCTGTAAACATCTTTTTACAGTGCTCCTGACCCATCGCACCATGGCAGATCCCGATCTTGACTTCCAGACTGGCGAGTCTGGCGCCTCCGCCACCTACCCCATGCAGTGCTCTGCTCTGCGTAAGAACGGCTACGTGGTGCTGAAGGGACGCCCTTGCAAGATTGTGGAGATGTCCACCTCCAAGACCGGCAAGCACGGACATGCCAAGGTAAAGTGACCCTTAAAGCGCGGTTATGAAGCCCCTTCACGCTGAGAGCGGCCGTACGGCGGCAGTGCAAAGTTTTAAATGGTGTTTGAAAAGAAACAAACTCAACCAGAGTCAAAGATGTACTTGGCAGTGACCGGAGGCTCGGCTTGGGAGCTCAGATTTCAGAGCAGTCTGATCCAAGCTGCAGCTGAAGTGTTGCATTAGTAATGCCTTATCTTTTTCTTCAAACACCGGCGTGCTACCACACGTACTTCGCCCTGTTGTGGGACTTGGTCACAATAAATGGAAGAATAAAGATATTCTGCCTGTGGATTTTTTAAGTTATCGTTGATTTAGTGATTAAAACCTAAAAAAGAAATATGAAGAATTCTAGAATTTTTAATATCAGAATCCCATTACACATGCGTCCAAAATTGGGTGGGGGGGGGTTCATTGGTTGATTCATAATCTGTCCAGGAACTGCAGGTGAAAAATAGCCTCTTGGCTAACTCTGGCACACTTACACCAATGTTTATTAATGTGCACTGTCACAGTCAGATGAACCAATAAATGAGTTTTGACCTGGTGGAAATGTAAGTTTTTAGAAATTCCTTCTGACTTAAAAAAAAAACAAAACCCCTTTTTCTATCAGTTTTAATGATACATGTCTTACCTCAATCCTGCCTAAACCGGACATGCATATAACTCTTGGAAAGATGTCTGACATTGTGACTGCTGGACATTACCTGCACATATTTACCACGTGCAGGTTTCTTGAATACTTACCATCACGGTGTAATTTTCCTCCGTAGGTTAACCTGGTTGGTATCGACATCTTCACCAACAAGAAGTATGAAGATATGTGCCCCTCCACCCACAACATGGATGTTCCCTCCATCAAGAGGATAGACTACCAGGTACGCTGGGAGCTCTCAGCAGCTAACCAAAGAATGCATAACTCGATCGGGACGGACATGATGTCTTCTGTGCCAGCTTTTCTTGAGCGTAAAGTTCAGCTCTTTGTGGTCAGGTTGGAACTCCGTAGCAGCAGGCCACGTGCATAATCTGCATCACGGGGAAATGTGCCACTTAATCCGACCATGGGCACATTTTCTACTCAATATTGTGGATGTTAGATGTATTGGAAACAGTTGACACGGAAGATGAATCCAATATTGGCTGCTTTGAGTGTTTCCGCTCCAGCTCTGAACATCCTCTTCAGAGTATTCCAGTATGAACAAGAAATGTTGAATGTAAACGGCACTTGTGGCCACTCGTCCCAAAAAAGGCTGTAATGGATGTAAGCATAATCAAATCAGGACACGTGGAATATGCTGGTTTTGGTCATTTTACTGCAACTGTCTGAGTTTGTGACGTTGCCACTCGTGCAATACCATCTGAGGATGGAACTGGTTTCAGGTCGAATGCTGGAGGACAGCTGATATTAAAGTCTTTAACCTGGATATGCTCCACAGCAAATACTGTGATTACTCCTTTTTAGAAGAAGGTCAGCGGTGGTTTTGTGTCACTGTCCAAGTAAATGTGGTCACTGACTGTCTCCCAATGCGTCCTCACCTTCCCAGCTGGTTAACATCAACGAAAGCTACATGTCCTTGATGAGCGACAACGGGGACATCAGGGAGGACCTGCGTGTCCCTGAAAGCGAAGTCGGCAAGGAAATCGAGGCGAAGTTTGAAGCCGGTGACGAATTCATGGTGAGTATGAAAGCTCAAGATCCTTTTTGTTACACCTGGTGAACCGCTGCACAGATATATTAAATGATTTCTGGGGATTTCAGTGTAATTCCTGGGCTGTAAGCATACTGAATCATGTTCTTTATAGTCGTGACGCCCGACACCAGCAACCGAAATACGCGAATGACTGTGCAGATTCTCGACATTGTTGGCAGCAGCGAGAACACGTTTCTGTAGTTTTCACACTCTACTGAAAGTCCTGACCTAAGGCAGAACGTGGTCGCGCGGGGGGAAATGTGAGGACTGCGAGCTGCGTGTGTAGAGTTTCGGATGATTGACTCGAACATGTTGTGCGCTCTCCGCAGGTCACCGTGATTTCTGCCATGGGAGAGGAATGTGCTGTCGCCACCAAGGTCTTGGCCAACAAATAAGGAGACAGACTTTGCTGCCCAGGCAACGAGCACCACCCACAACCAGTCTCTTGCATTCTCATTGGTTCTTTCACCAAAGCGTCGGCCTTCACAGACAACCTCAATCATTCTGTTGTGATTTCTCTCATCATTGATCTTTTTTTTTTCCCCCTCCTCCCCTTTTCGTCTCTCTTTTCCATCGCTGTCGGGGAAAGTTCCACCGCAGCTCGCTGCGTGGTCCTCTGCCCGATCGCTGAGGTTTTGTTTGGTAACAATCTACTTTATATAAAACAACTTCAAAAAATAATGATCGGTTGCTCATTCCTGCTTATTTTCGCCTTCAAAGTGTTAGTTTTGCCGCTCACATTCCTGAATGTTTAAATAACAACGGGATTCAGCTTTTGTATGATTATTTTTTTATATTCTTGAATATAGCAGGTCTAAAGCCTTTTGGAGGGAAGGGGAGGGGGGGCAGTTTTTCAGTTGTTAAAGCAGCGGGAGGGAGGTTTGCCCCTGTAGATACGAAATTCTGGTTTAGGTCGTCCCTCTAGCAGCCATACCGCTTTCCAGCATGGCCTTTCCTCTGGTTCCTGAGTGGACTGGCTGCGACAAGGTCTGTTTCTCTCCTAATCGCTGGGATTGGTGGTGGCTAGCAAGTCCACCCCAGCATGTCAAAGCTCTAAAACCAAGAAAAGAGAAAGGTTTTTTGTTTTTTTTTTTACCCCCCGCCCCCCCTAAGAAGAACAGAAACATACTTTGGTGATTTACCCTCGTGATGCCCGTCTCTTGTCTGTGTAGAAGTATGAGGGGCGTGAGGGTCCTGTGCGCTCACACCTCTCGTCCCCCGGGGCAGTCCAGGGCTCACCCCCCTGCCCCGGCCATCCCCCAAATACAAAAGGAGTGTTATATTTTGTTTTGAGAGGCATGAGTGTGAAGCGGTGTGGGCCTCCGAAATGTGGGAGGCAGTTTGCAGTGAGGCGTGCGTTTCTTTTTGAGGGACTCGATCAGGTTGGGGAAGGGTGGTAGAGTTGCAAACTTTATGTTCACTCGAGGCCTTTGTCACCTGACTGGAGATGGCAAAAATAAAACGATGAAACAAATGGACAAAAACTGCAAACTACGTCTGGTTTTCTGTCTCTAATGTACCCACTAGTTTGGTGGCGGTGAGTGAAGGTGTCCGAGTGTCGGCGTGGCTCACTCAGCGACCTCTGAAGCACAGCGGTGGCGCGACGCGAAAGTAGTTTGATCCCAGAAGGCGGTGCGTTGTGTTGCCAAGCTGCTGGGGAGGGGATTTCTGTTGAAGATGTCTTGATAAACTTTAGGTTGAAATGAAGTGTAACTTAGAAAACAGCTGGAGCACTTTTGATCATGAAATAAGTCTACGCTAATTATTATTTTTAAAGTACTCTTCCCTCTGCAAGTTGTATTTCTTTTTCTACCCATTTTAAAAGTACTAGAATACTTTGGGTTGTTTTTTTTTTTTTTAAATAAACTAATCAAAGCAAAAGGTCCTGCTTTCAGATCTTTACTTGAGGTAAAGTGTCTGATATTTTAAACAACTATCAAAAGTTTAATTAAAGCCACGTAATGTGATATGTTGCGTCCATTAGCCAAAGCAGGGTTTGTGATTTGAAATGTTAATATACTGGAGTACAAATCAAATCACAAATCATTCTCTGCCTATAGCAACTGACCGTCAGTAGGTCTTTTGCACTGCAGATGGAAGAAAGGCTCTTTAACTCCTCGTCTACAAAATGTAAAAAAAACAAAAGCTGCCAAACTTGTTTTAATTTGCTTAAAACAAGCCAGGTGATTAACAACCAGACGGAAGGCCGGGCTAGTCCAGCTACTGTGAAAACCGTGGTTATAAAATCTAAACATAATGAACACACAGGATGACCAATTGGAGCAATGCTGCGCTTCAGTATGTCCGTTGTCACAGTGAGCTCTTGCGTTCCCAGCATGTGCGTCTCTTGGCATAACCCTAACGCCCCGGCGGCTCCAAGTGCAGCCGGACAAAGGGAGACGGCCGCTTGGGAGCCGCTGTGGAGATATGGAGGGCTTCACGCAGAGCCTCCGTGACCGCCTGTCTGAAGGCAAGAAGAGTGGCTTAGCTGCAGATGTGCGGGGCGCAGGTTTAAACGAGTAGAACATCAGCAGGAATAAGCTGTAGGTGTGTGATTTCAGTGTACTGACCCAGGCGGAAAACACTGCTCGGGACGTGAAACCCTTTGAAATGTCTCCTCATCAGAATCACTTTCACCCATCCCCATGGGGAAAGTCTTTTAGTTAGACAAGCAAACGACCAGGGCAAGACAACAGAGGTTTAGGTACAGTAAGGTACAATGAAGATAAGAGTGTAGTGATCATCACTTAAACCCAGATTTACATTATAACTTAAATCTAAACTACGAATATCCCCCACAATCTCTTTACAAAATTCACATGATCATGTACAGTTTACAAGCTGGAAAATAATTAATGTGTCACATTAGGAGGGTATTTATAACATAAAATGGCTAGGAATACAAACTGAAAAGAGAGAAGAAGAAAATAAAACCCTCCAGGATGTCTCTTATGGAAACGTGGCCACTTCTCTTGTGTGCTGAAGCATCTTCTGCAGTGAATCCGCGTTGGAAGTCCTGGCAGCAGAGAAGGACCCACCCTGTCTGGCTCACTGGCCCCCCAGAGGGGACCCACAGCGGAGGGAGCATGCGTGTCGTTACCCCTCTCATCAGCCGCGGTTTCCCTGACTCATCGGGAGGGATGTATCCTCTCCGGGCTCATGCAAACGCAGCTGAATGAACAGGGCTGGTCTGGGGCCCAGGGCTGTGTGTGTGTGTGTGTGTGAGGACGCTGTCAATGATCGACCAGGCTCAGCAGCTTTATCGTCAGGCGGTGTTTGGGCTGCAGGGGACCGGCGGACTCGCAGGATCCGACGCGGCTGCTGAAATAACAGGCAACACAAAGTGCTGTTTTGTTTGCAGACAAAACTTTGTGACGTGCAAACGGAAGCTGTTGGTGTCACAGGTGCGGCACACGTGACGTGGAGCTAAAAGAGACCGTCGGGGTGTGTGTGTGTGTGGGGGGGGATGTTTCTGCGATGCCACCGGCCTCCGCGCGGATCGTTAATTGAGCCCGTTTCCCCGCATTCACGTGCGGATCATGTTTATTTCTGCGGTCACCATATTTGGTATGGGCGGCTCTGACGCGGCGCGACCTACGTCACTGCCGCGTCAGAGCCGCCCCGCCCTTTCCTGTCCGAGCTCTCAACATGGCGCCGGTGAGTCCAGGCGGCTCCTCCCGAAGTTTTACGCGATTTGTTGTTTTAACCGCTTTTCTTCTTTTAATTATTCAATACAATTCCTGTCACCGTGTACCAAAAGACAAGCAACGCCGCCGCAGTGCACCTGCGCGTCAAACCTCGAGCGGCTTTATAGGGCAGGGCACCGAGAAGCTAGCAGAGTTAGCGTTAGCTCGTAGTAGTCTTATACACGTGTTCCATTCATTAGTCCGCGAGAGCAGGCCGAGCTCCATAGACTAAATGGTGTTTTAATGCATGTCAGTGGTTTTACTCCCCTTAACTGTTAACGTTTATATGTGCTGTCAGTCTGCGTGTAGTCTAAGGCCCACTACTCGGTTCGGGGTCATTTTAATGTTCTAATAGTTCCAAGTAAAGTAGGAAATAAACTACCAGCAGATGTCTTTAGCGCTCCTCCCAGAGAGCTTGCACTCGTTGGCCCTCAGCAGCAATGATCCGTTTTTAAAAAGTATTTTTATTTAAAGGGCTGATTTGTTGAATTTACAATTTCACTATGGAAACAAAACTTTATAATTTACTAGCCTATAGTTCCAGTCAGTTTTTAATGTTACATTTTATAAAATATATATATTTATGTATATTTTATAAAATATACTACTACTTTTTTTACTGCTCAGTAACTTGTATAACCGAAGGCACGAACGTTAGTATTTGATTGTATTCACTAGTAACCGTCTGTTTATAGCTGTTTCACGAAATGTTTAATTTGAGATTAAATTATGAAGAAGAACTAGAAAAGAAATACTAGAATACTGAATGATAGAAATGAAGGAAGCTCATAATAGGAAAGACGTTGAGGAAATGGCAGATGTCTTAAAGACACCAAAGGTTTGTTCTGTAATGGAGAATATGGTGCATCGACATGCAGTTAGATTAGATGCGCATTTTTCGCGGGTCTATTTCTGTGTTTACCACGAGTAAAAGTTAAAACAGGTGTCAAAAGTAAAGTGAGGATTAGTCGATGTAGAAGGGGGACCATTTAAAAGTTTCTGATGTCCCTTTTTTTGTTTTTTCACCTGACAGATCAAACAGAAGAGGCCGGCTGTCGGCAAGAAGTCCAGAAAGGGAGCTGGATGGAAGTTCACCTTGGACCTGACCCACCCCGTGGAGGATGGGATCCTGGACTCGGCAAGCTTTGTAAGTGTTACTGTACTCGTTAAACCCTTGAAGTGTTAGAGACTCTGGATTTGAGGGGGGAAAAAAAGGTAAAAACCCCGTTCTGTTGCAGCTATAATTCTGATGTCACACGGTAACCACGCTGAAATCTTGAGAGGGTAAATTTAGTGACCTTTACAGGCAGCTAACCCCGTGTCTGGACTAGGGCTCCCTTCCCTAGCTCCTGATTTACTAGGGCTCCCTTCCCTAGTGTGTCACTGTGCTCTGCCCGACAGGAAACCTTCCTCAAAGAGAGGATAAAGGTCAACGGGAAGACGGGGAACCTGGGTGACACCGTGCAGGTCGGCCGCATGAAGAACAAGATCAACGTCTCGTCTGAGAAGCAGTTCTCCAAAAGGTGAGATGAGATGTAGCACAGATTCGCTTATATTGAAACCCCCCCACACACACACACCACATAATATTACTGTGCTGTCGCCGTCATCAAAAATGGGAACCAGATCAAAATCTTTTAAAATACCTTAAATTGTGTGTGTGTGAATGTTTACCAAGAATTGTACTTGTTTTATTGCACCTTCAAACTCGGCCCCGCCTCTCCCCACTAGGTACCTGAAGTACCTGACGAAGAAGTACCTGAAGAAGAACAACCTGCGTGACTGGCTGAGAGTGGTGGCGTCTGACAAGGAGACGTACGAGCTGCGTTACTTCCAGATCAGCCAGGACGACGAGGAGGAGGAGTCGGAGGCTGACGAGTGAACAGCCGCACAGAATAAATGTGGGGGGGGGAAATAGCTGCTCTGTCTCCTGGTGTTTTTATTTCGCCGTTGTCCAAATGTAACAGGGCGCGACAGGTGTTGAACGCTCCCACGCGGGGCAACCCATGTGGAGGTTTAGACATGTAAAGAAAAATGCGGTCTTGCCTAATTCATTCAACCAAACGAAGAAAACAACAAAGAAATATAACCGAGAAAGGCAATACCACAGTTGGCTTACAGAAAGTCATTAAAACGTTCTAATTAGGGAAAATAAATATGATTGATAAATTAATATAATTGAAATATCAAACAAATACAATTGTGTAAGGAAAGTTACTTAGATTAGCAATTTTTGTATTTCATATACCAATTGACCTGACTTTTCTGATTGGATATTTTACCTAGAATATATATATAAATACACTGCCGCCTGTGTATGTGGTAGACTTGACTAAACCTACTGCAGTCTAATAGTCCTGCTATAAACGTGCATGAAGGTCATAATGTAGCTGCAGTTTGTGATGCCGTTGAAGCATTTTGCACCCGGAGGTGTTAGTATTATTTTGTCCCCCCCCCCTTCCTTCATACCAGCGAGGGTGGAGTAAATAAATGTGCACCAGGTGGCGCTACAGATGCTTCTTGCGGCTCTCAGCTGTGGAGCTGTCCATCCACCGGGACGGTTGTGTCGGCCGTAGAGGCGTCTTTGAACGTGATGTGGCGCTCGAGGGGCCCAAACCTTTTTTTGCTCTTCAAAAACCCAACCGCGGCGTCTCTTTCCAGAAAGCCCGAAACATCGGTTACTGCACATGATCCACAGATTTGATGCGAGCAGGTTCGTGGTGGAAAGAAAATAGTTCCCACGCGAAACTGCTCCCAACAAATCTGTGGATTTAAACGCTAAACCAGAGGAGGGGGGGCTAATTACACGGAAACACCATATTTCAACCGTTTTGTTGTTTTGGGGGGGGGTTTCCCCCACACACATCCCATAAGTCTTGGTGGCTCGTGCAGTTGTTGATGCATGTGTTGCATCGGACTGAGGTGTTTCCCATCACATTGACACGACGCACTAGTAGAAAAGCATTTAGCGTGGAGAGTGTGTGGACAGAAGCGCAGGCGAAAGACACACTGCAGCAGCTCAGACTGGGTCCTGTGTGTGTGTGCGTGTGCGTGTGCGTGCGCGCGCGCCTGGATTCCCTCCCATTCGCTCATCTGTTGCGCATAAAGCCTCAGGAATGCGTCCACCTTCGGCCCGCCGGCGCCTCCAGCCTTCACACACACAGAGTCCCAGCTCTGAGGGGGGCAGGAGAAAGAAATACGATTTTTAAAAGGAGAACGTGCAGGTGCATGAGATGTGACGTTTCAGAGCCCCACAGTCTCTAGATGTTTCCAAGACTGCGAACCTCATAACTCCAGAAGGTGGCTCCGAAAAGAAAAAAACCCCACAAATATCAAAAGTACCATGAAAGCTTACCCTGTCCCGGGCTCCTTCACACATTAGGGTGGTGCTCCTCCATCCTGTGAACAGCTGCACGCTCTCCAGTCAGCACTGTGCACGTTTTACATGGCTCCTTTCATTTTAAAACACACATATATATATATTACATCTTCTTTTGTAAACTGTGAATCTGTCTTCTGTGTTTCTGAGTCTTTGGCTTTCTGCAGTCCTGCTTGTCTTTTCCTTCCTCTCACTGTGGCAGCTATGTGAGACCACAGTAAACCTGTACTTGGCAGCAAGCCTGTTTCTGACTCCGATTCCGAGGCCACTTGGGTTTGAATATCACTTGCGGAAACATGCTGTCGACAAGCGGCGCGTCATTTTTAAAGCCGTTTCACAGTGGAAATTAAGAGCTGAAGAGGGCAAGGAGACCGATGTGGGACCGATTACATATTTGGGGGGGGGGTTAAAGCAGCTCATCGACAAGCAGCCCACTGTGTTCACTGCGCATGTCTGAGGGGATGTGACATGCAGCATTTGAAAGGAACTCAGAGACTCCCCGTAAAAGACGGTTCCCAGCGGCCGAACTACAGCACGCCTTGCTCCCCAGACTCGTGCCGGACTGCTGATAAATAATGCTCCGAAATAAAACCCTGTGCACGGGTGCAGCTCTGAGTGCCAGGGGCCCGGGCCCAGAGTGCCGCAGGCCGGATCTCATTATCGGACCAAGTTCAGATCAAGCTGACAGTCACGTGAAGCAGCTCGCGTTCGGTGCAGAAGATTCACCTGCAGGGAGTGAGGCATCCACAGGCCCCCCCCCCCCCCCCCTGGCCTGTAAAACGGCAGCTGGGTGTCTCGTTTCTCCTCCGTTCTACACCATCATGCTACCGTGTCTGCGGGTTAACGCGGTAACCTGACGCCGCGTGTCACGTTACCGGCGGACGGCAGCAGAAGAACAAACTTGTCCCCCCCTTCCACCAGGTACAGCGAGCTCCGGGAGAACACGCCTGAGGTCTTCTGTGGCTCTGGAGGGCCTTTTGTCAGGTCCGAGGAAATAACCCTGATGATGTCGTAGTGATGTCATTAGGGTTCTCTCGGCCTACGTGGAGAACGTCTGCGCTACAATCTGGACAGTGTGAAGCTGTGATGACGTGGCGGTTTCCCAGTGGCTTTGGAGATTGGATCTGCGGCTTCGAATTGTGATCATTCTTTATCAAAGTCTTACGAGCCCTACAACTCAGTGGAAGTGCAAAAATAATCTCTCTATTTAGATCTTTTAGATTAAGAATAATAAAAAACCTAAAAGATATTTTCAAGATAATAGATTTGATAATGAAATAGATAATGAAATATCAGCTGCCGGGGTTTTAGCTATGGTGGACTTCCTCAAAAATACATTTTCTTTTATCATAATTGTGGTAACAATAAGGTCCACTGATGCGTGCTGTTCTGTTAATGGTCCATTCGTGTTCTGTTCATGGTGCTAACCAGCACAGAAGAGAGTGCAGCACAGACCATGTCCATGACAACTGCGCTCCATCGGCTAATGCAGGCGCGGTGGAAAGCTCCAGGAAGAAAAGCTCGTAAAGGGGACCTTTCCAAATCTGGTACAACTTTCCATTACACACCTGGTCCACACACACACACACACACACACAGGTGTGCAGCACTATCTTTGTAGGGCCCCTTTGATTGACATAATGCCTTCCCCAGCCCCTAACCCTAAAAATAACCATCACAAATAAATGCCTAAATCTAACCCTAACCTAATTGTAACATTTACCCTAAACCAAGTCTTAACCCTCAAAAAGCCCTTTAAACTTGTGGGGTCCAGCATTTTGCCCCCACAAAGGAGGTCAGGCCCCACAAGTATAGTGGGCTCCTGGTTTTTGGACCCCACAAATATTGGTAAACAAGAGCACACACATATCTGGTCTGTTCCCGGCCGTGCATACAAAGAGTAAAGAAACGGCAGCACAAACTCACACACCTTCCCAGCAGCTATTTTACCCTCCCTCCCATGAGTGACAGATGACACCTACACCTACACACACACACACACACACACACACACACACACACAGGCGTGCGCCTGCGCAGTCTCAGGTGTTTGACTAATGTACCTGATCACATGGTGTCAGGTCCGAATGGTTTAACGCTGCCTTCTCCTCTCGTCACCATCTCCTGCAGGTCTGCAGAAGACGTGGACTCAACTCTTCCTCGGGGGGCGGGGGGGAAAACACGCGACGAGTGAGTGTATTACCTGTCTGCTCAGGTGTGCATCTTTACACTGCATGTTGGGTTGCTTTTATCAGCTTGTTTTATGCCACAAGTGGGAAACTGCCTGTGCTCTTCACTCTCCTAAGGGAAACCTGTTGATGAGTTCAGCTCAAGTGTTGATTAATAAAGTGTGAAGCAGACATTTACGACTCGTAGGAGTCGGTCCAGGTGCGTATGCGGTTCAGTTTTAGCTCCCAAAGTCGTACCTTCTCCGCTGTGAAAGTAGATCCTTGGTCCTCATTAATGTTTCAGAGAGGGAGTCTCGCTCCGGTGAGTGACGGCGAACAGCTGATGGTATCCCATCATCACCTGCTGGCTCACATCATCATCAGGGCTGGACAGGTTTACCTGCCTGATATTGGCCTTTTTTTTCTTTTAAATCAGGCATGGGTGAGTCAGCGTTGATGGCTTTTCAAATTCAAATATATAATGTCAAATAGCTTCCACAGACTTCCTCTCAGTTCAGCGGTGATGTTTTAAAACTTGACTGTGACCTGCGTTGAACTTCAGAATATCAAAAGCTCAGACGGAGTTGCAAATGAGCCTTTTGGACATATTCAGTAGATATTTGTAATTGTGGTTATTTATAATGGATATTTGTGCTTTTTGGCATCAATTTGAAGATGTAAACGCTGAGAATAATGGCCATCCAGTCAAGACAGTTCCATATCAGGCTTCCGAACTTGCATGAGTCCTACTCCCAAACACTTCTTTATAGATTTTCATTCAATATTGGGGAAATATTGTCGTTTTTAGTCCACTTATGTAACAGCTGCTGTTACTGCAGCTACTCCAGGACTGTAATGGAATATTTTTTTGTTGTCTTAGTGATGCTTTTACTGAAGTGAACGATCTGAATACTTCTTCCATCTCTGCTTTTCACAGAGTGTTTGCCCTCCGCTCGAATCTGAGGCTCTTGCAGAGCACAGCTGACAAAGAAGAAAGACGAGGGGACTCGTGATGAGGGCGAAAGAATGATAGAGGGAGTGACAGAGAAAAGGTAGAAGGAGTCACACACACGCACATAAACAGGATGGCGGCGTGGCTGAGCCGGGTGTCGCTGGGCGACGCCTGGTACAACATGCATTCTCGCCTGCTGCGAACCAAACCTGTGGGCTCCATGGCTCGGAGCACTGACGACCTCGCCGAGCTCGGGGAGGGGTCTCCAGTCGGGCTCGCCAAGGTCCTGACCACCGTGGACCTGGTGTCGCTCGGGGTGGGCAGCTGCGTCGGCACGGGGATGTACGTGGTCGCCGGGCTGGTCGCCAAGGCGATGGCCGGGCCTGGAGTCATCCTGTCATTCATCATTGCAGCGGTGGCGTCCATACTGTCAGGTGAGACAGCACGAGGTGACACAATAGAACATCTTTCGACCGGAGGTGGAGAGTAACTCAGTACATTCAGGACGGTCCTGGAGGGGAACTTTGATGGACAGTTCGAAAAACATCTGAAAGCTTAGATGACTGTAGTCCCTTAGAGAGTCTGCAAGTCTGGTGCTGTTTCATATTTTTTCTTGCAGTCAACAAATCCCATGAAAAGACCAAAACCACCAATGTGTTAGTCTCATTAGTCTTTCTGACTTACTGTCTGCGGCTCTCAGCTCCCCAGCCCATTGGTTCCTCCCGAAGACGTAAATATTTAAAAACCTCACAAATATATAGATTCTTTTGTTTCTTTTTAAAAAAGGAAATTAATTTCCTAAAACAGCTGCTCACTGTCGTTTTTTTTTTTTTCAAACAAACAGGAGGAAATAGTGCATTTGTTAGGGACTATTTTCAGCGGCGGATTAATCCACATTTGGTGTTCTAGTGAGTTTTTGGGCCAGCAGGACGGTGCATGTGGGATTGAGGACTAAGGCACAGAGGAATAAGATATATCAGTCTTCGATACACACACAATACTTGTTAGTAGATCAGTTCATTATTGGTTTAGGTCAGTAAAATATAGGATACCGCCCGCCTTATCTTTTAAGACGCTTTTGGGGAATGAGGTCCTCGTACTTTAGTGGTACACAAGGGTGTGATGTTCCGGTGTCCACATAGTTTGGGCCTTGTAGTGTACTTTCACTTAAGTAAAACTTTAAATTCAGGACTTTTACATGTTAGGGTGTATATCGCTGTGGCCCTTCCACTCAAGTTAAGGATTTGAGTTCTTCTTCCACCACTCAAATCCTTAACCCTAAATAGGATGTATATCCGATAATGCGAATGGCTAATAGCTTAACTTACAAGACGCCTATTGTCTCATTGAGCTGTTTGTGTGTGTATTTTTTTCCTTAAGGTGTGTGCTACGCAGAGTTTGGCGTCCGGGTCCCCAAGACGACCGGCTCGGCCTACACCTACAGCTACGTGACAGTCGGGGAGTTTGTGGCGTTTTTCATCGGCTGGAACCTGATCCTGGAGTATCTGATCGGCACAGCGGCAGGGGCGTCAGCTCTCAGCAGCATGTTCGACTCGCTGGCCAATCACAGCATCAGTAACTACATGATAACACACCTGGGCACGCTCAGAGGACTCGGTCAGTACGATCAGCACGAGCGACGTTTTCCTGCACATTTAGACCAAATCGATGTTGTTGCTGTTTCAGCTTGAACATGCTCCTTCACATAAAGGGAAGAATTACTGGATTTTCTTTGGGAAAAGGCTAAAAACTGCTGTTGTAATGTACACTTTTGACCAGCAGGCTGACTGGTAATTTACTAACCTGTCAGGATTCATGTGACTACGGCCCTTCTCACATCAGCACTAAATACAGTTCTCGTTCCTCACTCCAGTGCTTGTTACAGATGGGTTTATATACTTGGAGTTTTAAGGCCACTTTTGGGGGGAAGCATCCCATGTTTTTACAATAAAGTTGAAATATTTTCGCAAAAAAAAAGTCAAACTTGACAAGAATAAAGTCATCATTTTACGAGAGTAAAGTTTGAATTGTAGAAGAAGTAGTTATAACTTGTTATACTTCAAGAATATAACATCAGTATGCTAACACGCTCACAATGACAACGCTAACATGCTGATGTTTAGCATGTATAACAATGCAAGTTTAGCGTGTTAGCATGCTAACATTTCCGAATTAACACTAAACACAACGTGCAGGTGCGGCTGATGGGAATGTCATTAGTTTTGCAGGGTTTTTTTGTCATAAACCAAAAGTATTGGACAAAAAAAAAGGTTGACCTGATGATGGCGCTAGAGGGAAGAGTAATTTAACGCCAGACTGAAAAACAGTGCTTTGCTGCCCACCCTGGTGTTTCACCTCTGACCACAGCCGCTCCGTTGAGCCTGTAACCACACCCAACAGCAAGGTGAAAGTCTGAAAGTCAGAAAACACAGGATTTCAGGGGGTGTTGACTTTTCACCAAAGTGATTACAGTCCATCCTGTGGGGAATATGAATTATGGAAACCCATTTCCATGGCAATCCATCCAATAGTTGTTGACGCATTTCACTCAAAAAACACAAATGTAACCGTAATGGTGGGGCTAGAGGAGAATTCAGGGGATCACCAAAGTCATAAGCATTCATCCTCTGGGGAAAATGAATGTCTGTACAAACCTTCATGGTAATCCATCATGTGGTTGTTGAGATATTTCAGTCTGGACCAACGTGGCGGACCGACAGTGAGTCATGCCGCTAGCCTGGCTAAAGCGGAACAGCAGAAACAAACGTCTTGTTGCTTCTTGTGAACATATCTGACACCTGGGTCTAATCATCTCAGTTATAACAGATGAACGTCCTGTCATACTGATCCTTTCTCGTACGAACACACCCTTTCTGTCTTCCTCATTTGTCTCAGGTAAGGGTGAGGACACGTACCCTGACCTGCTGGCCCTGTTTATCGCCCTGCTGGTCACAGTGATCATTGCTCTCGGTGTGCGTAACTCAGTGGGCTTCAACAACGTCCTCAATGTAGTCAACCTGGTGGTCTGGGTGTTCATGGTCATCGCCGGACTCTTCTTCCTCTCCGCCAGCAACTGGGAGAGCGGCAAGTTCCTGCCCTACGGCTGGTCAGGGGTGAGATGAGATATTGAACCACTTTGGTCGCACATGTTTCAGTCTCTTCAGCCTCAAATCCCCAAACTGAATATGAAACCACAGTCTTACAGTCCCCACATCATTTGATCAAATAGAATCACCAAAAAGGAAATAAGCGATCTCCTGTTGCAGGTGATGCAAGGTGCAGCGACGTGCTTCTACGCCTTCATCGGCTTCGACATCATTGCAACGACAGGAGAGGAGGCGAAAGACCCAAACACCTCCATCCCGTACGCCATCACCGCCTCACTGGTCACCTGCCTCACTGCCTACGTGTCGGTCAGTACACGTCAGCGTTGCGCATGCTTGTAACATGAAGGAAACATGTAGCGAAATCTCTTGGACACCCACCGTTCCTCTCCGCAGGTGAGTGTGATCCTGACGCTCATGGTTCCCTACAACCTCGTTGACGGCTCGGCTCCTCTCATGGAGATGTTTGCGGTGCACGGCTTCCTGTGGGGGAAATACACCGTGGCCGTGGGCTCCATAGCCGGACTCACCGTCTCTCTGCTGGGCTCGTTGTTCCCCATGCCCAGAGTCATCTACGCCATGGCCCAGGACGGGCTGCTGTTCAGGTGAGGAGGCTTGAGACCCCAGTAGGATGAGGGTTCCTGTTCCGTGGCTAACTCTCTGATCAATGTGTCTGCAGGTTCTTGTCACACGTGTCTGCGTTCACACACACCCCCACCGTGGCGTGTGTGGTGTCGGGGAGCTTTGCGGCCCTCCTCGCTCTGCTGGTGAGCCTCAGGGACCTGATCGAGATGATGTCCATCGGCACCCTGCTGGCCTACACTCTGGTCAGTGTCTGCATTCTCTTGCTGCGCTACCAGCCTGACGAACAGACCGACACACACCAGTTTAACTCCGGGGAGGACGTGGCCGACCGGAAGAACCAGGACGACGGGGCTGTCCACACCAAAGACGACCAGATGCTGATCGCAGGCTCAGACGGCGATGGATCGTCATCCTACCACGCCGGCGGGACCGAAGGAGAGGGTGACGACTCTGATTTCCACACAGGCCAGGCCTCATTGTTGAAACGGCTTCTGGGAGGTCATTACTACACCCTGCGGCTGCGGCTGGGAATGCCCGACGCATCGGCCCGGCCCACCCCTGCCACCGGCCGCATAGTGACCCGGTGCACCCTCCTCCTCTTCCTCATGTCCTTCCTCCTCTGGTCCACGGTTATATTTGGCGTCGAAGAGGGAACAGGTGCCGCGGCGGTGTTTTCAGGCCTCATGGCCACACTGATGGCGGGATCAATGGCGAAGCTTTTAATTATGATTATACAGCAGCCAATGAGCGGGAGGAAACTGCCCTACATGGCGCCCTGCGTGCCCTTTGTCCCTGCGGCGGCCATATTGGTCAACAGCTACCTCATGCTTAAACTGTCTCCTCTCACCTGGGCCAGGTTCACGGTCTGGTGCTTCATAGGTGAGATGACTAGTCCTCTGCTCATTCCTCCAACAGGTTTCTATTCATTTTTGACCGATTCATTCGATTAAGTTTAGATTCAGGCTTTCTGTAATTATTTGGTGTAATTTACAAAGTTTGCTTCTCCCATATGAATGAGCCTCAAAGATGAGACACAACTCTTAAAAGACAAATCCACTTAGAAGAGGATTTAAGGTCTGTCTTGGCATATGGTTTCAGTTCCTTCAAGAGTTCTACCGGTGCTTATTTTTAGTTTATGTCTATCATATAGGCTCCTCCAACCCTTTTAGTTCTTCCTGTCAGCGCAGTTTGAGACACCAGGACTCATAATGCTGCCATTCATTCTAAACAGTGTGATAGACCAACCAACCGCACATCTATCACATCTATGATGTTTCTGTTTTATCCTTGTCTCAGATGTACCAAGTAGCGTTTTCATGTCGGTACGCTGTGTTCGCTCACAAACTTCGCATCTTTGTCTTCTTACCTGTCATATCTTTTGTAGCTGGAACAACGGAGAGTCGACATTAATGCTAGCAGCTCTGCGACGCTGTACTTAAAAACATAGTGGTGCTGTGAGCTAAATGCTAACATCAGTCAATTTTGACTTTTTAATTTTAGACTTAGTTGAATTATTATTATCATTTTTTTCCCCATTTTCAGTTTTCAGTCGCAGTTTGTTTAGGTTTAGGCGACAAAACTAGTTGGTTAGGTAAAGATCATGATTTGGCTTAAAGTAATAAGTCAACTGACTTTTGGTTTCACACAGGACACAAACAGGCGTTTCCTCAATTTACACACTGAGGAATCTTTACGGAAAATGTAAACTAGACATAGAAAGTATATAAATAACGTGTGACGGATCTTCCTCTTTAATCCAGACCGGGTTCCCAGTTAGATCTGCAATTGTTTGACAGATGATGAAGTGAGTGAAGAGTTTCCGACCTTCTGGAATTCATGAAGTTTGATAAAACTCCCCGACTGGACAGTTTCCTCGGGCTTACATCGCGACCTGCTGTCCTACTCTCTGTTTTCTGTCCGTCCTCAGGCTTGTTGATCTACGGGTGTTACGGAGTGTGGCACAGCACGCTGGAGCTGAACGCCCGGGAGCAGCAGGCACACGCCAGCTCCTACCAGCGCTACGACGAGCACCTCGACGACACCTTCTCCCCCGACGGCAGCATTCCCCCCCAAGAACAGGACGAGAGACCCTACCAGGGCTGGTCCGCCCCGGAGGAGGGGGGATACGACCACCAGCGGCATAACCAGTACCAGCAGGAGAGCCGGGATGACAGCCGAGACGGAGACCATTGTCAGGGCCAGTACGAGGATGACGGTGACCAGCACGGATACCAGTCTGGAGCAGGAGGCCAGCACACGAGCAGAGGCGGCAGGTCCAGAGGAAGGACCAATCATGGCTTTGATGTGGGTGAAGGGGAGGACTGATTAGAGGACGTCTCCTGTTCCTCCAAACTGAAAAGATCTGAAATTATGACAGAAATTATGAAGAAAACGCTGAACGTGGCTTCCACGTGAGACACTGAATCAAATAATCTCCGAGACAAGCAAGCTCATGTCACAACATTTCATTTTAATATTTACCAGTAAACCCCTGCTTTCGTCTGCTCAGTGTGAAAACCTGGTGAGGATATCATTAGAGGAGGTGGGGAGTGGTTTTGACACCTCCCCTCACAGATGTTTCACTGAACGAAACAACCCAACAACCCAACGGCAACAGTGGCTCTCTCAATTTGCATGTTCGCGTGAGACACTGTGGTGTTGCAATACAAAACCTCCCTCTGTAAAATGGAACATTTAGAGCTTCTTCTCTCCCTCCAAATTTTTAAACACCACACTTTGAATCGATAGCTACCCATAAAAGGCTGTGTTGCGACCGACGTTAAGCCTTTTCTAAGGTTTAACTCACACTTGTTGCGTTGTTGTTACGACAGAGTTGCACATACCTGTCTTTTATTGCAAACCTCTGTGTAGTGTTTTGGCATCTGATAAGCCTTTAAATTCACAGAACCTTTACTCAAACTGGACCTTCTGGATCTTATTTCATCGTCTCACAATGCAGCCCCTTGCGTTGTTTTCATGCCGGCTGATTCTAGATCTGAATGTCCACTAATGGACAGTTTTTTAGTCAATGATCCCCTGGGTACATAAGCGTAAAAAGCCCGATTATGCACCGTGCAGTCGTATTACGAAGGAAAAAATAAACTGAAATGTGATTATTTAACAAACTACCGGGTCAAACCCGATATCTTTATTCAACCTAATATTAAAGGACTCGGAACAGGATCGGGAACAACAAGAACATGCTCAGCACATCCTTTCTTTTGACTTTCAACAGTTACTTAATACAGAAGCTTTGGCTTCGGCCCCCCCCCGATCCCAGGGCTCCTGTGTGGCCGGCCCATTTGGAAATCCATCCATGGGGACTGCAGACGGCCGTCAGTATTGCAACATAATACTAAATACTGTTAAAACAGGGTTTCCTCTACCTCCTGGCCATCCGTCTTTACGTGCTTTCTGTTTTGCGCTTGGCTTCCGGGGAAAGTCGCGTGAGGTGTTTCATTTCATTCTGGGCTTTTCTATCCCATCCAGACCCAAAGCCAGAAAAATGAGTTCGGTCTGGCTTTGTGAAATTACTTATCTCGGGCAGATACTGTGGCAGAAAAGTTTCCACCAACATGCCTAGGAGGCAGGTGTTCTCTCTTTGAGTTAAACCTCAGCGGGGGGAAGCAATGGACGTCTGCTGATACCATTTATATTTCATTCACAACCCTGGCGGACGGTGTAGCTTCCTCCTCTCTTACCGCTTCCTTCTGTTCATTGTTACTCTGGAAAAAATGTGGCTCTTTGGTTCCGCCCACTGAGGTTTATCTTAACCAATCAGACGACTTCTGTCACCAGAATAAAGATGTTAAGTTAAAACTCGAGTTTCTCCATTAGTCTCTAGAGCAAACTTGTGGTAAAAGTGACCCAGTTGAAAGTTAATGATTTCAGTCATTTGTTTCCGTCTCTGCTTCCTGTGGCTCTTCCTGGCATCTCTGAATGTCGTCATTGTGGCTTTCTGAAGCCCCGAAAGTTACTTTTTGTTGATCTTGTTTGCGTGAACGGTGTTTTCAGTGAAAGAAGGTTTGCTATATTTGGTGTCCGCAGCGACAAATTGTGTTAATGCGTGAACATGAGAATGGGCGTTGTGTTTTTCCGTGTCGCCGGAATAAATGTCTCATTTTGCGTGAAATGATTTATTCTGAGACTCTTATTATTGTTTAAAAACTTTTATTATTTGTGGCACCAGCCCAAAATCTTACAATGCAGGTCCACAGTTACATACATATGGATTATACTGTTAATACGAAGAGTGTACATTTGCAAAAGGTTATTGTTACATAAAACAACCTATCTGTGAGGGATTAAATGAGAGCAGGTAATCTCAGTTGAATTCTCTGTACTTCAGGTAATATTTTTGAAGCGTGTTCATGTTATTTAAAGTATACTAATCATTACAAATGACAGGAGCTCGTCAATATATGCATGCAACAGTTAATGCTCATTTCTAGCTTTCTACATTAGTAGCTCGTGTGCTACTGAGTTAGTTCACCACTTTAAAAAAAAAAAAAAAGCACATTTAAGAACATAGTTACACCATTTAGTCCGTATCATGACCCACAGGGCGTTATCGCTGCAACTCAACGAAACAGCATTCATTTCCTCCATATTGGACGTTATTTTGTGACCCCCTCCTTTTTAAATTAAACCGCTGTAAATGTTATTTAATCTGTCAACAAAGGTTGTGGAAGTCGGTTGAACTTGAGGCACAGAATCGTACGTGTACATACTTTTTCCTTAATTCTATTCATTTGAGTGGAAATCAGTGCAAAAGGTCTGACTGATGATATGATTTGGTTTTGTGAGGCGGCAATAGAATATCTGACCTAACAGCAGTTTTGTCAGAAAAAACTGTCTCTTTGGCTCTGCACAGGCGTGTTCAGTTCAACCAGTGAGATTATTTCTGCCTCAGAGGACGTCTCTGTAACTGTGTGTGGCTCCTGGCTGCCCCTGTGCAAGGCACTAAACCCCTACACGCTCCCGTATTATAACTCACTCTCAAAGTTGTATCAGCTTACAAAGGGGAAATGCACGGACTTGATTATGCTAATCTGCGGTCAGTATGAGCTGAGGGACAGAGAACCACGTCTTCACACTTGTGCACTCTTGGCGTGGTTGGCGGGGGGGTCCAGCGGCACGGCCGCGGCCCGCTGTCTGGAGTAGTAGAAGCTGCTCTCCCTGCTCGGGGTGCCGGGGTCGGAGCCGTAGCAGCACAAGATCATGGAGCCGCCCACGAGACTGAGCGCGGAGCCGACCCAGCCGGCGTACAGGGAGAAGCCAAACGACATCAGACCCTCGTTTTTGTAGGTGCCGATGGGGAACCAGATCGTCGATATGATGCCACACACTCCTGGAAAAGACGTATAGATAGAGGAGTGACAGAGGAGATGGTCATTTCTAAAGCGGGGGGGCATGTAAACGTTCTTCGGCCTGAAGTCACATCTGCACACGGATCCACTATCTGAAGCTCTGCTTGCGCGAGTGCGAGTTCCTGCGCGGCGTTTGTGTCCATCTGGCTGTCCGTCCCTGAGGCTGTTGACAGGAACTACCTGTCTCATCCCACAGGAAGCAGGCCAGTCTGACAGATGAACCCGGTCAGGATGAGGCCCGGTCTGACAGACCCTGACCCTCCTTCCACCCCTCCTCCCTCCTGCAACAGCAGGGAAAGACCGGAGTACTGTCCTCTGAAACTCAAACTACTGTCCTCTAAACCTTAAACTACTGTCCTTTAAAACTACTGTCCTCTAAACTCCGAAACTGTCTCCTAAACCCTAAACATAGCTGGCTTGGGAACCGGAGGGTGGCCGGTTCACCTCATGGGCAGTACCGAGCTGCCCTTGAGCAAGACAGCCAGCCCCTAACTGCTCGGGGGAGTCAAAACTAAAATGATTAACTAGAAAGCTTAGAAAACTTACATAATTCCAATATTTGGCAAAAAAAACTCTGAACTGGACCACTGGACCGTTCAAACTGCAGGCTGCTTCATACTGTTAGGTATTGACCCCTTATTTTAAGGGTAGATTTAGCTTTTGGTTAGGGGCTAGGGAATGCATTATGTCATTAAGGGGCCTCACAAGGATAGAACCACAACGATGTGCGTGTGTATGTGTATCTTCACCCATGAGGATGAAGAGGAGCCCTCCCACCCGGGCGCGGCGCAGCTTGATGGCGGAGGTGTCATTCTGCAGCCTGACGCAGGGCATCGACGTGAGCACCAGCAGCATCGCAGGGAGGCCGAGCAGACATGCGCAGATCATCAGAGCGCGAGACGTCTGGACGTGGGCTGAGAGAGAGAGAGAGAGAGAGAGAGAGGCGTTTCATAACTGAAGCATCTGTTTGCTCACCTCTGGCACTCTCTCTGGACATTTACAGTCAGGAATGCGCACGCACGCGCACACACACGCAGTGTTAAGAGCCAAAGAAAAGACTAAAAGAGCCAAAAGGTTCTTCCAATATAGTTTGAGGCTATAATAAATTTAAAATAGGCTACTTTTAAAGCCCCCCCCCCCCCCTCTCGCTGCTGGAATGAACGTCCAGCAGGTTGGGGGGGGGGGGGGTATTGTTGTATTGCGTTATTGATTAAAAGTGCTTCCACATTTCTCCAATCCTTGTTTTGTTCCCAAAATGGACAACAAAATCTATATAGCAGGTAACAAACACACACACACACACACACACACACACAGAGCCTAAAATAGTATAAAACACACTATGAGTTAAAACGGGAAAAACTCTTAAGAACTTCTCGCACAAAACTAATTTGTATTTTTAAAATATACAGCCAGTTATATGTGATATAACAGTGAGAATCTACCCGCCAGTCACCCATCCCTCTCTCCCTCTCCCTCTCTCTCACCGGGCAGGGTGAGGATCTGGTTGAGGGCCACGCAGTGATACAGCGCCGGGGAGATGACGCACTCTGCCCAGAGCCCCCGGGAGCCCAGCTCGTCCATGCGGACGCAGGTGGCCACCGTGTAGTCGCAGGTCCGGACCCAGTCGTTGGTGGCCGTGGCGACGACGATCCCGACCCAGCCCGCACAGCTCGCCACGCTGCCGGTGATCTTCCTGCACGTGTGCGCCATAGAGCCGCCGTGCGTTTTTACGCGCTCCACTCCGACCGAAAGAAGAATAATAATAATCTGTCTTAAAAATGCGGGATTTAGAAAAACTGATTAGTGTTTAAATATATTTTCTTTGTCCTTCTGAATTTAAAAGGCTTGGTTATTGTTGCTGAGATGCTGAGACACTGTTTCTAAGGGTTCAAAACGCAGAAGTTACATTTGTATCCTTCTCTGCTCACTTTATAAAAGATGAAACGTTGAACTGCACTCCTCCGAAAAATCTCTGCAGTCCTCACTTGTAACAATTAAGATATTTTTCCAAATATGATCAATTTAGATCACAATCCTTTTTTCCTTTCTCTTTTTTTTAAAGTACAAATTCAGAAAGTAATCCTGTCCCGTCTGTGCGCCCCGGGGCTGATCCTCAGAAAAATGCCTAGAATAAGATTTATCATAGGGTGTGGTGAAGAACATAGTCTTCACTCCAAGCTTTAAGCCAATCAGAGCGCGTGTGAGAGCCTAACCTAAACCAGATATGGTTTGGAGACAGACAGACTCAGAGAGAAAAACAAAAACCTAAATCCATCAGAACAGCAGCAGATACAGACTGACCCGGAATATTCAGTCCAAACGTGAGGTTTCGGGTCTGGAAAAGCATCCGGAAGGGAATTTGTGATGTGAATTTAAAACAGTTTGGTTCACAGAATATAAAATTCTCTTTAAATACCACTCACCTTGCTCACTGTGGCCCTCTGCTGGTGTCTTCACCCGCCATCCTCATGTAAAAACACCTTCATCCCCCCCCCCCATTTTATTTCAAACAAGACGATAAGTCGTTTTGATTAATTATTCTTTTATTAAATAATTTCAAGCAGGATACCATAAAAAGGTGACGATTAAAGACACCAGTCTCTACCCTGATAGTGACTTTTTTTTTTTAAATCCACAGACATGTTCTTGTCCATAATATAGTGATAGAAAACATTAAACTTTCAGTAATCACTTACAAAGTCTACGTATCATTATTATTTTTTATTTTGTTTAACACACACCGGTTATGTTAGCTACTGGATAGATTTGTCAATGACGTCACGTTCTAAAAAAACTAAATAGACAAATTTTATATATTAAATGTTCAAAATCCTTCATGAAATAGCTTCAAAATGTACACTCTCCAGCGGCATGTGAAATGTACACAAAGTTACAAAAATCAGTCTCCTGCTACAGCCAGAGGTTCCCAAAACGGATGAAATTTCTTCTGGACTCTGGTATCTCCATGCTCCTGCAAGCCCCCTCTGTTCCCGTCTCCTAAGGCCACGCCTCGATTTATAATCTCATAAATGACCGTGAATCTCTTTTTGTGACTTTGTTCTGTCATCCTTGGTGTCAGCTTTAGTTTTTTCCCGTAAACCACAAAAAGCTCTCCTCCTCCTCCTCCTCCTCTAGCTTCCTCTGTTTCGCCACAACTTTATTGCCCGTTGTCCTTCCACATCACGCCCTGACTTCCCCTCTCTCGCTCTCTCTCTTTTTTTTTTTTTGCCTCTGCGTCCGCGTCTGCTTCTTCTCTCACTGGTTCTTCAGCGAGTTGATGTGAGCGCAGATCTTGAGAGCCGGCCCCAGTTTGATGTTCATGCTGGTCATCAGGTGGTCCTCGGTCAGCAGCAGCAGAGCCTGGCCGTCGATCTCCTGCAGCCGGAAAGCCTCGGCCACGTCGCTGCAGCCTGAAACACGACAGCACAAAGGCAAGGACGGGGTTGGAAACATCTATCCGTTTTTTTTTCGAAAACGTACCGGTGGGTCACAGCTTAACCCGATTGCAGCCTCTTCCTTCTGGACGGAGGCTCATAGTCCCATGGTTCCAGGAGCCGCCACTCACATAAACAACTGGTTCTCTACGTGTTGTTTTTTTTTTTATTGTTATTTTTCTCTTTTCAAGTCCTGATTATTGGAGGCCTTCAGTGCTTTTGTCATGTCTGTCTTCTGTCTGCGTGTCAAGATGGACGCCTTGTCTACCGCAAACCGAATCCACCTGCGGCTACAAATGAAGTAACTGGAACCTGAGCCTATTTCGCTCGGGGTCACGATCTGCAGTTTGAGGAGAAGCCCTTTCCTGTTTCAACATAACGCCTGGCTCCCATCATTTTTGCCCCACAAGTGACCTTTTCATTGACCCCGTCTGTGTGATACATTTACCAGTGATTGACGGGGCCGAGCGCCATCTGAAATGTAAAATACCTGAATTTCGGTGCCGACGCCGATACAGTCCTGTTTGAAAAGTAACCTGTTTAACTACAAATCCTTTTTTAAAATTGAACAAACGAGGCCAAAGCTGTGAAATGTTTCTTCCGAACACGAGCAGCCGCACGAGAACTGTGTCTAAATAAAATACAGTCTAAAATTAAATCAGCTGATTAAAGAAGTAAACAAGACGATGACTCTGACCAGGCAACAGTGATAAAATAACCATCTGAACGCAAGTACCTGGTAAAAATGATGCTTAAATGATATTTCCTGTCCTTACAATTTGGCCCGAATTTCCATTTTTCATTTGGAGTCTGCTTGCTTTTAAAGCGTCATTCTGAACTCGGGATTTGTGTAATAAACGCCGTTTGGAAAAGATGCTGGGAGGTCATTAAAACACACATAATGTCATTAAACTAAGAAGCCTCCACAACTAAATCGTGTTTGTTTCTGAAGGGAGCCTGCACGTAGATCTGAGTTTTGGGTTTCACTGTGCTTTGTTTGGGCTTCCAGATGTTTCCCAGTGACCTCGCTCCCGCTGACAGTTGGCGTTTGAAAGCATGCACGTTACCTCGCCCGGCGGTTCATTGCAGCGTTTTGCGAAACACTTAATTGGATGAGGGGGTGAGGGAGAGGCTGTGTACGAGCCTCCCAGCCCCCGTCATCTGCTGACAATTAAGACCCTTGAGTGTTTGTTAAAATTGTCAGCTTGATTTACATAGACGGCTGAATGGCGTCCAAGAAGAGGCTCCACGTGCGAGCTATTTGTTGACGATCTGCTCTTGTGTGGACCAGCTCAGGTTTACCTGGCAGCGTGTGTATGAAGGCAGTTACTTCCTCCACGCTCCACTGGGAGGGGGCGGGTTTGAACGTGGTTGTGGGTGTAGGGGTGGTCAAGGCGGGCGCAGACGCCCTCCGCGCCCTCCGCGCCGCCCGGCGCTCCATCCGGGCCGTCATGGCGACCGCAGGATCCTCCTCCCCGCCGCCATCGTCTTCCTCCTCCCCTCCTCCCTCCATGTCCTCCTCCTCCTCCTCCTCCTCCGCCTCCGCCTCGTCTGCCGCCGGCGCCTTCTCCTTTCCCTCCTTCTCACGCCGACCGGCACTCCAGAGATTACGAGGCTGCAGGGAGACGTGAGGAAAAAAAGAGGGGCTGAAGATGTCGGTTAGGAGCACAGGTGAGTTCATCGCTCCATTACTTTCACACTCGAGGGTCCAGCTTGCTAAAATGTTTGCTGAATAAAGTGCGGTTTCAATACAACAACGTGAAAGCTCTACATTACAAGTAAAATCCTACTTCAGGAAAAGTACACACGTATTATCAGCTAAATATACTTAAAGTATTTCATTACTAATACTAACACACCAATATTAGAGCAGCATTTTACTGCCGTAGCTGCTCGAGGTGGAGCTAGTTTTTAACTACGTTACTTATAGTTAGGTAACTTAGTCTAGCGGCTCCCAACCTAGGGGTCGGGCCCCTCCAGAAGGGTCACATGATGTATCTGAGGGGTCGTGGGGTGATTATCGGGAGAGCTAAGAAGGAACAACAAAGTTCTGATACACACATTAACATGAACTTTTCTCTAATCTTTGCAGCTTTGAGAAACATCGTCTCACTTGACCTCCTCGGGCCTTTTTGTGAGAGGTCACAAGCCAAGAAGGTTTAACAATGTGTTGTATTTTATAAGAGTATCACATGTTTTTATGTAAAATCTTGATCTGGAGGGTGACTAGTAACCACAGTTTTCACATAAACGTAGTGGAGTAAAAGGTACAATATTATCTCTCTCTCTCTCTATATATATATATATATATATATCTGAAATAAAAATGTACTTAAGTACAGGACCGAGTAAATGTTCTGAATAAACCTGGCCGCACCAAGCACACAGTCACGGAAAATACTGAGAAAGAAATCGGACGATGCAGTTCCTCTAATGGCCACTAGAGGGAGGCTACAAGAACCTTTAACTGAATAAAGTCAATAAAAAACTCCAGATAAAGACAATTTTAGTGGCTAATTTCACCTTTTCGTTTCCAAGACCTGTGTTTTCCTGCTGTAGAAACTACATCAAAATGGCTGAAAGGCTTCAAACCAGCCCTCCGAACTTCACGTCCCATAAGTCACCGCTGCTCGTTAACACCTGGGTACCCCGGCTGGGGGTGCAATCAGCGTATTTAGCTGTATTTTGGGTTAAAAATACGACTGCTTGGAATATACTGAGCAAACAGGGGGACGACAGAGAACTTGCATCATACTGCGGGAGTAGTTTCACAAGTTTCTGTGGATGTTGCGACAACTTTCAAACTGTGAAATAATGAGTTTGTCGCAAAATGGAAACTACTGTAGCTGCTGGGAATCTAAGCTGACCACGACCCCTCTGACCTCTGTGAAACCTTCCACAGGCAAGTCCTCGACAGGCGAGTGTTTAGCAGTCAGGGGAAACACTCTGGCTTATGAATTTAACATGCCAGCACGCTAAACATTACATGGTAAATGTGTCGCGTTCGCATGATTACACAAAAGCATGTCAACGTCCATAGTAACATCACAAGCTACGTGCTGAAAACAAGCCTTTTAGTTGATTTTGTCTTGTTTTGTTGTCTGTAACCTTTGCTTTTTTGCCCTTTTTTGGGGGTCAAATTATTGTTTTCAAGGTCAAGAATAACTTTTTCACACTCTGCCCGCTTCTCAACTCTGAGGATTTGCTGCTTTTCTCAGTTTTTTTTTTATTTTTTTCGCTGTAAATTTAAATATCTTTGGTTTTTGGACTGTTGGTCGGACAAAATGAGTAATTTGACCCACTCGACCTGTCCGCTGACCCAAATGACAGAGTACTGTGTTGGTGTGCTGTCTCTGTTAGGCTCTGCATCTTTTGGACCCCATTTTTAGACCTCGTCTTTGGGTCTACTTGGCTCGGGTCCGACTGTCCTCAGGTCCCTTTCGGCTCAGGTCGCTCTCTTTTGAAAATGAATGAATGCACATCAGCTTTGGAGAGGTTTTCCAAGTTTTATACCTCTAATGAGCATTTTATCACAATTTTTTTTTACACTCTGTAGACTAAACGATTAATCTTAAATTAATAATAAATAAATAAATCATTAGTTGAAGCCCTCATTGGGGTTTTGACATTTCCGTGTGAGATGTTCGTTGTATTTCTAACAAATTACCTGTTAAGGAAAGTTATGCCACTTTTGAAGTAACCTCCAGTTGTTAGTGTAGGGAGTTATTTTAGCTTTAAAACGGTGGTTAGTTCAGTGTCCCTACCAGTCGCAGTAAAAGAGGTTTCCCAGGAACTGACTCCGCCCTGTTCAGGGCTGGGCGGGGCTTCTCTGACCGGCTGCCGGCACTCAGAGCCCGCAGACGCTTCGTCAGACGAACGTTAAACCTGATAGAAAGAAAAGAAGGGCACAGAGAGGGAGAGACGACAAGAGACGTGGTGATATTTCCTCGTTCTGCTGCTTTGATTCACACTCATATCTGTATGCGACACCTGTGTGCTTCTACACAGGCCACACACCACATCCTGCCAGCACTGCTGCTGTGAGAGCAACACCCCTAAACACACCGCCGCAGTACAGAAACGGCGGCTTAAGGTCACACAGCACAAAAGCTGCTTTTGCTCTCTGGGCCAATGAAATCAGGTCTCACCCGCGTGCACAGGAAGTGGAGCAGAAGCGCTTGGACCGCATGAAGTTGTGTGCGTGGCCTCTCTTCCCACAGAACTGGCAGTGCAGCACTGTCCTGTCCCGGTGGGCCGACCCTGTATGTGTCAGACAAGCACAGTCGTGGTCTACAGCGTTTTATTCGACAGCGGTTCAGGCCGCACGTGTTAATCACACACAAAGTGGAGCTGCAACAAAGAAAACTACGTTTATGACTCTTGGTCCACCAGGTCATTAGATATTTAGTAGAAAGAGGATCAACCAGCGAGGCCAGACTATTTCAAGCCCGTAGTTTTTGACTTATTGCTACTGGATGCAACAGAGAAAAGTGTCCAATTGTTCCTTTTTGAGAAGACTAGGGCCGCAACTAACAATTACTTTCTTTATCCAGTAGTCTGCTGATCACGTTCTCAGTTCTTTGTTCTGTCGATAAAATGTCGGAAAATAGTGGGAACTGCCTGTCACAATTGTCTAAACTCAAGTTAATGTCTTCAGATTGCTTCTTTTGTCAGACAAACGGTCCAAAACCTGAGAAATACCAGTTGTCTGTCACACGAGACAAAGGAAAAGCAACACATCCCCCCATTTGAGAAGCTGGAGCCAGAGAGTGTTTGGTGTTTTATTTTTACTTGATAAATGACTCATTTTAGGTGTTGCGTAAGGACCCCCCCCTCACCCCCACCCCAGAAAAAAACCCCAATCAAATGCTGAAGGACCATACCGACGGCTTTGCGTGTTTTTAGCCAGCTGTTGCTCACAACACATTATCAAAGCGGGCTTTACATTTGTGACCATTTTCTACATTACACGTTCAGTTTTTAGATTGTTTTTCAACCTTCCGAGGATTAGTTGTTTTCCGTTCTGTTCAGTAAATCAACCTGCTGAGATTCGAAACAGTCCGGTTTAAGATCCCTCACGTCGAGCGACGCCAAATCGATTGGTTGATTATTGAGTAGTCGATCCAGCTTCTCAAATGTGAAGCGCTTTTCTCTGTTCTGCACGATTGTAAAGTTAACCTCTCGTGTGTTTTCTGGATTGCTGACTAAATGATCACTTTAAATACGTGAACTCGGGCCCCGGTAAACTGAGATGTGCATTTTTAAACAGTAACTTAAACCCCCGACACCACGGATGGTCATAAATGTCGCACCTGTAACCGCACCCGCGAGTGATGTCACGGGGTTCTGGAGCGCACCGGTGCACGGCTTTGACTTTGAGTGGTCTACAAGACCTCGTGGTTATCAGCTACAGTTTCACTTGTCAACACTGAGCCCAAAGATCAAAATATAGATAGAGCTGTCTCTATCTCTCTACATATGTGGTTGTGCAGTTTATAAATCAAGTAGACTCTAAGACTCTTACTGTTCCCGGCGTCGTCTGTGTCTCCTCCCTCCTCCACGTCGGAATCAGTGGAGTGCTCAGCTTGTTTCAATGTGTCCGTCACAGGCAACGCTGCTTTCCCATTGGTCCCGTTCACCTCCTGTGGTTTGGCCACCTGCTCCGGAACCAGCAGGGACGAGCGGTTCACCTGCGCGACGAAAAAGGTACCTGAACCCAGTCTGTGTGTGTGTGTGTGGGCTCCATCATAAACATTAAAATGATAATCACAAAGCAGGTATCAATTACCAGCTAAACCAAAATAAATTCTTCAGAACCATTGAGAAACGTGAGGAGCTGGAGGCCAAAAACACGGCCGCTTCACAAAGCTTCAGCCAAACTATTGATCCATGACAGCCCATTACAACATTGCCTTCACGCTGCTGAAGTTCCATTCACGTATGTACGACGTGTGTAGCTCCAAACTACTCATATAAACTACAGCTGATAAAATAATTTGATTAACTGACTATGCACCTGTTTGCGAACTGAATTAACATTAGCTTGTGCCGATTATAACATTAAGTGGCTAATTCTGACTGTGAACTATTAAAAACATTTAATTTCTGTAGATTTAGCTCTACTCCGGCCTCCAGTCGTCAGTGTGATGTGAAACAAATGCTGTATGTCCTCTACGCTACGTGTGTGCGTGCACGTACAGGAAACGGTTGGAGCCCCTCCTGGATGACAAATCCCTCCACCAGGTGGGTCAGAACCTGTCGTCCGTCAGGCCACGCCCTCGGCTCCCAGGGGCCGCTCAGCGGCGGGCCGAAGCTCCCCGACTCGTCTTCCGATTGGCCGAGCGGCTCCGTCTGGGTTTCGGCCCCGGCCGGGCGCCGCGACCCGCCGACCGTCTCCGTCTCGCGCCGCGACGGGCTGAGGTCGTTCGGGCGGGCGGCCTCGGCGGGGAGGAGCGGAGGAGGGTTTTCTGCCGGGGGGGTGATGAAGGGCGAGGAGGGGGGAGACTGAGAGGAGAGGCTGGACAAGGCTGGGAGGAGCAAAGAGAGAGGTCAGAGTTAGCGCATTTGGATCAAGACGTTTTGTCTGATGCACACAGAAGCTGATCTTCGTGGTTTGAGCTCCTTGGTTCCAAAGAAGAGAAACCTTAATGCTGCAGCATGCAATGATACCACATACTGTCCACATACATTTGGCCATGTACTGCAGTTGTCTCAATAAGCAGAGAAGGTAGAACATATGCAATCCCGCTTGATGTGCCAGTTTCTGCGTCTCATATTACTCTATAAAGACGTAATAAAATATCACTGTAGCAGTTTTGAAACAATCCGGTTTTATTCTCCTAACCCACTCCAGTGACATTTTTGAACCTTGGTCCACATTTCATATGAACCCTGGTTGCTTTTTGTCGCAAAGATGATGTCTCCACTGGGAGAAACTTTTGCAGGAGAGCAGAGCCCATAATTTAGGGGGGGGGGGGGGGGGGGGGGGGGGAGGGGAAAAAACAACAGAAGTTGAGGAGGGAGGAAAAGACCTCTCTTTACACACACGTAAAGATGTAAAGAGAACGGAGAG
>CM022493.1:6036727-6047104 GCA_011952105.1 Coreoperca whiteheadi | reverse complement strand
GTGATCTGCCTCCCTCACCTCTGGTGCCCATGAAAACCCGACAACAAGCCGCCTCTCAGGGGAGTCACGCCTGCGACGTTGTGTTCGCTCTCCCAACATCGACAGCAGCCTCACATTAAAATGCCTGCAACCCTTTTTTTTGTTTTGCTTCGTCCGTTTGTCCCCCTACACCTTAAACATAAATAAGCTCATCTTAATTTGGAAGACCTGGAAAGAAACACATTTAACATACTGGCATATATAATTGTGTTTATTGTTAATTTTAAGTTGAATATTTCTCTGTAAAAAATTCTGAGTGATGGGCCAATATTATTTAACTTAATGTTTAAATAATATAATACGATGTTCATGGTGATGAAGGATCCACGGTGAGGCTCGCTGATGTGTTTTTAGTAGTTTCTGGATGACAGCGGAGCTCTGAGGCCCAGAGGAAGGAGACCCATCAGGCTGTGAGACTCACACACACGTGTGGGTCTGGCTCTTTTCATGGGATTTGCTGACTATAAGAAAAATATATCACCAGATTTAACCTTTTAACGGTCAGCATTCAGACTCGCGACACGGCTCACGGACGTGCACCATAAATGCTAATATATACCATGAGATGATACAAATATTTATTTGGCAACTACCCCTTCAATATTTCACGCATTTTATTTGTTGTTAATTGTGTTTCCATGTTCTGCTTTTCTGTTTAACTTAATTTCCTCTATTTTAATCCTGTTTTGTGGGGCACTTTGGGATGCGTCTACGCTTGAAAGGTGCTTTAAAAAATAAAGTGCATCTTCTTCTCCTTCTGCGATCATCATTCCACCTTTTAGTGTTGTTGTTGTTGTTGATGTTTTTTGTTTTTTTTTCAAGAAGGTGAGTCTCAAGAGGTTTGACCTGATACACAGTTCATTTAAATAACAAATAATATTCTATTTTTATACACTGACGTACAACTGCCAGTGTGTTGTTGTTATTCAGAGGGTTTTCCGGTCTGTTGCTTTAAAAGCTGACGTGAAAGCATGTAGCTTATTAGTGTTTGTGTTTCCTACATAGCCTGAATGCATCACCACTCTGACCTTTGCGCTCCCTGCTACTATCTCATTTTAATACTGGTCATCTTTTCTGCCGCCGCGCTCTGCCAGCAGCAGACCAGATTGGTCGCCGCAATCTATGTAAATGTGGGTTTGTGCGTCCATGTTTACCATCTGGGCTCTAAGCAGCACCTGGTCATGGCCCGACCCTTTGAGACCTTTCCCCAGGAGCAATGTCTGCTGGGATACCCTCTGCCTGACGGGGGAGGGGCTCTGGTTGGCTCGCACGAGACCAGGTGTGCCCACAGGATGAGCCTGCGATACCTGGAACAGAGGGAGGGGAAGGGGAGGGGAAGCAAATCAGGAAGGGCTTAATTGCAAGACCGTCTTCTTGTTACCTGTCGTAGAAAAGCAAGACAGTGGCGTGTGTTACGCTTTGTGGGTGTGTGTACAAGGGGCGGCGACCAAAAGAGCAAACAAAGACAAAGTTCTGAATGACGTTTTGAATAAATTCCAAACTGTCTGGGGGGGGGAGTGGGAGTCGGGGCTGCTACGTTATAAGTTTAAATAGGATGGATTCTAATGGATGATACACTGGTATGAAGTGCAGTGTTTTCCATTCTTTCCACCAAAACGTTGCTCGGCCCTGTGTCCTCAAAGCCCCTTTGGTTTCCAGAGCTCACAGGCTGTTTAGAGTCCATAAATATAACGGCAATCGTTACCCTGCCCCCGCCTGTGACGAATCTAAGATAGCGTCTAGGCAAAGCGAGGCGATTTTCCTTCCATAGCACGTTTGACGACAAGCAGGATGCAAACTGGTTTCAGACACGTAAAAAACGTTACGGATACCGAATATCGCCATGTGGGTGTCCAAATGGAAAGCCATCGCACAACTCCTCTCCAGCCCGCCGTGCTTTATTCACCAAGCGTATCCCGCTGTCTCACCTGCACCAAGGGGGCTGACGGAGGTGGTTTTCCAGTTTCCTTTTCACATACAGTTCGCCAATCAGTCGCGCGACTCATAAATCACCATAGATACAAAACAAGATTACCATCATTTTTTTTTTTTTTTGAAGCTGCTGTTATAAAATACAATATTGACTCCGAGCGGATACATAAAGAGGAATATGAATGAATAGAAATACAAACCGTGCTATATTACAACCAACTTTGACAAATATAATATTTCATCTCAATCCATCGATTGATTTAAACGTTTGAATCTCCATTTTTCAATACAAAGCAGCACTCTTTCAACCTTGTTTCTCGAATCTCGCCATACTTACGAATTTCGATGTCAGCCTAGGGGTGACCGCCTCTAAATACAGTTCCTGTTGGTCCTGATGATGGCGACAAGGTGAATAGCACGGTGTACTGGAGAAGGGTGAATGTATCCATTTGTGTTCAGCACAAGCCAATACACCCTCTTATTTTTGAATTTAGATGAATGCTGCATCTCTGGAAACTCTGAGATGCTTTTTATGCGTTTGAGCTTCTTGATCAGCGGGAGTTTACTTCGCTCCGAAAGGTCACCAGTGAACGGGATGAAGGTCCAAATAATCTGAATTTGGAGCGCAGTGGCACGGCTTTAAATCCAGGGTTCGGCATTATCGTTAGGGCCGATACGTCGGTGCGTCCCTTGTTCTCTTTGCTGCATTGAGTGTCAGGGGAAACATCCAGTTCCAGTTTGAGTGTCGCTATAGTTTTTCTGGCTGATGTCTGTGGCAACATTTCCTCAAACAGTCAGTTCTGCGCTGCTCCAGTGTAAGCGCAGGTGTAGTGCACTGCTTTAATGGTACGTTACCGTACTTAGGCAAGAATGCAATGCAGCTGGAAGAAATGCTGCTTTTAGAGGAAGGGCCGCAATATTAGAGATATATCCCAGAGCTTACAAACGGAGCTAGGTAGCTAAATAGGCCTACGATATAAACACCCATACGATATAGCTGACCTTGTTCTATGTTTCTGGTACAAATCGGTAGAGAACTGTGACACTTAAAATCCCACGTAGTCTCATGACAGTGGACATAGCAAGGCGTAAAAATATGGTCTTCAAAAGAAAAGAAGGTTACTCCAGACCTTTTTGAATCTTTTTCATGTGGAAGCAGGTTGTTTCATGGATTTATGCTCGTTCAAAGACGGCGTAATGAAGGGCTGAATGACTTTCAAACAGTCCAGTTATTTTTTTTTTCATAATGAAGATTACTATGGCACAAAAGGGGGAATAAACAACAACAAAAAAAACGTCGGTATCGGCGCGTCCCTAAAAATAACAAAATATGAGCGAGTAACTGTGTGTAATGTAGCACTTCCCAGTGTGACGTAGGATTTTACAACGTTCCCACTAAGACTACGAGGACAATTCAACCGGAAATATTCGACGTGAATATTGCCTAATGAACATAGACTTATAATGGAACTTAATTTGCCATGATACACTTGACGTACTGACCTCTTTTCCATTATTGCAATAAACGAACCACTTACAGTGCTTTGTTGTTCATGAAGAGGAGGGGTGAAATTAAAGGCACAGTTTGACAACTGAAGTGTGAAAGGAAGTCACTGCAGCCGGCAAAGAAAAGGTCCTGTAGGACCACAACGTGTCATTATTACACTTGTGAGTTTTAGCGGTGCTGGTAGGTGGATTTTTGTTCCCCAACCTGTGTATGTGCACGCGTTACCTGTCTGCCAGGTGGACTGGCTGGCGTGTGAAAGGGCGTGATAGGTGTGGACGTCGGCGTGGACACAGGCCTCGTGTTCCCGTTGGTCAGGCTGGTGGAGGTCTTGGTGGACATGGTGGTGCTGCTGTGCGTTGCAGAAGAAGAAGAAGAAGAAGAAGAAGAGAGGAGGGGCGAGGTGGTGCTGGCTACAGCAGGAGAGGAGGAGGAGCTGGCGGTTTGTGTGATAGGAGATGTTTTGGAGACGCCCGTCGGGGAGGGAAGGATCGGGCGAGAGTACGTGCGGAGGGCGGGGGTTGCAGTGGAGGTGAGTTTCGGGGGAGCGGGGACGAGGACGTGGGGAGATGGAGCGCCAGCCGTTGTCGTCGTCGACCCCTTCGGGCCATGGGTTGCAGCGACGGAGGGAGCAGGGGTGAGAGGCGGAGGAGGGGAGGAGGTGACGGGCGTCAGCGTGGGCGCAGCGGAGTCCAGGAGCATGGGGTTGGGGGTGAGCCGGGGAGGGGTGGGGGTTGTAGGGGTGGAGGGCTCAGGCGTGGCGGCGGAAGTCTGAGGACTGGTTCCATTGGTGGCCTCTCCGTGTTCTGATTGGCTCTGTCGAACCAGCTCCCTGTCCATCCTTCAACACGTTAGCACACTGTGACAGACAGACAGACAGACAGACAGACAGATGTGATAACAGTGTATAAATGACAATGTGAAACTCGTAGTGATGAACCTCGACGGAGTCTTAGAGTGAGTTTGAGCTCGTTTATTGTCTGTCCGGCCACAACTTTACTGTTCCGGTTCCCTCTCCGCACTCTCATAGCGTCGCTGTCAGAGAAAAGGCTGTAAAAAGCCGCCGTACGCGACCTGCTCAGCAGCAAGCCCCTAACTTCGGGAACGCACACCCACGGCAAAGTGCCGACCAGCGTCCTCTTCAGAGCATGACGCACAGCTCTTCTGTGCGCTTGATTCTCCTCACCAAACTCCTGTAAGTCTCCGGTTGTCTTACCTTCACCGGGGTGTTGATGACAAGAGGAGGTCTAATACTCAACTGTAGATTGACTTTAAAATTAGTCGGGGTTATTCATAAGTATTAAGTGGAAGGTTTTCACCACTTCGATGAATAAAGCATGGTGTGGTGGGAAATAAAACAGTAATACTCCTGATAATTTCCTTGGAATTCTCCTGCAAATATCTATGTAATCTGGTACTAATTATCGAGAGAATACCGTTTTAGTTGGCTGTAAAAGCAGCTAACTATCTAAAAGCCAAATATTTTGGAGGCTTTTTGCAGGACAGTGGCCGTGTTAGCGGCCCGGACCATAAAACTATAGCGAGTGTCACGTCACAGCTGTTGTTCCACATCCACGAGGAGCAAAGATGACACGCAACCACGCCGATGCAACTAAAACAAACGTGCTGTGTGAATGTTGGGCCACACCCGGGGGATAAAACCTACACACGGGACACACAAACCAAGATAGACGTGTTTGCGTGTGCGTATGGCAGACAGTGATGGCTTGACTGATTACCTTCCGGTTTGTTTTGAGGACGTGATGATGTGACGGCCGCCCTTCGTCTGAACCCTTCATGGCCGCTGTCACTGAGGTCACACACCGCTGACTGAACCGTCACTGGCTGTTGCAATAAAACCCTCTGCTGACGGACCGACACGTGACACAGTCGACTTGTGCTTAATACTCGTGCGCGTCTGGTGCTCGTTGCTCAGTTTATAATGACGGTAGGCTGCTTTTCATCTCCTGATGGCACCGCAGTGATCTGAATATTACAGTTTGATTGTGTATTTTTGTCCTCCTAGTGTTACTATCATGTATTTTAAAGCTGCAACGATTAGTCCGTTGATTGACGTTGAATCGGCTTTGATAATCGATTAATCGTTTCAGTCACTTGTGAAGCAAAGATGCCAAAGTTTCGGTGGGTCCAGCTTCTCAAATGTGATGATTTGCTTTTATACATATATATCCATATATGAGAGGAAATTGAATGTCTTTTGGGTTTTGGACCGTTGATCTGACAAGACATCGCTTTCGGCTCAGCGAAACCGCATTTCACAGACGAAACGATTAGTTGATTAATCGCGAAAATAATCAGCAGATCAAAATTGACGATGAAAAGGACCGCTGGTTGTCCTTCTAGTTTGGAGGAGTAGCGTCTCTGCGGTACTCGATGCTCAGTTTATAGTGATGTAACGATACAAATCCTTTAAAACAAAAAAAAACAAACTCTAGAGAGATATAAAAATGTACTGTCAGATTTGCATCCTTCTAAACGTAACAGGGGATTTCTAATGTCATGACCTGAAGAAACACATAACAATCTCAATACTTCGGCCTCGCAAGGACACAAACATGCATGGAACTGTAACATCAGATCACACCAACTGAACGCAATCTGTCCTGGTTTGGTTTCGTACTGCGATAGGCTACCTGGCCTCGTACTCTGCATATGGTTGGGTTCATCGGCCATTGGTAAGCTGGGCCTTAACCTTCGGTTAGGTTGCCTACATTTGAACTTTGTATTCAGATTTTGACGAAACGCGACAGCATTAGGGGGAAAAAAAAAAGAAGAGCTAAACGGAGGCCATATATTGAGATTTGTGTTGTTGTTTTTTTTTAGCGTACCGTTGTCTCAGTTCTAGGGCTGAAATGATTAGCTGATTAATTGAACAGTCAATCGACAAAAAAGGTTTTGATAACCGATTAATTTTTCAAGCCAAAAATACCAAATATTCTCCGGTTCCAGCTCCTCAAATGGGACGATGCGCTGCTCCTTCTTTATCTTACGTGACACTAAACTGAATATATATTTGGGTTTTTGACTGCTTGTCGAACAAACATTATAATTGTCCACTATTTTTTGACATTTTATACGGACCGAAGCATTAATCGATGAATCGAGACAATACCAATAATAACCATTAGTTACTGTAAGATTGTATCTATGTTCTGGAGGCATGCATAAAGCGCAGTCTGTGGAAACTCATTTTCCCTTTGGGGGCCGATAAGTCTATCCATCAATCTGCAGTTTCAATTCATCAGTTGTTGTCACCTGAGCAGAGCACCTACTTCCCTCAGAGGGAAAGCACCTGTCTTGCATGAGATTATTAATAGTAGTGAATTTGGTGCAAGACTAAGTTTTGACTTCGTGTAGCTATAATCAACAGGAGAGAGGTCTTGTGAGCCCGACACTGGGCGTCCAGGAAGGTCCCCCTGCAAAACCTTATCCTTCCAGTATCATAATATATTCATATACTCTTCTGTGGGGGTGTAGCATCTGTGTGGTACTCAATGTAGTGCACTAATTATAGTCAGATTTGTAAATAATTCCTTCTTAAATGCAATGTGGCATTATTAATGTTCTTTTTCTGAAGTGGTGGATTTTATACACGACTAACTGGCAGCACTAGTGCAAATATTGCAGCAATTAAGGCTGATTATTTACCTATTAATCTAAATAAAATGACAGCAATCACAGGTTCCCAAAGCCCGTGTTGACATCGTAAAATGTCTAGTTTCGTCCGAGCAAACGAGCCAAAACCCAAAGATGTTCAGTTTTGAAACCCTGGGCGACAATCTTATCAAAGGAGGGGTTTCTGGTTTAAATGGGGGGGCACGCAAGCAGGTGCCACTCCACGCACACAGCGGGCAGATGCTGACATCTGGCCCGCGGGCTGTTAACTCGCCCGCGGCCACTTTCTTCTCGCAGGCTTAAGGCGACGACCCTTACAGTATGAGTCACAATGCATGTCGGCGACAGCTAGGCCAGGGATCATGCATGTGACTATCTTGAAGAAGAAGAAGAAGAAGAAGAAAAAAAAGATGGAGACAGGCCTGCACAGTGGAGAAGTCTCACGATAATAACATTTTGGGAAACTGTCATGTCCGCGTTACGCGTAAAGCTCCTCGGCCACCTACCCCCTGAAATCGGCGTCGTGCTGCAGCGCATTCCCGCTGTCGTCCATCCGAAGGTGAACGCGTGCTTGTAAAGTCTGTTGCGGGGCTATATCTGATGAGCGGGTCTGGTCTTTCTCAGCAGGGTCGACAGGCTGAAATGGGCGTGTGTGTGAAGCCTCACTTCCTCGTCTGACAGCGCAGGGGCTGTTGCGAAGTGCGCGTCACCCTCCCCCAGGCAATAATTTCACCGGCCTCACCTCTTGGTCGTCTGCCTTCAGCCGCTGCAGAAGAGGCAAAAACCGCAAAGTTGGCAACGCAAGGCAGGCCCGTTTGTGATATGTACGGGCTTGTGTGTGTGTGTGTGTGTGTGTGTCGCACTTTGATTAGGATTTTCAACACATCCCAAAGCTTTTCCCCCGCGGAGCAGTCCGTAAATCCGGCGTCCAGGGGCGTCACGCGGCCCGCGGTGCTCCGGCTGCACCGCCACCGTCACACCCGCCGGGTCTGTGGATGGGGAATCAGCCCGGCTCGGGGCCACCGTGTTGCGGCTGCGAGGGGCCTGGTTAGTCCGCTGGTGGAGAAATGCAATGGAAGGCGGTTTCCACAGGGCGACAGCGGCGAGACAGCACCACTCAGAGCTCGGGAGGACTCGCATACACGCCACCAGGCGGGAGAACGCACTGCACGGTGGTGGGAAGAAGCATTCACATCCTTTACTGTGGAAGTAAAAGCAGCAACACAAAAATACCTCATTACAAGTAAAAGTCCTGCATTCACCACTTCGCATCAGAAAAAAAAAGGGCCCTTTAGAAATACAGCTTGTTATTATTATATCGGGTTATTATAACGCATGAATTCACGTGTAACGACTTTATCTACTGTTTGGTTCACCGTATTTTACAGACTGATGGGAAATCTTAAAGTAACTAAATGTAGTGGCATAAAAAAGTACAATATTTCGGACTTTAATGTCATCGAGTGCAAGTATTAAGTTCATTAAACTGTGATTAAATGTGCTTAGTTTCCACCACTGCTATGTTAAAATGAGTAACACATTATTTAAATACACAATATACGTTATATAGAGTGTGTGTGTGTGTGTGTGTGTGTGTTAATTAATTCGAATAAAAGTGCCTATTTTGGACATTAGGATGCAGAATGCAGTAATTATAATATGATATGATTACCGTGCAGCAGAATTGTCGCTGTCAGTGTGTTATTGTATAAGACGTTAGTTAATTATGAGCGCCGTTGCACGAACACGTGAGCAGCATCGTGACGTTGTGGCTGGCCTACAGGCGGAGCTGCTTTTTCACTGCTTTCTGCACTGCTAGATTCAGCTGCAACAACGAACAACAATCTTCATCTGCAGTAGCTGCAAGACGCGTTGGATTTTGACGTAGGCCTACAATATTCCCATCAGACATATCGCGACGGAGAAGCTGAACAACGTGCAAGTACCTCAAAATTGCAGTCCCCTTAAGTAAATGTACTCCCACTACTCAGGCTAAACATGATATATCATTGTATACTAGATATAAACTCAGTTGTTCATAATACATGTAATAATTACAAGGATAGTTACCTTGTAACAGGCGATTTTCCCATTTGGTATCACGATAATGTGCCTGAAATATTAGTGGGCGTGTCCATCTAAAGTCTTTAATTTAAAAGCTTAAATCTCTTTTTCAGTTAACTTAAATTATTCCTCTTTTTATCTTCTTATTGGGTTTTTTTTAAAGTGCTTTTGTTGTTTGCTTTGTAACTTTGAAAATGCAGTTTATCATGCTCTTCTCGCCGTTTTTCAAGTCCGTTGTTATAGAATATTATTTGCGCGTGCTTGCATTGCTAAAAGGAAAAAAAACCCAATGTATGTCTAGTTACATGCTGAGCATAATCTCGCAGCTTGTGGTCATGTGACCCGTGTCAGTAATCGGATGAGCCTCTGCCGTTGGACGGACGGCAGACTGGACTCGGCTCCGCGCGCCTGCGGACGGCAAATACTCAGCTGCGTCACTTGCTTTAATCTGCGGCTGCGTCAAACTCAGCGCCGACCGCCAGGCCCGCGCCGGAAACCAGCGGGCTCTGCCTTCAAAGTAAAACGTGGACTCGCAAATGGAGCGTTTTCAGGTGAAAGTCCCCACTGACGAAACAAAAAAAAAGGGGGGGGGGCATAAAACAGTTTAAACTTCCAATGCAGTGATGTTTCTGCAGGTGTAGAGGCACCTGGGTGCAGGAAGCCGTGCAGAACAGACAGGTGATGGTTTCCTGGTTCTGCTCTACATTTTTTTTATGGTTGGGGAAGAGTGATCACTCTTCTCTCTGACGATCAGCATCAGTGTGGATTTACCTTTAAACAGTTTTTGGTGGTAGGACAGTAGAAGTGTGTTGGAGGCAAAACAAACTGTATAAATAGTCTGAACAACGTAGGTTGTATATAGGCCGTGTCAATGGGCAGAGTAAATACTTGGATAAAAGCATAAAAAATGCATTAGGGCTGTAACTAACAATTATTTTCATCGTCAATTAATGTATCCTGATTAATTGTTTGGTCCTCAAAAAGTCATAAAACAGCGAGAAAAATGATAAATCATTGTTTTATCATATATTATTTGGCATTTACAAACAGCTTGTCCAACTATCCAAAACTCAAAGGTATCCAGTTTGCTATCTTAGATGAAGAAAACCAGAACATATTTGAGAAGCTCAAACCAGTGACTTTTTGTCATGTTTGCTTTAAAAGTGATTCTATGAAGGAAATGTATTCTTAAACGTTTCTTC
>CM022493.1:6007657-6033727 GCA_011952105.1 Coreoperca whiteheadi | reverse complement strand
GTGTGTTTGTCCGCCAACAGAGGTCGCCTTCGGCCCGGTTCGGCGGCGGGGAAGGTGCACGCAGGGTGGGCCAGCGGAGGGGGTGACCACACGGCATTACTGAGTAAATGATGACTGACTCGTGTCTGGAGGACGGTTGGGCCCCTCTAGGAACGAGCTGCTATAAAAATGAAATGTTACACGGAGTTTAAAATAACCGCAGCAGTAAGATAAGGTCACGAGTTACAGGGAAATATCTGTTTTTCTGTTTTTTCCATTAGGATGATTCTAATGTTACACTGGGGGCCTTTCCGTAACCCGCTCGCGCACACGAGCACACGCGCGCGCACAGAGAGATGGGGGGGGGGTGAAAGGACGGGGGCCTAAATGTCTGCATCATTTTAAATGTCACATTAGCTGACTGAAATGCGCACGCGCGAGAAATAAGGCAATAGCTGTGGCTGAAGCTGCTGTGATTGTTTTGTGTGGCCATGATTGTAGTCCAGTGGGGACGCCATTCTGTGACGCCGATGTTGCATTCAGGGAATCCCCACAAGATCAGACGTTTCGCTGCCGTGTCATCATTTCGTCATCAACAGCGGCTTCTGCAGCAAAGTGCATCTGTTTCCATTATAGATCACTCAGCATACAACCATTCTAAGGATTTATATGAGAACACGAAACTAACGTGACGATAAGAAAACAACGGTATTAGGATTGAGGTGCCTCACATGTTTTAAATAGTGATTAGAATATTCTTATTTTTGATTCATTTTAAACGGATTCCCCGGAGTTATCGTTGGCAGCTCGTGAGTATGTTTAGTTAATCTCGTAACAAAAAAAGAGGCATTTCACTCTCAGAATAGTCCTTCGGGAATGTTCATTTTTACAAATTATAACACTTAAACCCACTTGGTACTTCATGTATCTGACCTGTATTATAGTGTATTATACTTTTTGCTGAGCTGCTGTTACAAAGAGTTTCCCCTCGGGGATCAATAAAGTAGAATGCAGCTATATAAACTTTCTGCAATGATTTAAGCCTCTTTGAATTTTACACATTTGATGGTATCTTGTTTGTCTTGTTTGTTTTTAAATGTGTGATGTAGCCTAAGGTGTGATGCTGCTGTTAAAATACTAAGACAATCAAGAGAATTGCAACAACAAAAAAAGTATTTATTCTCCAGCAAAATTCCTTAAAGCTGTACTGAAGCTTGAAGTAAATAGACCAGAACTTGATTGTATTTTCTACAATGCATTGAATGTTATTTTGTATTATTTTTCATTTTAGGGTTATAGGTCTTTAGCAGAGTTTTTACAGGGTTGGAGGATAAACGAACCACACAAGAGATGTGTGAGGCATCTATTTTTAAGCAAGCTAAAAACATTATTGCTGATAAGACACACATACATTTATATGTGTATTTTAATCTGCTGCCATCAGGGAGACGATTTAGGGTTTGATGTGTAAAGCAAATCGTTACAGAAATTATTTTGTGCCAACTGCGGTTCAAATTCTAAATAGAGAATCCCACGTCTGAGATATAATGCTGTATTAATATACTGGAATGAGTGCTTTTATGTATGTACTCTATTGTGCACTGGCCGTGTCACGATGTCTAACACAAATTTCCCAGGAATGGGGCAATAAAGTATATTCTATCTTCTACCCATCTTTTGTCCAGAGCGACATAACATACTACAATAAGGTCATAGAGGTTTCTAAATTAGCCACAAGTACGTTTACTTGTAATACTTAAAGTACATTTAAAACCAGGTACTTTTTTACTTAAGTAGGGTTGTCATTGTGGTACTTTTACTAAATTAAATATATCTCTGGTTATTTGTACTGAGATTAAAAGTACTTCCTCCACAACCGGAGGGTATGTCGCTGAACCCCCCCAGTTCATCGCTTCATTCGCTCGTCCGCGTTGTGACGTGCTTATTTCCGACCGCGCCTGAAGGCGGCGTGATTCGGTGGCTGATCTTTGTGCGAACGAAGCGGAGCGGTCGCAGTTAGCAACGGGCGGCGAGCGCGCACACATACACACACACATACACACAAACAGACAGACAGAGAGAGAGAGAGAGAGAGGGTGAGGAAAGAGACCGAAAATCCACATCTGCAACGATCGTACGGTTGACAGCGACGGTCTTAAAATGGTAAGAAGACACTTCAGAGTTGTGGAGGTGAGCCGGCGCCGCTGTTTTCTCATGACAATCAACCTAGCCGCCGAGAGCTAGCTGGCTAATGCTAAACGGGTTAGCGAACTGTTTTCCTGACTCATTATTGAGCAGCCCGAGCAGCTAAGGCTGCCATTTTACACCAGGCAGTCGGTTTGTCCCGGTCCCTAAGGTTAGCTCGGCCAACGCGGCGTTGATCTTAAATGTACCCCAAACGCCATACCCGCGTCTACATGAGCAAAACACGTAGTCCGGGGAGAGACTGCACTTTGTTTTAAAGCTGGTCCGACCAGCTAACCGTGCTCACAAAGCTAACTGGCTAGTCGAGGCCGAGAAGCTAACGGCAGCTAGCCGTGTTGCGTAGCAGTGTGTGACACCATTGGCAGCTCAGCGTAGGATAATCTCAGCAGACATTTCCCGGAGCTGTAAACGTGTAGACTCGTCGTGTTTTGTGAGGTGATTGCGGAGCAGCTGGCGCCACTGCAGCTCCTCATTACACTGAACAGAGAGGCCCCCTGACGGGAACCTGGCACGGGGCTCCCGCACTCCTGGATTATCGCTACCTGGTCTGCACCACTTTATAGGCCTGGACATGTTGTTTCTAATTCATTGTTAAAGGAGACACGATTTTAGATGAGACTGACTGACCAGGACCCTTCTGCTGGACGAAAGTAACTGCCTCTGTCTCCTTTATCCTTCTTACAGGGAAATCCCACACAGTTGGTTGTTAATTTCCAATTCCCAACCCATTACTCTTTACTTGGGGAAGTTTGTACATGGCTAATGTTGATGGGGCAGGCATGGGACAGTCGTGGAGCTTCTTAGTTGACGTTGTGTAGGAGCCCTGCACCCACAGTCCAATAATGTTTGATCCTCTCTAGTTTTATTTTGAAGCCATCTGCTCAGACAGACCTACAGTACTTAGTTACCACATTCAGTTGGTGTCTGCGTTCAAACGCTCGAGTAAGATGAAAAGTCAATATCTAATATTTCCATACCAACACTGGCTGGTGTAGATATGCAATTATGAAAGATCAGATTGTTTGTTGGTTTTTTTAACCTGCCACGGCGCTCCCACGCTCGAGGAATACCTGAAAGAGCCATCTTATTCTGAAATAGTCATTTCAAGGCCTGGAGATCTTAGGAAACCCCTTGGCTTCCTTGGATTGTGTTGTATTTTTGTTTCCCTTGAATAATCAGTTCAAGGCAAGAAACTACTGTTGCTGCTGATTGGCTCTTTCTCTTTGACCGTAATATGACAGCGTTACCTTTAATTTTAAAGTGTGTGTGTGGGGGGGCACAGTTGGCATAAGTGGTTGACGCTCTACTCCTTGTCCAATGTTTTCCGTTGACATTTTTTACGCATTTGTAGTTACAAAAGAAACCCTGAAATGGTGTCAATAAGCTACATTTAGGTTTGCACTGTTTTTTAAGTAGTATTGGTGGCTAAAGATATACCACACCTGTGTAGTACAAACAAAGTGAAGCTTTCACAAAAACCTACCTTAGGTTTAGAGGATTCATACTCTCTTATGTTTCTAGTATGACTTGTGTTAATTGACACACTACAAGAGGAAAGAAGGTTACACATTTTTACAGTCAAATAATAGTAATACAAATAATACTAGACCTGGTTGTTATTGCTTTTTAAAGCTGATGTATCTGTCGATTTCTACAGCAATACTAAGGAAGTTGTTCATTTCTTACACCTACTTAAACTTAAAGTCAGCCATTAGTGTAGGATCTTCAGTTCTTTTCATGGTCTTTATTGGGACTAAATGTGAATTATGATAATATTGTTTGCTTGAGATAGTGGCCATGTGAGCTGAATTTCTAAGTTGCCTCTATATAAGGGGGGCTAAAGTTTTCTTCCAGTGTTTCTACTGAGTGATGAGGCGTGACGTGCACATGTGTGGACACGTCTCACCCCCTCAGAAGCAACCTGTTCAGCTGTGAGGATCTGTAGTGTTTGTGCAGGCCGTACGGTGGGTGTATGTGAAGAGCGTCTACTGTAGAATGATCATTTTGCATATCGTGATAGAACCGCGTTGTTATCCATCTTGCATCCTACATGCAAAAAAAGAAAACGCCCAGCTATCCCCACTTACATCTGCTCATATCTTGTGGAATCTGTCGGTTTGAAGAGAAGCAGTCACACTTTATAGCATAAAATAAAACAAAAATACCAACTGCACTGTTAGTTGTTGGGAAATGTCTATTTAAGGGGATTTCTTCACTGACGTTTACATGGCCCACATGTTGCACCTGATGTGCGCTTTCCCAACCGCTCACTCGCACTTGCCGAGTTCAATGCTAAAACTTTCTCTACTCCACATCATGCTGGCATGCATGACTGAAATCAGTCTGCATTTGTGTTTGGCAGCGTAAAATGACTCCTTCTAGGGCAGCACTGTTGGCAAATCAGTATGTTAACATGCTGGTGTCATTAAAAATGATGTGCTTGTTGAGATGAGTTTGCCCCTGACAAAATCAAGATGTGAAGTAATGTCAGCCATGATGTCCTACCTCCGCCTTTACCTTTGCCATCCGGGTCTGTCTGCTTAATATATACACAAGGTGCTGTGAAGTGGCAGCGCTCGAGGGCAGTGACTCTGAAGTCAATCCAAAGGGGCTGCGAGTCTCCGCTTGGCTGCTCTTCTGAACGCTGAGCGGCGGCGACCGAAATCAAAAAGCTGCTTACGTTAATGAAATGTCCTCCCTCGCTGCCTAACCCGGCACGTGATCAGTTTGCGTGCACACACGCCCCTCACAAGCATGTCAGTGTTCAAGAGGTGCTCGTCACCGAGATTCAGCTGAAGCTTTACTGCTCCTCGTGACTCACCCTCCGGCTTTGATGTTTTTGTTTCCGTCGCCAAAACTCACTCGCGTAGAGAGATGGCGTTTGGATCCTCAAATCAAAGTAACAGGCGTGTGTATCTGGTGAAATTACACGAGCGATGGCAGGTTCTTACTGTAGTGTTTGTGTTGTAAATGTAGGGTATTAGGTTGGTGAGTCTGGCCAGGACACACGGTGACCAGGGTAATCAGCTTCACCAGGCTGAGCTGCTGCTTCTTTTCTTTTTTTTTTCCCACGAGCACAGCTCTCCCTCTCTTTCTTCCCCCCTCTCTCTCTCCACCACTCCCTGCATCCTTCCTCTTCAGCAAATCTGTCTCTCACGCTCGACTCTCGGGGCAGACACACTCTGGCTTCTGTATTGTGGTAATACCTACTGCACCACTGCAAGGGCAGTGAAGGCTTACTCAGTGTGGGAGAGTAGAAACCACCAGCTGAACACAGGTGAGGTCTGGCGGTTCACTTTGTCTGGCGGCCACTTTGGCAGATAACCAGTAATCACCTAAAAGTCCTAATATGAAAATCTGGTGGGAGTTTGGCGTCGTCATCCTGCTTTGGACAGCAGATAGGAGGGTAAGAACTTAAATATAAAGAAATAGATTTGCATTGCACACGGGCAACTAAGCAATTTGTTAGCATTACGTTGTTTTCCCCTGCTGGAAAGTGACTGCAGGTTTTAAAAAACAGGATGGTGTGCTGGTTTCTCCTCTCTCTCTGTCCCCAGTTAGTCTCTTCCATCCCCCCATGGAGAGTTTTTTTCTTTTTATGATACTGGTTTTGGTGGCGCCAGTCATTTTTTAGTGCTTCACGCTGTGTATTTAGAATTTCTCTCTCCTTACAATGCCGTGTAAAAAGACACCGTCTTGATAATGCCGACTGTGACGTCCTCAGATGCCACCAGTCCAACTTTTTATTTTCCATCCCAATGCTGATTCTGATACTTCAGATCAGGGTATCTGATACACTGATCAATACCAGTGATCTCTTCTTGTCATTGATTTCTGTTGAGCTTAAAAAAGCCCCTGAATGATAGCGGAAACACTGAATTTTATCATGACATTGACAATGAAACTGTATTTAATAAGTACCTAATCCCCTTGATTAGGTCAGACTCGGCACAGATACCGATCCGGAGTATTGGATCGCTGTCTCTAATAGGGCTACAACTAACGATTGGTTTTGTTATTGATTGATCTGCTGATTATTTACTAAATTAGTTGATTGATCATTTGTTGAAAAATGCCCCTCATAATTTCCCTCAGTTTGAAAGTTGTCTTAAAACCCCAAGGATATTCAGTTTACTGTCATGTGACAAGGACAAACCAGTTATCAAACTAGTATAATAGGGTGTTCATTTTCCATCTCAACTAATTGATTAATCGCCTAAATTGTTTAATCTCTAACCCTTAATTGTGCTCAATTTCAGGATTATTTTTAAGTCTGAAGGCGAAAAGCGAGGTTATATTGCTTCTCCTGGCTAAGTGACACCGTTATAAATACAGACAGACTGTCAACAGCACTGTGTGACGGACACATGTAGGCCAGCTGTTCCCTGAGAAGACCGTGTTCCCTGAAGCGAGTCACCGTCTTTGAACTTCGCTGCCTTCGTGCCGCCGCGTGAAGGAGGACCGTGGCGCGGTTGTTGACGACCAGACACGGGGCTCCTGTTTCACAACAAACTTTCTTAGAAAACTTGCCACTCAGCGAGCCGTCTACATCCCGTTAACTCCCGGTCGCATCGCCGTGGAAGGTCAGATACGGTGGCGACACACAATCTGAAATCTGATCCCAGTGCGTCTGTGAAGGACACCTTTCTATACCACCAGTGAATAGAAGCACGAGAGACAGAGAGACTGAACGCTCTACCTTTCTGTTGTCGAATGGCTACTCGGAGGCATTGTCTGCCCCAGTTGCCATGGCAACTGCCGGAGCACCTCAGGTAGGGCTGCCTTCCTGAGTTTAACGAGGATCTGCCGGGAGAGGAGCGGAGGCTGAGGCGGGTCCAGAGTCTGGGCCCACAGCGCTGTGTGGGCTCGCTGCCGACCGGCCGAGCTCTGCCTCCCAATCCTGTATGATACTGTTGAGGCTAGGGCAGGAAGTAGAACCCCTGAGATTGCTGGACGTTTTCCTTGTGTGTTGGTAAAAGTTTTCTCCAGATTTATGTCTCAGCTTTATGAATATTCTGTGGCTGTTTAAAAAGTGAGCTCAAACAAGACTCCTATATGTAAATGATAACTCTTGTAGATAAAATCCAAATCGCCGATGTGTAATTATAATAATAATATCAATTACATGTATGATGTGAAAACAAAAAACCTGCAGGATTGAACACGTCAGTGGGAAGACGTGTGCATGCTGACGTTGCCCTACTCACTCTTTACTTGAGAGGGTGTTTATGCGAGATGTGGAACTTTACACAGCTCTGCTTACCAGCTGCTTACATCCTGCGTGAATGTTTTAAGATGTAAAATATATATATATATACTCTCAGGCCAGTTGAAGCTTCTAACCAGACATTTAAATTTTCTGTAATACAAGGCCACCTCAAGGAGCTTCAAGGAGTATGTGTGTGTATATATATATATATATACTCCTTGAAGCTGCTGATGACACAATGGTAACAATCTGTTGTGCCATGAATACAGGAAATCAGAAATATTTGACTTAAGCTAGAAACATACATTTTAGTTTTATTAGCGAGATGTCAATCCATGAAACGAGCGTCAACTGTTACACACTGCCGAGGAATCCAATAATGCCACCGTTTAAGGTTGTGGTGGTTTGTTCGTCCTAGGGCACCTCGGCAGGTCCCGGTCGCTCTGAGGAGGCGGTCTTGTATTACAGATAATTAACTGTCTGGTTAGAAGCTTCAACTGGCCTGAGAGTTTGCAGCCGCTGTGACGTTTAGACCCAGAATCACTTCCTGTGCTTGTGCTGGCGGTGGCTGGTAGCTGGACGAAATGCCTTGTATTGCTTAATCCTAGCTGGATGAGTATAAAAAGGCTCCCGAGTTTTGCATGTGGATGTTGCGTTTGGGAATCTAGCTTTGGTCGAGTCGTGGCAGAATCCTGCTTAACCTCAGGACATTTCTGATTCGCGCGTCTGCCAAGAAGTCCTGAATGTTGCAGCAGGTTAGGCAGAAATTTAGATTTGTGTGGTTATGTCACAGAGGCAGCAGACTGCAGCTGCAGTGCTGTGGTCAGTCTGTGGGAGCGGGGGGAAGGGATGCTGGAGGAGGCGGAGGTTGGGCGGGCGTGGAGAGGACGGCAGATTTTAGTGACCGATGAAGGCCGAGTCCTGAAGCGCCTGGAGCTCGCTGGTGTGTCGAGGCTCTCCGTCTGCCTCAGCGCTTCCCTCCGTCATCTCCCCCATAGTGTTGCTCGGAGAACTAGGAGTAGGAAATGTACTGCAGTATTCAAATAGAAACATTGCACTGCACGAGAGTTCTTGTAGTCTTTTTGGAAATTGTTCAGCAAGAAAATGAATATAGACAATTGTTTCTGTCGAAGGAAAGCAGGAAGGTGCACTGGGAAAATGTGTCTGTTGCTGATACAAAACAGATGGAAAATTACTCTCCAGCTATTTTAATAATTCGAGTCATATAGCAACCAAAAATGTCAAACATTCACTGGTTGCAGCTTATTAAATGTGAGGATTTGTTGTGTTTCTCTGTTTTATAGCTTTAAAAAATGGATAATCGTTTGGGTTTGGGACTGTTGGTCAAACAAAACACGCAAGTTGACGATGTCACCTTGGGGTCCGGGACCTTGTGATGAGCATTTCTCACTATTTTCTGACATTTTACAGAAAACAGATTACTTTGCAGCCCTTAAATATGTCTCGATTTAACAACTCTTAATAGTGCATCACATTACTACACAAAAACGTAGGTTTTTTTTTCAACATTGACTTGTTCCAGCTTCTTAGTTTGAGGAGTTTCTGCTTTTCATTGTCCATTGCGATAGTCAATGAATGAATATCTAAATATAGTTAGGTGTCATGAGCAACTTGCCACAAACAATAAATAAAAGACCCATGTCTCAGTATTTTGTTTTCCCACGCTTTTGTAAGTAGCCACGGATTTGTAGCTGCCTTTATCACTGAAGCGGCTCAGACGTCAAGTGTTAGTTCATTGTCCGGCGGCAGGACTCAACAGGAAGTAAACAGAGCAGGTCAATCAGCTTCCTCCCCTCTTCCACTGACAGACTACAGCACTTGGGTCACGTCCTGAGTCTCTGGCCTTAATAGCTGCGAATGGCCGGTGACGGGCAGCGCTGCATGCCTGTTCCTTCTAAATATAGCAGCGCTGCCTACAAGATGTACACAGCAGTTTCTACCCATACTCCCTCCCTTTAGTCTCTCGCCTTTCTTTCAGGCTGCATTTACACAGCAAGGCCTCTGTTTTTCCTATTTTAACGACTGTTCTCAGGCGTTCTTCGACATCAGTCTGAACGTCCACTGACGTATCGTGCTGTGTAATAACAACAGTGTCACGTCTCGGTTTGGCGCCTGCATGTTTCAGACACAAACCCGTGCATCTCATTGGTTTTAATCAGCAATTTTGATCAGCGAATTTTCTTTCTTCCCGCTCTTGTTTTTGTGCGGAGCCGCCAGCGCGATCGCCTCAAGCAAAACACATATTAGTGCTGCAACTAATGATCATTTCCATTATCAGTTAATCTGACAAAAACGTTTTGAGTTAATGGTTTAGCATATAACATAACATACCCAGAACCCAAGATGACAACTTCAAATAGCTTGTTTTGTCTGGCCAAGAGCCCCAAACCCTCTGACGTTCACTTTAAAATGGAAGAAAACTGCATAAAGCAGCAACTACTCACATTTGAGAAGAAAATGTTTCTCATTGCTTTTACTTGATAAATGACTTTATGTTTAATTTTGACTAAACAGTTAATCTGTAAAGTGTTTCATCTCTCATCTTGGATTAGAGCGTTCGCATGCAAGCTGTCTGTCCGGTGTACTCGTTGGGATTTGATGTGTGCCGCGAATCCATGCGGCGCATTTTGGAAATGAAATTACGTCTGACTGCGGCTTTTCAATAACGCCGTCTTGTGTCCACACGAAGGGGGAGAAGAATGTGGATCTCTTTCATGTGCAGTATGAACATGACCGTGAAGCCTTTCTCGCATCGGAATTAGAGGAATTCCACAGGCAAACGTTTCAATATTAAGAAGCTGAGTCTAGCATGTAGGACTTACCCCTGAGCTGTGTTTGGCAATGAGCTTTGGGTTGTTATTTTGATCTCATAGTTTAATAGCATTGTTGGCAGACTGTGACTCGCTTGAATCAGTATACACACTGTTCTCACTCGTATCGGCTACTCAATGTAGAACAGATTGAAGATTCTCACTTTGACATAGTAAAGGGTTTATTTGCTGTTGATCAGTGTCCAGAAAGCCCTAATTGCTTCCACTCTGCTTCAGTGTAGTAAAACAATAAAACACGAAGAACTCCAAGAGGGTGAAAACCTTCTGTTGGCACTGAATGGGGAAAATAATGTGCACAGATATTTGTATGTGGTGTGAGTCTTTTCTCTCTGTCATGTGTTTTTTTTTTTTTCTTCTGTGCTGTCACTGTGTGTCTCATTTTCCCTCTCTCTCTCCCTGCGGTTTGAAAGTCGTCGATGCTGCAAACCGTGGCGTTCATTTACCTTCTCCTCTTGTCCTGAAAGTCAGTGGGGATGAAATTACAGCTCTGGGGTCTGTCAGTTAGCCTTAATGATAGGGCCTCCCGATAGGACTGTCGTCGGTGCCACTGTTAAACCAGCTGCATTTACTCTTGGGATAGTGCCACAGTCATGACCTGACCTCATGTTTAATGGGGGGGGGGGGTGAAAATAAATCGATTAAAAAAAATTGCTGTTGATAAAGTTACGTAGACGGAACGAAACAGGCGGACAGGAACGCGTCTGCACCTGGACGATGCGGACGTGAAAAAAATAAAATAAAAAGAATTAATTGGCTGCATTTTGGATAACTTAATTATCATTGCGTGACGAAAGTGAGCTATTTAGTGGATAATGTACCCCATCACGCAGAGAATGGCTGACGTGAGTGGAGCACTCCAGCACTAACAAACAAGTACTAATGTTGCAGCACAGACGCGGTTGTCCACTTCTGGAGATGTAATGTTAATAACGCAGCGGCGCGCTCCGCTCTCGTCACAAGCACTTGATGCAGTTGAAGTGTGTTTTAGCAGCACGATAAAACTCCACGCACTACTTAAAGGTTTGGATGAGGCTTTTGGACGACTGGTTGAAAGGAAAAAATGGCTCGTCGTGGCCAAAAATGAGCATTGGAGGTGAGGGAGACTGGTCTAGACTGGACTGGTGAAGGAAATCAGGGAGGCGCTGAAGTGGACTAATCTGTCATTAGCTGAGTGACGTCACGGTGTGGTCAGCATCGCGTCTACAGGGATCAGAGCCAGGTGTCAGCCGATAAATCCATGTAACCTACCTGGCCAGCGACTGACACGGTGCTGAGGAAGCGGAGGCTCCTCCAGTTGAGTTGTGATTCTGGGATTTGAAGTGAATCTTGAGAATCACCAGTCTTCTCTTCATACAGTGGCAAGGAAAAGTATGTGAACCTTTTGGAATTTCATGGTTTTCTGAATAGATTTGTCATAAAATGTGATGTCAAGGGTATTGACAAATATTATGCATCTAAAAATAATTACACAAAAAAGTTCAGATCTTTCATGTCTTTAATGGGAAAAACAAAAAAACCTTATAGTGCCTGTGGAAAAAGTATGTGAACCCTTGAGTTAATGACCTCCAAAAAAGCTATTTGGAGTCAGGTTTTAGCACACCTACAGTCTCGTTAAGATAATAGTTTGGAGGTGTGGACAACAGCTACTTTGACTGATAAAAACCCCTCAAACATTTGGAGTTTGCTCTGCACAAGAAGAACACGCTTACGTGAGCCATGCCTCGCCAAGAAGAGCTTTCAGAGGAGCGACGATCAGGAATTGTTGCAGGAAAGGGTTACAAAGTTATTTCAAAGACTTTAGAAATTCACCAGTCTACAGTTAGGCAAAGAATCTACAAATGGAGACGCTTTGGGACGGTTGCTGCTCTACCAAGAAGTCAAAATGACACCAAGAGCACAACGAAGACTCCTCAGCGAGGTAAAGAAACGACCCCGAGTGACAGCCAAAGATTTGAAGGCACCATTGGGACTTACCAACATCTGTGTTCATGAGTCTACGACACGTAAATCACTGAACAAGCAGGGTATCCACGGCAGGACACCACGGAGGAAGCCACTGCTCACTAAAAAGAGCACTGCTGCACGCCTGAAGTTTGCAAAAGAGCACATTGACACTCCGCAGCGGTGTTTGCAACCAGCGTCAACCAGTTATTAGCTCAAGGGTTCCCTTACCTTTTTCCACTGCCATGTTGAATGCGCGTGTTCAATAAGGACATGAAAGATCTGAATTTTTTTTGTGAAATTATTTTTAGACACACAAGATCAGATCACATTTAAAGACAAATTTATTCTGAAAACCATGAAGTTCCAAGAGGTTCACATACTTCTCCTTGCCACTGTATTTTTAGCTTGTTTCCTGGCAAAAACAAAGCTAAATCGAAGATCGCCAATGAAAATTGTGTTTTTTCTTTTCCTTATTTCCTTCGCAGGTCATCTGGTGACGCGTGCCACAGCTTTTTGGTGGAGGAGTGGCAGACAGCGCCGCCCAGGCGTGCAGAGTGGGACTGCATCCCGTCTCCCGACCGTCCACCAGCTTCCCGAAGCGCTGCTGCCGCTGCCAGATGGACGGCGCACTCTGAGAGCAGAGCGAGTCAGGACCGATATCAACCGAGGAGAGGAGCCGGGGGGGGCAAAACGCTCACCGGAGCAGGAAAGGGAGGCCATTGTTCGGTAGGGAGAGGCGAGGACGAGGGGCTCGACGATGTCGTCAAACAGGACCCAGAACCCCCACGGACTGAAACAGATAGGCCTGGACCAGATATGGGACGACCTGCGGGCTGGCATCCAGCAGGTGTACACACGGCAAAGCATGGCCAAGTCACGCTACATGGAACTCTACACGTATCCTGTGAGATCAGGGAAGGGTGACGCTGCCGGGCTGTGATTGTAGTTCTGAAAGTCGGGAGGATTTATACAAATATGCCTCTAGAGCTTAAACAATTACTCGATTAATGTATTAGTCGCTTAACTGGCAGGCGTTTTGTTAAATCGATTGAAGTAATTATAAAGCAAAAGTCACTGATTCTAATGTCTTCTATAATAGTAAAGAGAATATATTTGCTGTTTTGGGCTGTTGGTCAGACAAAACAAGCGATGTTGAATAATGTCAGCATGAGCTTTGGAAACTGTGATGGTCGTTTCTCACTGTTGCCTGACAGTTTGTAGAAACAAACAGTTGACCGAGGAGATAATTGGCAGATTAACTGAACCACCTACAAGTCTAAGCTTTAAGAACAAAATGTAAACGATCACACGTTTGAAATGATTTACTATACTTACACTCCCATTTATTGCCCTGGTAGCTGATGCATCCTAGAGTTTACCTGCAAGAATGAATTTGGGAGACGGAAGTTCAGTGATGGTTACCGAACAGTGGCGCTTAGCAAACGTTTACCAGTTGCTTGGTCAGTAGCCACCCTCGCTGTGTGTTGTGGCGTGCTTAACGGCGCTCGCTACTTCCTTCTTTCCGAAACCCCAACCTGTTTTATAGATGTATGCCCAGATAAAGAGTTACAGCAGAGCAACACCCAGCAGGCCCAGAGTCCCGAAGACAGGAAACAAACCCTTTGCTTCAAAATATCACCTTGTGCTTCACAGAATTACTGATCTACTTCACAAACATTGTATCTCAAAGGAAGTATTTATCTCAAATGCTTTTGAGGTTTTCGCCACAGTGTTTCAAAGTATTATTCAAAAAGTAAGAATACTGGAATAGTTCTGGTTCAACAATAACAATGTTTGTTTAAAGATATAACGGTCATAATCAGGAGGTCTGGATCTAAAACGGGTGTTGTTAATGAACAAGAAAAGGCGATTTTGTAAACTTTCACCAGTTACTTATTTAATCGCCCTTTAAACAGTGAATTATAAAACACACCGCGTGCGTGACGTGAGTGTGACGCACACGGAGATGATTTTCTCACATTCTGTCGTTCGACAACCTCACTTCCTCTTACGCGCCTTTCCAGCACTAAAGGATGTCATCATTTCCCTGAAGTGCAAAACGCGCCCAGCCATGTAAGCTCACAACTGCAATCCTGTCCTGTCAGGCCGAACGAACCGCACTAATTTCAGCTACACACCAGCTCGAATCTGTGAATCACGGCTTTGCCTTTCAGAGCAGGTCGGCATCGCTGGTCGCTAATTATAGCAGGCTCTGCTGTAGATATGGAGTGATGTTCTGTCCAAAAGAGAGAATAACCTGTGGTGGAGTAGAGCACACGCCTCAAATAGTTCCTCGTGACACTACAAGCAACCACATGTGAGGAATTTGTTTCACGCTTCTAAAGATCAGCTGTCTTGGGGATTGGTTTAAGCTTCTGTTTCATCTCAGATTTTGTTAACACGGTTTACTTTCAACTGTAGTGAGAATACTTTAGTCCGTGATGTACAGTGCCACTGTTTTTATTCCTCAACCCTCCCCTCAGTCATGTATATAACTATTGTACCAGCGTCCACCAGTCCAGCCAGGGCCGGGGCTCCGTCCCTCCAGCCAAGCCCTCCAAAAAGTCCACCACTCCGGGTGGGGCTCAGTTTGTAGGCCTGGAGCTCTACAAGCGACTCAAGGAGTTCCTGAAGAACTATTTGACCAGCCTGCTGAAAGTGAGTTCACACGCTTCAGAAGGCCTCATCACTGGGACGTTAGCACTTTTTCTTTTGGTATAATGTTTAGTAGAGACGGACCGATATGTCGGCGTATTATTAGCAGATATGTGCAGATATAAAATTGCTTTATTTTCAGTATATTAGGCAGTAAGCATGTTACTTTATTTGCTCCTACAAAGTTTATCCACCAGAGTACGCTGTCACTACGTACATTTAGTAACGTCACTGTCCTTTAGTACACTTTAGAGGTACTTGTACTCTGCGTTTTCTGCTGCTTAAGCAATTGACTGATACTGACAAGTGCAGATGTTTATTCAGCTATTTATTTTATTCTTTATTTTCAGTGTTAACTACAATATTGTTAAATAAAGTTTTGTTTAAGAAAGCAGCCTTCCGAGTGCCTTTGCATAGTCATATATATTTTTTTAAACAATTGGTACTGATAGGCCCTCTGCATTTCACTGCATATTCTCTTCCTGTCCCTACTTTGTCTTTCTCCTGCCTCCTCCCCGGTTTTCCTTCCAGGATGGCGAGGATCTAATGGACGAGTGTGTGTTGAAGTTTTACACCCAGCAGTGGGAGGATTACCGTTTCTCTAGTAAGGTCCTCAACGGGATCTGCGCCTACCTCAACCGCCACTGGGTCAGACGAGAGTGTGACGAGGGACGCAAGGGAATCTATGAGATATACTCGGTACGTCTAATATCTGCGCGGGGCTTCTGTTTTGCTGTCCGCACTTGGGTGCTTGCGGGACGTGCTGGTCACAGTCGAGGTTAAGTGAACGCTGACGCTGTGTTTGGATCTAAACCGGTATTTTTAGCTTCTAACCTGAATGCTAAAACACGCTCGGTTCTGTTGGAAAGAATTGAAATGCATGTTTTTGTTGTTGTTGTTGTTACAAAGCACGAACGCTGCTCACAGCCATCCAACACCCTGTACATTTTGTCCTGCTGTGAACTTCAGCTGCCATTAACATTTGCTGTTTCCTTCCCTGAGGACAGACGAGTGACTAGTGTTACACTTTGGATAATGTGAAAGGATTGGCTGATATAATTACAGATCTGACCCGTCGAAATGCTGGGTCTGATATCTGAGCGTAAGCTAACGAGTTCCTTCCCGGGACGTGCGGGATATTTGTCCGTGTTTTCCGGGGAGATGAAACGTCAACGTAAGAGGCTTCTGTCGCGTGGATTGCGTTCCTCTTGAGAGCCGAAGCTTGCCCAGCATTTCACGGCCCGAACTCCTCCCAGAACCGCCGTGCTTCATGTTTGTGTTGCTACGGCATCGATATAAAAGGGATTTCTCGTTTGACAAGTTTTAAGGGTAGAAGCATGAGGCCTCTGTGGTTTCCACTTTTGACCAGTGTTCCGCCCCAGCGAAGAGTTCCGAGACCTTGAAAGTCACCGTACGAGACCTTGAAAGTCACTTAAAAACGCGTGTGATTTGATTTCGAAGCATTCATGGGTGTTATGGATCACACTGGTGAACAGGAATGGAGACGAGGAGCAGACATGCAAGCCTGACGTCTTGACCGGTTGTTAACCTTCTCATTCCTCTCCCCTCCCCATTTCCTCCCAGCTGGCACTCGTGACCTGGAGGGAGTGTTTATTCCGACCCCTCAACAAACAGGTGGGTTTGGTTTCTACTTATAGAAATAACAAAGTCACGCAGCACACTTCCATTCTGTTATGTCCTCCTCACGTCGGGTTAAATTGTTGTCGTTGTGCGAATAATTAACGTGAACTAAAAAAAAATCTCTCTTTTTTTTTTTTTTTTTTCAGGTAACAAACGCTGTGCTGAAGCTGATAGAGAGAGAGAGGAATGGCGAGACCATTAACACCAGACTGATCAGCGGTGTGGTCCAGTCTTACGGTAGGTCAATGAGTGCAGTGAAGAAATGAAGAGAAACGAGCACCTGCTCTTGGCAGACATTAGACAGAGGAGGTAGCAGTGGATACCTTCGTGTGCGGCACACTTAAGCGATCGCAGTTTAAACTCCTCGCTGAAAATCTAGAGTACTACAATTAATTTACTGTTGTTGGAAGGGTGAGCCACCGCATCCCTACGGTGAGACAAGAGATCTGGGATGAATGACTCCCGTTAAACTGAAAATACGATTGAATGAATAAGTGAATTCTGAAACGGAAACTGCAGAACGTTACCAACACCAGCCACCTTAACACCAGCGGAACTATTTCAGACTTTTCGAACTTCATTTGTAACAACTCGAGGCTTAAATCTAAGCGCAGTCATCTGTAACCTCGAGCTTAGCACCACCTTTCTGCCGTGGAGCGCCGAGTTGAGCACTTCTGTATATATATATATAACCCTGTAGGCTCTTTAATTCTGCTTTCTTTAGCCGTGATCATGAATATACCTCCGTCGACAGTCATCAGTCAGTGGAGGACATTGATATCAGGTTTGATTTTAGGCCAACGCTGCCCCGATACATCCGAAGCTCTAATCTAGAACATGCTGGAATTGTTAAGAAATCAATACAGATAAATACGACGTATACAGATTTATTGATTTTGTTGGGCAAGTTGTGAGATCTTGTCTAACCCGACCTGATCAACTAGTCTCATGTTAATGCTAAAACCGCCAAAGTGCATCTCAATACCACACATTTATTTTATGTTTACGGGTGTTTTTTTTTGTTCACGAAATGTTGAATACCACTAGATGGCGAACGTCAAGTCTGGGTGCTCGTTGGAGTATTTCCCAACGTCTGATCTTGTATTTAACTTTTAGAAATGCAAACATTGTCATTCAGTTCTTCCTCTTGACGGTACCTCACTTGACTTACACTTGACTCCTAAGTGCCCATGAAATGATTAGAAACACCCGACATTTAATCATGTTGAGTAACTGAGCGTTTATCATGTGGTTCCGCTCTTGAAAGCCTTTCTGAAAGAAGTCATAGTGATGAGCTGCAGCGCCTCACATTAATACCTGCTCCCGTGTCTCGCCTCTCCTCCCTCTCCAGTTGAGCTGGGCCTGAACGAGGAGGACGCCTTCGCCAAAGGCCCCACGCTGTCCGTGTACAAAGAGTACTTTGAATGCCAGTTCCTCACTGACACGGAACGTTTCTACACACGTGAGAGCACCGAGTTCCTGCAGCAGAACCCCGTCACCGAGTACATGAAGAAGGTTAGACGGCCTTTCAACTACGCACAGTTATGAATGAATGGACTCAACAGGTTCATAGCACAGTTCATGAAAGAGTTACTTGTGGGTTTTAAAAAAACTGTGTCCTTGAGGTAACTTCTAACCCGCGGGTGACGGTGATGATGTTGTAGTAATAAAGAGCCGATGATGTGACTGTGTGCGCGTTTTCCCTCAGGCGGAGGCTCGTCTGCTGGAGGAGCAGCGGCGTGTGCAGGTTTACCTCCACGAATCCACCCAGGATGAGCTGGCCAGGAAGTGTGAGCAGGTCCTCATAGAGAAGCACCTGGAGATCTTCCACACGGAGTTCCAGAACCTCCTGGATGCTGACAAGAACGAAGGTAAGCCTGTCACAACAACTGACGGAGCTCAGGCTGACTGAGCAGCAACATCAGGCCTCCAACTAACGATTATTTGGACACACTTAAAGCAGCCGGGGGAAATCTGTTCTGAGATTCTTTAAAAAAAACAAAACAAAAAAACTTGTGCTTAAAATCAGATTTTTGGAAATGAAGCTGAAAACAAAAACGTTCTGGTTTCGTAGGAATGGATTTTGATAACAAACCTTTTTCAAATCTAATTAGATCGACATCAACGTTTGCAAGTAACTGAAGTTATAAATATCTAAAACCCAAAGATCCCAAATGACCACCAACAAATGGTGACTTTGGTTTCAGCCTCAATAACGTTCAGAACCTGCAGCGGAAAACCTGAAAAGCAGAAGATATGATTATGTGGGTTAAATATGTATCTGACGCATCGAAAACAATGATCTAAGGTGACCACCTCAAAATCTTGATGGACGTGAAAGTTCAGCTGGGAGCTTCTCCTGAAACCATAGCGGAGTCGCCACTCTGTCTGTCAAAAAGCCTAAAGGTTGATTTGAGCTGTCAGGGTATTAATGCTAATAGGCTACAGATGATGTAATCTGCCGTTTGCCCTTTAAAACCGTGAGAGTGACAGTCAGCCCATCAGTCGTCAGTGGCAACTAAAAATAAGAAGCCTGCTGCCTGAATGTTTTCTACATTCTCTTTGGTACTCAAAAGACCCCTCTAAGGGATAGGGTTAAAGGTGTGTGTGCGTGCGCTTACACCTTACAGCTAGTAATCGTTGCTTAATGACGCCACCCAATTGTATTTAAAATGACTTTTAGATATCGACTAAAATGACAACACTGCCGTCACTCTGCGTCTCTTCTCAGACCTGGGCCGGATGTACAACCTGGTTTCGCGGATCACGGACGGCCTGGGCGAACTGAAGAAACTTCTCGAGACCCACATCCACAACCAGGGCCTGGCCGCCATCGAGAAGTGTGGAGAGGCCGCGCTCAACGTACGGGCCACGTTTTCACCTCCGATAGCAATTCTCACTAGTTGGCTTTAACGTGCTGATCCACGCCTCCTTCTGTGTGGACGATACAGTTCGTTTGGAGCCTCTTAACCATTAAAAAAAAAGGAGGGATTAGACTAAAAGGTGTTGACCAGACAAAATGTTAGTCTTCGGTATTGTTACTTTCTCATTTCTGGTGGCATTTATGTTCTCAAAAGCTGGTGGAAGTACACAATGTCACGAATGAGACACGTCCTGCACAGTATAATAACAAGGTACATGTTCAGCGTTTTTGTGCGTTCAGGCGGCTTTGAAATCCATGTGCCGCTGGAGAACTGGGAAAATAACTTGAAGCTTTTGCAAAACAAAACGTGTTCGGTCCTGATCAGCCACATTGTCAGTATGCGCTGTACTGATCAGTCAAGAATTTGGGCTCTAAGCAGGAATGTGGGGGTAGAAAAGGTGTAAAAGGTGAAGTCAGTAAGGCTTGTTTTTTTTGTTTTTTTAATGAAGAAAAATATAAGGAAATTATACAAATAAGTTGTGATGGAACCAAAGACGTGTGTTTCTTCCAGGACCCCAAAGTGTACGTCCAGACCACCCTGGACGTGCATAAGAAGTACAACGCCTTGGTCATGTCCGCCTTCAACAACGACGCCGGCTTCGTGGCAGCGCTCGACAAGGTCGGTAAACAGACCAGGCAAGACGTCTGCGCGCTTTGTCCGGGTCTCAGTTCTAACACGGTGGCTCTGTCTTTTCACAGGCGTGCGGCCGATTCATCAACAACAACGCCGTCACCAGGATGGCCCAGTCGTCCAGCAAGTCCCCCGAGCTGCTGGCCAGATACTGCGACTCCTTACTGAAGAAGAGGTAGGCGATATGTCGTGTGTGTGTGCGCCTGGAATACTAAAGCGGCTGCAGCTCCTTTTAGCTATCCAAAACATTTGGGGCTCATTGCTGTAGTTTTCTTTTAAAACTACCGGGGTGTTCGTGATTTCATTCAACATTTATCAAGTGAAATTGGCTGTGACGGATCGAGATGCAGAAAACATCTTATATTGGAGTTGACGAAGAGATCCACTCAAGTATCACGAGGTCGTCATCCTCCGGCCGCTGTTTTCAATAATGAACAAGCTGTCGAGCTCAGCGTTTGGGCCGACACGCCGTGCTCCGATGTCACGAAACTGTAGATCTGCTGACGGTTGATTGCGTTAGAACGAGAACGTAAGCGGCCCTCGAGTCCCGATAGTGTTTTCTATAAAGTGCTGTTTCTACGGGGACGCTGTGTTGTTTTCTCTTCAGACCGTTATTGCGCGCTGCCCTCGCCGCCTGAGGCAAACTTAAACTCTGTGTGTCTTGTTTGTTCCTCAGCTCTAAGAACCCAGAGGAGGCAGAATTGGAGGACACGCTCAACCAAGTGGTGAGACACCAAGACCACACACACACACACAGTGTGTTACTTCACTTTGTTTCCTATAAGAGAACCACAGTCTGTATATGAACACCGTAGTTTTTCTTGACAAATTCTATCACTGTGTGTTTTAGTTTAGTACGTTCTTTATCTTTGCTGCAGTTAGTCTTATCAACACATCTCTGAATGTATTTAAAACTTTTTTTTTTTTTTTCGTGAAGACAAATGAGAAATAGGAAATATGTACGGAGATGGAAGAGTCACATTTTAACTGCATTTGTATTGTCAGAATACGTGTGTGTGTGTGTGTGTTAACAGTATCTACAGCTGTAGTGCAGGACGCTACGGTGAGTTTGTGTTTTTCCTCTTTCAGATGGTTGTGTTCAAGTACATCGAGGACAAAGACGTTTTCCAGAAGTTTTACGCGAAGATGCTGGCCAAACGCCTGGTCCACCAGAACAGCGCCAGCGACGACGCAGAGGCCAGCATGATCTCCAAGCTCAAGGTGCGGCTCCCTGCAGCGAGCCCGCGATGTGGGCGCTAACACTAAAGCTGTCGGCTTCCCGGGCCTCAATCTGCTTTTCTTCTTGCAGCAAGCGTGCGGGTTCGAGTACACGTCCAAACTGCAGCGGATGTTCCAGGACATCGGGGTCAGTAAAGACCTGAACGAACAGTTCAAGAAACACCTGACCAACTCGGAGCCGCTGGACTGTGAGTAAACGCACGCTCGCGACAACCCCCTCCCTTCGTGACGGAGAAAATGCCCAGTTTTCCAGGTTGAGAGAGCTCTTGCTTCATGTTTGGATGATGTAGTTTGCATTTGTTTAAGCCAGGTTTACCTAATAAACACTACATTTCAAGCCAGATTCCCTTCAGCGTGGTGTTAGCAAGGGAGCATTTCTCTGTGGGATAAACTAAAGACTCAGAAGCTGTTGTGGGAAATACAGACAGAAAAAGAAAACCGGTTAGTTTTTTTAGGGATCTTTTTTAAACGCCCGGTGCTGTGAGGCGTCTCGGACCAGACCACACCTTAAATTTAGCAGGCATTGCAGAATTTAAATCGGAGGGGAAATATGCTGAACCCTGGTGCACGAAAGCCTGTAAAAACCCACATGTTTGAGCTGAAACCAGATAATCTTTCTCCGTGTGTGCGTCTCACAGTGGACTTCAGCATCCAGGTTCTCAGCTCCGGGTCTTGGCCTTTCCAGCAGTCCTGCACCTTCGCGCTGCCCTCTGAGGTGAGCCTACTGCACCGTACCAGTCCGCACCGTGCAGACCCAGGTGGTGCCTCTGTTTGAAAACTGCACACGCATCCAGGAAACGGGGTTTTATTCTGTTCCTGCTTCGGGGGGGGGGGGCCTTTTTGTAACTTGGTTCAGACCTGCGTGAGCAAGCGTTGGCCTGCTGCTGCAGCTGCACACCATTATTGAGCTTCTTTCAGTAAACAGAAGAAGGCTGCAGTTTCTTCTCTCTAGAAATCTAAAGTATAGTCGGGAACTTTTAGCTTTTCAAGCGCCTGATGAGCCGTCAGTGTTTTAATGCCCTTAACCAGGAGGACTCCCGACGGCTGTCAGGTCTTACCTTTAGCTCCCGCTTTAAGCTGAGGACCTCCCTCGAATCTTCTCCACGGCCCCCGAAGGGGCCTGGACCTCCGTTGCAGAGCCACAGCTCTGAACTCTCCTCTTTCTATCTCTGTTTCTGGGCAGCTGGAGCGGAGCTATCAGCGCTTCACGGCGTTTTACGCCAGCAGACACAGCGGCAGGAAGCTCACCTGGCTCTATCACCTGTCCAAAGGAGAGCTGGTCACCAACTGCTTCAAGAACAGGTACGCCGCGTTTCTAAAGGGGCGGAGCCGCACAGGTAGGGGGCGCTGTGTAGCTGACGGGTCCCATCAGCTTACGTTTGACTGGATGATACCGACCGAAGGGGCTGTTACTGCTCCATTATGTGCTTTTACTCCGTGATAATCATAAACCCGTGCTGCTAACGTCACCTGGGAGGATGGGAGTTATAGCTGAGGATGACGTCTTGGCACAAAACAAAGCAGAATGGGTTGTGATCAGCACTAATGCCAACAGCGTTTTTTTTTTATGCGTATTTTAGTCTTAAAGTTAAACTAAATAATAAAACTGGAAACAGAAATGTACCTAAGTGCTTGAACAGCCACAAAATAATGAATCGATGTCAAAAAAACGGGTCCTAAATAGTCGAACATCCACTGCATTTATTAACGAGATGCACGTAAACAGCATGGGGACTCTGCAGATCATCCGCTGCAGACGTGTAGCTGTCTGGGAGCCATAATTGTAGTCAAAATAAGAGATTTCCTTTCTTTAGTTTTTTCTTCCTTTTTTTGATTTGTCAAAGTGAACAAAACTTTGGTGATTATGTGTTTTCGGTTAAAGCACCAAAGCACTTCTTTGCCAGAAGCCCCTGTTGTGAAAGTATCAGATTAACGTCAGGTTCCCACAGTTTTCCATGTTCGTGGTCTAACGCAGCTGCAGGTTGACCCTGGTTGAACCCAATAATAGCACTGTGGTAACCGAGTCACACGTACAGTGACGCCTTCAGTAAATAGTAAAATAAAATGAGGATTTGAGCCCACTTACCGAGACCGTTTTAAGATACATTTCACGTTTAGACACGCTGATGATTTACAGGGGGGGCGGCGACCTGTCTCCGTAGAGCACGTGACCCTCGCCTTGCGGGTCGCAGCGGCTTTTGTTCGTTCCTCAGACGGTTTAAAATAAGGGTTTTACTTGCTGGCCTCACCTCAAAGCAGCAACTCGTCAGCTATTTTAGATGTCAAGCCTCGGGTTGACGACTGCTGTCTGTTGTTGTTGCTGCAGCAGCTGACGTGTCCGTGGGATATTTTCCCCGGTTGTTTCCCGTCCTGCCGTGAAGCAGATAGTAGCGACCGGCTGAGGAACAGGCCGTGCTGCCCGAGTCCGTTTCATGCTGAAGCTGTTGTTGTTGTTTCCAGGTACACGCTGCAGGCCTCCACCTTCCAGATGGCCATCCTGCTGCAGTACAACACCGAGGACAGCTACACCGTCCAGCAGCTGACGGACAGCACGCAGATCAAAACCGTGAGCGCAGCAGCAGCAACTCATCTCTCACTCGAGGGAAACTTTCGTCTCCCCTAAACGTTGAATTTCTCTACTAACTGACCTTTTCCTTTTATTTTCAGGACATTCTGGTTCAAGTCCTGCAGATTCTGTTAAAGTCAAAGCTGCTGGTGAGTAAAACGGTTTCTCGTCCTGTTTTTTTTTTGGTCCCATTCTTCATGCCAGTCGGTTCGGGCTTAAAGCTGTGCAATATACCCACACAAGGTCCTTTCAGACGCGCCTGATGGCAGTGTCACACGTCGTAACCCCTCTTCGACGCGGCTGAAACCGAGCGCCATCAGATTAAGGTGAAGGAGCTCATTTCCAGTGGAGACTTAAAACCTCTGCAATTATCTGACCGGTTCATACCGTCATGCAGCACGTGGGCACCTTAAGGGTTAAAACGAGTCCCGGCTTCCCCTGCTGTCATTCAAAGCTCGTACAGGTCAGACTTTATGAAACAGGCAGCGGTTTGTTCACTAATGACCCCCCCCGCCCCGCCCCCTCTCAGTAACATACGTCATGTCTGTCTGAAAGACAAAAAGCCGTCACTTTAACAGGTGAAGCCTGTAATGCTACTAATGTAATGTCTGAAGACAGACGGAGGGTGCAGCTCCTCTCGGGACAGATGTGTTCTCGGTTTGAACACCAGAGGGCGCCAGACAGCGGTTCCTTGTGTTTATGGGTATTTTATTCTCAGTAACAGACGTGTAGAAACTCTCCTCACGCACTAAATAGAGGTTGTCGTCCAGCAGTGCGGCGTTCGGTTTGTCATTACAGCTCACTGAGTTTTAACGTGTAGGAAGGAACCTTTACAGGACAGTGTGACGTCTCGCTCTCACCTTTTTTTAGAACAAATTACTGTTGGGATCACTGACGTCTGTCTGTCTGCCAGGTGATGGAGGACGAGAACGCCAACGTGGACGAGGTGGAGTTCAAACCCGACACCGTCATCAAACTGTTCCTCGGATACAAGAAGTGAGGCGCTCCTCTGGTTTCCCCGCCTTTCGCTTTTGTTTTAATGCAAGCGGTCGGGTCTCGGAAACACGATGGTTTAGTTCACTTCATTTGAATTTTTTTTTTTTTCCCCCTCTCCGCCGCAGTAAGAAACTGAGGGTGAACATCAACGTCCCGATGAAGACGGAGCAGAAACAGGAGCAGGAGACGACCCACAAGAACATCGAGGAGGACCGAAAGCTCCTCATCCAGGTGACTGCTCACGCTCCGAGTCCGAGCTGAGCGACGTTAACCGTAACGTTCCTTTAAGAAGAAAAACAGTGCCGTCAGTGCTCCTTACGCGGACGTCTTCATTTGTAGTAAATTAATTTGATAACAAACATGTTTATGACCGTTGGAAAACCTCCCGGTGTATGTAGAACAAGACCAGACGGGAGGTTTCAGTCTGTTGCGTTGAATGTGTGTTTGCAGGCCGCCATAGTGAGGATCATGAAGATGAGGAAGGTCCTGAAGCACCAGCAGCTTCTGGCTGAAGTCCTGAACCAGCTGTCGTCCCGATTCAAACCCAGAGTCCCCGTCATCAAGGTCTCACACACACACACACACACTTTATAATCTCCTGGATCAAAACGTTTATTCCCCTCAGATTGTACTCTCACACTTTATGACACGTGGTTACGTGAAGCTCAAGATCGTGTTCCCCAGGTGGAAACATCTTGTTGTTGTTGTTGTTGTTGTTGTTGTTGTTCTTAAAACTCAATAAATCCCATAAAAAGACCAAAACCAGCTGTGAGCGTTTCCCCCGACGAGCGTCTGTCAGATGCACAGTTTCGTCCCGATTATTAAAAAATGAAAGCAAATATTTGAGTTATTTATTTTTTCCTTTTGGAAGATTTACATCTTCAGTGGGAACCAATGGGCTTGCAGCCGCAGACGGGAAGCGAGAGTACTGAGAGACGGACCCACACGTTGCTGGTTTTGGTGGTTTCATGGGACTCGCTGGGGCCGGGCGTGTTTTTGAAACTGCAGCTTGTGTCTTGTCTCGTGGACAGAAATGCATCGACATCCTGATCGAGAAGGAATACCTGGAGCGAGTGGACGGCGAGAAGGACACCTACAGCTACCTGGCCTGAACGCCGCCCGCCCGCCCGCCGGCTCTCCTCAGTTTTATTTGTTATCATCTTCATTTTTTTTTTTTTTTTTTTTTTTAATTTTATGTCTGAGTAATAAAGTGAGGAACCCCCACCCCCA
>CM022493.1:5980433-6004825 GCA_011952105.1 Coreoperca whiteheadi | reverse complement strand
GGCCTGAACGTCGTCGGGTTTTGGACAAAACACGACTTGTGGTGAGCGGTTTTCACTAGTTTCTGACACTAGTTTTTTTTTGGCCAAAACAATTCAAATGAACCAATAGTTTCAGGCCTCGTCTGAAAGCCAAAGATCTGTCTGAAAATACAAACGTGTGCTTTAGTAACAAACATGCCGCCTGTTTTCACACACACACGTCCAACTATAGCCCACTAACTGAACTCTGGGCTGGAACTAGTCACTCTTGTCATCACCGATTCATTTGCAGATTTTCTCCGCTAATCTTATTACGTTTTAGTCTACAAAATGTCCTTCAAATAGCGTTTGAGCGTATCGTTTTGTCCGAACAAACGGCCCAGAACCCAGAACCCTTCAGTTCACGACAGCGCGAGTGAGAGAAACAGCAAAACTCCTTAGTGTGAACGTTTAGTTAAAGTCTGTCTGCAACAACGGGGGTAATTGATCGTGTTGTTTTTAAACCGACGTGGCGTGACGCTGCTCTGCGATCGGCCTCCTGTTTCGCAGACACGCTGCACAAACACAGTCCCGACGGCTGGCGGAGGATCCGAGTCCCTGAAGCGTGAGTTTAAAAAAGGGAAAAGGGGGGGGAAGCCAGTTTAAAAAAAAAAAAAAAACAGTCGTGGGTTCGCCTCCTCTCGCCGTAGGACATTTGATGTTTGGAGAGTTTTTAAAAACGACAGACGAGAGGCGGTTCGCAGGCGATCGGCACCGGCGGCTGAGGGAAGGTTTATGAATCCGAGACGCCCGCCTCCACACGTGAGGACGAGCTGTCGACTGAAGAAAAATGAGAAACATAAGAAAGGTTTCATTGTTTTGTTTGTTTAAAAAATAAAAATAAAAAAAAAAAACCCCAGCAAGGTGGCAAAACAAAAAAACAACACAAACAAACTGCAACAAAATCCTGCTTCAAATGTCCCCAGGGTCCTGAAGCGGTCTGGCATTTCGACAAGTCGCCTGGGTTTCCTGAAGTGAAGGGGTGTTTGTGTTTGAGTGTAAGGCCTTTGTGTCGTCCGTCCACGGGAGGTAGAAGTCCGAGTCAGGCGATCTCCATCTCCCGCTCGATCCCGACGTACTTCAGAGCGTCAGCCTGGCTGTACCTGCAGGAGACACACGAGTCGATGATTAAAATAACCGTTAGTGGTAGAGTAGGCCATTGTGTCCAGCTACGGGAGCAACCAACTATATATCCCCCCCCCCCCATTATTGATTCATTTGTCAAACGAGAGTCTTGGTGTCACTGACCTGTAGTCAAAGAAGAGCTCCTCTCCGGTCTGGATGGCTCTCTTGGCAAAGATCCCTATCCTGTGATCCCCGTTCACCATCATCACTGAGGGGACAGAAGAATTAGCACGGAGGCAGCGGGAGGCGTGCGACGCGTGTCGCAGCGGCGGCGTCCTCTTACCTTTTGCATAGCAGTTCGGGTTGACTGAGTGGTTGGCGAAGCGGATCTTGTTGCCTTTCCTCGTGGCATCGACAACAAAGTCTGTAGAGGAAAGAGAACCCTCGTAAGCGCTCGCGTCATCCTCCTCCGATGTTCACCAGCTGAGTCAAAGCCGGAACGTGAACGTTCGAATATCTGCGCCCACGTTTCTACCCTTTAATCTGTGCGGCGCGTGTGTGTGTGTGTGTGTGTTACCGTTGTTGAGGTTGAAGAGGAAGCTGCACATGTATTTGTCGTAGACCTTCCCTCTGCGATCTGCTTCATCCTGAGAGATGATCTGCAAAGACGAGGGTCGACAAAATTACACATTTCCCCCCCCTACACACACAGCAAAATTTTAAAATGTTATATTTTTCAGAAGCTGATTTCTTCATTTGAGGAGGTAATAAAACACTCAGAGAAGACTCTTTCTGCTTTTATTACTGCCATGTTACGCTTTATTTGGACCACACCCTGGGCTTTATTTTATTTAAAGTGTTTCCCCATCGATAGAAAACATGTTGGGAGCCCAGAGCACCGCTCTCTGAACGCCCTGATCACAGTCCCACCAATGGTAAATGAGGGAGGGGCGAGCGCTGCGAGGAAAAGCAGCTAAAGAAAAGGTAGGATTACCGTTTTTCAAAGAAAACTAGACTGTAAAATTGAGCATGCGTACGGATGAACTAATCAGAAGTTAGGCAGAGCTGCAGGGTGTCACGTGTCTGCCAGCAGCTCGCGAACCCGCTGACCACCGCCACGCATAAACTCTCAAGACAGATCTGGAGCTTTCGCATCGCTGCGTCCCATCGGAAGACACACGGACAGGGAAGCCCTACCTCGCCACAGTACTCGGAGATGAACTCGTTCTTCTGCACCGGCTCTTTGATGAAGATGCCCCAACCTGCCACGTCTGACGGGGCGAGCAGCAGGTGCTGCCAGACGGAGGAAAACACGGCTTAGAAACTTTCGGCGTGCTCGTAAAAAATGAAGCTCAGAGTGCCGCCTTTGGTCAAATAAAAAAAATAAATAAATAAAGAGCGTTACCTTCTTGGCGCCTCTCTGAATGGAGCAGTTCTTGCAGGACACGTTCTTGCTGTCCCAGTGGTCGGCAGCGCCGCAGGTCAGGCAGAGGTCGGGGTCACACTCCCTCACTGCCAGGTAGCAGGGGCACTGCTTGGTGTTACACTGAGCTTTGCAGCGACAGCCTGGGAAACGGTTCTGACCTGCGTCCACACGGCGGCGGCGGCACATGAAAGTGGAAGACATAACAACGGCAACGTTCATTTCTTTGCTGCTAAATTATTACTGCAGAAGTCCTCGCTGCGTTAGTCCGGAGTGTGTGTGTGTGTGTGCGTTCTTACACTCGGAGCTGCACTGGCAGAACTTCTCGCAGAAGTTCTGAGCGGTGACGCAGGGACACGAGGAGTCGCAGGGCTGCCGCGGGTGGTCACATGGCTGGTAATTATACACGTGATTGGACGAGCCATCTGTAGGGCGGGGGGGGGGGGGCAGAGGAGATGCAGAGGTCAGACAGCTTCAGCGTTTCACCAGGGCAACAGGAGAGTCTTGCACCTGCAGAAATTTAAGATCTGGCGCCACCAACAGGTCACATTTTGCATTTATCGTTCTGGGAATCAAAGTTGATTCAATTTAGCTTCTGACTGAATCTGATGCAACTGGATACATTTAAATTTCCTATCTATCAAAGCGTGTTTAGTAACGTTTCCTATCGGACATGTAAGGGGCCTCGCAGTTCTTCCTCCGTGGCATTAAGAACCAGTACTGAAATAACGTGTTTGGCTTCTTTTCTGGCCAAACACGGCCCGCGTTCATAAACTCTCTCGGTTTCCTTTAGTAAAGGGTATTGCTCGAGTGACCTCTGACCTTTCTTCAGCTGGATCTTCCTGCAGTGAGTGGCCCACAGCCTGTGCTTCCTCTTCTTCTTCCTAGGCGGCGTGTCCTCGTCTTCAGCGGGAGCCCGGGCGATGATGCTCGACTCCTTGACCCTGAACTCGTAAACCTGCGGGACCACAGCCGACGTAACATTTCAGACTGCGTGTCCACCGGGAACCTTTACTTGGAACTAAAGACTTTAGATAGCAGTGCGGCATGTTTTCAGTTTTTAAAGAGAAACTTAAAACTAATCTTCTACAGATGTTTCGGAGTCAGTCTGGCAGGTGACTCTTACTGAAAGGCAAAATTTCTCTCTTGTGTATCTTCAGTTTCATAATGTGTACTCTGATTTCTTTTCCCCGTGTTTAGGAAAACCTGTGAACGAGGACAATATTGTCAACTAAGAGTCGAAGAAAATGACATAGAAACGGACAATAAGCTGCTAATAAGTAGCCTAATAATTAAAGTGGATGCCACGGGGCGGCTCACCTGTCTGCAGGTCTTGGTGCCGATGAGCCGCGCGATGGCGCAGAAGTTGTCGTAGTACGTCCCAATGAGAACCCTGAACAGCGAGGCCTCGGCGCCGCTCCAGTCCACCGCTTCAGCCTCGCCAGTCAGCTTCATCTTCACTGGAGTCTGACACCGCGAGTTCCCCTCTGAGCACAAACGATACAAATCACTCAGGACAGGAGTCTAGAACTTTATGCGGAAACTTAGGAACTAAAACTGTGTTTCGACCAAAAGGAACCAGGGACTAAATTTAGTTCCCAAAAAGCCCCTGCTGTGGGAGGACCACCCGCCAACGGTCCAGAAACCTTAGGGGCGGGGTTTGCAGGGCTGACCGCTGCCGATTCCAGCCATTGGTTTTTCACCGAATCTTCACGGTTCGAAAACGCACGAAAGCGTCTTTTGGTTCCTAGTTTAGTTCCTCTGGTTCCACAGGTCCGGGAACGTTTTGTTTGAAAAGGGGCTACCATTGTTAACAAAGAGCAACTCTGGCAACCCAGAACAGAAAAGGCTTGTAGCCTTTGATAAAGACTTTAAAACAGTGAAGCTGGGTTAGGTTTGCTGCCAAAGAGAAGAAAGCGAGAGACGGTACCCGAGCTGCTGGTGCTCTCGTCCTTCTTGTCCTCGTCGTCTTTGTCATTGTCTCGCTCGTCTTCCTTGCTGCCCTCACGGTCGCTGTCCGTGTCTTTGGTTTCCGAGGAAACGGTGGGGGTGCTGGGCCGGCTGTTGCTGTTCGGCAGACGTCCGCGGCGGCGGCCCACCGTGCGCTTGGAGGGCGTCTTGGCCCGCTCGGCAACCACGCCTGCGGGGTACTCGGTCACCATCCCGTCCTGAGCCACAGCGGGACAACACTGACACACTGAGTGACCTGCAAGTAGTGCTGCTGATGTGGCAAGTCGAACTAATATATTATCAGGCGATACTTTCCAGTTAAGCATACGACAAAGGGCCGTTTCCCTTCCACTTCTGCCTTACGAACACCAGCGAAGACCAACAACATTTAAAGCCGCCGTGATATTAAACGCACGGTCGAGGAATTTGGCCATTTAATGTGACAGTTCGCTGACTCACCTGTACCAGGTACATGTAGCAGTCGATGCCGCAGGGTTTACTGTCCACCAGGTTCTCCAAGTTCTTGCGCTTATAGGTGTTTGGAGTTGCGTGGAAAGCTAGAAAGGAGGGGAGGAGAGATGGCGGAGACGCGTGCTGTAAGTCCCACGTGAACTCTAAGGCCCACAGACGACACTCCACGTTTTGTGCGTGTGTGTGTGTGTGTGTGTGTACTAACGGTGGAGGAAGCAGTCGTATTTGAAGCAGCGTCTGCAGAACAGAGTGTGGAAGGAGTGCAGGCTCTGTTCGCGCTGCACAGAGCGAGCGTTCGGACCGTCGATGTTCGGGGTGCATTCAGGGGGCAGCGCGCCGGGCAGCTGCTGCTCCGTCAACTCCTTGTACCTGACACACACACACACACACACACAGAAATCAAAGCCGTTTACAGTCTACGTCATGACCTGAACGAAAACGTACGGAGACACACAAGCACACACACCAGGGTTTCTACTGCTTGTCCGTGTCAATAACGTTAATCTGCTTACGGAGAAAGGAGACGCATCACATTTATACAGTGGACTAAACAAGACTTGCCTCCGTGAGGAAACACCTGCTGTCTCCCAACAACGGGATCAGGGGGAGTCGCCCCGTGTCGTAAACACCTTCCTACCAAATAGGGAGATTTAGCTTTGACAAAGAACTGTGGATTTCCGCCACAATACTCTTTATATGTGCGACGGTTTTGTCGTCCTCTGTTCCACGCAGCTGTACATTAGTCAGACCTGTCCTGATCTCAGGGATGAAATTCGAGTTTTCCGCAGCCGTGTAGAAACCCTGATAGGTGCACCGGAGCAAAAACAAACACGCGCAACTCAGTCAGTCAACCAGCATGCACACACACACACACACACACACACTTTGTGATAGTGATGTCACGATACCAGAGAGGCCTTCGAGTCAAACTTTTATATCTCTGCTATGGTTCAACTGATCTTTGCACCTGCGACCTCTCCTCGGAGAAACGTGCTGTGAAGACGGTGTTACTTGTTATTAAGGGGACTGTTAAAACACATAATCAATGAGTTCTCAACTGCTACTTTGATAATCGATGTATAGGTTTGAGTAATGTTTTAAGACTAAATGTCGAAACTCCCTTCTTTCAGCTTGGCAAACGTGAATATTTTCTGAAGATCTTTGAGTTGTGGACAAAACGACGTGATCTTGGGCTTCGACGTTTTATAAACCAAACAACTAATCGATTAATCGAGAAACTAACTGACAGATTAATCAACAAGGAAAATCATCGTTAGTTGCCGCCCTGAATAGATGGACCGACAACCGGAAATCAAGTTCTTAGAAGACACACAAAAATGTTTCTATCAAAAAGGGTTAAAGTATATGATGGGTGCTTACTGGTGGAATATAAATAAAAGGTTCTCAAACGCCAAGGAGTGCTTTCATATTTATGAAATACTGGTTTTCATCTGATGCAACCGCATCTTGAATTGGAATGCATCAAATCGGAGTTTAATACAATATTCACCTTTAGGTAACAGAACAGCAGCTCAGTTGGCCCTCATACGTTCGGACCAACGCTGCATCTTTGGGGTTGTATTGATGTTTATGTAAAAGAACCATTTAATCAATATTAATGTCTGCAGTTTGCACCGAGGCAGGACACTTAACACTTGAACAATAAAGTTCATTATAAAAGAGGATTGTAAAAGTTATAAAAATCACATTCAAAAAAGTAGATTTCATACATTCAACATTACTGAAACGTAGTCATTACGGGCAACAGTGCAAACATGGCTGAGAAAAATAAAGAGCATTATTTGTCTCCGTATCCATATAGATTCATTTGTCCCTCTGTTATCGTCACAACACTAACACACTCGCACACAGACAAACCCACTAACTTCTCTTTGAGCTCCTCAGTGGAGCCCTTGTCAGGGAACATGGAGGAGATGGCTTCAAAAATCTTGTCAGAGGGAAACTTCTTGGTGCCGTCATTGCTGCTTCGGCCTGGAGACGACACATACACGCTTTCCATCAGGGCACAAAAAGTCACTTTTCCTTAAACCGCTGGCCACAGTTACCCAAGTGTCCAGTTTCACTTTTTAAACGAAGGTTTTTTGAGAAGAATTTAAAAGCTTGGAAATGTTGTTCAGCCATATTTTGTACATTGTTACATCTTCTAAATCAGAGCAGTCGTGCGGCAGTTATGTCTTTTTAAAACCTCGAAGGGGTCTGAAAGCAGCTTCTCATGGCACATGCCACTTAGCTAGGCCTCCTCCAGTCGGTGCTCCTCCCCCCCTCTGGTGCATTTTTAAATATGCTGGGAGAGAGGCTCCTAGCCTTTACGCAAGCTTTGGACAAGGCTACTGGCGACCTCACTTAGCAAGTTACAGCAACCGAAACGGTTTCATTACACACATACAAGTGCGATGTGTCGGCTTTCTGTTAATAAACGTATCAAACACAACGCCAGAGCTGGAGCTGCAACCAGAGTGTAATGTTAACTGCTGCCCATTTAACACTGAAAGTGCATCAAAATAATGCGACGTTATGAAAGCGCAGGGAAGTACTAAAGCAGCAGAAAGCGCATCTTCCCCGGTAGCTGTACCGGTTCACTACATGGCTGTAACTGGAGCCTGCCGGCGCCTTCACAACCAAGCGGGGTAACAGATCGCACACGGCGGCCTGCAAGCCGTGACCGCGCTCGCAACGTGTGAGGCCCGCCGGCGTCTCAGTGACGGACTTACTCTCGTTGTTAACGAGCCCGTCCTTGCGGGGGTCCTCCGGACGCTCCTTGCTGTCGCACAGCTCCAGCTTGTCCACCTTGAAGTCCTGCTCCTCCTCCTCGTCGTCGTCCTCGTTGTCGCTGTACTGTGACAGAGCGCTGACCAACTCCACGAATATCTCGTCGTTGATGAAGCCGCACTCTGCAAAACACGGGACTTGCATCGAACGTGTTCTTTGAGCAGGAGAGCACGTGGTCTCCCGACAAGGCCCTGCCCATTCAGATATGTGCATGTGTGCGTTGCTGGCAGATTACTTAATAACGTGACTGAATAATTCTACCGTTCACCTGTCGAGAAGGAGGATTAAATGATCACTGAAATGCTTGCTGTGACAGCTCTCCAGGCTTGTAACATCCTGTCTCGTAGTATTCTAAAACGCTGTGCAGAGCTTTGTTGTCAGCTAAGCTTTTAAACTCCTGAATCTCTAACTCAAGCTGGACTTATTAAAATCGCATTCCATCTTCTCACTGGCCCCTTAGGTCCTGATGGAAAACACACACACACACACACACACACACACCACTTCACCCCCTTGTGTGGTTTTATCACAGTGCTGTTTTCAGTCTCAATACCTGCGCTGAGATATTGATACAGCATGCTTGGGGTGTAGAAAAAAAACAAAACTATTTTGTTCCCTAAACGAGCCCAATGAGAAGGTCTCACCACAACATTCAGTACAGCAACAGGGGGCGTTCTCCCCCCACTAACCTCTGCGTGTCCAGTGAACCTCACCTCTGTCTCCGTGAACTTTGCCGTCATAGTTCTTGATGAGCTCTTCTATGAAAGTACCATCCTGGTCCAGGATCTCGTCTCCCATGTAGGGGATGTTATGGAGCACCGTCTCATCCTCCACCTGATGCAAACAAAATGATCAAAATAAACGTTACGCACACAGACAGCTGTGGTCCAAATAGCCCCGGCGACAGACAAATCCCCGATGCCATTCCGACACTCCTATAACTAGGCGCACAAATACTACGCAGTACATTTAGGAGTTCACACACACACCATGAAGTTCTGCTGCAGCGGCGACCACGAGTACATGACCGGCACCGAGGCCACGGCGTTGAGTGTCTTCAGGGGGATGACCTGCCTGGGGAACTCGGAGAAACCGCTGTCCACCGTGCACTGCACAGGACAGGGGGGAGAAGGTACAGTCAGAACGCTTCCTCCACGGAGACCTTTTCTACCTGTCATTGCACTGAGAGCAGTGTTAGGTGCGCCGACCTCTCGGGTGCCTCGTAAGGAGCCGACCGACGTCATGATGTGAACTGGCTGGATTCGCCTGGTCTTCCACTCCTGGTTCAGAATGTCAGTCCGCTCCATGATTTTCTGACGGTTTGTGTTGAACATGCTCTGGAAGAGTTAAAATGTAAATCAGCTGCAAAGAATAAAAAAGCCAAGAAACGTATTAAGAGTGAATCATCAGCCAGAAACGTGCCACCATTCGACGGGATTGCTGACGTCTGACTGTTCACGCTACCCAACCACGGTAAACACACTCAAGTCTGAAGTAAAAAGACAAGAACATGACTTTACTCCCATGTTAAAGTGGCCGTCATGTGAGATTAGGGCTGTATAGGAGCGGGTGTCACCTCTTCTTCATCTGGATCATTTGACACCATTTCATGTACCTTTATATGGACATTTTCTATGATTCTAATGAGTGGATTTAGGGCGACCTTGGCCTATCTAGCTCTAAAAGGTGTCCGAGTCATGTTTGACCGCCTAAACAGGAGAGTTAAAAACGTGAATAAAACATCACAGGGCCCAAACGCTGCTGACGTAAAGAGGAAACGAGACTGTGAGCAATGCTGGCATGCAAACCTGATATTTCCTGTTGCCACTTTTCATCATTAAAAAGACTTCTAGTAAGAGAGCTGCGTATGGATTGTATTGTCTAGTCTCCACATTAGTGGTTGTCATTGTAGCAGCTTAGCTTAGTTTGGTTTTACCCAAAGTTAGAGGTGGGTCTAAATGTAAATCAAGGTCAAGAATGGACTTTGAACCTTAGCTTTTGAGACAACATGGACGAGACGTCCTTTAAATAGTCAGAAAACAATGACAATTGGAATATCTGCCAGTCATGTCAACTGTGCAAACTCCATCACCTGGCAATGGTGAGCAGCTACTTTGTGGACCCGGTGGTGAAGCCTTCCTTTTTAAATTTCACAAACTCTGCTGCTTCAGTCTGCACAGGTTACAGGAGCTTAGCGTCCAAACACCTATTAATCATTTTACCAGCTTCAGGGTTCGTACAGCATTTATAAGAGAGAAATTCAAGCACTTTCAAGGTACCTAAACGTACAATTTCCAGACTCTTGAAGCCTTCATCTAAGTTGTTGCTATAAATGCAATATAATTCCTTTGTACCAACAACAATCAATGTATATTTTCACTTTGTTTACTTCACCAGCTGTTCATATTAACTTTGATTATGATTATTTGATGCTTGCTCGTTTCCAGAGTAAGGGATCAACAGAGGATCTATCGAGGTATGAAGGAATGTGGCTCCTTTCCAAAGCCATTTTTAATATTTTTCGTTAGCCAGCCAGTTGTCATTGAAACGACAGCCTGGATTTTTGCCAGGTTGCTTTACATGCCAACTGTATAGATGAAACACCAGCCTATGTTATACATACGACTAATCGCATACACCGGTGTTGTGGCTGGTGATAACGTTTACTGTGGTTTGTATCTAATATTGCTGAATGCTGTAGTTGAGTGTTTGACCCCCACCGGCCTGTTTTAACACGCACCGGTCCTTCAGCTGACTTCTGTAAATATCTGCTCGGTGTGAAGGTCGTGTGCGTGGACAAACCTTGACCTCGTCGGCCCGTCTGAAGCGTTTGAGCTGCCGAAGCCTCATGTACTCCGACTTCACCCTCCTCTTCCAGCAGGCCGGACCCTTCTCCGAGCGCTTCCCTGTCAGCACCATGATCGAGCTGCAGCCAAACAGAAGGGGGATGAAGGTTTCTACTCGTTCAATACTACTCACATTTCATATTTTCACTCTTTGCCAGGACAGTGTTCGACCGGACTGTGGGGCTGAAACATAAGGAAACCAACGTCACGACCACATGAAGGCCTGCTTTTGATTACCCCCAGTTCCACCATCCCCTTCGTGTATTCATTGCTTCCACATTTGAGACTTTTGCATTGATAATTACCTTCCATCTGCTGATTTGAGCCAGTCCCCCCCGCACTGGTACAATCAATATATTGTCTTATACACAGCAATAGATTTTTAACCCATTTCACGACCTGCGCTGTTCCTCAAACTAAACAAACAATGGCAGCCTGAAATTAAATATCCACTTATTGATTTCGTACGATATAACACCATAACAGAACAGAAAATATACTCGGATTTGTTTTGCATCGTTATAAGAAAAGCAAGGAAATGAGAGTACGTGATTTCAAGCTGCCACCTTTCTTTGCGTTAACAGAGTAGAGAAGGAAAAAAACAAGGCACAGAGCAAAGAGGAGGACCCCGATCACCATGTCAAAAGACAGCCCGACAATCGGACTCCACTGTCATTTCATTTTCAGCTCGTTTTCTATTTGAATTTCCCGAGAAAACAATGTGGGCTGTGATTTAGGTGCCTGGAACCTGGCTGGCCAAAAGACACACAGCAACAATACAAAAACAGCTGCTACTGAAGTTCTCTCTTCTGCGTTGAAGTATCAACATTGGAGACGGTTCAAACGCAGGTGACGGGATTTTCCCGAACGCCTTCGGCAAATCTGCTGCTCACCGGCTGAACAGGAAATCCACGAGCTCACTTTATTGTTCTTTCACGACGACTCTGCGTAAATTACAGCAGTCGCCCCGTCCACGGGTGGCAACAAGATCCATTTGCCGCGGCGGTAGTCAGCGTAAGTCGCTGCCTAACTGCCCGCCTGGCCTGACTGAAATCTCACACTTGAAAGACATGTCAGGTGGCTGTCATGGAGACGTGCCGGCAAGCCCTGCGTCAGACTGTAAGTGATGTGGAGGAATGTACTGGTATGACGCATTGGGCTGAGTTGACATCACAAGTAGATGAGAATGCAAATATAAAATGGAGCGTTTGAGTAAATCCCTCTGCCATGTCAAATTTGTATTTTATTTTTTGCTGGCAACACCCTCTTCCAGTACAGTCAGCTGCCAGTTTATGAGACATACCTATTGACATCTAGTCTACCCTCACTGGTCGCTGTGACGCAACAAACTGCATCTTCGAAAATGACACTTTAAACAAAATCTGAACATGATCATTCTCATCAAGGTAGGATTTGTTGCAGGGCTGATGTGTTAGTTTTAGTTTGCTGTACCTAAAAGCTGGCAACTGAGTTCATATGATCCTCCTTATCCATCTGTTCGACATGACTTCGCTCTGATAGGTCAGACAGAAGCTCCTTGGGTCGAGGAGCAGAGCTATAGAGGACAATCATTGCAGTTCATGCGATGCTGTGAGGTTTTAGTGGCTGAACACAGCACCCATAAGGAATGTAGTCAAACGTGGTGAGGGTGTTTTTTTTTTTTTTTTTTTTTTTTACATGAGAGAAAGTAGGGCTTTCACTTTATGCACAAATGATCACCCTGCTTTCAAGAGCATCCTCCCAAAGCTCCTTTCTCGCACTTGTCATGCATCTAAAACACCTCTAAGAAGCCGGCAAAGTGTGCAGCAAACGTCCAGAAAATTGTTAAATCAGGTAACAACATAGACGAGTCTGCGCAAGAAGCGTACCAGCCCGCATTCTCGACGCCCATTGGGTGAGCTAACGTTAGCTACAGATGACAAGCGAGCGTCGAGCTAACGATAGTTTTTATCTCCACAAACTGTTTTCCGCCACTAACGTTGTACAAACCGTTTCACCACGGCCCAACATATCGACGCCGCGGCGTACACCCTGCCAGAAATGCTTCCCTCCCAAGAACCACGCTCCAAAAGTTGGTATCTATTACGGGGGAATCAATTCCGACGGGGGTGCACAATTTGGCACGACACCCCCGGCGAGCTAGCTAACAGTTGGTTAGTTAACAAAGACCGGGGCATCCACGAAGCAACAAGAACAGACCCGGGTCCTTTCAATCGCAACGAAGGCGCTGGGAATACAGACAGCGGCACTGACAGCTTCTCCTACCTGCACGGGAGGCTCAGTCCTCATTCAACGGAGTGATCCGGGATCGATATGACAAACGCGGGGCAAAGTCGTCCTTTGTGTTGGGGATTAGCTGGCTCCGCGTTCCGGCTAGCTGTAACGTTAGCTCGGCGGCTAGCTAGCGGTTAGCTCGTTAGGAGGGAGCGATTCACTTTGCGCGACACCGGCTTTACGTACCCAGAGTCGGCAAACGGTAAGGGCTGCCGGTTCCCCACCTTAGGCCCGTCTTGAGCACAATTACGCTGTGTTTGCGGTTGGGAATCGCGTCGTTTGATTTCACCTTGACTATACAATAATTCGTCCGATTTCAATGTTTCCGCCTCAGCACAGCTACGGTTCAAACTGCTCCCCGTCGCGCACTCACCGCCCACTACGGCCGCGGCAGATTCAAGAGGCGCCAAACGTTTGGGCCAATCGCGTACGCCGACGTTACGTCTTCCCAGTGTGGTGCCGCGCGATAGGCCCGTCCGCGTCGCGGCGCCAGCCAATGAGACCGAGCCGAGGGGCGGGAGCTGCGACGCCGACATGTGGACAGGTTCCCTTTGTTCTCGCGCGTGACAACGGAATAAAGATCAAAACACAACGTAGGGTGCTCGGCGGCTAGATTATCAACTTCAGTTTTAACTTTCCACCAGTGTCGGCGGCGCATGCCGCTCGTCGTATTTATGCCGGTGAGCTGAAAGCGTTGCGTAGACAGATTATGCCGCCTGAAACTAAGTCCATAATCTATTTATAGCCTTGTCTCAGTGTTTAGTTTATTTCACGGACATGTGCAGCCACACTGCCTCATTTTTTGGCTTTCAACCGTGTGCTCATAAACCCCGTCACCTCGCCAGCGTCTCAATAGATACACGCTGCCTCCTCCTCCTCCACCTGCTGCTGACGGCTCAGGTGAGAGAGCGCGAGCCGCGGCGTCCAGCGGTGCATCTCCGACCCCGGCACGCCGTGAAGGTTAGTAAATGACCTGCAGCTCAGAGGAAACACACACGAACCAACTGTGGCCCCCGCGGGGGCAAGGGTCGCCAAGTTTATTGAGCCCCGCCCCTTCTGCACAGCCATTGGCTGCCAGCCGCCCTCACGCTGCGTTCACGGCCATTGGAACTACAAGCTCCCGTGAAGTACAAGTACTTTTTACGAGTTGTGGTCTGTTAGTTTGCTTTTCCCCTTAAATAGACGCAAACTGACAGATCTGCAGGTTGATTTAAAAATCGTTTCGTATTTATTCTCATTGCTGTATGCTCAAGACATCCCTGTTTGTCAGCGTTTTTTCGTTAATTTTGTGGAGGGGGGAGCGATTAATGAAATATTAAGTAAAGAGGTATAAATTAAACACCAAAGTATGGATTACATTTTGTATGACCTTGCCTTCATCATTTCAAGTGTTAATTATTTAAAAAAAGTAATTTGGTGGAATGTAACCAAGTACATTTACTCAAATACTTGAGGTACTTGTAATTTACCGGTGTATTTGTATTTTATGCCACTATATAGTACGACTCCACTACATTTTGAAAGCCTGTATTGTACTTTTTAGTCCGCTACATTTATTTGCCAACATTAGTTTTCACCTGTAAGAATTTCAATTTAATTTGTGATACTTATTTATACTTCTAGTACGGCTGTGCAATATCCTCCGTCCCGTTATATATTGTTATTAAGCTACACGCAACTTGACAGCTCATGCACTCTTACTTTACTTTATACTGTAATATTAACCTCAACCGGTAAACCCACTTTGTACATTACTTATTTAAATTTTAAATATATACTTATACCCATTTGTACTTACCTGTATTATATATTTGCTTTTTGCTTAGTACTTTTATTCTTGTGTGCACTGACGCGATAGTGAGCTGCTGTTACAAAGAGTTTCTGATTCTGAAGAAATAAACCTCCCTCCAGACATATTCTAAAGACGTATAAAAAATCCTTTGGGTGGAATAAAACATTTGTGTATGATGTGATTTTTCCACAAAATAATTGAATCATAAATAATTATTTTTTTATTATCCAGAAAGAAATTTGTTTTACAGGCAGACATTAAAAACACAAGTCACAGTAATAACAACAACACCAACACAATGGCAGGATCATCATCATCAGAAAAAACCATCGTCACTAATATTCTTTCTATTCCAAACACTATTAATATTCCATATTATGTTCTTCTACCACGAGGGGACTGTATTACTTATGGTAATAAGATTACATTTACTAATATAAAAAAACACACACATTAACCTGTTATGGGGGGTCCCAATGAGAAAATTAGCCACGGGACACCTGATGTGTCTTGTTCAAGGCCACTTTGACACTTGGACAGGAGGTGCAGGGGACCGAAAACACCATGATCTCAACTTCTGCAGAAAGTCAAACCCGGACGAGAAGTCCTTGCAGCCCTTGGATACAAGAGGACAAACTCCATCAGCTGAGGAAATTGTCTGATACAGTCAAAAGCTCCCGAGCAGCCACTAATTGGACCTTGTGGCGAGATTGTCTTGTGGAACTCATGTCAGCCAGCAGATGGCGGTAAACATCCTCAAAGTCTCCTCTCATGCTCATCCTGCACAAACAGATCAGGGAGATTCCCCAAAGCACAGGAACTAGTTCACACGGCCTCATCAACAGGAAACCCAGGTTACCGTAACTAACCAGCTGCTCTCTTTGGCTCTTCCATTATATACACCAGTGCATTAAACATTTGATGTGAGACATTTTAAACACTTAAACATTTTTACAAACAGTATGCGCTCAAACTGGATGCGACACCTGTTCGTTTAGCTTCAGATCAGGCCGATATGTTTGCAGAGGAAGGGGTCGGCCTCGCGGAGAAACTCAGTCATCTCCGAACTGGCAGCTTCACCTTTCTTCCTCACTGTGTCGATAACCAAACGAGCCTTGTCCCTGTTGTTCTGCATCTCGTCCGCTGCCTCCCTCTCGGCGTCAGTCATCACCTTTTTCTCATTCAGTTTGTCCAGCAGACTCTTGAGGACCGGTCCTGATATCCCCTCGATGAAGCCGCTCCGGACGTCCAGCAGCTCCTCATTTGGAGGGAGGTTCGGAGCGCTCGGCCCTCTTCCTCCACTGGACGAAAGGAGTAGAAAGGAAACGTGTCCGTCTCTGACATTTAGATTTACGATAACGTTCTGGGCAGGAGCACTGGAACCTGTAGGTTTCATCGTTCTCATCGGCGGCGACATCAGGTGTGAACTCCTGAAAGCTGCTTTCTAACAGCACGTCAGGCAAGCTCTTTGCTCGTGGGAAGGTCTTGGTCCTCGCAGGGGCTACTTGACTCAGGGAGGGAACGCTGTGAGAACGGGGCAAACAGCTGGAGCCTCATGTACTCCAACCGGGATCTGAGGAGGAGGTTTGGAGGTGAGAGTGGGTTGGCTGGGTGTTTGTGAATGAGTAGCTCACAGCTGCAACAGGTGAGTCTGTTTCCATCGGGACATCACGGTCACCTCCTGAGTCCTTCTCAGACTGCTCGGACAGCGGCTCAGATGCATCTCTTAGCGCTTCAGTCCAGACATAGTCAGGAGGACGTCCAATAGTGTGCAGAGAGGTATCCCTAGAATTATCTCTGGGAATCCCGGACAGGTATCCATAACTCTCTATTGAGAAACGGCTGGAAACATTATAGTCGGGCTGAGGGACATTATCGTCGACGAGAGAATTGTCTCTGCAAATCCTGGACAGAGCCCTCCTGATACTTCTGGCTGCCCTGCTGAAACATGACGCTTCTCTTTCTGTTCGTTCCCCAGCTGACGCCATGTTGCTGCGTTCACACGTGTCACAGTCAGTGGAGCTGAATGGGCAGCAGAAGGCCGGGGACGACTTCCTGTCTGGCTTTGTCTCAGCGCTGTGTTCACCTGCCTTTTTCCTCCCCGTGTTTTCTATCTCGTTTCGACTTCTTCAGCCGCGGCTGAACTTCACTTTCCTGTTTTTCTGTTGTTGTTTTTTTTTTTTATGTCTGATCTTCTTTCTCTTGATTATTCATCTCTGAGGGTTTTTCAACATGTCTGAAGTCTCCTCTGTTTCGGGCTCCTTTATGTTTCTCCTGCTCCCATAGCCTGAAATGAGATTTCAAAACATGTAAAATCTCCCACAAATATTTCAGTTCATTTATTCAACAAAATACAGTTCTGTATATATGTACAACCCCAAATACCACAAATGACAATCTAGTTCACAGTAATGTTGCTGGTAAATGAAAATAGGATAGAAAGTGAAAGAGAGACCTACTAACCTATCTAGAGGTTTAAATCAAATTGTGACTTTATAATAAGCAAAAAAAAAAAAACCAGGAGGAGACTTTTACTAAATCTTCTTCTGTAATAAACGAATGTAACCAAGTACTTCTGCTGAAGTAATGCAATTAAGTATATTTTTGAGGTAATTGTACTTTACATGAGTAAAATATTCATTTCATGCTACTTTCTACTTTTTCTCCACTACATCTTGGAGGCAAATTAATCTTTTTACTTCTGACAACTTTAGTTACTTTGCAATTGTACATTAATTTATTAATACAGTACATTAATATCATTAATACAAAATAGAAATCAGCTAGTAAAATAAATCTAAAATTTTTAAAAATGATCTCCACCTTTACCAGCTGCAACATTTAAAGTGATGAACACATGAATTCATCAGCAATCCTTATCCAGTAAGGTCATTTATATTATTCTGAAATGGGCTGTTCTGCATCATAGATACTTAAATTTAGGGGCTTTAAGCATATCTTGATGCTAATGCGGATTTGTTCCTTTTCTTTTCAGCTCATGATTTATTCAATTTGTACTTAGTTACTTTCAGCTACTATTGCACAGTATAAATTTCATAAAGGTTATAGTATGTTATCAGACAAATTCCCATAATATGACTTCCAATAATCTTCATTTCCAGCAAACTAACAAGCACATGTCCAGGTTTTAGCTGCTAATGAAGATGTTAAGACATCCGTTCTGTCTCCGACTTACCGGTGAGCTGCACAGGTTGACTTCAATCTCCCAACAGTAGAAGAAAAAGAAAAAAATCACATGTCACAGGTGGTCAACTTCTGCTTTTTTAATCTTCTGCGTCCCTGTCTTCTTCCTGCTCTGGTTTTGTTCACAATGTTCACAACAACATTGTTGTCTAATTTATAAACCTCTCCAAAAAGATCATAATGGCCTCTGTCTGCAACTAATTTACTACCTTTTCTGACAAAGTTACTCATTGTTAGTTTTACTCACTCATGCCATGAGGCTCTGTTATCATCATAGGCCTGCTTTCTGTCTTTGCCTAGGGGGCATTAAAGTCCCCCCCCCCAGACATACACAAGCACGAGGGGGTTTTATTACCCTTACACACACAAGAGGACGCTATCACACACATTTGAAATGTTCTTGTGTTGGGTAAGCTAAAGAATGTATTGAATAATGATGAGATTTGGCTCTTTTATAATAATCTTTACGAATCATATTTCCTAGAAACAGGATGCGGCTTTCTTTTCGGAAGAGTCAAAGACAACATAAAAACACTAAAAGAGGAGGATAAAGTTATATTGGAAGAGGATCTAAATATGTCAGAAATCAAAATTGGAATTGGTGGTCTAACATCGGAATTTTATAAACGCTTTTGAGATGACATTAAAGATCTGCTACATAAAGCTTTCATGGAGTGTATAGAAAATGGGGACTTATCCTCCACAATGAAAACAGGATTGATAACACTATTACCTAAACCTAATAAGGATTTAATGAAACTTGACAACTGGAGGCCAATAACTCTTCTTTGTAATGATTAAAGGCCCCGGGGCCTCCTCCAGGTCGGACGTGCCTGGAACACCTCCCCAGGGAGGCGTCCGGGACAGACGCCCGAGCCGCCTCGGCTGACTCCTCTCGATGTGGAGGAGCAGCGGCTCTACTCTGAGCTCCTCCCGAGTGACCCAGCTCCTCCCCCTGTCTCTGAGGGAGCGCCCAGCCGCCCTGCGGGGGAAACTCATCTCGGCCGCCTGTATCCGGGATCTTGTCCTTTCGGTCGCGACCCAAAGCTCATGACCACAGGTGAGAGGAGGAACGTAGATCGACCGGTAAACAGAGAGCTTCTCCTTGCAGCTCAGCTCCTTCTTCACCACGACAGGCCGGTACATCGACCGCATCACTGCAGGATGCACTGATCCGCCTGTCGACCTCCCGCTCCGTCCCTCCCTCACTCGTGAACAAGACCCCGAGATACTTAAACTCCTCCACCTGAGGCAGCAGCTCTCCACCAACCTGGGGGGGGCAAGCCACCCTTAAATTATTAATATGTTTTATAAGGACAAATTAAGCTATGTTTCTCTTAACCCAGGAATGACCCCTAGACTAAAGATTACTCGTAGAATGTCCCATATCGCCCAAACTTTTCATATTATGTACTCAGTTGCTGGCTTATGTGATTGTAAATCAACCAGAATTGAAAGGAATTGATATTTTTGATTACGAATTTCGCATTATTTAATTTGCGGATGACACAGTTTTTTTTCTTAAAAGGCAAATCAGTAATCGGGAAAGCTTTAAACATAATCTCTATTTTCTCTAAGGAATCTGGTTCAAGTTTAAATCTGAACAAATGCGAATTACTACCAGATGTTCATATACTGTTTATCCCAATCAATTCAGAAGTGAAATATTTAGGCATAAACTTAACAAAAGATGCAATTCAAACTGAAAAAAACAATATTCACAATAAAATAGGTAGTATAAAAAAAAAATCCCTAAATCACTGGCTTCTGAGGGATCTCTCCATCTTTGGACGACATTTAGTGACTAAAGCTGAGGGTATATCAAAACTGCTGTATCTGTATCAATCTTTATATGTTGCTCCACAAAGCATCAAAACGGCCAACTCTGTAATACACAATTTTATATGGAGAAACAAAACGCACTATATTAATATAATTAAGAATATAATAAGGGGGGGTCTTAAAACACTGGACTTTGAATCACTGGTAGGAGTGTTCAAACTTAATTGGATAAAAGCCTTTATAACGCACACTCAGTCATTATGGTTCCATATCCCCAGAAATACCTTAAAAAAAAAAATTGGAGGGTTGGAATTTTTGTTAATGTGATTATGGAAATTACAAGATTGCCTTCAGGGTTATCAAAGTTCCACAGTCAGATACTGCATTGTTGGAAGATGATATTTACACATAATTTTTACGTCACATGGCTCCATCTTGTGGAACAACAGAACAATTACAGGCAACAGGAAAAGCTTATTGAATCACAACCCCTATGACAGGAACATAATCTTTGTTACAGATCTGTTGGATGAACACGGCTGCTTCTTACAGTTTAATACCTTTTTAAGGGAAGATTTGATGTGCAATGTTCCTACAGGGAATTTAACAAAATCTGCAAAGCAATACCACGCCCCCTGTTACAGTTACTACAAAACATGCTCTCGTACACAAACGTACAGGTAATCCTGCCCGATTTACAAATTGGCCAAATGCAAATCACTGACAAGAAGTGTAACAGCATGAACATAGGGAAAGTACTCAAAGGTATTCTTTTTCATGATTATACAAGAGACCCAAACATTAGAATCAATGACAATAAATTGAAAATCACGAAGAAATACTCAAAATATTTAAAATGGCCAATTTCACCAAAGGCCAAAGAAGTACAGTTCAAAATTCCGAATAAATATTACCCAGCAGCAGAAATGTTAAGGAAAAGATTTGGATTTGAGCTTGACCCATGCTGTTTCTGTCTTGAAGAACCCGAAACCGTAGAACATCTCTTCTGTTCATGTACGTTCACGGCACAGTTTTGGCAAAACGTACAGAATTGGCTAAATATTAAAATGGACAATATCACTTTATGTGACACGCAGCAAATTCTAATCTACAAAGATAACCTCCCTAAAGAAATATCAGATATGGTCAAATATCACATTCATGTATGTAAATGGAAACACCAGAAACCCTCACCGAGTTGTTTTAAAAACAAACTAAAATTATATTTCTCCAATATTATCTTCTCTGCACTGGCTCCCTGTGAAATCCAGAATAGAATTTAAAATCCTTCTCCTCACCTATAAAGCTCTTAATGGTCAGGCACCGTCGTATCTTACAGAGCTCATAGTACCTTATCACCCCACTAGAACACTGCGCTCTCAGAATGCAGGGTTCCTTGTGGTTCCTAGAGTCTCCAAAAGTAGAGTGGGAGCCAGAGCCTTTAGCTATCAAGCTCCTCTCCTGTGGAATCAGATCCCAGTTCGGGTTCGGGAGGCAGACACCATCTCCTCATTTAAGAGTAGGCTAAAGACTTTTCTCTTTGATAAAGCTTATAGTTAGGGCTGGCTCAGGAGAGTCCTGAACCATCCCTTAGTTATGCTGCTATAGGCCTAGACTGCCGGGGGACTTCCCATGATGCACCTCTAGTTTTGTGCTTTCTCGTCCGTCTCTTCTTTCTTAGTGTCACTTTCAGCAGGTATTTCAGTGTCCGGAGATGTATCTGGATCTGTTACTATGGCGACCTGCTGGGGCAGTGCTGCTGTGTCTATGGTGCAGGGGACGAGTGGCTCGGGTCCTGCTCGTTGGGCTCCACCTGGAGCTGCTCGGTTGTCCGTCTGGACCCATCATCTTCCCTTATGTTTTACCACCTAAACATTTCTAACATAATAATATATATATATACAACAATTTTGCCATCATGGCTATATATGTTATAGTTTTGATGCTATAAATCTATTCTGTACTTACGACATCTATTGCATGTCTGTCCGTCCTGGGAGAGGGATCCCTCCTCTGTTGCTCTTCCTGAGCTTTCTATCATTTTTTCCCCCTGTTAAAAGGGTTTTTTTGGGTAGTTTTTCCTTAATCGAATCGAGGGTCTGAGGACAGAGGGGGTCGTATGTTACAGATTGTGAAGCCCTTTGAGGCAAATGTGATTTGTGATACTGGGCTATATAAATAAAATTGAATTGAATTGAATTAAATAAATAAATAATAAAGTAATTAAATAAAATACAAGTGTAAAATAAAAATAAATACAAAATAAAAGTAATTTAGACTACAAAACCAAGCATCAGTCATTTTTGGCTGAGAATTTGGCCTTCAGCCCAGAACCTTTAAAACGTTTTCATCACAGTTTATAAGAGACGGGCAGAGGTAACACAGATCTGTCTGTCCCTGTTAACAGAGACACCTATCTTCTTTCTTTCCTGTGAAGGATGGTCCACTGTGTCCTGTGCTGGAGGAGATATGAAAGGAAGCAGTGAAGCACCTTTCCTTTTATTATCATTATTATTATTATTATTATTATTAAGAGTTGTGCAGACATTTCACTCTGAACCACAAAGCCTCACGGTGGCGCTGGAGTACAAGTCAAGGACTGCTGGCACGGATCAAAGGTCTCAGGAGGATAAAAGCAGAGGTAAAACATTAGAAAATGCCATTCTGATCCATCAGTCTTATCTTTTTTTCTTTTTTTTACATATATGTATACCAACATACACATGTCACACTGTTTAAGTCTAAATCAAATGTGAAGCAGATTGTAAGTGGACTGTCTCAGTCTCACATGCTGTTATAGACATTGGCCACCAGGTGGCGGCATTGAGTAGATTTGTTGTTACTTCGCCAAGTGCATTATGGTCTTTCTCCCCGTTTACCTGCGAGCAACATGGAGATTTGCGGTTTGGATGTTGTATAAGTTTGTGGGTAAATAGACGCATGTCTCGTAAAATATTCCGTAACAAACACAGAAAAGAATTTAGCAGTCAATATTTTAACAAGATTGTTTGCTTCAGTCATGTCCTGGCATTCTGGGCTCCAGCTGTCATTTCATGGTGAGCTTAGCGTGCATGAAGCCACACTGTGGTGTTCTGCTTTGTTACTTGAGAAATGTTGCAGGTTTTGTATTACATTTGATCTCTGTTGAAGGTTAAGGACCATGTGTTGAGTTGTGACACCTCCAGGAAGTTCCACGTGAGTCATACTTGGAAGTAAGTGTCTTGTGTAATGTTAATTTTACTTTCCCATGGTAATTGTGTGGGTGTCTGGTTTTTAAATCTATATTTAACAGGTTTTATTTGTTGTTTTCTGTCAATAGTCATAGCCCACTGCCGTACTTTGTTTTCACTGTTTTGCTTTCTTTTGGTGTCAAAGACTGCAAACCACTTTAACCCGAGCTGTGTTAGAGACTCCGTAGCTTTAATACACTCTGTTCAAATGACCTGTTGCAAATGTGGTCAACAATAAAACTGAAGCTACAAGATCCCTGAAGTAACTGTGTCCTGTGTGCCATCTAATTCCATAGGCTACATGGCAAGTCAATCAGTAGTACAAACATCTAAAACAAATGTAGAGAACTATTCATCAAATATATATAAAATGATTTAAAAACAAAACCCAAAATAACACACCGGAATATTTCCACACATTTCCATTACTTTCTGTTAACATACACGAACACAACAGCAAGTTGTCCATTTCTGTGGTGGAGAGTCACTGAGTTAATTTACTCAACTCCTGCAACATTTTGAGGTGAGTATTTTCATATAATGCTACTTTATACTTCTTTTGTACTTTTTACTTCTACATGTGTTTCACAGCTGTATTTGTTGCTTCTTGTGTGATTCAGAGGTAAATATGGTGCGAGGAAGAGACACATTTTGTTATACTGTTTGAAAAAAATGTTCAGACCAGATTCATACTAAATGTGATAATTTGACCATTTTTTAGTTGGTAGTGATATTGAATATTGAACCGTGAAGTTAGTTTTACATTTACATATTCTAGCAGAAAACACCTCATAAACTATCCAATAAAGTATCTTTGAACTTTTTAAACTGGCCAGTTTGACCCTAAATGTAACAGGGGGGGTAAATTAAGCAAACCACATTACACTTTACATTGTGTCACACAGATAAATATTAATTAATTTAACTTAAAGTTATAACGTTTTCAGACGTTTTGGGGGAAACAACTCACCACTATCACAACGTGAAAGGTAACATTCCCCCCTTGTCCTCCTCGCCTCTAAATCTATATGAACCTATTCATAATCTCTGTGTCTGTGCAGGTGAAGCACTGAGAAGTCTGGGATAAGAATTGAAATCACTGAGTCTGACACGATCTGTGTGGTGGAATAAGCAGAGACCGCAGAGACAGTGGGTTTACAACACAGCTGGGTTTTATTGGTAAAATGCCGTTTATGTCATTACGGTTTACAAAGGTTAACACAGTGAGAGAGAGGGAGCTCTTGCAGGGCTTCCACTGAGTTCTTCTCCTCAGTGGTGAATCGACCGACTTGGACGACCAGCAGGAACACATGAGGACCAGGACATGAGACTTTCAGACATCTCACAATTTCTCTTTTGATGAATTCTGGGGATTTCGCAGTGTCCAGGACCCCTGGTGTGTCTACCACACTAACTACTCTGTCACCCGAGCGTATCACACCTTTTTCACAGGTCTCAGTCACTGACTCTGAGCAGGGACGGGATTTGAAACGTTTCTCTCCCAGAATGGTGTTTCCAACAGCACTCTTGCCCACACCGGTTTTTCC
>CM022493.1:5922682-5933855 GCA_011952105.1 Coreoperca whiteheadi | reverse complement strand
TCGTATAGAGAAAAAACAAAAAAAAAAATGAAGAAAAGAAGAGGGGAGTAGAGTGGGGGGGTGGGGGGGGGGGTGGGGGGTGAGTGATGAAGAAGAACAGGCAGAAAAATCACCTGAACCATGAAGTTTGAGGAGTCATTTTCAGATGAATTAAGAGACATTAGACGTCATAGTGTGTGTCAGGAGTCCGGTGGCCTCTGTTGTTGTCGCATTCTTTGACCCACCGAGTCACAAACCTGCGCCGTTTAGCACCGAGGCGGCTGCTGTTTCTTGAGCTTTCTTCTTGAACCGACGACACTCGTGTGTCCGAATACAGTTCAACAACGTGACCTTCCTGTCAAACAGCGACATCCTCCGTCCCACACATACTGGATGAACGATGCCCCGTATGTCATGAAACTAGAGAAGATTAGACATTCTTTACAGGGGCCTAGCAGGATTTTTACTAAAAGGTGGAAGCCCTTCCTTGCATATGTTAAGACTCTTCAGCTGGACGCAGTCTGACTACCCTAACCCCCCCTTTCGATAATATGGTGGATTAGTTTGTGACCCTCTGTAACATTTAATGTGCATTGGGATGGATGTTTACGTGTCTATCAGGTCATTTTTGTACACTTATGTGTACCTAATTATTATGTTTTTTCCTTTACTGTTACTTGTACTCTAATCATCGCCACCAGTGTCTTCCTTTTTGTAGGTTAGTTAGTTCTGTATTGTCTGTAAAATGTTTAAAAAATGAGAAATAAATCATAAATAAATTTCTAAAAAAAAACAAAACAGCGACACAATGATCTCTTAAAGCTATTTTATTGCTGTAATGTTAGATAACTTGTGGAATCTTTTTTGTCGTTTTGAACTTTCGTGTTCCGATATGAGGGAAATGCTTGTGCAGTGTGCGAACGATCGAAACTTTCACTTCACCGCCGCTGGTACTCACAACGCGAGTCCCGGAGCTCGAACAGATGCCTATTATGGTGTTTAACGGTGTTTCTGTGGCTGAGATGCTCCTTTACGTCTCACCGTGGATGATGTCATGGCCAACGCTTAGCGGCTTCTGCAGAGAGATTTCCTGTTTACGCAGACTTTAACTTAATAGTCGTGACTTGGCAAACAGAAAAGAGTGCTGCTGCAAACAATGATAAAGGGAAGCAGGAATATACATAGTGTAATGAAGGTTTTGTAGTTACAGTTACTTGTGGCTTGAGGATATGAAACGGTCCTGATGAGCTTCACGGAGGCAGAAGCAGTGGCAGCGAAAGATTCAAGGGAAGTCCCGTTTGTGGGTTTTCTACCTCCGATAGACTCATGATGAGCGGAGACTCTGTGTAGCGGAGAGAAACCCACTGTGAGGCCGACAGTAAAGCTCATGATGACTGTTTAGGATCTCCTGCTGATCATCAGTTAAAGGCCACAGACGCGTACGGACCACAGCAGACTGGGATTATTACCATAATTATAAGTGCTGAGTAAAATGCAGAGCCGGGAGCAAAACATCTACAGCAACAATACAATGATGCAGTTTGTAACGTCAGGAGGGGTGTTCATACATCTCAAAACCACCTAAAAATACATCTCCGTGGGTCCTTTGGCATTACACGCTGTCGTTGGATCTATTGCCAGTGTAAAAATATTGATTAGAGCAGCTTTAACTTCAGCTTTTCCTTTTGCAGTTAACCTACAGGATTCATTGGTTCATCTGAACACATTCATTGTGATTGCTTATTTTTCTGTGTTTCATTATTTATTTATTTTTTGGTATAATAAAGGTTTCAGTCAGTGAAAGCAGCCCCAGTCGGGTGATGGAAGAATAAATATGTAAAGTGGTAAAAGACTGTCTAGTTTAGGGGACATACCAGAATTGCTGAGGCAGAGCTGGTCTTTAAACGCAACAGCAAACCATGAGACACAAATAAAAACCATAAAGATGACATTTAAAAGAAGGGTATAAATACTTTTGTGAAGAGAGGATTTGGTTGTATGGTGGAAAGTTTACCTGCTGCGTTTTTAGATGACGTCCACCCCGTGTGGGTGCAGCAGGAACAAATCCTCCCTCTAAACTCTAAACACTGAGAGAGAGAGAGTGTGTGTGAGTTTGAGAGGGAGTAGATGTAAAGAATGAGAGTGGGAGGAAGAACGGCGTGAAGGACGGCTGAGTGCAGTGATATGCCACCGGCATCGATGAATCACGCACGCGTTGAATCGGCTCCGCGGAAAACTGCTTACAGGGAGTGGAACGCCGCCTCTCTCCCGCGCTGCTCCGAGATCAGCAGAAGTTTCCAGCGAGCGTTCAGCCGTCACATGAAGCTCGAGTTTCATTCTCATTGCGGGTCCTGTTTTTGCCGTTTCTTCGGATAAGGGTAACCCAGGATTCAGTGCATAGATGCCACTGTTGTGCTTTGTTTTCCCGCTTTTCTCCCTGGTTCTCTTCCTCGGCATCGTAGCTTTGCCCATTGTGTATGACCCCTGACCCCGTCGGACCCTAGAATCCTGTTCTATCTGTACTTTCCATGAACCAGCGCACTCATTTCACACACGCGATCAACTTCACGTGTATTTTCCACGCTGTTATCCACATTTATTTGTAAACTGTATAGTAGTCGATGACTGACTGCAGTGCGGTGGGGGTCAGGCGTGTTCAAGATAACACGTTAAGTTCTTTTTAAAAAAATGACCCCTGAAAATTAGCTGGATTTGTAAAAACAAGAATAATTTTGAAATGAGCAAATTGACTTAAACAAACGTCGTCTCCTCGTGAATATTCCAGCTGCAAAAGAGGACTGGTTCACAGTAAATACGGTCCTTTATTTTCATTCATTTATTTATTGTAACCCGACTTTCACAATTTTTAAATAACCAAAATAAGCCCTGATAAAATGCTGGATAAATAATGAGCTCTAAATATATCATACATGTAAGATGCTCTAAGTAGAATGTATACAGTACATTTTACATGTCAAAACCTTTAAATATTTCTTTTAGCGTATCAAAAAGTATCAATATGAGTCTTATGCATCTCCTGTGATTCTGTACATTCCGAGCAATGCTGAAGCAGTTGACTGAATAGTTTATATTACGGTAAGTTGAGTGTATTCGGGTTTTGGACTGCTGGTCTAAACAAACAAAACATTCAAAAACGCCGACTTGTGTTGTGGAAAATAGTGAATTTTCCCCTCTTTTGGGATGTTTTGTTGACCGAACCATCGATCAGTTAATTGAGTTAGTTAGCACGTTAAATGTGTAATTAATATGAGTTGGTTAGTCAGTTGCAGCCCTAGTCACAAACCGGAGGGTGTAAAACTAGTCTGGAGTCTGGTTTATGTGATGCCTGTTGGGCCATTTCCCATCTACCTGTTTGCTGTGCGAGCAGGTCACATGAGTGTTGATGGACACACAGGTGGAAGAAACACCTACACTCCAGTAGGAATCCAGTTAATGTCAGTTTGGTGAAGCTCTCAGGGGTGTCGACTGAACTCGGTGGCCATTGTTAAAGCTGTAATTTCTGCTGCTGCGTTGGTGTCGGTGTGTCCCGCTGGACACACACGTCATCTCGAAGTTTTCTTTTGAGGTCTTATCACGACTCACGTTTATCTTGCCGCCTCCTGCGCATGTCAATCACCGGCTTCTTTTGTCAAATATCCTTGCTCATGTGGTGTTTCTGGTTTCGTCCACCCACTGTAGATCACTCAGCTCCACACGAGCGCCATTAAGCTGAGCAGCAGTTAGCAGTATGAGTCAGCTCACCATTTTCAGAAGTGAGTTTTCAAGGTGACACAAGTCGACTTGCGGAGGCCCAAAGAGGTCTGATGTAAGGCTACAACAATTAGTTTTCATTATTGATTTAATCCATTTATTGTTTTTAGTTCAACCTTGAGAATGTAACATATAGTTCCACCTTTGGGAACCAAACATTAGTAACGGGGAACAGTGGGCCCAGAAATTCAACTAAAGACCTTCAAAGACAAATCTGACGGGAACTTTTCCATGGACCCAGGAACCATTTCAGGAACTCAGGCACCGTCTTGGTGGGTCATTAATTCATTAAGGTTACTCTCAGCGTCGGAAGGGCTCTGCTACGTTTCAGGCTGCAGCCTTGATTGGTAAAAAGGACTGAACATTTGCCAAGTGCTCTTATTCCCGTTGAGATGAGATGACACACATTTCTTTGTTTCCACCTTGAGAAGAAACCTTTCCTTTTGTCTGTATTTGGTTCATATCATGTCAGAAGGCTCAGGGTGAACCGGGGCTGAATGAACAGCTACAAGCAATATTAGTGTACATGCAAACGCACCTGTCAAAGTGCACTTGGAAACATGTTGCAGAGGTGGTTGGAAAAAGTGGCCTGCCGGTATCTGCTCCATCCTTCCTGACGGACGTCCATTTCGGCTTTGGTACAGGAAGCTCAGGGGCTGTAGTCGTCGGCCGCTGTTTTTCCTTTCAGGGGTCTGCCGCGGTGTTTTTGTTTGTTGATGACATTTACATTTACATGTAGTCATTCAGCAGACGCTTTTATCCAAAGCGACTTACATATGAGGAAGACAATGGAAGCAATATAACAACACAAGGTAACAAAAAGCATAAGTGCATCAAAAAACGAGTCTGATTAAAGCCCAGCACAGTATACAAAGCCAAGGAGAGGGAGGGTTTTGTTTTTTTTTTTGAGCAGAGGTAGAAAGGAAGAAGAAGTCAGTGATTGTCAGTCAGGTGTTGACGGAAGAGATGCGTTTTCAGAAGCTTTTTAAAGGCGGCTACAGAATCTGCTGATCTCGTAGGAGCAGGCAGATCATTCCACCAGTGTGGAACGGATCCAGAGAAGCTGCGCGAGAGGGATTTTATTCCTTGTTGCCATGGTACCACCAGACGTGGTTCGTCTGCAGAGCGCAGGGACCTGGCAGGAGCGTAGGTCTGTATGAACAAGCAAAGATATGTTGGTGCAGAACCAGTGGTGGTCTTGTAGGCCAGGAGCATCGCTTTGAACCTGATGCGGGCGACAACAGGGAGCCAGTGTGACCTGATGAAGAGAGGGGTTACGGGCGCTCTCTTCGGCTCATTGAAGACCACTCTCGCCGCCGCGTTCTGGATCATCTGCAGAGGTTTGGTTGTGCGAGCAGGGAGTCCAGCCAGCAGCGCGTTGCAAAAGTCCAGTTTGGACAAGACCAGAGCCTGGACCAGGACTTGTGTAGACTGCTCCGATAGGAAAGGTCTGATTTTCCTGATGTTGTAGAGGATGAATCTGCAGGACCGGGTGGTGCTGGCGACATGGTTTTTGAAGTTTAGCTGATCATCAAAGGCTAATATCTCAAAGCTGACCTAACACGACCCCGCGCCTTCTCTTTTCAGACATTACCCGAAGACGTCGTTCACCATCGTGGCCGACACACCGGAGAACCTGAGGCTGAGACAGCAGAGCGAGCTACAGAGCCAGGTAAACACACTGACTGACGCACGCATGCACACACACCCGTGAGCGGCTGGCCGTCCTGCTTCAAACTCGCCAAGTGTGATTCAAGCCACATGTTTTTATGTGCATTTGCGGGGAGATATTGCAAAAACGTTTGCGGTGAGGTGGAAAAGTGTTTTCGTTAAAATTAAAATGCGACACTGTGCAATGGGAACAGAACTAATGATGACGCACATGAAGCATGTGACTCAAACGTCCACTGAAGAGACCATCGGACCTGTGCGCAGCGACAAGGATGCCGTAACCTTCCTCACACTCGTACATGAGACGCACAGAAATGTCAGAAGTGTCCATCATGTTTCCCTCCGTTTGAGCTGCGGAGCTCTCTTGAATGGCGTCATCTCGCGGCGCCATCTCTTCCCGCGATGGTTTAATGGAGAATCAGCTCCACCAGCTGTTTATCTCAATGCGTTCAACTCCTAACACTCCTGATATATCATACTATGTGGGAATGGGAACACACATTCATTCGCAATTTTCTTTCACTGGCTTTCTTGAAATTCAGTAAAATTTTGATTAACAGTTGGATGGAAATCTGGCTACTGGGATCCTGTTTTCCCCGATCCTCTTCAGCCATCGGGTGGCTGATTGTTATTCTTGTCAGCTGGGGGGGTGACTGATTCGTAGTCTTAGTGATAAAGGATATCCGGGTATCGAAGTTGACAGATGCACGTACCCCCTTTTTACGTTCAGATCCTCTTAGTTTTGTCGATGCCCGGTTCACAGTATCTGTCTGACAGACATCGGGTTTCAAGAGGCTTTCTGGCTCATATCTCCGCCCCTGGGGCGCCATATAGGGCTGAAAACAAACGCTCAGGTGTGTCAAGTAGAAGCCGCCCTGACAGTCCTGCATCCCGACGGCGAGATGAGTCACTGTGCTGATTTAGCGCGACACGAACTGATGCAAAGAACGCGGTCGAGAAAATAAACCAGCTATACTTCCGCGCCATATGTCCTCATCCTGTGCGTGTGTGTGTCCAGCAGACTGCAGTACAAAAGGACAGATGTCCACTCAGCAGTCAGCAGAAGGGACGTGCTGCTTTTCATAGGATGTGTGTTTGTGTCCTGCTCTGCCCTCATAAAAATCCATTTATTACCAGTTTGTCATTTACAGACCAGCGATTTACACACTCCTGATAGCAGAGAGGCTCCTCTCAAATGCGGGACTCACATCTCCCAAACGTTTTCCTTTTGTGGTGCAAAAATGGAAATAAGGACGGGAGGGGGGTACTGTCTGCAATTTGCATCCCGATTGATACTTTTGATGTGACAATTTTACCTGCAGATTTTTCTGCCTTTCCGTGCAGTTTGTGACGTCCTCTGCGTGAAAAGGCCCTTTCCCTCTCCTCCCTGTTACTACCTCTAGGAGAGAGATTTACGAGAAACATACCCTCGTCCAACTCTCCTGCTTCCTCCTCTACTTCCTTTAAATTTAACTTTTCCAATCCATGCGTGGGATGTCCCTGGAGGTGATGTTCAAAGACCTTTATAGTAGCGCTGAAGCTTTCACGTCCCGCTCCTGGATTATAATAGACAGTGACGGTGTGCAGTGTGAGGGAGGGAGGGGAAAACCCCCATATGCTCAGCACTGACCTAGTTGTGTTATGGTACAGAGGAGTGGACGTGACATGTGACCCGGCGATGTCGGGTGGTGTCTGTCTCACAGCCAAAGCAGCTGCTGACATGAATCAAAACTGACGTGGCGTGATCTTGACCATCGCCATATTAGAGCCCGTATTGTATTATTCACCTTTCAAATTACACTTCAGTGATAATTGGAGTCTAGTGGAACTGAAAAGAGTTATATATATCAATCAGATCCGTCCTTATCGGATCCGTCCTTCTTTAAATTTGTCCAACAGACCCGTCGTCCGTTAGACCCTTTCTCCATCACAATGCCCTTCAGTCAACTCCGCCTTCCATCCAATCGTCCTCCATCAGCTCGTTGTTTTGTCAGGTCCACCTCCGTTAGAGCCATTCTCCATCACGTCTCTCATCCATCAGCTCCGTCCTCCATCAGATTCCTCCTCCTGCACTGAACTCACCAGCAGGAGTCGCCAGTGCAGTGACTCTGGTCCACTGCCCAAGACGCCAAACTAAAAGCGATGTCAGTTTTTTGAGGCTTGAATGTTTGATATTTCCACTCTCCATAGGTGTGTGTGTGTGTGTGTGTGTGTGTGTATGCGGCATCAGCTGCTTTCCTGTGTGTGTGTGTGTGTGTGTGTGTGTGTGTGTGTGTGTGTGATTGTTTGGTTTAGCTTGTTAGCTTGTCATATTAGCTCTGCGGGGAGCCTACGACGGATGAATGGGGATTTAATCTGCTTTGTATTGAGTACGGGGACAATCACGGTGAGAGCCAGAACACACACACCCTGACGGACTGACTCATATTTCTGCAGTTTACAGCCTTATGTAACTCTGTCCTGAGGGCTAATGGGCTATTACTGACGACTGATAGACACCAGCAGGATGACTTTATGGCTAAATGAGCTGCAGTGTTTCCTCTGAAGGTCGAACTGAAGTGCTCTGTCGTCTGTGGGCTGGAATTTTCTGGGTTTTAATTCAGTTTGACTCTTTGCTGACGGCGGTGAAGACTCCAACTGTTTGGACCATCCAGAGATGAACATCACATAGTTCCTTTGCCTCAACTTTTTACAATGATATTTTTTAACATTTTAGGAAACATATTGCTAGCGTATTGAATACTGAAATATTGATGTAACTCAGCAGGATCCAGAGTACATCGCTAATAAATGATTCTGACGCTGAATATTTCTTTTAATATCGAGTATTTCTTCCCCCTCTTGCTCGCCTGCAGGTGAAGTACAAGAAGGACTTTGAAGAGAGTAAAGGTCGAGGGTTCAGCATTGTGTCCGACACTCCAGAGATGCAAAGACTCAGAAGGACTCAGGAGCAGATCAGCATTGTATGTACACACACACACACACACACACACACACACACACACACACACACACAGACACACACACACACAGATACGCTGTGTTACTGTTTTGTCCTGGTGTTTGTGTCTGCGAGTGAGTGTTTTGAAGCATGCAGGTGAAACGTATGAGAGAAAGTGAGGGGTGCACCTTGGTCAGTGAGCGCAATTGCACACACACACACACACACACACACACACGGACGTTTGTAAAGCTATACTTGTGAGGACTTTCATCGACATAATGCATTCCCCAGACCCTTACCCGAACCCTAGCCATCACAACTAAGTGCCTAATCCCAACCCTTACCCTAAACCTAACCTAAACCTACTTCTAACCCTGACCCTAAAACCAGGTCTTAACCCTCAAACAGCCCTTTGAAGATGTCTTGAAAAGTGAGGACCGGCCAAAATGTCCTCACTTTCCAAAAATGTCCTCACTCCCAAGGTCTAAAACGCAAACTGGTCCTCACAAAGATGGCTGTACAAGGGCACACACAAACACACACATACACACTTCTACATCTTCCTCCTGTGTTGACGACATCAGCTGTTTGAAGAGGAGCTTCTTCTGAAACCAGTAAATGTAAGTCACCTTGATTTTTTAAGAATTTTTTATTTATTGATCTTGACGCGAGGCCAGTCGGGGTGTCAGTTTGTTTATTTACAAAGGATGCAGTAAAACGACAGCAGGTTTAAGGCTGGCTTTTGAAAGACGCGAGGAGCTGAGCGCGTCCTCGGGGAAGGCTAATCCAACAACTACAAGCATAAAAGCCGAAGGCGGCTTCACCAGATTTTGACTTGACTTTGGGTACAGCAGGAGTACCGGGGCTACAGGGGCTGACCTGAGCGGCTCGTAGCGTTAAAGCACGTCCACCATGCAGCACAGTATAAGGTGGAGCAAGGCCATTCAGAGCTTTATGGACAAGCGTGATGACGATGAACCGATATGACAGCGTGAGACAAGCAGGTAAAGAATCCCATGAGTATTATTTACTGTATCAGAACACCTCAGAGTGTATTATGGTACTTTATATTATCACCACTTCCAAAGGAAGAAAGACGGGCTGCCTTAAATTGTCCCTCCATCTTTTAAAGGGAGTTCGTAGTCCGTTGAACTCACGTTTAGCGTAGCGTCACCGATAACTGCGAACATAGTGAGAAAAGGGTTTTTGCTTCGGGTACCCGCAGTTTAGTAAAACCTGAGCACTGATGGTTAATGCTTAATGGTTGAACTGTTGACCCAAAAACAATGTTTTTATGTCCAACTGAAATTAAGTAGCTTCTTTTTGTGTGTCTACAGCTGCGAGCCAATCAAAACCCAGTGTTTATTTCAACATTGACTTACTTTTTATGGTTTTATTGTGGTCACACGAGTTTGTATCTTGAATCTTTGGATGTTTCTCTATGTTGTGTGTGAGTGTGAGTCTGTGTGTGAGTGTGTGTGTGTTTGTGTTTGTGTGCGTTCAGATGCTCTACCCATGTGTGTCCTGATGACCCAGTGACCGTCGGCAGATGATGCCAAGGTAGTGTGTTTACCTTCCTCTGTTAACCCTGTCTTTTGAGCATCTACAAACATGAATGATATGGGTGTAAAACTCCAAGATGCCCTTGAAACATTAATACAATAAACCAACGCAACTTAGCCGTCCTTCCCACATCAAACCTCGCTCATCTTCTTTCCTCTCAATAACCAGATGAGTGCGTTTGTGTTGCTTCTTGCATCCTTCCCTTTGTTTTCCTGTTGCTGTTTTTCCTCCTCTCTGCCAGACTATCTTCTGCCCTCCCTCTCTCCCCTCTCCTCTGTTTACCTGACCGAGTGATCGTGTTATTCCGCCGGGTTAATACGCCACAGACTCTCTCTCCTCATTTGCTCATCTTTTAATTAATACACACACACACACACATTACCTCTCTTTCAAATGTTGTGACATTCAACAGCCCACACTTTTTTATTGTATTACTCAGCTTTTTTCAAGGTTGACCTGGTGATGAAAGAAGAGGAGGGGGAGAGGTGGGAGGAAGAGGAGGAGGAGGAGGGTAGGAGGAGGAAGGTCTGGGGGAGAGGATAGAGAGAAGCTTAACGCTGAATTTGATGTGAGCCGTCTGTTTACCCGTCAGTAGAAAAAGATAAATCGCACGGAAATCAACAAAGTAGTTTCTGATCTCACAAAAAGCTCTGGATTTGGATCCATTTTTGTAGCGATGTACAGTATTTCAGTAAAAAAAAACAAACAACAACCCTGAAGTCTAAGTAGAATCACTGAGGCCAGAAAGAGAAGTGTGTTTTTTCTCCTGAGCTGTGGCTGGCAGCAAACCTGGTTCACATCAGGACGAGATCACAGGGATTTCTCCCAGGAAAAGCTTTGTGTTTCAGAATTCATTAACAAGATCTGAGGGAGAGAGAAAGAGAGAGCTCCTGGTCAGCGAGGCGGCCTTCGTTTTCTTTATGCCTCCCAATTTAGCTTCAAGAAGAGCCAGACTTTTACCAAAGCCGTTATTCCCCAGAGAGCCTTGTTTACTGTGATTCTGGGTGAGACAGTGACGACTGCAGGCGCGAGGTGCAGCCAGGACCCCACTGGCAGGACTCAGCTGTTATTCAGGCCACTGAACCACCGAGGTGTTTAAAGACCTGATTAATGAGTTGTCCTCCTCCTGAACGAGTCAGGATTGGGGTCTCTTGTTTTTCTGTTTTCTTGGTGTATTTCTACGCAGGTTTTTGCAGCCCGAGAAACAAAATGTCACAAAAGACTTTCTGCACTTGGCGGAGGTGG
>CM022493.1:5889829-5920750 GCA_011952105.1 Coreoperca whiteheadi | reverse complement strand
GGTTCTGGAACGAAAACAGGTCACGAACGCACACTTAAAGCTACAGACCCAGTGAAAAAAAATGCCTACAATTCAAGAAGAAGCTTGGAGCTCTTTCAATCCCTCCCTTTATTTTACATCCAGAATAATAAACAACCCAATTATAACAGCTCTTCATAACATACAGCAAACACAATATTGTAAAGGTGAAAATGTGCAACGAATTGTCCTGATGTAGACTTTTCTTCAACTCTTCAGCTGAACTTTCCTGATTAAAGCCAACATTTTCTTTACAACTTGGAAAAAGTTTTGTTTTTATGCCTAAATTGTCAGTGACATTAATTCTTCATAATGTGCTTTAGTGGCCGGACAGAGAAGAATTTCTTACAGGGTTGTTGTGTCATGTCAGTGGAGAGAGTCAGTGTGGATCTAGAGATTACGGCTTTCAATCAATAGCAGCATGATACACCTGCAAGTCCATGGGTTAATGTACATCTGTAAGTGTTACTAAAGGGGGGGTGTGTGGGAATAAATGGTACATTCCTTCCAGCTTACGATATTTTCTGAACTCAGCTTCAACCCCTTAACCTACATACACTTTACTCAAGCACACATAGACACCAGTGACACATTCATACAGTATGTAGCCTCAGTCTTTGTAGTAATACCACTAAGGGGCGGCTGTGGCTTGGTGGCAGAGCGGGTCGTCTACCAACCGGAAGGTCGGCGGTTCGATCCCGGCTTCCCCCATCCATGTGTCAAAGTATCCTTAAGCAAGATGGTGAACCCCAAATTGCTCCCGAAGCTGCGCCTTGTGTGTGAATGATTAGTTTAATTTGTACTGATGGGCAGTTAGCTCCTGCCATCAGTGTATGAATGTGTGTGTAAATGTGATATGTAGTGTGAAAGCGCTTTGAGTAGTCCGACGACTAGAATGGCGCTATATAAGTACAGTCCATTCACATTTACTAAGCACAGATGCACACACATCCTTGTACTCCTACCTTTATGCCATTGACATAATGCGTTTCAGGCACCTTACCCTAACCATCAAAACTAAGTGCCTAACCCTAACCTAATTCTACCTAACCCTTAAGACCAAAGTCTTAACCTTCAATCAGCCCATTGAGGTTGTGAGGACCGGCCCAAATGTCCTCACCCTGTAGGTAAAAAAACATGTTTCAGTCCTCACTATGTAGCAAGTACAAATGTACACACACACACTGTACCCAACACTGGCACTGTGATTTAGATGAAGGGCATGGCGGCGATAAGGTCTCGAGTAGAGGGCTAAATGTGGAAGTTAAGTGATAAGAAGTACCCAACGCACCGACACCCCAGAAGACAGTCAGCCATCACAGGAGACAGTCGAGACTAGACGAGGCAGTTCAGTCGCTTACAGGTTTTTATTTTGAGCCGGAGGTCAAATAAGAAGCTAAAACGTTGAAGAAGAAGTTGAGAGGGCAACTGAAAGGGTGTCCAAGACGCGCAGAAGCAGGAAGACTGACCTCGACGCTGAAGAAGCCCTGAAGAACGTGAAGGAAAGCATGAGAAGATACTGAGAAAACAAAGAGCGATCAGCACATCAGAGAAGGCAAAATTGTACGATACTCCGATAATCAGAAGCACTGAAATTGTACAGGGCGAACATTTGGAAAGTGAAAAGGCTCGCCCAAACCCCGGGGAAGCCAAAAGGAAACTTTATCAAGAGACAACCATTAATCTGACCAGGTGAGTGCAACATTAAGGAGGCTGATTGCGAGAACAGGATGCTGAGGAAGCTAACAAGTGCCTCAGAAGAAGATTCAGGGAAGGTTGGTAAAAGCTGAGACGCAAATACGAAATCTAGAGGTGATTACTGATAGGGTGACCGTGACCTTAAAGAATCTGAAAGGAACGCCGAGACCTTGAGGAATTTAGCACGATGACTTTGGTGAAGCTGAAAAGGTGACCTTGACATGTAGAGCAGTAAATGGTCACCATGACGTCGAAGAAGCCGCTAGCAGCCGAAAAGTGTGTCGACAACCCTAACATGGTTAATACAAAATACATTACATTTAGTCATTTAGCAGGCGCTTCTATCCAAAGCAAGAGATATATTTTCCTTATTTCTGACTTTGAGAACGTGGACCAGTGTTAGTTTCAATGCAAGTTCATCAAAATTAAAACCCTTCGCAAAAAGTGTTTTTAGTTTTACTGAACTTCACGACACATCCACACTCTCATTAAGGGGTTTGCCCAATCTGTAACACCCCATTACATCTAATTTATTTGACAGACACTTAGTCCAAAGCGACTCACAATCAGAATCTCTCGAAGTTGATACTGGCTCTTCAATTGGCTGCCAAAGCCTCCAGGCCTTTTCCAGCAGAGACACTATGGTCACGTTCAGGCCAACTTTAACTCTTTCTTTCATGCTGGCAGTGCAGAGACAGGGTAGTCCAGCAAAACTCAACTTTTGCCGCAATGCAACGTAGCGTCATTCGGCAAGGTGCTGCGTTGGCCAATAAAATACATGATGGTAGGTTACTTTGTAATGTGAACGTTGTGTTTCTGTGGTCAACCTCGCGATCGTTGCGACACAAGATAAGAGAGTTGCCACCGTGATAACTTTCCATAGTTGTTAGCTCGGACTTCCAGCACCGCAATCCTGACAAGCTACGCTTTGTGGTTATGGTCATTCTGCTGCACCCACCCCCACACCTCGCTACGTCACACCATGTAGTCACAAAGCTACGCCTCACACAGACATTTGCCCCCCCTCCCCTTTCCGTCGCGGGGCGGGTCATACGGTGTACTTACCCTTTAAGGAGTCAGCGTTTTCTGTCATTTGCTCCCTTTTCTTCCGCTAGGTTGTATTTTTTTAGTGTGAGATATACAAACGTTCTTTCTCAAACAGCTTTTATGTGCAAGTAAACCCGTCTGCGGAGCTGACGGCAGCTTGATCCATATGATCCTTTAAATTACTTCTTCAAACTCATTTCTATTTTTATAGACTTTTATGTATTAACTTCTGTTGTTGTTTCCCTTTTAACGATCCTGGCTTTTCTTATGTTCTGTCTTACCTTGTTTTTGTCACCTTTGCTGTTCGAGTTAGTTTTTTTTTTTTTTAAATTGTGTTTTTTAAGTGTTACATAAATAAAATAAGAAATAAAAAAATAGCATTATGGGTAAACAGAACCTCAACATCAAGTGTGCTTTGTCCTCAGAGGAGACTGTCATGGAGGAAGAGGAGGCCCCAGCTGCTCCGGTGGTTGTTGGAGGGATGGAAGAGGTTATGACAGTGGAGGGAGAGGAAGAAGAGGCGGTAACAACCGAGACGACGCTGACCGCGGTTGATGACGTGACTACGGCAAGGGCGGCCGTAGAGGAGAAAGAGGAGGCTCAAACAGACACAACAACAGAGGAGGAGAGGGAGGAAAAGATGGACAAGGGGGAAGACGAAGCAGAGATGGAGGGAGGAGAAGAAGAAGAGAATGGAGAGGAAGAGGAGGGCCAAGCAAAGACGTTTTTGGGACCTTGGGAATCAGAGGTGAGAACTTTGGAGTTTGACCTTCTAGCAACTTTTGAAACTCAACATAAACGACCTAGAATGGAACATTCTGCTCGGTTAAAACCTAAAAATAATCATGACAATGGGGAACTTTGACAAGAAGAGACTAAAGAAATGAAAATCGTGAAGTAAGATACCAAATCAGCAAGTACGCAGACCTGCAGATCTCGATTGAATATGTTCATTGTGGAATACAGTCCTCCCACCTGTGTTCATGTAAGGAACCAGGTAATTAATTTGTTATCTTTTTAGATGAGACTAGAGTTTGCGCGCTCGAATGATATTTTACAGAAACTCAAGAGATGAAGAGAAGGTTCAACAACGCACAGATGTCTGTCGCAGCTTTTTAAATGGACCTTCTTTCAGAACCTGAGATTTTATTTCTCACCTGTAAAGTACAAAAATGTTTTCTATTCTTAAAGGCCTTTAAAGTGACGGATCAGGTCTTTTCAGCCAAATCAGTTCGGTAACAACAGACTTAACTTAAACCTTTTCAGTCGTCAGTCCAATTCAAACAAATATGATTTGATATCATTTCAGCAGAGATAAGAAACAGCTTCTTTAAGAGCAGTAGGGGATCTCATAGGAGGCCAATAAAGTTTTCTATTTTTTTCTCCTGATTTAATAAGTTTAAACTTGCCAGCAGTTGGACCCCTTGCTCAGGTTATTCTTTATATTAAATAACCTCCATGTTCATTATGCCAGTACGCGAGTGTTCCAATCTGTAGCTAAGTCCTGTGTGCAGCTAAACATCTTGAAGGATTTTGCTTTTCTGTGATGAAGTCCGCTGAGAGGCAGATTTAGCTCCTCTGCAGAGAAAACCCCCCCTCTCAGCTCTGACTGCGAGCCTTTGTATTGACCTTGGCGTGGGGCATCGCCTGGCACTGCAGGGTTTTATACGGGCTTAGAGGGGATTAGTGCAAGAACAAATGAAAATGTTCCATTATTAGCCTTTGATAGTGGGATTTTAAGGACTCAGTTGGGCCTGTTAAGAGAGGCGAGGGATTAACGGTGCAGGAAAGTTTCCTTTGGTCGACTCACAAGTTTCTCAGTGTCTGTATTATTAGTACGGATAGTTCAGTTTGCCGATATTGTCCTTTAATTACCAATATTAGTCTGAGGTACAATGGAAAGATGGTTGAAAGGCTTTTCCACTCTTAAGGTCTTCCAGGAAACACTAGATACTCATCTCTTTGGCATGATTGAACATAAATATATAGAATAACAGCACAAAACAGTGGTTATAGCTGACTTTAGTCTAAATAATGTCAGTGTACTTATTGGCCTCTAAGTCTCAGGTGCACGTCTATGTTTTTCAGGCCTCCGCTGATGTGAAGCCTCCACTACCAGACCCAGCATTTAACCGGAGGTGCAGCCTGCTCGCCAGTGATGTAAGCTCATTCGATGTCGGTTCACTTTATTATTTTCGGGTTCTTTCGCGGCCGTAGTTTGATTCAGCTGGTCACGGAAAAAAACTACCCTGTTCCCCTCGTAGTTCTGGTCCGGGTCGCGTTCACTCCGGATTATTACACACAAACAACCAAAGAGCCATGTTTGGAAATCATATTCCAGTGACTGACAGGTAAGTGACAAGTAATACTGCACGTTACTGAGGCTTACAGGAGGATACGTGTGTATTTATTGTCTCTGGTGTCACAAAGAGCTCATGAAGAAATCACTGGTTATGAGCGTTATTAGTTGGGAGTCCGACCTAGTATTTTGCAAATAGTGACAAGCAGACCCCGAAAAAAAAAGAGACATTTTGTAGCATTGCAGTATAACACAGAGGATAGTTACTTACTGTGTGGTCAAAACGTTCTCACTTTTTATGAGCGAACTGCAAAATACACCAAGTAAGACACAAACACAACACAAACACTTTCTCATATATCTGAAAGCACTCGTCTTAGTGACACACATACTGTTACCATGGTTACAAAAAGAACTTGTATAAATGTAGGCTAAGTATCGGGAGATCACTTACGTAACATTTCAGAAACAGCACATGGATTTAATAGTAGTTCAGCTTTTTGAATTTTATGCTAAAGTCACATACTATTATAAAACCCCGAGGGTTGGTCTGCTTCGCCTTTCACACTGCAAACCAAACCCCACCAGAGTTCGAAGGTCACGCGGCCTCAGCCCAGTTCTTTAGTCCACTTTCACACCGGTTCAACTGAACTAAACGGGCACTCGCACCAGAGTTTGATTGAACCGGACCAAAAAGGTTCGGCGTGTGAAAGTAAACGGCCCGAACGCACAGTTCTAATAGTATACGCGTGATTTTAGCACGAATTCAAGGAAACGACCTTAAAAGCGATCTGTGTAAGCAACATGGGGTTTTTTTTGTGGGTTTTTTTTTGTGCAAATCATTTGGTAACCGTGGTATTTGTGTGACCATAGAAAGTGAAGCGTAGCGACAGCACAGGAGCTAGCCTCCCATAAAATTGTATTTGGGTAAAAGACCCCTCTTTTTCAGTCTCTTTCTACCTGCTCGTCGTTATTCATAAAACGAGGTTGAGTTGGAGTCTAATGATACTTATAACGCTCAGCACCCAGGATAAGAGAGTGTTAGTGTTATTTTGTGCGATTGGGTTATTTACCCAGACTCAAATATAGTATTGCTGTGTGCTGCTGGAATCTGCTCGAGCTCTTTATAAACCCTGTTTGTGTTAATAATATGTGTATCCTTTGCTGTTTCGAGTGTCATGCGCACAGCAACTAATGAAGCATTTGAGTCCAACGCTGGGTCAAAATAACCATTTGGGTAAATAATCCAACAGTAATACAAATAAAACACTTGGTCGAAAGTTATTGCATCGGGGCTGCGTTGGCCCAAACCCAGTGATGCTTTAGTGTTTAAGAGCTGCTGCAGTTTCAGCTCATGAATAACAATATTTGTGGATGTGACCTCTTCCACATGGCAAAGATAGCGAGGCACCGTCCTCTTCCTCCGCCTCCTCAGATATGAACCGAACGCAGGGTTGCCGTTGGTAACCGTTGGAAAACCGTCCCTGCAAAGATCCAAATGAGTGGCCTTTGTTCAACACCGAGGGGATGCATGCGCGAAAGGAAGAAGCCGTCTTTTGGCTCCTGCTGCAGCAGTTTGAAGCACATATTTCCTAGTGAAACGGTGAATGAGGGTGAATGCTGTTGTAGGATGTGGGAGGGTGAGCTATTGATTCCCTGGTGTGAGTCAAACTTGGCAGCTTGGCTGTTTGCACCAGCGGAATGACTCACCAGCTTCAGTGGAAGCAAGTCAACCGACTCTATAAAAACCATCTTCGCTTATTCCTGCAGCTGCCGTCGCTCTGCTGCCTGCCCGTATTGTCTCTCTCCGACTGTGAAAACCTGTCGTCGCGCATCGTTATCAGTCGCCACGTGCACGAAGAGAGCGCAGTTTAACGCCCAAAGATCTCGACACTCGGGCTGCCCTCGGCTCCACAGGCACATCGCAGCGGGTGGGACGAAACGCTCTCTTCATTTTGCCTTTTGTTTCCCTCTCGTGCGTCGATCCTTAAATTCCACGCGCGGCGCTGCACTAACCACAGTCCTAAAGCCGGTTTTGGAGATTTCGCTGTTACCATGGAGACGTTGAACGCTTGAAAGATGTGCTCCTGGAACGGTGGGAAAGAGCTTCAGTACAAAGCAGCACATGGAGAAGAAATTGCACCATAACGCACACTATGTTGTCTACAAGAGGACATGTAGAAATGGATAGAGCCTTACTGAGCGTTACGTTTCCAAAACTGTTTTTAACTTTTAATATATCATAAGACGTATGTGTTTATTTGTGTGGACGTCCTGGACTCGCTGGTTATGGGGCCATTTATTTTTGGTATGAAGCACCTTTCGTTGCCCACTCCGGTTTCCTCTCACAGCTTGGGGCGGACAGCTTGTCAGCTGTGGAGTAATGCCACTTTTCTCCCGGGTCTTTCCACAAAATGTGCCCGTCTGTTTTGTTCTGACCAGACGTCCAATCAGACCGAAGCTGCGGCACGTGTTTGAAATACAGTTCGGTCCGTCAGCACGGTGGTCGCGGTCTGTCCCGTAAAGTGCTGCATTGTAAGAAAAATGCATGTTGAGCTAGCAAACAAAATGTTACGTTAACAACAACCGCCCTGAGGCCGATCGGACTTTATTAATGAATGTGGTTCTATGTGGTCATTACTCCTACAGCTAAGAGTCTCATCATTTAGTGTGAATATGGATCAGCCGTAGGTCCGGTGCTGAAGAATTTTCCCTCAAACTTCCCATACATCCTACTAATTAATACATGACCACGGAGCAGCTGATCGTTCCCTCATTCTTCATCAAAAGTCATCTTTTTGACAAACCTGACATGATATAAGGCACCCTCGTTGTTTTCATTATGAGGGATTTGCCAACATCTCTACAAAAACTGAACGTATAATAATACTGGATGATTATACAGTATCGTATATGCTACATGTAGTAATATTACCTTTTTCCCTTGAAAAAGCATTTCAGAAATGCCAAATTTCGTCTTCCAGAGTTTCTCTTTAAGGAGGAAAAACTGTTATCAATCATTATTACCATCAGGTTTTTGTCAGGGAGGAAGAGGCAAGATATATTTACACACTTTTTTTTATCATATATTATCAAAATTATCTTTTGTTTGTTTTTCCAAGCGTAGTTTTAGTTTTTTCAGCTTTGCTGCAGAGGTCAACTCTGAGCCTGGTGAATATATATATATATGACCGTGTGCGATCAAGGTTTTCATTGTCTTCACACTATGCTGTATGCTGTTGTTCTCCACTGAACGGAGCCAATCAGGAGAAAGTCCAGCAGTGACGCATCACCTGGAGTAAATGTAAAGGGGTCCACGTGTGCAGCTGTTGTTTTTAATGCAGCGCGTTTTAGTTTAAGTGTATTAGATACTGCTCATTAAAACGTGACTGTTAATCACATGTTCATCTAAAATGAGATACTTGAATTAATTTGAAATGCCGTTTGCCATAACTGATGCATGACTTAAATGCTTTAGAGACAACAGAGCAGTAGTTTTATTCACGCTGCAACACGAAGACTAAAACTCTGCAAAACAACCAACGCAACATTCCCTCCTGGGGATGGAGCACAAGTGCAGGAGAAGTTCAGCTTGCGCGCAATTTAAAGGCACATAACACACACACACTCACTCTCATGGCTCGTCCTCCCTGCAGGTGAAGTATAAGGAGGACTTTGAGAAGATGAGGGGTCAGAGTCTGTTTGTTCCTGGAGCCGAACTCATCCACTCCAAGAACATCAGCGCCGTGATATCTGAGGTCTGTACACGCAACGTGCATTGTTGTTGTTTTATTCTTGTGAGGACTCTCATTGAGAAAATGCGTTCATCTACACCGGATTCAAAACCTGAACCCCAAAACCTAGTCGTAAACCTTCAAACGGCCATTTGAAGAAGCCTCACTTTCTTTCAAAAATGAATAAATAAACAGGCCTACGACTGGTCCTCACAAGGATAGCTGTTCACGTGCGCGCTCTCTCTCTCTCTCTCTCTCTCTCTCATATTGGTCCACCAGTCTGATGCTTTTCGCTGAAGTGTGTTACCGTTTCAGTCAAAGTACAAAGAGGAGGGAAAGAAGGAGGCGTCGATGTCTCTGTACTCCATCCTGCCAGAGACTCCTGAGACCCAGCACGCCAGAGAGGCCTCGGCGCTGCAGAGTGAGGTAGATCCTCTTCAGTGCACCGAGTGCCTGTGAAGTACAGACAGTGTTGATAGCAGCAGAGCCATCGCTCCCGTGAGGCCAGCAGCGTGCTCTACATTCAGTTCATTTTAAAGCACCCTCACAGGAAACGTGGCCAAACGTATGAAAATAGAAAGAAAAGAAGGTTTCTAACGCTCCCGGATTAAGAGCACATTTTTATTAGCCCACAAATACTGTAGCTATAATGGTCAGATTATTCTTACTGGTTTTAGAGTTGGTAATAGTGACCACAAGGCACGATTCTGACGGTTGGTTTGTTTGTTTTTCAGATTAAATACAAAGGAAATGTGAAGGTTTCCTCGTCTCTTTATTCGCTGCTGCCAGAAACCACAGAGACCCAGTTTGTCAAAGAGCTGACTGAGTTACTGAGTGAGGTCAGACATGGTGCATGAATGGGTGATAGGATGGATAAATGATTGATTGATGGACAGATGGATAAATGGAGGGCTGGAGGATGAATAGACGCATGCATGGTGGGTTATGATGATCGATGGATGGGTTGTGGTGATGGAGGGGTGGACAGATACAAGGATGAGTGGATGATGGCTGTGTGGATGATTAGTGGTCACGATTTCAAGAGTGGCACTGTGGATGTAGATGCACGGGTGTCTTGTTGTTGTTGCTTGAGCTTAAAGGACGCGGCTCCACTGCTTTCAGTCCAGACCGTATTGAAATGTTGTTTTCCTCGTCCGAGTCAAACCCGCTTCTCTCTGCTCCCTCAGAACAAGTACAAGGAGGAAGGGAAGAGGGAGATGAGCAGCAGCCTGTACTGTCAGCTTCCTGAAACCGCTGAGATGCAGCTGGCCAAGGCCGTCCACGAGTTTCAGAGCGAGGTGCTCCAACACGCCGTTCATTCGGAGTTACCCAGCGGCTGTGTTTAAGCGTATTCCATCGGTTCAGACAGAAACACGGCGGCTTGTTTTATGCGGCCGAGAGGCCCCGCTGCAAATGAATTAAATACATAAAGAAAACGCAGAAATCTTATTCGAAGTTTAGAGAAATGGAGGCTACACCAGCGCCACAAACACACACAGTGCTATGAAGTGTCATTGTTCCTGTTGCTTCAGCTGAGTTTATCCGTTGTCGTTTTACCAGCTTGTGTTGGAAACGTCGTTAAAACTGCTGTTTGCTTTCAGAAAAAGTACAAAGAAGACGGGAGGAGAAAGGCCTCCGTCTCCCTCTATTCCCAGCTCCCCGACACTCCAGCGATCCAACACGCTCTGGAGGTGTCACAGCTGCAGAGTGAGGTGCACACGCACACACACACACACGCAACACACACACACACACACACACTGAACAACACACACCAAGACAAAGTCAAAGCACATGCGCCGGGTGGAGGGAGCCACGGGGTTCATTGGAGATTTCAACCGCTGATACAGGCAGCAGTGACATTGTTGCACACATCGCTCTCTCTCTCTCTCTCTCTCTCTCTCTCTCTCTCTCTCTCTCTGTCTGTGTGTGACTGTCTCTCTCTCTCAGGTGAACTATCGCCCCAAAGCGCTGGTCAAAGGAGCCCCCTCCTCCCTCTACTCTCAGCTCCCCGACACCACGGACATCCAGTTTGCCAGAGAGATGACTGAGATGCAGAGTGAGGTAGAGCACGCTGTGTGCCACGAGGCGGAAGGTCATCGTTTGGTCTACGTTCGTCCATCGGATTTAGCTGGGGAGCTTCATTTAGGCCTGAAGCAGCCGTAAATTTGTGTTTTTTGATGAAGCAAAATTCATAATTCAGGCCGTAAAATGGCCGAGATAATGACAATATGCGGAGCTAATTCTAATCGTTTTGCTTGACAAAACATGCAACAGCTGAATGTACTTATTGTATAATGAGATTTAAGTGGAATAAACCAATCTAGATGCTGTAAACCAGCACATGATTGATATTAGTCGATTGATAGATTGCAGTCAATCAACCAATCGCGTCAGGAGCCCTCCACACTGAAAAACAGCACAGGTTCATTTCAAACGTCATCTGTCCCCTCAGAGTAAGTACAAGGAGGGCGGCAGGAGGAGCCTCTCCCAGAGTTTCTACTCTCAGCTCCCGGAGACCACCGAGACTCAGTTTGCTCGATCCGTCGCTGAGCTGCAGAGCGAGGTGAGGCCGCCTGACCAGGAGTGCACACCGATGTGATCAGCTTATAACGAGGACTCTCGCCTTTTATTATTTACTGATCCTCGGACGTGCTTGACGTCTGTTCTGTGCTTTATTTGTACACGTGTTTTAAAAAGCTACAGTCCGTTTAAAACGTGTTTGTTTTTTTTTTTTTAGATGCGGTACAAGGAAGCGGGTAAGACGGGCGTGAACTCGTGTCTGTACTCTCTTCTGCCGGAGACATTAGAGACAGCTCATGCCAAGGAAGTGTCTGAGCTGTCCAGTCAGGTGCAGTAACTACAACAACACCACAGCGACAATAACGTGAATACTAATTTAACATATTTACATTTGGTCGAAATGAGAGAAGTTCTCCGTCCCCTGGCTCAGACAGGAAGTGAGGAGAGGCGCATGAGCCTTTCTTGACGTCTTGTTTCAGGAGTATCATGCCTTGATGATTTCAATCAAGTGAAAATATTTTTTAAACGAAAATATCAAAAAAATAATTCTTTTAGGCTAACTTGTGCAGCGGTTGAGCACATTAGCTTTCTGATCATTATCGCTAAACTAATTACAATTTTACCTTTGATGTATTTTCCTTTTCTAAATGCACAGCAGCGCAACAGACAAAGTACGCTGAGATCATAAATTCTACATTTTCTCCTGATGTAAACTGTAACGGTGAAAAATAATGAAATGTGTCTCTACTGTATCATTGCAGGTGAAGTATAAAGAGGACGGGAAGAAGGAGCTGAGCGTCAGCCTGTACTCCCTGCTGCCCGAGACCATCGACACCCAGCACGCTAAACAGGCGTCGACCCTGCAGAGCGAGGTGGATATATATAGGACATTTTAAACACTGATGAAGTGCTGCCCTTATCTCTGGTTGCCATGAGTTTCCACACGATGATTTAAACACTTCAGATCAGCTCTAAAGTTACTGCGTGGATCCACTCCTGTGTCCTGCAGGTGAAGTATAAAGAAGGCCTGAAGCAGAAGATTCGGAGCAGTTTGTACCATCAGCTCCCGGAGACCACGGAGACGCAGCGCGCCAAGCAGCTGTCCGAACTGCAGAGCGAGGTACGGTGCTCGATGCCGCTTTTCTTCGTGTTGAAACATGACTGAACAACACGTTTTAAGGTCAGAGACAAGACCAGTAACGGACGAGAGAAACAAAGTTCTGTCTCTCAAACACTTCAGGCCCTTTCACACCTCAGATATTTAGCCAGTTCAGGTTGAGGTTCAGGTCTCCTGCAGTGAAAAACAATCCACGTGGAGTCTTTTCACACTTGACGTTAACGTTGTGGATAGATTTGTGCTTCCCTGGCGTCCCCACGGTGGCAGCACTGTGGGAGAACAGCAGTGAGCGAGAAACTAATGACACCAAAGAAGAAGAGCGTTCTCGCTCCTCATCCAGACCGAATAAGTGATGGATTTCACAGCTTATTTTACGATTAAATGCTTAATATTTAACTCCTGATAGCTGACTGTAATCAGTGCCGGAAGGGAATCAAAATGGCAGAGCAACCGTTATGGTAAAGACAGCCCTGAAACTGACAAGTAAAACATGTCGGAGCGTTGAGACGGTGATGCGTACGTGTGAAACTCGTGTTCAATATACCTGTTCATGACCCCTCTCAATGGGAAGAGAAAAGCCAGGTTTCCCAGCCGCAGCGAAGCAGCATGAAGTGAAATTTAGACGTTTGCAGAAGCTGTTGGGGATGAAGAGGCTTGCGATAATTGTGCTGTTCTGCTGTAACTGTGTGTTCTGTGCAGCTGCTCTCTGAAGCGTCGCTGCTCTGCCATCCGAAGCTTTTCACGGAAAGGCACTCAAACCCAAAATGTCTGATTCCTAAAGGCAGATTGCTGGAGTTACTTTTATACAGCAAAAATTGTATTAACTGTATTACTGCCATTGATTTTAAAAGCGTTATATATTCACATTACATGTTGTTGCAGGTTTTTGAATTCAAAGGAAACTTGGCGGAGATTGACACATCGGCGCCACCAAACAACAATCTGATAAAACACATGAATTAAAGCTGAATTTACTCCTCTGAAAATGCCAAACACCTCAGTCTAACATTAAGGTATTTTAAGGTCACTTAAATTCATCTGTCACTTCATTTGTAAGAGCCCATAATTATTGATTCAAGCAGCTTTTAAGGTGGAGGGGCAATGAGTTTCTCCTGAATTACGCATTACACTATGTAATTTGAATCTGTGACACTGTTAATAAATTTAAGCATTTACAGTGTTGATTTTTTGAACACTTTAACTTTATTGTAATAAAATTAACAACAGCATTTCTTTGCAAGAAACCAGGGTGTCTGCGGGTCTTGAAAAGACTTAAAAAGCACTGAATTTAGTTTCCTCCAAAACAAAAAGGCGTTAGAAAGTATTTAAAAAGTCCTCAATTTAATTTAAAGTCCTCTTAAGTGTTTTCCTCTGCCTGCTGTAGCCAGTAAGGTTAGTCATGAAGTGTTTCTGTGTCTGATTGCGGCCTGTCGGGAGACATTATGCACTTATGCTACAGTAGTCAGGAAGCTCGTAATTGGCTGAGAAGGATTATTTAATAGCAAAAAGGTTGTGTGTTGTGCTGTCTGCAGGCAAAGTACAAAGAAGCGGGGAAGAAAGAAGTGAATACCTGCTTGTACTCTCTTCTGCCGGAAACCCTGGAGACACAACACGCTAAGGAGTCCACAGAGCTGCTCAGTGAGGTACAGAAAACTGCCGCGGACGCCGTTTTAAACACTGTGGACATGCAGCTGCCTTCATGAACACAATGGCTGTTTCTCCATGTGCATTTTCCCAGGTTAGGTATAAGGAGAGGGGGAAGAAGGAGAGGTCCGGCTCCCTGTACTCCACTCTGCCCGAGACTGCGGCAACCAGCTTCGCCAGAGAGGTGACGGACATGCTGAGCGAGGTACCAAACATTCGGAACACCAACGCTCATTTTGGAGTCACGATGGACGTCCGAGCGTGTCCTCTAATCCGGTGTCCAGGCTTTCCCAAAATCTCAACGTCACATCTCGGGTGTATTTGTTATCGCGCAGAGTGTGTGCACCTGGAGTGCTGTAGTTACAGGAGATGGCTCTAAAATGTAATCCTCCTAGAATTTGTCTTGCTGTCAGTTAACAATGTGTGTTAAGAGCCTCAGATTCAGCGTCGATTGTGTCAGCGTGAACGGCGGCGAAACATGTTCATTTTTTGCACAAAGAACGAAACAAAAACCTTGACCAAGGGCGTAAAATTTTTGTGAGTGAAAACTAAGTGATAGTGTGAAAGCAGGACAAAAGGACGCGTGAAAAATATCGAGTTTTCCTGCAGTCTTAAAACTCCCTGCAGGCATCTGCAACGTTATGTCTCTATCAGTAATCTTAGCTAACGTTAAAGATTCTTGAAAGAAGAAAAAAAAACAGATGTATGGACTAAATTCAGCTACAAACTTAACTTAACAGCCCATAGCATGTCTTCACTTTTTGTTGACTAAAAGTAATATAAATGTACTAACAGTCATAAAATTGTGAATAGAACTAATATGCATTTTCTTTTAAAAGGCTGAAACTACATGAAAATCGCTGTTTTGGATGAGATAAAAATCCGATGTGGTTGATGTAACACTGAACTCTCACCACAGTCCTCACGTTCAGCCACAGGGTCCAGAACAGGACGGTGTCTCCTGCAGTTGCTGATGTTGCTACCACGAATGGGTCGCCACAAAGCGTGCTCATCCTCAGCCTTTCGTTTGCGTTTCGTTTGTACAGATACAGTCCAGACCGATGAGGCTGGGCTCGCCGTCGGCGTTGATCTGTGAGGGCACAGAGACGTGAGGAGAAATAAAAAGAAAAGCCATACTGCTAGCTTTGCCATTAATAGAGGGCATTTGTTGCTATGTCGATGCAAAGTGGTTTTAATTTGTACTGTGAAACCGAGGAATCCTCAGTTTTTAACCCCGAACGTTTTCCCCCCAAATCAATAAAGTTTGTTTAAAAGAACATCCTGCGGCATCACGGAGACAAGTTCCCGTCCATCTCGTATGCTGCCTGAAAAAAAAAAGTGATTGTTATTAAGCTGAACTTAATATTTTTGATTTTCTGTCTTTTACAGCCAAAGTACAAGGAGAGCGGGAGAAAGAGCCTCTCACGGAGTGTCTACAGTCAGCTGCCAGCGACCAACGAGACTCAGTTCGCTCAAACGGTTTCTGAGTTGCAGAGCGAGGTGAGGGGAAGAAACCTATGTAAACGCTTTTCACACTGCCGACGCCGCTTTCTCCATCGCACTAGAGAGAAACCAGCGCTGAGAATGAAACGCCAAGACAACGGAGGCGGGCAGAATCGGGCTGCTCCCTTTCAGGGGTCGCCGCAGCGAATCACGCGCCTCCATCTAACCCTGTCCTCTGCGTCCTCTTCACTCACACCGATTAACTTCATGTCCTCTCTCACTACATCCATGAATCTCCTCCCAATTCCATTTTCAGCGTATTACAACATCATAGTTGGGGTCCTTAAGATTTCAGTCCTGGATTAATATCACTTCGATATTACAGCAAACGCTGACTGAGCAGCTGGCGTATCTGTGAAGTGCAGCCAGATAAACTTGGTGACAGCTCATCACTCCCTCCCATGTTTACAACTGATCTGTGACACCCCCCTATCAAATAAAGGCAAAAGGCCCCAAAAATAATCTTTAAAAAAAAAAACTAAACCAAAAACAATAAGGATTGTCCGCAATAAGAGCCTCTGCGCGCTAAAAGCCTTTTAAAGTGAAGTAGGAGCAGCAGGAAATGTTGGGTTAACATTAGCATTAGCAACTTAATCCAGCTCTGATACGGCCGTAAGAGAGCAAACAGTGCAGCTGATGCCAAAGAACAAACCAACACTGGATTACGCACGCTGCATGTAGACAGATAATTACAGAATGTAAAAACATTGAAGGCCTATATATAGTGGCTATAAATAGTATCTAAAACAGGGCTTAATTTTATGACGATTGTCGAGATACGCCGATCTCTCTCCGGGTTGGTTGATGAAAAGGGATTCACCTGAGACCTACAAATATCCTTCAAGCAACGATCTTAAGAATTATAACTTTAAATGTCATATAAAATTTATATATTATTTTGAGACTTGAAACCGTTAAATTCGGACGAACCCAGCCGATTTTCTTTACTGCACACAGGTTTTCGCGAGTTTCTGCTCCTTGTTTGAGTTGAATGCTTCTGTTGCTGACGTTGTGGCGAATGCATCATCACCAGGTTCTGGCCCTTGAAACCTCAGTAATAAACAGCGTCATTTAATACATTTTAGATGAAGTACAAAAGGGGAAGGAAAGAAGCGTCCAGCTCCTTGTATTCCACTCTGCCTGCGACTCTGGAGACGCTGCACGCCAGGGAGGCTTCTGAACTGCAGAGCGAGGTGAAAACACACGCCTCCACCTGCAGCACGCGTGGTCCACACACACACACACACACACACACACACACACACACACACACACAGTAAAAAACATGCGTTCATCCGTTTCTTATAGATGCATGACTTTCTCTGCTCCTGTTCGTGTTCAGCTGAAGTACAAGGCGGCTCTGAAGAAAGACCATTCCCCGAGCCTGTTCCACCTGCTGCCGGAGACCTTAGAGACGGCCCACGCCAAGGAAGTCTCCGAGCTGCTCAGCGAGGTAACAACGGGACGCAGAAGAAATCTGAAGTTGTCTTCGTGAGACATTTTCTGTTTGCTGGTGGAGCAAAAATCAGCACCGCTGTTGTGTTTTTTTTCTTCAGGTGAAGTATAAAGAGGACGGTAAGAAGGAGCTGAGCGGCAGCCTGTACTCCCTGCTGCCTGAGACCATCGACACCCAGCACGCTAAAGAGGCGTCGACCCTGCAGAGCGAGGTATTCAGCCGCGTTCTTTATCCATAGCTCTCTCGTTACTTGTTTCCTCTTTCATGCGCCTCAAAGTCTGTTTTTGTCCTGATGTGCCATATTGCTCTGTGAGTCTAAACAGGACATTTGTTTGGGTTATGAGACCACCCTAAAGCCCACTGCACTTAAAATCAGGAGATCAGAATGAGCTGATGACTTAAAATGCATGCATACATTGGTCCATAGTGTTATTTACTTTTAAACAAATACAGGAGCACCAGAGGGCCGTCGCTCTGCTCTAAAATAGATTTAGTGAAACTGCCTAATTAACAGGTGACTTTTGGTTCCATTCAAGATTTACTGAATCTGCTTTTTAAAGGATATTTCAGATATTTCTTTGGCAGCAATGACCTCCCATAGACTGGCCCAACTCCAAAACCTCTTCCAGTGTGAGCTGATGCCAGTTTCAATGTGGAGTGGCCGAGAGCCAAATACAGGCTGACGCTCACCTTGTTCAGTTGTATTTTAGGAGTAATAGACTTTTGCCACTGCAAAATGTGAGCGGTATTATATACAGTAAGAAAAACTGCTACATAAAAATAAATAAATGCGATGTTGGACTAGCCTAGTTTTCTCCAAGGACTGGATGAACGCGCCATGTGATGCTCCTTCCTGTGTCCTGCAGGCGAAGTATAAAGAAGGCCTGAAGCAGAAGATTCAGAGCAGTTTGTACCATCAGCTCCCGGAGACCACGGAGACGCAGCGCGCCAAGCAGCTGTCCGAACTGCAGAGCGAGGTACGGGAGCGGATTTTACATACCGTTTCATTTGACAGCAGCGGCGATGAGGACAAGGTTGAGCAAAGTCTGAGTCGGACCGAGAGGTTCAGCTCTGGAGGAAACGGAAATAATAATCCAAAGCGTTGCTGTTCTGTTTGTTGTGCCGAGAGTTTGTTGGTTAGTTTATGAACAAGGTGCTCGGAGGTCAAAAAGAAATCAAAAGATTATTTAAAGAACAACTGGTCCAGCCCAGGGCGATGAATGTTAGCCGCAGGCGAAAAACATAACTAACTAACTTACTTAGACGCAAGAGGCTGCAATGGAGTGGGTTGCACAAACCACCACGTCATGCAAAGTGTCTGTGTTCAATTCAATCTGCAGGCCAAGTACAAGGAGGCGGGTAAGAAGGAGGGGAATACATGCCTGTACTCCCTCCTGCCTCACACCATGGAGACGCAACACGCTAAAGAAGCCGCCGAGCTGCTCAGCGAGGTGAGGGCAGTTTTTCAAGTTTTGTCCAGCGATGGAGTTCAGCGTCCTCAGTGTCTGATTTCTGGTAGTTGTTTAGGTCTGAATATACCACCAATATGCACAATGGTTTGAAAAACACTTGAAGCTTTATCGCCACTTTGGGACCGGTTTCTTTTTCCGTCTCAGTCCACACAAATTGAAAACCTTCCTCGTCAACAATCCGTCCTCCTCTGCCTGTTGATGCTGTTACTTCCCCAGGTCAAATACAAGGAAAGCGGGAAGAAGGAGCTGTCCAGCTCGCTGTACTCCACGCTGTCCGACACGTCCGAGACGAGCTTCGCCAGGGAGATGACTGACCTGCACAGCGAGGTGAATAAAAACACAGACAGACGCAGATATTTCTAGATTTTAATGCAGCGTAACTCATCCGATTACATGTTCCTCCTTTATCTCTCAGTGAATGGTTTGTGTAGATAGACATAGATTCAGATGAGGTTAGATGCACGTACGATATATTCAGAGACTGAAAGAGTTTTAATATAGCCAATAAAGATACCCTTCCTATATTGGGTTATAGAGCCTAACGGTGTCCCCAAATGTCCTCACAGTATACAAAATATTCCCCCTAAACGCACCATTTCCGCGCCCATGTTATAAATGTCTTTTCATTTATCATTCAAATAGTTTACTTGAGATTGATTTAAAAAAAAAAAAAGTAATAAAAAAGTGAAACAGAGTAGACGAAGAAAACAAATGTGGGGAGTCGTAAATTGTTTCTTCGCCCTCAGACATTTGAGATGAAATAAACATGAGATCTCCGACAGGCAGGAGGGATCCTGGATGTGCTTCAAGTGAGAGCTGATGCGTCCTCAAAATAACTGACGTGCAGAGAGCGCTGCAGTAAGAATGCCGTTTGACTAGTTATAAATAATCACTACGCCATTATCCAATGCTCTCTGATGTTTTTATTCCTTAGACTCTCATCAGAGGCCAGATTAGCATCAGGAACAGGATCAAAGGGGGATCAAAGTCTGTTTGTAATGTGCACTGGAGAAGCGTCATTAACCCTATCTGCTCTGTGGCCAGGGAAAGATGGGATAGCAGATTCGTACCAGTGATTTGGGGGCACAGAAACCTTTTTCGGGTAGCTCGGCGTAGAGCTGCTCAGGATTCCGGTGTAGATTCACAGATTCCTTCACCTTTCTTCACCTCTGCCAGGAAAATACTATGTAGTTTTGCGCCCCTTTCCATCTGTGTCGGTAAATCTGAAAAATGTCTACCCCGTTTTGTGAATCAAACTCATCTCTTTAGTTTTCGTCTTTTTTCCAGAAAAAGTACAAGGAGGACGGAAGGAGAGGCCTCTCTCAGAGTTTCTACTCTCAGCTGCCAGAAACAACTGAGACTCAGTTCGCTAAAACTGTCTCCGAGCTGCAGAGTGAGGTGAGCGAGAGACGTCTTCCCACCGCTCGCCTTTCGCCACAACACGTTTCTGCCTACAAAGTTATTTGTTTGAAATCCTGCTAGCACTAAAAATCAACGTAGACTCCTGGTCGGGAGCGTCCGAGTGGCCTGAGTTTGTTTTTTGTTTTAAACCAGGACCGATAGGAAGAGCCTTTAACAACAGTCTCTGCTCATCCTCTGCTCTACACTATAGGCCGAATAATATGTGTAGAGGCTATATTATATATAGTCAGTGATACACATAGCAACAACAAGAGGCGAGGACAGCAAGTCGAGCTGCCACGGGAGCCACGCCGGGATGTACCAGCGGGCGGAGCGAGTGGAGTTTATTTATTTATTACATTTTTGCCTTGTAGATGCAGGCGCAAGTGAAATGGTCAACACGGCAGTGAAAAGCAAGCGACAAACAGTCAAATGACGTCTTCAGTTGTGCCAACATTATATGGAAGTACAAAAAAGCATTTTCTCTTGAAAAGAAGCATTTTTTTCAAGGATACAGGACAGTGGCGTGAAGGGTCGCCGCCGGCGCGTGCCCAGCCCCCGCCGGTGGGGGCGTTGTACATAGAAAGTATAAGGGCCGGCTGTTTTGATGTGCGGCGTTCGGCGGCTGTGTGTTTTGGCCTTAATGGCCTTGCAGTATGCAAAGTAGGTACTTAACTCTTTTAAAAACACATTAGTGTTATTGTATCTCATTAAAAAGCTGATTCCAGGTGTCACAGCTACGCAGATGACACACAGCTCTACATTTCAGTGTCTTTCTTGCGTGAGCGCTTCACATTCAACAATATAAATGATATAAATCTCTGCAGATCTTCAAACTAACTTCACTGGTCAGGGGAAAGTCAGACACTCTAGCACTGGGTGCAGCGCCTCAGAGGCAACAGGTCCGTGCACGAGCACCTGGGTTATTATCGATGCTTGTGTTAAATTTGAACAAAATAGATTTTTAAAGAGGACGTCTGAAACCAGTTTGAAGCAACAAGTTAAATTTTTGGTTTGTGGTCTGTTTCAGATGAAGTACAAAGAAGCAGGAAAGAAGGGAGTGACGAGCGCCCTGTACTCGACTCTACCCGAGACCCTGGAAACACAGCACGCTAAAGAGGCTTCACAGCTGCAGAGTCAGGTACACACACATACACACACACACACACGCTGACACTTGTGTTTACACTGATCCACATGTAGGCGCCGCCGTTTAGCCAATTGACAAATCCGATTGCAATTCCCAGCTATGTGCAAATCCGGGAAACCTCCACTTATAAAAGAATACCTGAACAAACTGTCTCACATGAACCCGAACAAAGACCCAAAGTCAGACCTGAACTTGATGGGATCCACGTTTAGAACAAAGACAACTGTAGTAAACACCCAAAGAAGCACCTTTCCTTAGTTTCTGTTGTTCTTCCTTTTCGTTCGTCCTGGTCTCTGATTTCGGTGATGCTCATGCCGTAAAAAACGCTCTATATTAATTCAATGCACCTACTGACTGAACTGAATAACGCGGTTGTGACGATGTGTCTTGCCCATCTGTGCCCCAGCTGAAGTACAGGCAGAGTTTAACGGAAGACGCCTCCAGTCTGTACCACCTGATGCCAGAGACCATGGACACTCAGTTTGTCAGACAGCAGACGGAGATGCTCAGTGAGGTAGGACTGTTTTCTAGTTGTTCACCCCTCAGAACCAAACGTTGTCCTCATCCGCTTGGTATGTGAAGCTGTTGCAGTTTGTTTCAGCCCACAGTTCAAAACCTTGACTTTAATTTAAAGATTGATTTGAATAGAGATCGACCGATGTGGGTCAGCCGATGGCCGATATGTGCGGGCCGATTTTTAGGGCTGATATCTTGAATGTTTCCCCTTCATTAGCTAAAATGTCACAATAATAACAAGTGGACGCACAACATTTCTAAACTTAACTTCATTTATTGAACGCGGACTTGAACCATCTCTCGAATCTTAAATGTTGTGCGCCGCACGACATTAAAATATAATATTTATCCAAAGTTAACCAGACAAATCAATAACTGACCAAGTATTAAATATATGAAACAGGTAATATAAAAAAAATAAAGTGTCAATCATATACTTAAGTTTTAGAGTATTTATTAAGCAGAATTTTTCAAGTTTGTTGGAACATAAATGTAAACTTAAATAAAATAAATCAACCAGCCTTTATCTCCCAGGGTTGTTGTTGAATCCAGAAGTTTTGTCTTGGGGTCCTTCACATGAGGCAGCAGCACGTTCCACCGCACCAATAACACGGGGCTGCCCGCGGACGTGCCTGACTTTAAATCGGCGCTACTAAACACGGATATCGGCCGATGCCGATATGTTAAAAAATGACAAATATCGGCCCGATATATCGGTCGACCTCTAGCACTGAATGAATTTAGTATTCACACATCAATATTTGATTGAAAAATACACAAATATTGTTAATTTACTCATCACAAACGCACATTTCAGCGTGTGCGCATTGCGAGGTTTTGTGCTCAATATGACCTGTGGAGAAAAGATGTTCCACGCTCTTTTCTCTTGCTGCCGTAACACTTGAGAACTCGGAGTTCTGCGTGCACGGACGAGCGAGTGCTCCAGCAGGTTGGTTCTCAACCCCTCTGGCTCCATTTTGTTTCACCACAAGGTCAAGTACAAAGAAGATGGCAAGAAGGAGATGAGCGTCAGCCTGTACTCCCTGCTCCCCGACACCGTCGACACCCAGCACGCCAAAGAGCTGACGGACATGCAGAGTGCGGTGGGTCCAGGCTGCCGTCTGTGCACCGAATATTTCATGTACAGTCGATTCACACGTACGCAGAATTACCTGCAGCCTCCTGTATGATTTAGGAATTCAGGATGAAGCCTGTCATTTATCACTCAACAAATCTCAATGATTATCTTTAGAGCTGAGTGACGTATAGCACAACGTAGGATTGTGGTAACACAGGTTTTTGTTGAGAGATAATATTGTTTTCCCCTTGCTCTTTCTGGGACTGGGTGTCCATGTAGAGTAGCTTGAAGGAGCAGCTGAATTTGCTCCCAAAATCCAACCGAAGCGGCTTTGTCATAATTTTGCATTACGTGCGAGGAAGGAAAAAGATGAGAGAGACCAATGAGTCCTTGCAGGAAGAAAATAGAATTTATTCAGTCGTGTGGTCTAGCAGTTAAGGTTCGATTCCAGCTGGAGAGCTTTGTTGAATATAGTGCCCTCTCTCTCCCTGCATTTGCCGGCTGTCTCTCTACTGTAATTATCAAATAAAGGCAAAATTCCCAAAAGAAAAACAAGTTATTGAGATGCAGATTTCCTTCATGGGGTCCTATGAGCTCAGCGATTGCTGGAGTGTATGGTCTAATCCTTCCTGGTACCGTGAATGTCTGAACCAAACTCTGTGGCAAATAATTGGATATTTAGAAGCTGACAGACCAACAGACATTCCTAAAGCCAGCGTTGCAAAAATAACTGCAGACAGCAGACGTCCCAAAAATGATCACCGAAATCCTGATTCGGAGGAGCGCTGCAACATGTCAATAGTGAGCAGGAGTTTAAAAAAAAATACATAAATAAAAAGGTGAGATGTTCTTTTCTTATTATTTTCAAGCACTAAACCCGAATCTGATTCCTCATTTCGTCTTGCAGGCTAAATACAAAGAGGCCAGTAAGAGGCAGACGTCAGTGTCTCTGTATCAGCGACTGCCGGAAACTCTGGAGACGCAACACGCTAAGGAGGCTTCGCAGCTACAGAGTCAGGTACACACACACACACACACACACACACACACAGGGATCATGCACTTCTGACAGGCGCTGTTGTTGGTGCAACCAAGGACGCCGCAACTGCTGAACATTTTAAACACCGGAAAACAGACAAATTCCCCTGATTTTTCAAAAAAAAATTATGTTTTGTTGTTGCAGGATTTAAGTTGACACCTCAAGTTGATTTTCACAGAATAGAAACCACTGTGTTTATGGAGGACTAAAAGTGCCAAAATGAAATAAATAAATACATCATTAAATAATTACTTAAATGTGTCATTAAATAATTAAAATACCAATTATTTCAATATTTACATTTACATTTCATGGTCCCGTGTTGCAGTGCTTCATGAATTGTCAAACTGTCAAACTCACCCATCAAAGTTGGTAGGCGGATCCTGACACCTGATTGGTTACCCTGCGCATCAAGTCAAGACAAATCAAATCCAGATAATGGATCGATGCAGAGCTACTTGCAATACACTGGGTGGCGCTCTTCGCCTCTAATGTTGGTTTAGATAACTATCAAACTAAACTTTACCGGCAAGTCGAACCTGCTAACCCCGAACGTTGAGAACGCCGGGACAAAATGGCTAAAAGTTGCCCGGAGCTGCTGCGAGAAGCAGCTAATTTAATAGAAGAAGCTCTGAGCAAAACTCCTCCAGCTCCGGCGGCTCAGTCGCAGCAGAACCCTGCCGCTTCGACGTCAGCTAGTAGTGGCACTTCCTGGTGAGGCTGCCAGGCAACTGTTGCTGTTATCGACGAGGACGGACAGGATCAGGAACGAGCACATCAGAGGGACAGCTCATGTTAGATGTCTCGGAGATAAAGCCAGAGAGGCCAGATTGAGGTGGTTTGGACACGTTCAGAGGAGAGACTGTGAATATATTGGTAGAAGGATGCTGAGGTTGGAGCTGCCAGGCAGGAGGTCTAGAGGAAGACCAAAGAGGAGATTTATTTTATGGATGTAGTCAGAGAGGACATGAAGTTAATTGGTGTGAGTGAAGAGGATGCAGAGGACAGGGTTAGATGGAGGCGCATGGTTCGCTGTGGCGACCCCTGAAAGGGAACAGCCCAAAGGAAAGAGACTTCAGACCAAAGCAATGGATCAGACTAGATTAGCGTTAGCCCCACCCACTGACTTTGATGGGTGAGTTTGACAGTTTGGCAATTCATGAAGCACTGCAACACAGGAAATGGAAATATTAAAATAATTGGTATTTCAATCATTTAATGACACATTTAAGTAATTATTTAATGGTGTATTTATTTATTTCATTTTGGCAGTTTTATTCCTCCATATCTGTAAACTTCAAATGTTCTTTAGAAAATGGTCAGCAGTCGTTGAGGAGCTATAACATGCAAACCGACCTAACCCCCCAGTGTTTGTTGCACGTTTTAGCAGTTTAGCCCTCAGTGGGCATCCGTCCACATGTTGTCCCCTTTGTGTCTCGTAGATCTTGTACAAGGAGGCTGTTAAGAAGCGGTTATCGTGTCCAGTCTACCACCAGCTGCCTGACACTCTGGAGACCCAGTTAGCCCGAGGGCTCACCGACATGCAGAGCCAAGTAAGAGCAAAAAGAAACACACAAAGAAAAGTCACAGTGAACGGGATCAATAATAAAATCACACGACAGTAAAGCAACCTGGTCCTATTAGATCAATAGATCAGATCGAACTCTGACACAAGCCGCTACGACCGCAGTGAATATTAGTTTTCAGATATTATTAGAAATATGACACTGTAAATAATCTAAGAATGCACCATAAATACTTAACACAGCATCCAACACATTTTCCCTACATTGATACATTTGCAGTTATTTTCCGTGTTCAGAGAAACCTGAGACAGGTTGTTATTGTTAGCGTAATTATTAGCACGAGGTTTACTTAATGGAAAGTTCCCCAGAGCTTCGGCCTTTGTCGGCCGATGACGTTTTCTCACTCGTCATCGAGACGATTCAGTTGCTATCACTTGATAACAGGTGGAGGGGTTGACATGACAGAGGATGTCTGTTCACCACTGATTTAAAAAGTAACTTCAAATGAATCGTTAGGCATTAACACAGTGGGGGGGGGTGGGGGCTCATACATGTTCTCCTGACTCAGGGCGCTGCGACGCACCGGACAACAGGCTGCTGTGGTTCACTGATGGATGAATGAATCTGGTACGAATGGGCGACTTTTCTCATCTGCTCTGAGTCCATCTGTTTCCGTGGAGCTCCCAGTTCTTCGGACAGGGAGGGAAAAAAACCCCCACTGGTAGATGTTATCAATATGATGTTATTACTAATCGTAATCTGGCTGTTTTCTGTCTCTGACTGTAGAACAAGTACAAGGAGGACGGGGCGAGGAGCCTCTCGCAGAGCTTCTACTCTCAGCTGCCAGAAACCGCTGACACTCAGTTTGCTAAAACAGTCTCCGAGCTGCAGAGCCAGGTGAGACGAGAGAAGAGAGGGATTGTCGCTGAAGCATTACAAGCCAACACATGCACGCCCGAATAGATAGAGTGCATAAATAAGACAGCTCAGTTCCTTCTTCTGAACGAATGTGAAGATAGGCGGGGTTAATGCTCCGTCAGGTAACTCGGCACAGCGTCGGCTTCAGGCCAAACTTGACTGAAAGTAGTTTGAGAAATTGGAAAATCCGGTAAGGATCTGTCAGGAAACGGTACACGGGAGGATAATGGTGCTTTCTACAAAAGGAAAAAACATTTAGTTAGATGAGAGAGCAATGGGACACGGTTACGGTTCCTTCTTTATCCCTTTCGAACCGAATATGTAAACATAACCTTTTCTACCTTCATTCATTTCAGTTAGCCGCTGTTCTCCGTCTCATTAAAGCGACACGAACAAATGGTTCCAGTGATGTTTACACGTGCGAGCTGCTGTAGCGTTTATCTGATCCCTGATCAGTTCAACCACTCGATGATCTGCGCGGGCGCAGCGAGAGAGTGCGGCCAGTGAGGATGAAACCTTTGTGCCGCTCTCGGTTCGTAAATATTTGCAGCGAGACGGATTTAGAATCAGATCTGTGGTCTGAGATGTGAACGAAAGTGTCTTAAATCTCACGTGGATTTGATCTGGAGTTGAGATGTACGTGAAATGGCAAGTGTAAACTGGGCCCGTAAACTGTGAGCGGTTCAATCGAGGAGCGATGTTCTCTTCTCTCGTGGTGTTTTTATTTGGATCATTTTCAGAGGCCCGAAGGGGAAAATCTATAAAGTGTTGCACTAGAGAGAAGCAAAGATTAGAGATCATTTAGAAACCTCCACATCATTTTGTGAATCAGAATCTCGATCTTTCTCTTATTGCCCAGCTGGCCGATCCTCTGCTTTCATCTCATGACCCAACCCCAAGGCTGGGAACCACTGGATTAGGGGACTTAGTCATAGTCGTAATAGGGTTTTCATGACCTCACTGACGCTAGAATTAAATCTGAACCAACAGGGTGTCTGAGTCACTGGGGGTCGAGACACTCGTCCCATTGTGTCATTTAGCCTGAAACCACATGCGGATGTTTTTTTTATTTTATTTTTTGTGCTGCATCTCGAAAAGTGTGGTAACTCGAACCGAAAAAAGAGACACGTAAAAACTGTTTTTCAGACAAAGTATAAGGAGTCGAGGAGGCAGGAGGCCGGCAGCTGTCTGTACTCCGTGATGGCAGAAACTCTGGACACTCAGCACGCCAGGCAGGCCTCACGGATACAGAGCCAGGTACTGATCACACACCTGCGCCTGCACGCACTACATGTTATACATCCACCTCCACTGCATGGCTAAAAAGTCACGCTTTCTTTATCCAAACCTAATTTTCATGTGAACATTAAACATACACCCATGTCCTCGCTGTACATGACTTTTGATCTCTTCATATCCTTCTCAGGACCGTACAAACATAATATTGTCAGAAAAATGAGGGAATCACTTGCACACTACTGCGATTAGGTCAAAAACCGTAAAAAGCTGTTACAGAAATTAAAAGAGAAAAGAAAGGAAACATAATAAATGGCACGTTAAATGTATTCCTTTGCGGTTTTTAGGATTTAAAGGCTGTGCCGATACACTTCGGGAACCTTTTGTTCTGAGTCAGACTTTTCCTGGCGTCAGACCGGGACACGTGACCCGCCAACAAACTCTGTCGCCCCTGCAGGTGAAGTACAAAGAGGACGTGCAGAAGGAGCTGTCGTCCAGTCTGTTCGCCCGCCTCCCTCAAACCCTCCAGACCGAGCTGGCCAAGGAGGTGACGGAGCTCCAGAGCCAGGTGACAAACACTTTGCTCCAGCAGCTCTCTGTTCCCTTCGGCCACCGTAAACCGGGTTTTAACTTGCTGTCCTTAAACACATCGCCAAATAATAAGTCCCTCTGGAAGATAAGCGCTGCTGGTCGGAGGCTGTTTGAGAAGCAGCCCTGGAGCACAGTGACGCACTCTCACAGGATAAATTAAAAGCTAAAAGCGATAATGTAATATAAGATAAGCCTTGTTCATAGCATTAAAGCCGTCGCTTTCACCACAACCTCACATATTCATAAATAAGCAACAAACAAAGTTACGGTTTGGAGGAAAACACCCTGGGGGATTACGAGTTTAACACTCAAAGGCTCCGCTGAGCTGCTTCATCGGGACAGTGCGAGCGCGTCAGATTTGATTGACAGGGACCAAACAACCCGCCATGAGTGTCACATTTCGTCAGAGATTATAGATACAGACCCACCCACTTCAAACCAGTAACAAAAAATCTGTTCAAAACGCTGTCAGAAAGAATTGTGTTTATGTAGTTCCTGTTACTGACAGTCAGCTTGATTGAGAAAAAGAGTTTTCAGGGCCTTTAAACACCTAATGCACACTCAAGCGTTTTCACCCACGTGTGTGTGTTTCAAAGCGTTTTCAGTGTTCTCCCTCCACTACAGCCTCCATATTAGGTTCGAGGAGGGTGTCCCGAAAATAAGGTGTTACTCAGGCAACGGTGCCGGCTGAATGCTAAAATGTTTGAAGCTGCAGGTCATGTATCCACCATTAGAGGCCACGTCAACAAAAACAGCCTTCCCTAGCAAAATGAGTCCAACCATCATGGAACCTGGTGCTGTGGTCGCACGCCCGTGGCATCATTCGTTTGTTTCTGCGATGCAGGTGAAGTATAAGGAGCGACGTAAGGAGGGCGCGTCGCCGTCACTCTACCACCTCCTCCCCGAGACCGCGGAGACGCATTTCGCCAGGCAGATGTCGGAGATCCAGAGCGAGGTGCGGCGATGCTCCTGGGACGTCTTTTTCGTCTTCCCGTGCAGTATTTTCTCTGTCTAACATTCGCCTTGGTCCGTTTTTTTTGTCTCCGCTTAAGACAAAGTACAAGAAGGACAAAGAGGATCTGGCCAACACGTGGCACTCCCTGCTGCCCGAAACCCCGGAGACTCGGTTTGTCAAAGAGATGGCTGAGACGCACAGCGAGGTGAGAACTCTTTAAAGCTCTGACCCAAACGCAGGATATAACGTCGCTGTCCTTTGGGCCACTCGTCTTTTGAAGATGTGCGACGGCGGCGAAACGAGGCAGAAGCAAGCGACTGGATGATGAGGAAAATGACTCCTCGTGTTGGTCTCAGGGGTCTCCGCACCCGATGGAATTAACTGGACCAACTTTTTCATTTCTAGATTTTCTTTTGTCTGTCAGACTATTTACTTAATTCATTACTTTAATATAAAACATATAGGTTTTGCCATTGTTTAGAATTGAAACATATATTGCAGAAGGTGTGCATTTCCTTCTTGCGGTCAATATTACCCTGTACATCATTTCAAGGAGAAACTGCTGCGTTTAGATGAAATTCCGGCATCAGTTGGTAAATCAATTAAACCATTTGGTGCATTATAATCCTCATCCAACCGCAGCTGCGCTTCATTTTTTTTTTGGATGTGCTGCAACGTCCATATAGTGTCGATAAAAACAAGTTCCTAACGTGACCCTCAGCGTAGTGAGTCGCACCAAGAGGTGAAGCAGCACACAGGGTTGAAAACCAAAGACTGAATCACCACAGCAAGGTCTCTTCGGACGTTTTCTGTAGTGAAACAATACGCAGATGCTCCTTCTAACAGCAGCAGCAGCCAGAGACCCCGTGCATTTCTCTGGCTGCCGTACGTGACTGTGCGGGATGGAAAATGTGTTGCTGTTGAAATAATCTCGCAGTGTGTCGGGTGTTTTTAAGGTGCAGAGACGGGCTGCTCAGAGATAAGCAGGTCTGGATTTAGCCCCTGTGTAGACTGTCTGGACCTCTGTAGGGCTCAGCTAATATGAACGCTGAAACACGAGTAGAAATAGAAACTAGAAACGAACCCCCGGCAGGCGCCGCCTCAGGAAGTCTTTCATTTAATAAATGGCAGCGAGGGAAGTTTAGTTAGTGTAGCACCTTTCACAGAGCGAGGTCACAAAGTGCATCACGTCAGTAGATAAATGTTTGTGGGGTCAAACAGGCCGTGAAGCTGAAATCCTATTGGTCGACAGCTGATAAGTCTGACGATGTCACTGAACGGTTGCTGCATCAGCTACCGATAGGACACAGAGCCGATGACGGTGGTCAGAAGGATATTTTAAGTTGTTCAAGAAGGGCTGTGGTGGGTTTGGTACCTCAGAGCCGAGCGACAGTGGTGTGAAGTGGTCATCTACTGTGTGTGTGTGTGTGTGTGTGTGTCAGGTGAAGTACAAGCAGGCTGGGAAGCTGCAGGCGGCGGCGTCTCTGTACTCCAAACTGCCCGAGACGCTGGAGACCAAACACGCCAAAGAGGCGACGGAGCTACAGAGTGAGGTGGGTGTCTCTCTACTTTAAAACCTCAGCTCTTCGCACAGACAAGGTTCCTAAAGTGTTGGTTCACCCAAATTCCAGCACTTTTATTTTATGGCATCAGCTCAGTACACAACAGAACAACTCCCAGACGCAATGGAGACGATCTAGTCGACAAGCAGAAGTAAATAAGAAAATAAATGTAAAGAGTTAAAAGCACCGAGGCGTTTTTACTCTCCGTACATATTTCCTGTTTTCGGTTGAAGCTTTGCTGCAACCCCCCCCCCAGACATTAACCAACTTCATCTTCCGTCCGTGATCTTTTGTTTTGCTATAAAAAGCTAAATCCTTAATAAATAACTAGAATTTTCGGCTGATATGTTCTCAGGTAGGATACAGAGAATACCAATGAATATCCAAAACCCACTCGTTCTTGAACAGTTTACCAGTGTCTAGCCCCTGACCCACCCC
>CM022493.1:5869323-5889010 GCA_011952105.1 Coreoperca whiteheadi | reverse complement strand
ACACACACACTCTGACCTTTCTCCTGCTGGTCTTTAAATCAGCTGGAATTTCTGCTTCTCTTCTTCACCGTTCACTTTTTGATCCCGCCGTTAAGGGGTTTTGCTTGTTCTCGTGACCTTATTGCGCGACGCCCGACTGTTCCTGAAAAATGACGTCTGGTTTGATTTGAGGACGTGATGGAAAGGGCAGGAAAACGCTCCCCATGAGCTCAAAACATCAGACTATAACAAACGCAACTCTTCTACAGTTAACACGTGGCAAACGCACAGATCAGCAGCGACGTTTTGAGCTTGTTTGGGTCGATGTTGAACCTGCGCGAGAGTCTTCAGGCAGCGGAGGAAGAGGCACTCGGATGTTTTACTTAAGTAGCAGTACCGCAGTGCAAGTAAAAGTCCTGCATTCGCAATTTTACCGAAGTAAAAGTACTCATTATGCAGAATGGCCCATATCAGAGTAATGTACATTGTATTATTGGATTATAATTAGTGATGAGTTCATGTGTTCATCGCTTTGATGCTGCAGCTGGTAAAGGTGGAGCTTCTGCTTATTTACTGCTGGGTAGCTTAATGTATAATAATACATCATCAGCTATTGGTTGATTTTGTATTTATAATCTGAATCCGCAAAGTAACTAAAGCTGTCAAATAAATGTAGTGGAGTAAAAAGTAGCAAATAATAAAGTAGCATAAAATGGAAGTACTCAAGTAAAGTACAAGTACCTCAGGACTGTACTTGAGTAAAAGTTACTTTCCACCACTGCACCACAGGGCTGGGCAGACATCGCTGTCTCGCAAAGGCCACATTTATAATTAAGATTCGGTTTACAGCAGGGAAAGCACACATTTACAGCAGCCAGAGTGGAGTGTTTTTGTGCTCCTTCAGCCTTTGTTTCTGTCTTCTTCTTGCGTTGGAAGCGCTTGGATTACAAACTCTTAGAGAATAAAAATCGGACTCTCGGAGCCGAGGTCCAGCTGAGCCTGTTGACAGAGAGGAGAGAGAGGAGCTTACGTCATTCCCATCTCTATGAAGCGTCATTCGATTTGCAAGAAAACCTCAAGGGAAAAAATCCTCAGACTAGAGAGGAAAGAGTTAGTGTTTGAAGTGTTTTTGCTGCAGACGCATCCTTGGTTCCAGTCATCTTCGCTTCCACTTCTGTAGCCACAAAACCAAAGTTGTAAACCAACTTGGAGCTCAGGCCGGGGGCCATCACACGCTGAAGGAGACGTGCACCCACTGCCGCCAAACCATTACAGGTACGAGAACAAAAAGCCCGAATGTGCCTTGTTGTCTCTAGAACAAGTATAAGGAGAGCGGGAAGGAGAGCCGGACCGTCAGCGTTTACTCCCAGCTCCCAGAGACCAAGGAGATCCAGTTTGCCAAAGCTGCTTCTGAACTACAGAGTGAGGTACGGCAAGATATCCAGTGTGTTATTGTGACCAAAGTCAAACTTCCCTGTCAGGAGGAGAGGTTGGAGTGCGTCGGTTCTTGTTAGTTTGTTGATGATTTCTCTTCCCAGCCCCAGTGTTCCCTTTGAACAAAACTATCTTTTGCCTTATTTTCCAGACCAAATACAGAGAAGCAGGGAAGAAAGGCGCGTCCGGCTCTCTGTACTCGAAGCTGCCTGAGACTCCGGACACTCTGCACGCTAAAGAGGCTTCCCGGCTGCAGAGCCAGGTGGGTGCAGACACAGCGTGATGTGTTCAGGCCATGCTGGAAGTGATGTGTGTGCGTGTTACTGTTGCTTTGTTCGGCCTCCTTTCCCCTGGACCTTCGGCCAGGATCCAACGGCAAACAATGCCAAATGTGTCCTTGATTCAGCCAGGAAGGCCCCGACGAGATACAACATCTCCTCTTCCACGGAGTCCAGCGTAATGAGTTTCACATAAAAAAACCAAAAAAACAATTTCACATGTTCAAGCACATACAGTGGATAAAAGCAACACGAGGGACATAGTAAAAGGAGAGAGGCAAACAGGAAATACCAGCGCCATCCATGACACATCCCAACGCAAGTCAAGGATTAGGGAAAAGAGCAGTTAATGGGAAGGTGTCATCGTGTCCGGTGAGCTGCGCAAACTGCCTGTTTCTATCCAGGCAGATAGAAAAGACCAGTTAGGATCAAAAACCAACCTCCTTCACACCTTCAGACCCGGATTTGTTGTCCGATTCTTCCAGAGTTAACTGACATAAACACATCTAACTGTGGATATTTGTACACTTTTCGTTATTGACTACCTAAAAATAGCTGAAACCTCATCGGACGGCCTTCATTCTGTCGTTTTCTCCAATCTTTGTGCAGGTGAGATATAAGCAGGACAGCAGGAAGGAGGTGAGCGGCCCTCTGTATCACCAGCTGCCTGAAACCACAGAGACGCAGCTGGCCAAAGAGCTGAGAGGCATTTACAGCGAGGTGAGGAACACGCCGACAAAAGCATCGCCGCCGGGTATCTGTACGCTACGTTTGGCCAAAATAAGCTCCGTGTGCTCTCCCTTAGGTGAAGTATAAAGAGGAGGGGAAGAAGGACATCGGTAAGAACTTGTACGCTCTCCTCCCTGAGACGGCAGAGACCCGGTTCGCCAGGCATATGTCGGAGATACAGAGTGAGGTGAGGACCCCGAACGCCTCACGCAGCGGGCGGTCTGCAGCTGGATAAGTCCCGTCAGGATCTTTTACGAGTGTCTGTTTTTACAATTACTGCGGCCAGAAATGATCGTCATTCGGAATAACCGGTTTTAATCAAAGAGTCTCAGCCCGGGTTCATCCGTGGGACCGGGTAACAGCAGCTGTAGAGGAAAGCATCTCCATTCTCGTTATCGCTGCAGATGTAGGAATGACGCTTCTTTGTCTGTCTGTTGGTCTGCATCAGGTTTTCACTACACACCGACAGTACAATGTACATTTTCATATAAGAGAATAAACAGATTTTCTTTTTGGATTAAGGTAATTCTCCTTGTCAGGTGTTAATATTTTAGTAAACTTCTTAGAAAATGAGCCTAGTGGATTTCACACCATAACTCAGTGGTTCAAAAAGAAACGAGTGGAAGATTTAATAATTGTTTCCATCAACATTTCGTTTTACTCTCTTTTTGTTTGGTTTTAATTTTGTTTTCAAGACAAAGTACAAGAAGGACAAAGAGGATCTGGCCAACACGTTGCACTCCCTGCTGCCCGAAACTCTGGAGACCCGGTTTGTCAAAGAGATGGCTGAGACGCACAGCGAGGTGGGCGACTCGTGCGCTCTTTGACCACGTTATATGCAGTATTACTAGAAAATGTTCTTATTGCCAACAAACCCCACGTGCAGAGTCAAACTAGCGATGTAAACAATGCATCCTACTAACAGGAGTTGTGAGTCTCACAGCCTGATGTGTCTGCTGTCTCACCGTCCCGCCGCCCCAAACACTCACTACAGCGCCACACGTGGATTCATCCGCCGCTGGAAATAGTCCCCAACAAACGCACCATTTCCTCCTGTTTGTGTGATTAAAAACCACAGCGAGCAGCTGTCTCTAAAAATGAAACTATAATGTTTGTGAGGTGTTTTTTTTTTTTTGTGTCTTCGGTAGCAACCAATGGTGCTCGGGCGCCCACAGACCCACAGGCAGGGTAGGGAAGTCAGGAAGTACTGAGACTAACACATTGTTGGTTTTTGGTCTTTTCATGGGATTTGTGGACCGAAGGAAAACGCAGAATAACACCTTTCGAATGTAAGGGGGGGGGATGCATGCAGTGTCCTGAGAGGCAACATGATGTGTGTGCGCAGCATGTTAACACGTTGCAGATAAAGTGACCCCCGTGGTCTATTCTGGTCTTGTTATCAGAAACAGAGCTGTTGGACCCCTCCCTCCATGTCTCTCCTCGTGCCGCTGAGACACCTTCCGAGTGTGTGTATTCTCTTTTGAACAGCCCCGTCCTCTGAGCAAAAGGAGGACTGCGTCAGCTTTTCATCCCTCGCCCCGACCTCTCTGTTCGTTTGATCCGTTCTCCTCTGGTGCCTCTCCAGCTTTAAAAGTGATGCGAAAAAAGAATCAGGTTTGGGTTTTCATGTGAATCTGGCGTCTACAGAAAAAAAAACAGCAGCAGTGTTAATCTTCATTTGTTTGTTTTTTTTGCAAAGTTCTTTTCAAAGCATGTGGTGCTGACAGTTAAACAAATCTGACCAAAAGGCGGCAACGTCAGCCACAACGAAGAACGTGGACATGTATTGACGGTATTTGCTGCGGGTTCTATTGTCACTTCGCCTGACGTGGTATTTGTTGCGAGGGAGAAGCTGTTCAGTAGAAGGTATAAACAAGTGTGTGATCATGAAACAAACACAAATTTGACCTGTTTTTTTGTTGTTGTCCCCCCCCCCCACACAGGTCAAGTACAAGGAAGCAGGGAAGAAAGAAGGCAGCAGTTCTCTGTACCACCAGCTGCCTGAGACTCTGGAGACGCAGCATGTTAAGGAGGCTACGGAGCTGCAGAGCGAGGTGCACACATCTATCATTCACCGCCGCCCGTTCACACGCTCGGCTTCTCCTGCAGCGGACGGCCGGCTGTCACGAAGCCGCCGACTGTCCTGATGTCGTTTCGTCCAAAGACAGATTTGAGGCATGGAAACGAAACCTCTTGTCTCGCCTGCACTCTGCACACGCGCTCGCCGGCTTGCATTATTCAGGCAGAGAGAAAGCCCGAGCGGAGTGCGGCGTCACGCGGCAGAGGACGAATGAATGAATGAATCATATTTTGCACTTTGAAGACACGTCCCTAAATGCCGTGGATATTCGCAATGCTGTTTGTAGCCGGTACGGGAAAAAGCAACTTTTTTTTTTTTTGTCAGCGCTCCCCTCGCTGAGGGGGAACAGCAGTGCTTATGCAATGGGACTCAAATTATTCAGGAGCTAAACAGCCATCTTACGCAGAGAGTCTGTAATCATGGAAATATCACACAGGCTTCCATGAACGCTGCTTTCTGCCTGGTGGTTTGAGGTTTAGACCAGTGTATCAGCCCATTCATTCATTCATTCATTCCTTCACTGGCTCACAATTAGTCTGCACGAGGCGGCCATCAGGACTGACCTGGGATCATTCTGAGCTTCTTGTTAGTTTAAAGGTATTTCTACTGATTGCTCACTCTGTTAGACCAACAGTCAATACAACCCAGAGATAGTAAATTCCCAGTGGATGAAGATTAAAGACAGAAAAGTCTCAAATCTAAGAGTTGTCTTTCGGTTGGTGGAAAAGAAACCCTGTGGGATGATGCTGATTGGGCTTTTTTAAAAAAGGACCAAATCACAAGAAAGTGTTTTTGAAGATAACAGCTGATTTGGTCTCACTGGTCTTTAAAAACGGCAGAAAGCAAAAGCTGAAGATCGTGTCTGAATTCGTCCCCGCTTGTTTTCGTTCCATCTGCTGCGGTTCCCTTCAGAACAAGTACAAGCAGAGCGGGAAGATGTCGATGTCGACCAGTTTGTACGCCCAGCTGCCGCACACGGCCGAGACGCAGCTCGCCGCCAAGATGTCCGGCCTGCAGAGCCAAGTAAAGAGCGCGCACATTCACACGCACACACACACCACACACACTTTGGCTGAGGATGCAAACAGGTGTGTTGTCACGGTGTCTCCTGTGCCTCTCCCTGTCCGTCCGTGCAGAGCAAATACAAGGAGGACGGGATCAAGAGCCTCTCGCAGAGCGTCTACTCTCAGCTGCCAGAAACGGCTGAGACTCGGTTGGCGAAAGCGGTCTCGGAGCTGCAGAGCGAGGTGAGGATAGCTGTGTGCTTTGCTGGATGATTCAAGCTCCGGGCCTTCCTGCTGTGCGGAACCACTGCGCCACGGTACCACCTAAGACGCCTCAACTGTCACGTTTGGCACAATTAAAGCATCAGTTAAGATAATTTCGCATTAACAACTCATTAATAACACTTGAAACTGGCACAAATGCATAAAAAAGCCCCACAATTCCTAGAGCCTCCATTAGTAAAATCATGCATTCATTTCATGGTGCAAAGAACTCATGATGCTGTGCTTACTGTCCGCAGAGCCACCTGTTTTCTATTGATTCCCCAAGCCAGAAAACGTCCACCCGTAGGGTTTTACTGACGCCAAAAACAACACCGCACGCAAACGGCCTTTTTCTCTTCTTTTTTTTTTGTTCACCCAAAGTCCAACATACTCGCTAAAACGTCCTCAGCAGCACTCGCTGTGGCCTGCTAGCTCAACGTTTCTGACCGCGAGCTGAAACAGAGGCGTGCGGTGGAAACGGCGTCTAACGGGTGGTGTTTTTCTTCAGGCCAAGTACAGGGAGGCGAGCAGGAGGGAGGCGGGCAGCTGTCTGTACCACCACCTACCCGAGACGCTGGAGACGCTACATGCTAAAGAGGCTTCTGAGCTGCAGAGTCAGGTAGATGCCATGTTTGGTTGTTTGTGTCAGGGGACAAATTACCCTCACCTGTGTCGTGTGTTGCTTTTGTGTGAGGTTGAAGACATGAACTTTGAAGAACAACTAAAAGGAATCAGTTAGGGCACAAGGGAAGCGTTGTCGTCATTGTTTACGATGCATTTTGTTCGTTATTTTTATTTAATTTATGTGTTATGTCATTTTAATGTCAGGAAAAGGCTCGTAAGACCCACATTTCAGTGTACCTGCGACGAAATACTCATTCTGCACGTTACTGCAGACCATTTTGCCAATCATGGAGTCGTGTTTTACGCCGATTAATGCATTTTCCCAACTTCCCAGCATCCACCAGTTCCTATTCATTTCAGTATATTTAAAAAAAAAAATCAGCCGTGAGGGACTTGACACGTGCCGCAGATCGATAAACCGTCGCCGTGAAGACTTTGTTGCCTTTGTGGTAAAGCAGCCAAAAGCACAACCGAAGTTGCTCAGTCTTCCGGGTTGGTGGGGAAAACCCCAGCACTCTAGACTTAACAGCAACAAGACGTTAAAACATCCACGTCATGCTTTGGCTCAAATGATGTTTGTTGGCAGTAGAGCATGTGAAGGCTCGGGATCGCCGGACTGGATGAAGGCCCGGCAAACATCTTGTTATATAGCATGTGGAAACAGCCATAAAGTGTTATTTAGGGTTTATCGGCGTTGTCTGTCTCTCACCTTTCCCGTCCCGCCTGTCCTCTCCAGGTGAAGTACAAGGAAGGCGGTCGGAGAGAGCGGAGCGCCAACCTGTACTCTCTGCTGCCTGAGACGGAACAGATGAAGTTTGCTAAAGCCGCCATGGAGCTTCAGAGTGCGGTGGGGTTATGTTCCCTGGTACACGCCATAGTGCAAAGGTTGAATTTAGCTTGTGTAAAGAAATCAATGTGACATGGGCTCAAGATGTCATCATATGTGCCACTTATACCCATAAACTCTAGACTCCTGTTTGATGTGATTGTTTCGTTTTGGCTAAAAGAAAGGAAACATCAGGAGCAAATAACAGTACAAAACCCACTTACTTGTTGTGAAAACAGCCAATTTTTTTGTCGCATATTCATCCGAGTGTGTGTGTGCGTGTGTGTGTGTGTGTGTTGTGTTGCAGAATAAATACAAGCAGAAAGGCAGACAGGAGATCAGCTGCAGTGCTTTCCACCAAATGCCGGAGACCAACGAGACGGAGTTCGCTAAGCAGATCTCCGAACTTCAGAGCGAGGTTAGAGGCCGTGACAGCGTGTGCCTGTTTTGTAAGACATCGCCGCGTTACAGTGTGTTTCTTCACATTTTTCCAATGGCCGCTTCTGTTTTTACTGTTCTCTGACGGTAAAAGTCTTTTCTATATGTAATTCGGTTAGACAAAGTACAAGAAGGACAAAGAGGATCTGGCCAACCCGCTGTTCTCCCTGCTGCCCGAAACCCCGGAGACTCGGTTCGTCAGAGAGATGGCTGAGACGCACAGCGAGGTGGGAAACACTCGCTCTTGCGTGTGAGTGTGAATGTTTGTGTGTTTGCTTGGAAAAGCCAGCTTGTGCGTTGGGTTTGACTTTTTTCAACCCAACATTACCGATTCATAATTCATCAGGAGATTCAGCTCTGATGAATTCCGTCCAGCTTATGAATCTAACATGTGGTGGCAGTCCAAAGCCTCGCTGTTTTGAGCTTAGTACTTGCTTTGTTGGTCATCCATCGCTAAAATGTGACTTTATCCATCCACCTCACAGTATTGTCTTACCTTCTGTCAATACTGCTGTTTCACAAGGTGCCTTGCAGGCCTTAAAAGTCCTGAAATGGTCTTTATAAACCTTTTATCAGATTCTCTGTTCTTATCGGTCAGAATTGGTTTTATGTCATCAGCAAACAAGTTGATGTTCTGCTAAACCATCAACCCTAATACGTCCCCGCTACACTGAAGTGACACCATCATCACAAACCTTCCTGCGTGACGGCCAAAGACGAAGCGTCCCAAAGCGTCGCGTGTTTCTCTATATCCGGTCCTAATAATCGCGATTATAGGACAAACGCCTGTTGAAATTCGGTTTCTTACTCACTTTAACACAAAAAGGGGAAACTAGGTCACATCAATATCAAGTGACAGAATACTCGAGTATAAGCGACTCAACACAAGACAAGAGAAATCTGCTGTGCCGCTCGTTTCTGTGCAGGATTGCACGCTGTGTCGCCGTGCAGTTATTGATCCAGTGTTGTTTTCTCTTCCCAGAGTAAATACAAGGAGGCGGGCAAGAAGGAGCTGGTTAACAGTCTGTATTCTCTGCTGCCTGAGACCAAAGACACTCAGCACGCCAAGGAGCAAACTCAGCTGCACAGCGAGGTACAAAACCACCAGCAGTCACTGTCTGCGAGCACGTTTTCATTATTGATATTTAAACGGTCATCTTCTGCGGGCGCCACGTATGACATTTTGCTTACTCAGTAACGTGTTTGCGTGGGTAACACAATAACAGAACCGTTGCCCCTAAAAGTGTCCACAGCTTAGATCAGCAGTGTCTCAGAATCTCCTTCATCTCAGTCGTGTGTTAATTAGCGGAAACAACAGTGTCCATCAAGGTCGCGCTGAAAAACCACGTGACTTCAGGCTGTACACTGGCATTTTTAATTATGTCATATTATACTCGTATAAGAATGAATTTTCCGGTGTGATACATTACATACACACAGTAAGAATCTGTGCAGCATAGCTGATAGACAGGGAGCAAAAGGGCCTATGGGAAATGTGGCATGAGATGGAGGGTGCCATCCTTTTGATCCCATTTGGTAACGTTAAACTACGCCAAAGTATCTCATCACGGATGCGAATTTTCTCCCCAGATACTGATTCCAATTCTCCACCAATCAAACGCCAATAGCTTCAGATATAGTTGGTGCTGCAATCCGTGTTAAGTGATGACGACAGGACGCAGGTACGTCGTGTAAAGGTCTTTAGTGCGCTCGCAGAGTTGCAGTGTGACACCGAACCGAATGTATAAAATGTATCAAAAAATGAACTTTGGTTCGGACTTTCAGGTGTGAAAACGCCCTTAATCACTTTTGGCACAGATACCAGTCCCAGGGATCGACTAGGTGTGTGTGTATAATCACAATTAATATGACATGGCTGTAATAATATTTAAAACTGATACTTGCGCCTCTATATAGCACCGCATATTCCCACTAGCACTCCTGGAACTGGCGAGGCAGCAGAGCCAAACTGTGGTTGCACGGCTTCCTCAAAAGAACGGGATCTGAGGCATGGCTCGGTCGGTGCTTTTGATTGTTTTGCAGAGTTAAAAAAAAAAAAAATCCGTTTCGTGCTGTGTTGCAGAAAGCGTACAGGGAGGAGGGGAAGAAGGAAGCCAGCTGCAGTCTGTACGCCCAGATGCCCCAAACCATCGAGACCGCCTTTGCCAAAGAGCTGACGAAGACGCAGAGCGGCGTGAGTCCAACGTCGAGAAGATGACAAACTGTTTTAATAGCTTCGAACCGCCACTCTCAATGCAAGCAAAAGCAAAATTAGGGATTTATTTAATTTTATTCTAAAACTGCGAGCGCTCTCGGTGCTGTAAGGTAGTTGTATTCATTTTTCGAAAGTACATATTCACAGTAAGCGGAGCAGCTTCACGAGCGGCCGGTTGTCGTCACTACGGCTCTTTTACTTACTGTGAATGTTTGCGAAGAGCAGCCTTTTGGGGGCATTCATGGGGTATTTTGTGAATGGGAGTAATGAAGAGCGCCGCGGCGTGACCACCGAGAGCAGCTGCGTGGTGCTCCGCCGCCTCGGGCCACAGACGCTGACCCACAGTCAGCACAGCCGAGACAAGCGGCGGCGGCGGCGGCAGGCTAAGGCTGATGAACCGGAGCAGACACGTGTTTCACAGGGTCACTGCTGACATAAAGTAGCATTTATAATAAAACGTAGAGGCCTGGACTGGCCATACGTTAGGGTGATGACAAATTGAATTAGAAAACAATAAAAAAAAAAGCGAATAAGTACGTTAGTAAAGCTTTTACAATAGCTAAAGAAAAGAGAGAGTGCATAATGAAAAAGGAAAACTAAGCAGAACTAGAACCTTGACAAACAAACAAGGGGGTCAGCATTAAACAACGATGGACATGTAAAGGTGTCACATGGAAGATCAGATTTCACACACTTGTCCTGTTGCAGCCGTGCGGAGGACGTTATTCTTTCCATCATAAAGAATGCCCGAGGAATGGAGGAGAAGTGTACTGGTGCCAATTTTCAAGAACAAGGGAGATGTGCAGAGCTGTGGCAACTACAGAGGAATAAAGCTGATGAGTCATACAATGAAGTTGAGGGAAAGAGTAGTGGAAGCTAGGCTAAGGGCAGAGGTGAGCATCTGTGAGCAGCAATATGGTTTCATGCCTAGAAAGAGCACAACAGATGCAGTGTTTGCTTTGAGGATGCTGATGGAGAAGTACAGAGAAGGTCACAGGGAGTTGCATTGTGTCTTTGTAGATTTAGAGAAAGCGTATGACAGGGTGCCGAGAGAGGAGCTGTGGTATTGCATGAGGAAGTCTGGAGTGGCAGAGAAGTATGTTAGAGTGGTGCAGGACATGTATGAGAGCTGTAAGACCGTGGTGAGGTGTGCTGTAGGTGTGACAGAGGAGTTCAAGGTGGAGGTGGGTCTGCATCAAGGATCGGCTCTGAGCCCCTTCTTGTTTGCTCTGGTGATGGACAGGCTGACGGATGAGGTTAGACAGGAATCTCCATGGACTATGATGTTTGCGGATGACATTGTTATTTGTAGTGAGAGCAGGGAGCAGGTGGAGGAGAATCTAGAGAGATGGAGGTCTGCTCTGGAAAACAGAGGAATGAAGCTTAGCCGCAGTAAGACAGAATACATGTGTGTCAATGAGAGGGACCCAGGTGGAACGGTGAGGTTACAGGGAGCAGAGGTGAAGAAGGTGCAGGACTTTAAGTACTTAGGGTCAACGGTTCAGAGCAATGGAGACTGTGGAAAAGAGGTGAAGAGGCGAGTGCAAGCAGGTTGGAACGGGTGGAGAAAAGTGTCAGGTGTGTTGTGTGATAAAAGAGTATCAGCAAGAATGAAAGGAAAGGTGTTCAAGACGGTGGTGAGAGCAGCGATGTTGTACAGCTTAGAGACAGTGGCACTGAAGAAAAGACAAGAGGCAGAGCTGGAGGTGGCAGAGCTTAAGATGTTGAGGTTCTCTTTGGGAGTGACGAGGACGGACAGGATCAGGAACGAGCACATCAGAGGGACAGCTCATGTTAGATGTTTCGGAGATAAAGCCAGAGAGGCCAGATTGAGGTGGTTTGGACACGTTCAGAGGAGAGACTGTGAATATATTGGTAGAAGGATGCTGAGGTTGGAGCTGCCAGGCAGGAGGTCTAGAGGAAGACCAAAGAGGAGATTTATGGATGTAGTGAGAGAGGACATGAAGTTAATTGGTGTGAGTGAAGAGGACGCAGAGGACAGGGTTAGATGGAGGCGCATGATTCGCTGTGGCGACCCCTGACAGGGAGCAGCCCAAAGGAAAAGAAGAAGATAAAGAAGTTGTAAATCATGTCAGTCGGATCAGCGGTTGAAGGTGTTTCTGGTTTTGGCCGCTCTGCAGTACCTGACGGGGCCCTTAAGGGCACCCAGGGAGAGGGTCTCCAATTAAAATGGGATTTCTAACCAGAGTACTTTTTACAAAGCTTTATGAGCCTTTCACCATAAAAGGACCCGATTATATGATGATGATTTGCCTCAGATGACCTTCACTGTTTTTCCAACGTGACATTTTTTTTTCAAAGAGAGCGTGAAACTGAGATTTCGACCAGTTTGTTAATATTTGAGGTTTGACGTGCAGCTGTTTCACAGTTCACCTTCGTGCCTTTTAATACCACATTTAGTCCAGTGTTTTAGTACAATTTCATTTGGGTGCACAACAGAGGAAATGGGAATCTGTGTGACACAAACGGGGCCAGAACACAAAGCGCCGCTGTCTCTTTAAATACTGCAAGAGATCATGAAATCCAAACTGATCTGATCACAGAGCTCCGACGGAGCCGCCAGGTGTGGATGAAAGTCCGACCGGATGGATTCAGGTGTTTTTAGTTTATAGATTAGGTTTTTTTAATATATAAAAAGGAATCTGAAGAAATGTGAGAAATGAAAGACCGCTGCAGAGGTGCGATAGCGGTCACATGACGGAGCCACAGCGTGACGGTGTGCGTCTGAGCGTCGCCCTCGACTGTGTGCCGTGCAGATCCGGGGTCAGCTCGGGGGGAAACTGGGGCACACGGCCTGATGCGGTCTGGATTCTGTCTGTCTGTTGACCGAGCAACGCGACGCCCACTGGAGCGTATGACGTTCGCCACCTAGACAACAGCAGCCCAGACTGTCCCGCTGTCTGCAAAACACTGTTACGGTGAAACTGATCTCAGACCCACGGGCGGGAGAACGGTGATTATAATCTGAGCGGTTTACTGGAACGTTTCAAACCCGTTATTTTAAAAATTTCAGCCTTTTTAGCTGTAAACGTTCTGTCGCATTGTGTGTGCCTCTTTGGTTAACTGTGTGTTGTTTGTTGTCTCCTCACCCCGGGTGGCTTTTACATACATTATGTTTGCCGAAGATGCTCTTGAGTTTTCCCCGATGAAGGTCTACCAACCGCAACGTCATCAGATTTTTATAGATTCGACGTGTTCCACTCGTCAACACGATCATTTAAACTAAAGCGAAACACAGAAGGGCAACCCGGCTTGTTCTGCAGGCCTGTTAATCTTCACTCAGCTTAATATTCATTTCTGCGTCATGCTGTGAATTTCTCATTTCCACAGTTTGGAAGCGGCTCGTCTTATTTTTAGGCCAAAATCGAACGAGCGCGTTATTCAGCGCCAGGCTGAATTAGTCATCAGATCTCCTCCCTCCCTTTCTTCCTCCTTGTCATGTTCCTCTTTTTATCTGACCGTCGCCTTCCTTCTGGGCTCCCGTCTACTGTTTCTCACCTTCTCTCCCCCCTTTTTCTGTGTCTCTGCAGAAGTTCTATAAGGAGAAGTACAATCGTGAGAAGGGGAAGTCCGGCTACACCAGCATGCCAACACTGCCGGAGGTGGAGCACGCCATGGAGGTCAACAGGAACCAGAGCGATGTAAATACGCACCCTCTCACGCGTTCCTAAGCGGTGACGTGACGCTCCGCCCCCGTGAGGACGTGTGGGCAGCCGCGCGGCGAGAACTCAGTGTTAGTGGTGAACGCCAAAAAAAACAATGTTTTCGGGACTTTTTCGTAGCGTTGACAGCGCAGTGTCCAACGCGCATGATGCATTTTAATCACCATGTGCCCAACTCAGGAACGCAAAGATTCGACTGGTGCTCAGATTTAATGACACTGAAACTGTCACACACGCCTTCACATCGATCCGCCGCGTCTTGCTTTTTGCAACGCTCGATTCACCTGCCTCAATCAAAAGGCCTCAGACAGAAGACAGATCATACAAAACATTACTGAAGTCCGCACGGGCCTTCAGGTAACCTGCGATTCTCGAGCAGCGGCCTCTTAGCCATCCCAGAGTCTCGGCTACCAGCTACTGTAGGTGTTTTTCAAACGGACGGTTACAGAGAAGGTTGGATTGTCTTCTTAACGTCACTGCCACCCAGCGCCTTTTTACCGCCGCGCACACTGAAACCCCAAGCCTGCGTTTTTAAGATGCACTCACTCTGGAGGCCGTTTCATGGGGGGGGGGGGTGCATTCAATTGCACCACTGCGTTTGTCTGTTTTGCGCTTTCATGTGGCAAAGCACTTTGTAATCTTATTTTTTCTCATAACTGCGTGTGCTGGTCTCAGGTCAGCTACAGAAAAGGCAGAGAGGAGCTCCATCACTACAGCTCGATGGCAGACAGACCTGACATGGTCAACGCCGCCAACGCCGCTAAACTGGCCAGCGACGTGAGTGTGTGTGTGTGTGAACATGTTCCGACATTCATTTCCATGACAACAGTCCCGTTCACCAGCTGTTCTCTGAGTGGAACCGCTGATTAATTATAGAAAACGTTCTGCGGTTAACACTGAACTGCCATTATGTAAGAGTGTCCTAGTAAGGTGTGTGTGTGTGTGTGTGTGTGTGTGTGTGTGTGTGTGCGTGTGCGTGTGTGCGTGTGTGTGAGAGAGAGAGTCAAACATCTTACACAGGAACGAGTATAATCTCTCTTTAATTTTTCAAGATACCAGCACTTTGTGTGTGTGTGTGTGTGTGCATCTTTCAAACATTTGTGAACGGGTGTGTGTGTGGTTTTTTTCTACATTTTGTCTGTACATATGTTAGTGTGTGTGTCGTTACCGTACACATACATCGTTTTTTTTTTATTGTGTGTGTGATTTCCACAGGTAGCCTACAAGAGTAACACCAAGCTGCCAGTCTACAGTGACTGCTCTCTTTTGGCCAGAACCGACATCCAGCACGCCAAGGAGGTTTCAAAACTGGCCAGCCAGGTAACACACACACACACACACACACACACACAGTCTACCCAGCGTGCATTGGACAGATGATAGGGAACCATTCAAGACAGATCTGTATGAGATTTCGTTCACCTCTTTCTCTCCCTCCTGCAGGTGAAGTATAAGGAGAGTTTCGACAGACTTTTAAAGGGCCAGAGGCCTTGTTACAACCCCCTGGACTGTCTCTCCTTCAAACACACACAAGCTGCCGCTGCTCTGGCCAGCCAGGTGAGTGAACCGGGCGCTCCGAGATGCATCGTCGTCACGTTGTAACGCAGCGGATTTTAAAATCTCCCGTCATAGGCCAGTTTTTTGTAATGCAAGAAATGACCAAATCACGCGATCCTTTCCACCAAGTCCGTGTTTGTCCAGGATTGGATTTTCCAACAGCATACTAGAGCTTGAATTGAATTCTTTTCCGCAGCCCGCTCTCAAACATTGGATGTGGGAGTTTAACCTAACCCGCTTTCAACGTCGTCAACACGTAAATTGAATGTAATGTAGCTGAAATGTTTGTATCTTTTAATAGTTCAGTGTCTCAAGCAACCACCACGAATGGTGGTTCAGAAACGGTCAGCAGTAATCTCCAGTTGTAGTTAATGGGCTTAAGCATGCAGATTTGTGTTTTCCTTTGGCCTTTTTAGTTCTGACTTCCCTGTTTGTGATTCGAGGGTCGGTGCTCTGGACGAGGGAAGAAGGGAAAGTAACACAAAGAGGGAATTTCAGACTAAAACAGAACGCACGGACGAGTTTCTGTGGTGACGCAGCAACACTTTGTTATTCAGGCCAAAGGTCACTGTGTTTCTAATCATCCCGCGTGTAACGTCCACGCGACACATTTGTTATCAGGATTCAGCATCTCAGTTCCGGCAGTTCACCTGAAGACGCTTGTTTTCTTTTCAGCCATCGAGATAAACGAGTCCAAGAGGAACAAACTGTGTCTGTTAGTGTGTGTGTGTGTGTGTGTGTGTCTCATTCACTTTGACTCTAAAACTCAGTCTGTTGTGTGGGCGTAACCATGGCAACCCTTTGTAAGGCAAATGAAGAGGGATTGTAGGATGAGAGCTGAAGAGAAGTTGAAGAGGCTACACACATGCTCGCACACAATGGACACCCACATACATGCACACACACATACACACAGTGCAAATGTACATGAAGGTGAGCCAGCAACTGACGTACCACGCAAACACACACGCACACACACACACACGCACACACACACACAGATGCAGCCGTGGTTCAGTTTTAGTCCGCTTGGCGCCCACACAGCCACAGAAAAGAGCCCGTCCACTCCACAACGTTACGTAACAGCTTGTTGTGCTGAACGCTGCCTGGTGTTCGGGAACGCTGCACGTTCGCTCAGAGCTGCTTTTCAGAAACATCACGATACACAGGCAGCTTTCTGAATGCAGGTTTTTAGTAAAAGAATTTGGCAAAAAAACCAAACAAGTAGCTCAGTTTGAAACAGGATTTTGGCACAGAATCAGCGAAGGGAAAACACAAAGAAGAAATGTGGATGCGTGACGGGGAAAACCGAGCGAAGAGTTCATTTTCAAAACACTACATGTTGACTTTTAGGGGCATTTATCGAGCTGGGTCCACAGACTGCAGACAAACACGGCGCTTAAGTGTTTTGTGATGTTTTGAAGCCCCCCACCCCCGTCTCGGTCGTTCACTGCAGCAAGCGCACAAGGGGCAATCCCCACCCCTGAGTGTGATAGGCTGCCAGTCAAGTAAACATGCACCCAAACATACAGTACGGCTCTTTTAAGCCTTTAACCAGGAAGGATCATCACTAACACGACATGTGGACGCGTCTTCTGCCCTCCAGGTGAAGTATAAGACCAACCAGAACCAGAAACCAGAAGGTTCCTCAGACCTGCCGAACCTCCTGCAGCTGGAACACGTTCTGCACGCCAGCAGACTGCAGAGTAACGTACGACACCATCGTTCACCCGCTCAGCAAATAAAGCAGACCGTGTGCACTGCTGTAAATACCAATGTGCAGCGTGTTTATCGGCAGATAATGTGTGATAATGTACTATTTAGTGTATTATGTCAAATGATGGTCCTTACAAGTTTAAAAGTAAAAAGAGTGTGTGTGTGTGTGTGTGTGTTCAGGTGGAGTATAAGAAGAAGTACGAGCAGACGAAGGCCCAGTACCACCTCGCTCTGGACACGGCTGAACAGCGCCACCACAAGGAGAACGCAGTGCTGCACAGCCAGGTTTCCCACACTGATGCCGCCGTTTCTTCTCGTGTTGGTGTTCCCTTCCTCTCTTGTCTGTCCAGTGAGGGAGCGAGTCGGCGTGTTTTGTCGTTTCAGGTGAAGTACAGAGAGGAGCACGAGAGGAGCAAAGGTCGCTCTCAGATGGAGTTTGGAGACACCGAGACGTACAAAGTGTCTAAGGAAGCGCAGAAGATGCAAAGCGAGGTAAAACACTCCGATGCCAGCTGGTGACCTATGAGCTGGACCTAGAAGATGGTAATAGTGAAAGAGTGTGTGTGTGTGTGTGTGTGTGTTTCTTTGTCTTTACACACTCGCTCAACATGTTTAGCTTCTCTCTTTGTGGTCCAGCGACGTTCAGCGGGCGATTCCTCGGGTTAGAGGCGTCTGAAGGGCTCGTGGCTCCTTATTTCTTACCCGGAAAGACCCGGCGGCTGTTCTGTGAGCTGCACTGGGAGAGAAGTCATACAGTACAAGACTCTCACACGGAAAAGGATTCCACGTGGAGTTCAGAATCCCGTTTTGTGTGAATTTGCGCAGGAGTAACAAATATATGCTGGCTGAGCTGTTAATAAGTAATAAGGGCTGGGGGAAAAACGCAAACGCAAGAAAACAAAAACATCGAAAAATCTAAACCCCCCCCCCCCCCACACACACACACACACACACATTTCTAAAACACATAATAACCAATAAAGTAATAAATAAGTCGAGCACATCTCTTCCAAAAACAGAAAAGGGTTTTCCTCTCTCTCTGCTGCGTGCTGTATGTCTCTCTCTCTCTCGCTCTCCCTCAGAGAGAGTATCGGAGGGACTATGAGGAGCAGGTGAAGGGCAGAGCAATGGTTGATGCAGACCAGACACCTGGATACCTGACAGCCTGCCATGCCAGCAGCCTGCTGAGCGAGGTAACACACACAAACACGCACACAAATATGAAAGTCCCCAATTTCACTTGAGTTTATAGAGTTTTAGGGGCCTGAAAAGGTGAAAGTATCAGGTACAGTGAACAAGTGTCTGTAATGTTTGTTTTTCTTGACCCCTTTTAATCATTTGGGGACTTTTTAGATGCATCCATGTCCCTCAGGTTGGGAAGCGCTGCTCTATGATGTCTAGATTCTCTGAGTCCCTCGTGCATTAAATTAAGTCAAAGTGGTGTCAGGATGACAAACAAGTTTTCAAAAGAGCCACGAGTCACACACCTATTTGCTCACGTCTATGCTCATGTACTTGCTCAGTCACACTTTTACTGGCCATCGTTGACATGAAATCCACTAATCCACTGGTATTGATTCATTCTGTAAGCCTCTCTCTCTCCGTAGAAGGCGTACAGGAAGGACCTGGAGCAGGAGGTGAAGGGGCGGGGCCTATCTGGCATCGGGCTGCAGGGAACGCCTGAGCTGCTGAGGGTTAAAAATGCCAATCAGATACTGAACCAGGTAAAACACACACACACACACACTTAAAAAGCGCAAGTGATGGGACTTGAACCTGAGTGCTGTTGTGTGTGTGTGTGTGTGTGTGTGTGTGTGTGTGTGTGTGTGTGTGTGCCGTCTACAGAAGGAGTACCGCAGGGATTTAGAGAGGGAGATCGTGGGTAAAGGCATGGAGCTGAGCGCAGACGTCCTCGAGATGCAAAGAGCAAAGAGAGCCTCGGAGATCCAGAGCCAGGTAACGCCCGCTGAACACACGTTGTGTGTGTGTGCGTGTGTGTGTGTGTGTGTGCATGTGTGCGTGCGTGTGCGTGTGTGTGCGTGTGTGGTGAAAGGACATTTCATAGCTGTATATCAGTTCATACGTTCCAGCTGTTTTCTATGATAACCTGGTTAGCAGACCTTTTTAGTTGTACGTTTCCCGTTGACAATAATACTATTTCAGTATGTCTGGAGAGCCTGGAAATATCATTTAAAATGTCCAGGTCTGGTAACCAATTGTGTCAGGGGAATTCTTTCATGTTGCTCTACAGATATATAGTAGTAGTATATTCTACAAGCTTCACCCTGTCTTAAAAAGACTGTTTTTAATTGAACAGCACAAACGCACAAAAGTGCTGAAAGAGGTGTTTTGATTATACAGTGGAAAACACGTCACTGCACTTAGACGTGCCATGAGAAAGTATAAATTCCCCTGAGCGTACATCAGGTGTCGTAGCATTTAAACAGACGACCAGAAATGGAACAAAAAAAAAGTGTTGTAGTGATGACAGCTACAGTTCCGTTAACACTCGTTAGAAATCAGCTGATGGTGTGTGTGTGTGTGTGTGTGTGTGTGTGTCACAGAGATCCTACAAGCAGCAGCTCAGGGAAAACTCATACGGGACGGTTGCAGACACTCCCGAGCTGCTGCACGCCTCCTACCTCAAAGACGTCTACAGCCAGGTGTGTCCGTGTATGTAAGAAATTATTGTTAAAAACACAACAACAAAGAGGCCGTCATATTGGGCAATGAGGGGGGTGAGGGGGCTTAAGGTCAGAGAATGGGTTTCTGACTGAAAGGAAGCTGGTTTGATCGGCGAGCTGGCGGGAAGTGAAAAAAGAGAGCGTTACTCTCAGCAGGACTTTCCCCCCCCCAGCCC
>CM022493.1:5857167-5868981 GCA_011952105.1 Coreoperca whiteheadi | reverse complement strand
CCAGCCCCCCCCACCCCCTAACCCGTTCCCTTTCTGCTCATAGAAGAAGTACAAGGACGAAGCGAGGCGCCTGAAGGGAAGCTACAGTCTGGTTTCAGAAACCCCAGAGATGGAGAGAGTCAAGGCCAACCAGAGACACATCAGCTCCGTGAGCACTCGCACTTCAACTGTAGATCAGAGACGATTCTAGTCCCGCCCACATACAGCGTTATAACCTCCTGAACGGTAACCAGGCGTAAAGTGGCCTTTAAAGCATGTTTTTAAAGCTGCTCTCTGCTGCCCTCTAGCTGCAGTACTGCTGGGACTCCAAGCTGATGAGAGGCCTGATGTCTTCAGTCACAGAGACGCCAGAGATCGTCCTCGCCAGAGAGAACGCCAAGAAGATCAGTGATGTACGCATACATGCACTTATATATACACATATATACTCGTATATATTGGGGGGCAGTAGGCCAAGAAGTCGGGAAGTTACCAGACTAACAGCCCTCGACGCTGCGTCGTGGCTGTGACCAGCAGCTGGTTCCTCCTCAGTGTGGATCTCTGCTCTGTTCAGGTCCAGTACAGAGACGAAGTGGGTCGTGGCACCGCTGTCACGGACACGCCGGAGATGGAGCGAGTGCGACGCAACCAGGAGAACATCAGCTCGGTGAGGACGCACGCGCGCACACACACACACACACACGTGTCCTGAAACAGATCGGGGAGTGTGTGTGGTTTGTTTATCTGGTGGTTGTGCGTGCGTGTGTGTGTGAGGAGTGTGTGTCGGTACTAATGGGTGGGTGTCGTTATGAGGAAGTGATGGAGAGGGAGGCCGGAGTGTTTGTGGACCCAGAAGGAGTTCAGTGAATGGATAAACTGATAAATGAGCATCCAATTTGTGTGTGTGTGTGTGTGTGTTTTGCAATGTCATTAGCAGCTGTTGGGTGACTGTGTGCAGAACAATCATCCATTCAGAGGGCAGGACCGCACACACACACACACACCAGCTCTGATGTCATGGCGACCAGGCCAGGTCACTATTGGCAGCTTTTCAGCACTCGATCTCTAATGAGTTCATGGCAGTTGTGTGTGTGTGTGTGTGTGTGTGTGTGTGTGTGTGTGTGTGTTGGGGCAGCGTCACATTTTCTCCCAATCACTCTTGCCTTTTAGACCTTTTTCACATCAGACATTTTGGCTAATCATAGCAGGGAAAGCACAGGTGTAAATTAAAAAACGACTGCAATCCGTTTTGGGTGAGCCAGTGGCAGGGTCCTGGTCCTGGCTCACTGACATGGCCTACATGGGACAATGACATTGCTGTATAGCTCTGGCGTGCTGGGAACCAGAGTGAGTCCCCGGGACATCCTGCCACCAATGATGCTAATGGGAACAACATTTATGGAGTTGGCTGGATTACTAAACAGGGGCCCAAGACCCTCAAAACCCTGCGTTCACCGTGCGCCTGTCCGTTTATAGTAAATTAATTCATTTCAAATTTGCTTTCCATATTTTGGAATATCTACTACTAAACCACACTACCCGTGGCTGTGCCTTCAGGGGCCCTAAACGCACCCTGTGGAGTTTCCTTGTAAACAGAATAAGTGCTAGATTACTGTGAAAAACTACAGCTCCTGTTGCACCACTGTCGTTACCACAGATTCCACAACATCAGCTTGGTAATGGCCTAACCCGACGGACCCGAGGCCTTTATATACTGTCCGTGGTGGTGTGTCCTAGAGGAAAGGTAATCGATGCGGCCCCTGGGACGCCTCACGACGTCCTGACAAAAAGACTAAACGCGTTGCTTCGTCTTCTCACGCCGAGTCTGACAACTTCTGCAACGTGCTGGGTGACGTTGACCAGCAGGAGCAAAGCGCCTCTCGGCCGAGCGCGAGCACCTGATCTGACACGGTGGCCGAAGTGTGATTGTGGCACATGACGTGATGGTGTTTCCTGTCCGTCTTCCTACCAGGTCAAGTACAAGCAGAGTGCAGTGAAGGCCACGAGTGTCGGAGTGACTCCGGAACTGGAGAGAGTCCGACAGAACCAGGAGAACATCAGCTCGGCAAGACTCACACACACACACACACACACACACACACACACACACACAGAGATGCTTCCATGTCAGGGTAATATCACGTGTAATGTCTTACATGTGGCTATAAACAGGTGAAGTACCAGCGCGGGCTGCAGGAGGTGAGGGGGCGGAGCTGCAGCGAGCTGGACACGCCTGAGTACCGGCGTGTCAGGAAGTCACAGGACTCGGTCTCCATGGTAGCGGCCTGGTCGCCATGGCTCCCGCCTGGGCTAACATGAGTGACGTGGCACCGCGGGTGGGACTGACGCAGCGCTAACATCACCGAACACCAGACAGCATGGCGGGCGTGTGTGTGTGTGTGTGTGTTGGTTACTAGAGGTCCCCAAGCAGGTCTGAATCCAGAGACTCCAGTCTGACATGATCTGGTTACTGATTGTACCGGTTTCTTTGAGCTCATAGTGTTTTTTTTGCCAAAAGAAAGCCCACAAGAAGAACACAAGTTCTCTGTTTTTTGGCCCAAATCATCATTTCCAATGATGCACAATAACTTTAGTTCCGAGAAACAAAGTGCGGCTCGTTGTTGCGCTGAAACACACACACGTGGGGCAAGACCTTCCGAAACCAAGTGTAAATTGATCTTTGGGGGGCTAAAAATGTTTTGTTTCTGTCAGGTTTAATTGACAGGTTTGTTTTGGAAAGCTTAGTGTGGATTTAGTCCAGAGAACTAGAAAGTTAAACCTGATATAAAGTGTGGTTTGCAACCCCCTTTTATGGTGCAAAGCAGACCCAAATGACATCGTGTTTCTGAGAGCGAGGGAGAGATGGTTTCCCTCCGGTCACAAATTGGTCGAGCCTTGTCGGCTTTGTGCAAAGATCTGATGTGGTTGACCACTGACAGGCTCTCCAGTATCCAGCCATCATTAAATCTAAATCCATGTGTGACTGTCCAATGAGCTCCCTGTTCCCTGAAATGAAAGTCGGAAGCGGCAGCAAAACATGTTTTCAGACCAGTGACGACCTCTAGTGTGTGCATGTCAGAGTACGAGGTGTAAGGCTGTGTGTGTGTGTGTGTGTGTGTGTGTGTGTGTGTGTGTGTGCGCGTGTGTAATAAAATATTTTAAAAACATTCCCTGTGTGTGTTTTTATTTGCTCACTGACCGAATGCACCCTGACGTGTGTGTGTGTGTGTGTGTATTTTCTAACACTAATGTGTGTATCGCCTCTTTGCATGTGTCGTTTCCACGCTTCTGACACTGAGGCCGTAAATGTGTGTCGTGGTTGATTCCCTCCACCAGGCCAAGTACCACGAGGACTTTGAGCGGGCGCGCGGCCGAGGCTGTACGCCAGGATTGGACGATCCCAGCATGGAGCGCTACCAGAGAGCCAATCAGATGATTGGAGAGGCGGGATACAGCAAAGGGTTCCACCCCCAGGCGATGGAGCTGGACAGAAGGCCAGGAGGCATCATCGTAGGTCAGTGACCTTCCAGCTGTGTGTGTGTGTGAGAGAGAGAGAAGATACAGTAGATGCCCCCACAGCCATCGTTGCCATGGTTACCACTAATAACTTTTATTTGGCGAAAATTATAGGGATTTTTGTAAATCCACTCCACTTTTTTTGTGCTTACACCAGCTTCCTGAATACAGTACGTTTCACAATAAAAGCCTTTTAGGAATTCATTCTTAAATCTAAATTAAAAAAGTGGTTATTGGCTTCTGAAAAACATCACTTCCACCTCTTCAGACCATTATTTAAGGACAAGAGGTGGAAACAAGTGGAGAGCAACAGGTAGCATGATGAGAAACCGCTAAAATAGATTTTCTGCAGAGGTTAAATGTTTTGAAGGTCGGGCAGGAAGCCGATGGGCTTAATTCACATATCCACCATAGAATCAGGCTTTCTGGTATATGAATCCACATGTTCGAAACAGAAATCTACTTGGAAACGTTGTCCCGGGGGCGCCTGAAGTCCCTGGTGTGCCGCAGTCGCCTGGTCACAGATCCAGGTTTCTGATCACGAGGTGCAACAGGTTTCCCTTAGTGTGCAGTAAACGCTCAGACACCACCAACTGCCTCTTTGCTGCACTTTTGTCTTCTCCCTGTTCTTACTGTTGCAGTTTTTCCTTCTTTCCTCAAGAAGTTCCTCGTGTGCGACAGTGCAGAACAAAAGCCTCCCGCCCCGCTGTCCTCACGCCTTCATCAGGTTGGAAATATCCCTGAGTGCGGGAGTCTTTTAGCTCTGCGTCGTCGACACACGGCCTTCTCCCGCGCACCTGTCGATCTACACGTGTGCGAATGGGCTGCCAAAACTAAACCGAAAGCGATATTCCCCCCCCGATATTAGGCTGAACGCAGGACAGACGTCAGTCGGACGTTTCTCACTCCGCTGTTCTCTGCGTTTTCAAATTGTGCTCGAGTCGTTACTGTTTTGAGGCAAAGTGCACAGATCCAGGCTGCAGCTTCGACCTTTTGTGGTTTTAGCTGTTTTTCTTTCATAGTTATTTTTCAAACATTGGAGCTCAAATGACTGTTTTTGTATGACGTGCAACACGCTCATGGCTATTCGCTCAGGCGAGACAGAACTCCGCGCACAAGCAGCGTTACGTGACACACAAATGTAAGCGTGTTTACATTTACATTCAGTCATTCAGCAGACGCTTTTATCCAAAGCGACTCACATGTGAGGAAGACAATGGAGGCAATTCTAACACCACAAGGTAACAAAAAGCATAAGTGCACCAGAAACGAGCCTGTTAGAGCCCAGCACAGGATTCACAGACAGGTGAGCACATGTCGTATTATCACGGTCCACTGAGCTTTCCCTCCTCTCTGAAGACCTGAAGGTGTGGAGGACAGACCCCGGCTCCATCTTTGACTTTGACCCCATGGAGGACAACATCCAGTCCAAGAGCCTCCGCAGGATGTCGGGTAGTTGGCCGGCAAAAAAACAAACGTGTTGAGGCTCTAATTTACCACAATAAAGGCTTAACATGTTGTGTTTGCGCGACACTGATCTTGTGCCACTTGTTGTAATCAACACGCGTGTAAAGGTCCGTAGCAATCCTCGGTTTCTGTTTAGTCACACTCTTCCTTTTGTTATTTTCTTGATAGAATTTACACACCAATTAATTAACGTGTTCACAACACGTTTAAAAGCATGTGCCCCTGAAATAATCCAGTTGAGTTCACTGTTTTGCACTGCTTCATTTTGTCTGGTGATTGTCTATGTTTTGTCTCATAGTCAGCAAATCCCGTGTTCAGACTGAAACCAGCAGCGAGTGTCTCCACTAACCGGTCCTGACCGTATCACGGCCTCATGGATCTCCTTCCTCTGGGCCTCAGAGCTCCGCTGTCGTCCTGAAGCTGTTAGAAACCCCTCAGCGAGCCTCACTGCTGCTCCTTCATCCCCACGAACACACACACTGTAGTTTATTCTGACTCAGCCCCAAACACCCACACACCCACCACAGCGCCACATGTGGATTCATCCGCCGCTGGAAATAGTCCCCAACAAATGCACTTTTTCCTCCTGTCTGTCTCATTTTAAAAACTACAGCGAGCAGCTGTTTGGAAACTGAAACTAAATGTCTGTGAGCCGTTTTCAAAGATGAACATGTTGGGCTGAGCGCCGCAGACAGGAAGTCAGAAAGTATTGAGAGGCGGACTGACACGCTGTTGGGTTTGGTCATTTCAAGGGATTTGTTTACAATAACAATCGCCAGCCTTAACCTTTAAAGACATGTTGAGTTGGTAGCGACCGTCATCTGTATCCACATTTGTTCTTATTGGATAAAACTTCCTCACATTTTGTCTTTGTTGGCTCACTTTTTTTTCTTGTTTTCTGTCTGTGCTGCCCCCTGGTGGTGGCTGCCTGTCAGAGCGCGCCGGCCGCAGGCTGAGCAGGCAGCCCTCCCAGCAGTCTCTCCCCCGCAGCCAGGCTCAGTCTGTCAGCTCGCTGACCTCTGACCTCTGGGACCGCAGCAGCAGCAGCGAAACCCCCGGTATACTTACTCACGTCGACTTTCTCCCTTAGACGCACGGTGGAGGAGGCGCTGGCGGAGACTCGCGCTCGCATGTGTTTTGTGTTTTCCTCGTTGTTTGAAGTCCTGTAATCCACAAGTAAAAGCGACTAATTCGCAGTCTTCTGACGGGTTTGTGTGGTTGGGATCACATAACCCTCTGACGCTTCCCTAACACTCCCAGTGTGTTCTCGGCAAGAGGAGGCTCTTCAGGTGTCGCACTGTTGTGTCAAACTGACTCACTCTCTCGCTCTCTGTCTGTCTGTGGTGTTTCTCTGCCTCCCGCCCAGCTCCAGTCCTTCCTGGAGCATACCATCAGGGCGTCCAGATGCAGCAGCAGCCGCAGTACCACGGCTACATGCACCAGACCAGCATGTCGTCCGTCCGATCCGTCACCTCCCCGCCGCACTCGGCCGCGATGGTACGTTCCTGCTCACGACGCATTTCAGATCCCGTCACCAATTTCACACTGGTTAGTTGTTTAGTGGTGCATTTAGGTGATTCTCATCACTTGATATTTAGAGTCTATCAAGTGACCACACCGTGATTTTAATACACCAAGCACCTCACTGAAATCTGTTAGAACATTATACATGAGCTGGTATTTGTCAGTTAGCAGTGATCACAGAGCCCGCCCTCTACACCCCTACACATACCATAAACACTAACGTGCATGCTGAGCTGTCGGACCTTCCTCTGCACTGAAGCGTCCCCCACCACTGAAATCCGAGGTCGGGGGAACGTTTTTGGTTCTCCGTTTTCAGATTTCATACGTCTCAACGAAGACAGTTTGATTAGTCAGTATTTTAGAACTCCCTGCATTGGAAAAATGAAAAAGTGTGCACACATGTAGGCTGCAAAGGACAGCTGATTCCCACCGCCCACTGCCTGTTCATGCTGCCCGTTTGTGGAAAAACACCCAGACCGCTGGCTCGAGGTCGGCGGACACTGATGCGGCCGCTCAGCCCGGTTAAACGTCTGCACGCTGGCTCGCGCAGAAACGTTGGCACGAGCTCACGCCGCAGCGTACACACACCCGAACCTGCTGCCACAGGCGCAGACTGGTGATCACGCCTGGCTTTCAGTCGGCGTTCCACTTCATTCCAAAGGTGCTGCATGGGGTTGAGGTCAGAGTCTGTGCAGGCCAGTCAAGTTCTTCCACACCAGACTGGGAAAACCATTTCTGTACGGAGCTGGCCGTGTGCCCGGGGACACATGTTGAAACAGGAAGGAGACAAAGCCCACAAGTCCACTACTGTCTTAAATATCATTGTATGCTGGAGTCCACAAAAGACCACACGTCAAAGTCTAGCCTCTCACTGTCGTGTTGTTTGCAGCGTGTTTACCGGGCGCTGTACGACTACGCGGCTCAGGACCACGACGAGGTCTCGTTCAGGGACGGCGACGTCATCGTCAACGCTCAGCCCATCGACGAGGGCTGGATGTACGGCACCGTGCAGCGGACCGGCAAGTCTGGCATGCTGCCGGCAAATTACGTGGAGTGTTGCAACTAGGAGGGCGGGGAGATGGACGTCAGGAGGTGGTAAAATGTAAAGAATGAAATCCACCCTCGCTGTAATAACATCTGCAGTCGGTGATGTTCATTGCATTCCAGGGACCATTTAACATTTTTTGGTGTTTCTTCTTCCTGTGGAAAACTGGCCAAATGTCGACACGGTGACATCACATCCAGATGCTGACGGCAGAAAAGGATTCACCGATTTAAAACTTAGACAGTAAATATCAAATTCTGGTGTCAGACGTTGAGTATCAAAAACATAGGGCTTCTTTTAAAATCACAGACAACAAAACAGGGAGCAGTTTCTACATCCACAGGAGCAGGAAACAGACCACAATGCAATGCAGCTACCGGACAGGGTGCCGTATGATGAAGGGGAGGTGGCTACAATCACACACACACTTATATTTCTGCCCATTTGCTCGTCTTTGATCAAAAACAGCTTCCTGCTACTTCTCTGGGTGTTACTTAAAAGGCATTCTGGGAAACGTAGGCAATCCCTGACTAAAGGAGTAGTGGTCGAAGGCTGTCCGAGGGGGACGTGGGTTTACATTTAAAATGATGAATTACTGAATGAGTGCTGGGATGCACTGAACATCACAAGCTGCTGAGGAGGGAAGAGAAGCATGCTGTCGATCACATTTCACAACCAGAGGAGGGAGAAAAGGGAGGAAGCATGAAGGCATGAGAGATTAGAAGCAGCCGTACTTTTCTTTAATGACATGCAACAGACTAGATCAGCTTGTCCACTCACATTTCAGCTATTTTGAGCAGAACATGAATAAAATTAGTCGGTGAAATAAGTAAGTGAAAACACAAACAAATCAAAAGCAGTTCAGTCTGATTAGCAGACTAGGAGGTTTAAAGATTAAGTCTGGGGATTGTCTGTATTTTTCTTATTGTCAACAAGTCCCATGTTCAGACTCAGACCCAGCAGTGAATGCATCCACCACCAGGTCCTGACCGCATCACAGCCTGATGTGTCTCCTTCCTCCAGAAACTGTTAGAAACCCATCAGGGAGCCTCACTGCTGCTCCTTTTATCACCACGAACACACACACTGTAGTGTATTCTGACTCAGTCCCACACACACACACACACACACCGTCCCGCGGCCCCAAACACTCACTACAGCGCCACATGTGGATTCATCCGCTGCTGGAAGTAGTCCCCGACAAATGCACCGTGTTGCGCCTGCTTGTTTGATCAAAAACCACAGCGAGCAGCTGTTTTTAGGAAATTCACTGAGCATTTTTTTTAAAATGAATCTAAATATTTGTGAGGTGTTTTTTAAAGATTAGAACACCTTCAGTAGGAACCAATGGGCTCGGAGCTGAGAGCCACAGGCAGGGAGTCAGGAAGTGTCGCGACACGGACTGTTTAGTTTTTTATTGGACTTTTTGACCGTAGGAAAATATTGACTAGCACCAGACTAATCGTTTAAAGGCGGTGGAGAAGGGGAGAGGAAGGAAAGAAGGAAGGAGACGCATTAAGGTCTGAACATCTGTCTGTAGGAGATGAGTTGGAGAACAGGGAGGAAACTGCAGATTCTGGCTTTTCTTGGGAATGATTCAACCAAAGGAAAGAGAAGAAACAAATGGATAGGAACGCGGTTTAGAGGAGACGTTTAACCGTTTATTCACCCTGGGTTTGAATCCGTGTCCAGGTGAGTGTAGTTTGGTTTCCGACTTCTAATCTGCAGACAGATCACGAGGCACAGCAACACTTTTAAACGTCCGTGTTTGTGAAGGACTTCGCTTAACACGCTGTGTCCTTCTGTTTCTCATGTCGGACGATTTGTTTGTGTATTTTTAAATAAAGGTTTTCACGTCACGTGCTGTGCAGATCGTTTGACCTCCACGCACAGTCTCCGTTTACGTGGGCCGACATCTGAACAGACGGCGTACGTCAGGCCTTGAGATTTCTGTATGTCGCAGACTATTTTGATACACGGGCCCCAGTCTATGTTTTGGAAAGATAAATCTTACTCTTCTACCTGTATGTATCCAGTAACTCGTGTTTTTAGGGTTCGTCGTCTTGCTGTGTGGCTTGCATCCCGGTCATGTACTGAATAAAAACTGTCATTCTAGCTGGAGAGCATTTTTGTATTTTGTATGTTTGCTTTCATAAATACTAGGTGCACTTAGAATATAATTTACTGAGTATTCATATGTTAGCTGTGTTTGATTTTGGAAGAGGCACTTTTTTTATTTGATTTGATTTGATTTTCTATCATTGAGGATTTTTGGCTTCTAACGTCACCATTGTAAACTTTTGATTCAGTCTGTATAACATCCCAGATTATACTAATAGGTTTAGTTACATATGATTTGAAAGTTATATATCACTCAGTGTTTTGGTTTTTTGTTGCCATATGACATATTGCAGTGTGTTACAGGTGGTAAGAAATAAAAACAAATCATTTGTCAACAGAAATGTGGTTCTTCTTATTCAGACTATTAGATATATATATATATTAGAATCTATAACATCATAAACTTAAAATTGCACTAATTTATTTATGTATTAACTGACATTTACTTGAGTTAATTAAACCACAATGAAAATATATTATAATGAAATTCTAATTTTGTGCCGCTGCCCAACAGGTGTGGTTTGGACTTTTAACCCTAATAGAAAACATGGCCTGTTTTATTGTGTTTACAGACACGTACAGATGTAGGTTAACCTCCAAAAGCATCAGAAATAATTGTAATATCTGGTATTATTTGTGTTTTAATCTGATTAAAGCTCTAGTTGGGCCCGGTGCTTTTATTGTGAAATTCGGTGCGTGAACTCCCTTTTGGTTTACAGCTGAAACAGAGACTGTGTCTGTCTTACGTGGTATTTATACGTCTTATAGTAAAAGGGGGGATTTAAAAAATACCTTCTGGGTAAACCTTGTCATTTGAGCAGCAGTCATGAAATAACGTGTATTGTTCTCATTCGGCTTTTCTGGCCAGCCTACAGTTTCCGGTGTTGTGTCGAAATCTGTTTCCCCATCGATTTGTGTGTTTCCCCTTAATTTAACCCGACCAACCATAGCACCGTAGCCTAGCAAGACCTCTTCTAAGACGCTTGACCTAAGCCTAACCCTAACCCTCTTCTAAAACACTTAACCTAAACCCAATCTTAGTCTAACCTAACCATAACCCCAACCGCGGAGGACGGAGGGGTGGACAGACTTCGCCATAACACCTGTCTTCTGCGCATGCGTCGCAGTAGTTGTAACGGAAGCGGCGCGCACAGCTAGGCTGCCCGACTGACACTGAATGAGAACGCACTGATTTCGACTTCAAAATGATGAAGTTTCTGCCTAAACTGCTGCTGCTGGCGCTGTTAGCCTTCCCGGCGACCATCCTCGTCAAAGGTAGGTCTGTGGCACGGCTGCTCACAGTGGCGAGGGACAGTTTTTAATTGGCTAATGAGCTTTAACGCGCTGGAGTTAGCCGCTCAGCTAACTAGCTGCTGTGAAGAAGGGGGTAAGGCCGTTCCGACATCTGCTAGCTGAAAGTAACTGGATATAAAATACGCTTCCTCACTCATTCGCGGTGTTTCGGTAGTATTTATTTTACTCTGAGTGTTTTAATTGTCAACATGTGGGAGCCACAGCTCGCTACACGCATGCAGTTTATGCGCCCGCTAACACTGACGTGTCCTTACTGTTAGCCGGGAAGCTAAGCGGCTCCGCTAACGTGCTAACTGTCACGCGACAGCTTCCTGTAAACGTAGCAAGTAAAACTAATTTAAACGGAGTCAAAACATTCAAGTAACTACGTATAACAGCGACCGTAATCGTTACGCACGGATTAAAAGTTGCGTTATTTGGTTAATGTCACGTGTTGCTGGGCTAGCTAGCTAACGTTGCTGTAACCGCTGACTGCTCAGTAACGTAATCTCAGTCGATCATTTAAACAGCCAACCATTTAACAATTAGATTTCAAGCCTTTGTGTTACGGGGGGGGGTACAGGTAAGAATGACCTGTGAACCTGCAGTTGTTGAGGTGGATGCAGTGTGTGTGGCTACTGTAATCCGGTCTGTGATGGGGCCCTGATGGGGCTAAGTTACTTGATCTGTCAGTAATCTTGTGCTTTCAGTGGAAAAGATGAGTTGTCATTAAGTAGGTAGCTTTAAACGAACAGCCACAGGGGGCAGTTGTAGCCTGCATGAATACTCATGTTGGACGCTGAGAAGCATCGCTGGTTTTCGATAATGCGATAAATCGGGATTATGAATATGCACGATATTATCATCGC
>CM022493.1:5838292-5857036 GCA_011952105.1 Coreoperca whiteheadi | reverse complement strand
ATTTATCCCCCTTCTAAAAGGGTGAAGTCAGAAGTTTATTTCTATTTATTTAAATGTTCGAGGTACTTTTTGTCATTTGAAAAAAAAGTTATTACAGCTACTAAGTGGACAACACGGAAGTTTGTTTATCTTTTGAACCCGTCTCTCTTGTGCAGTTAAAACATCATTGAAATTGATACGGCACATGCGTCTCCAAACCCGCAGGACTGCAAAGTTTCTAAAGAAACATGTATCGGAGCCGCGGCAAAATGTGCATAAAATAATGCAAAAGGCTTCTGCAATTTACTTATTCATGGATGAAATATGTAATTACATGCATTTATATTTTGTGCAAGATCGATATGTGTCACGATATATTGGACCTACTTTCAGCTTTTTTTTACCCCCAGACGTTTAAAGCTTAGTGTTATTTAAAATGTAGCATTCAAGTTTCCAAAGATATGTCTACTGCAATTAATCCTCCCTTTGTGAAGTTTCTAATATCCAGGCTGTAACTTGTGCTGTTCGGGGTTGGAAAGTAGCACCCGCCAAATGCCGGTGACTCTGCTCGGCCTCTCAGCTGGTGGCGGGTGAATAATGACAGCGTTAGGGAGATTTAGAGGGACGGTGGAAAATGCTGAGAGGCTACACTCAGTATCCATCTCATGTCTTTGTCCCTGTAATGAGAGGGCCTTTCAATCAAATCTCTAGTCCCACCCAAACATCCTTCATAATGTGGAAACACGTTGAACCACAGAAGAAAGTCGGTCTTACGGCCGTTTGTTGTTGTGACCAACAAAGTAGAGCCGATTACAGTGAAAAAATAATGAAAATAGACCTGTTCTATGTGGGTTTTGCACCAATGTGCCGATGCAAAGGTACTCAGAAGGCTGCTTTCTTAAGCAAATAACTTTATTAAGGAATATTTAAGGTAAATGACACAGGGTTTACAAAGAGTTTCTTCTCTTCTTCCTCGTTCTGCACTGCTTCCCACAGTATCGTAAGCTGCAGAGTGACACCAATATATTACCGCAGGCATTTTTTTCCTGCATTATCTACCTGAAAAAAACAGTTTTAATATTGGCGATTATCGGGTTAAAAATACTGATATAACTGCGATTGACAAATATCGGCCGATTAACATCAGCTCGGGTGGGCTGCGCTAAAAGATTCAAGCGCTGTTTCTAAGGACTCTTTCCCTTTCCACTGTATACTGTCTAATAAATGACTAAAACGAATTTTAAGAAAGCGTGTGTGTGTGTTATCGACGTTCCTCGTTTCCCGCCCATCAGGGCCGGAGGTGAGCGCCCAGGATCTGACTGAGGACGAGGAGGCTGTGGATGAAGATGTCGTGGATGATGTGACAGCAGAGGACGAGGACGACGAGGCGGAAGTGGAAGACGATGAGAATACGGAACTGGTGGGTTAGAAATATCACTAGATAATCAATACAGCAGTATACTCTTTCAACAGATTACTGATACCTACACTAAGCTCATGGATTATGGGGTTAACAAGGCAAATTTCTGTATTTTTTTTATTAGTCAACCGACAATGTTAATCCACAACCTTTTGTTGAAGCAAAAATTCCAAATGTTTGCTCATTCCAGCATGAAAAATGTGACTCTTATTTTCTTTTTATATGATTTTAAATGAAATATATTTGTGTTTGGAACTGTCAGACAAAACCAGACGTTTTAAGACGTCATCTTAACCTCTGGGAGATAGTTATGACGGGTCTTTTTCACTCTTTTTGTATTTTATAAACCTAAAAATTCTCGACAGATAAATCGATAATGAAAGTAATCGTTACCCTCTTTTCCCTTTTACTTATGTTTTTATTCAAGTCCATTTTTAGTGAAGTTAAAAACTGAGTGAGTGAGTGGGTAAGGATAAACCCGACGAGCGCTAGTTCACCTCAGAATCTAACAGAAATCCCTCGGACGAGGTCCGTGTTGGTTCTTAGAGACTTGTGCGTTTTGTGTCTAGACGGAAGAAAAAGAAGATGAAGAGGAAGAAGCGTTGGTTGGAGAGGTGAAGGCTTCCCCCAACGCTGACACCACCATCCTGTTCGTCAGAGGAGAAGGTAACGTCCGCTAAAGCTTTCTGCCCGGCGTGACCGCTCGGACCTGGATGAAGGGTAGATGGCAGTAAATAAAATAATTGTTTTAGACCTGTAGGTCATTTTCTAAGCTACAGTGTGACTTCTGCGTCGTGTGAGCTCTCCTCTGTTGGGCCGCGTTGTAGTGAAAGCTCTGATCCAAGTTCCTGTTTCTCTCCAGACTTCCCCGCCAACAACATCGTCAAGTTCCTGCTCGGCTTCACCAACAAGGGGCCAGAGAACTTCATTGTGGAGTCGCTGGACGCCTCGTTCCGTTACCCGCAGGTACGACAGCCCTTTCAGGGTCTACCAGTGAGATGGAGCGTTTCCGTGCAGCTCTCTCTGACTTGGTTCTGTTGGTCGCTGGCAGGATTACCAGTTCTACATCCAGAACTTCACCGCTCTGCAGCTCAGCACCGTGGTTCCCTCCGGCAGACAGGCCACCTTTGAGTACTCCTTCATCCCCGCAGAGCCAATGGGAGGGCGGCCGTTCGGACTCGTCATCAACCTCAACTACAAGGACAGCAGTGTAAGGACATTTGGGGGGGGGGGGGCCGCTAGATAAGGGCTGAAAACAACTCCTCTATCTCATTATAATTCCAGATTTCTGGGCAGCTTTACTGTATTTTTTTTTTTTTTACTCTTTCTTTAAACAGTTAGTTCCCGACTTAAATCAAAGTGATCCCACACGCTGTCGGCCGTTTGAACTCGCTTCATTGTGATGTTTCGGTGCCCAGACCTTCAGGTTAAAGTCATATATGGTGACCTGATGGAGGAGTCTGTTGAGTTTGCCTAGTCGAGGGATTTTGATGGTGCGCAGGAACTTTGTCGTAATTGTTTCCCTTTTAGGCAAAGCTCTTGTACTTCTGCTTGTGTTCTAGAGAACGTTTGAAGAACTTTGCCTTCTTTTTTATTAAATAAAGGAAACATGTTTGCATTCCTCAAAGTAAGATGTCAAAAAATAACGATGCCCAGTGTCTTAATTCTGTGCGCTCGCCTGTGTTGTTGGATGCGAAAGACTTCCGGCTTCATTAAAATGGCTACTAACCTAGAAACGCAGCACCCGAGTCTGCGGAGGAGGACAACCACCAAACGTTGTGGTTTCCTTATTTTTCTCTTTATTCTGCCTGTTAAACTCGTCGGTGTCTGCACGTTTGATGTGTCGTCAAAGAGGAGTTTGAGCGATTCCAGACGGAAGAGTCAGCTGTTTCTTCTCTTCTCTTCTTATCTCACCACGTTCTTCAACCTTTCTCCTCCTCCTTCCTTCCTTTTTTTCGCCGTTGTTGTTTATTCTGAACCTCGTCTCCGTGTTTCTCCGTCTTGGCCTTTCTCTTCACCCTCTGCAGGGAAACAGTTTCCAGGATGCAGTGTTCAACCAGACGGTCACCATCACTGAGAGAGAGGATGGACTCGATGGAGAGACGTGGGTTTTATCTAACTTCTACTTTACTCTGCTTGTTTATCCGTGCGGTACTTTGAATCAACTTTTTGTTTTTTTTCTTTCTTCTTCCTGTCCGTCCCTCCTCCTATTCCATCTGTTCTTTCCCCCGCAGGATCTTCATGTACGTCTTCCTGTCCGGCCTCGGGCTGCTGGTCGTCGTGGGCCTTCACCAGCTGATGGAGTCCCGGAAGGTACAGATGCGAAAACGCAAACAAACACTGCAGTGTTACTGTCTGTTACTTAACTGTACACTGAATATCTTTAGAGTCGAACAAAACAAGACCCACGAAGCCGTCACCTGGAGCTCTGAGAACAGTTTTCACTATATCTGACATTTTATAGATTTTAATCATTAATCGTTTAATCACAAATAATTCCTCGACGCATCTGTGATTTAAAGTAAACATTAGTTGCAAAGATGACGGAGGAGAGTGATTTACTACTGTTGGTAGGTGAACACGGAGGAAGGGTTGATTTTACTGTGTGTGTGTTTACAGAGGAGGCGTCCAGCTCCTAAGGTGGAAATGGGAACTTCGAGCCACAACGACGTTGACCTGAGCTGGATCCCTCAGGAAACGCTCAACCAGATCAGTACGTATGCGGCACGCCCTGCGCTCTCACGCCTCCACGCTCCAACACCTGCGTTCCCTACAGACCACACCCCGACCAGATGCTCCGCCTCTGCGTGTGTCGTGAAAATAACGTACCTTAAAATAGTCGAGTCAAAACGGCTCAGCAGGTCGGGTGGATCGTTTTTTGAAATCTTTCTCCTGCGTAGCTAACGAATTGGGTCTTCGTTGGATAAGCTGGTATTGAATGCCTGCGCAGAGTCTGAGCCTCTTTGACTTCTTTAGATCAGATGTTTACGGAGCCTAAAGTCCTGAAATAAGACACAAATGTATCAATCAGGAAGCTTAATAACTTCAGACAGTGTTCCATTTAGGATAAGTACTTCCATGTTAAGGTGAGCCGTTTGGAAAAGAGGTTAGAATATGTTCACACTTCGGTGCAGTGGCTGCAGCCAGAACGCATCATAACCGCAAACAAAACCGTCACGAAGTGAAAACAAGGAACCAGAGAATCCGGACAGACTTAGCTTTAAGAAAGGCTTTAAAATCAGCGACGTTAACGGTCAGTAGGGAAGCTTTGTGGTTACACTACAACAAAAAGTACAGGAAAAAACACTTCAGGGATTATCAGTAAAAGTGTTGGAGCACAAAACAACATCTTGTACAGAACTTTCACCAAAAAGGTGACAAAACGTAGTGGCTTAAAGACTTGAAGGATGAAACGAACCTGTTCCTCCCGAGAACAAGAGGCGACGTTCAGCCCAAACTCTGAAACCGCCGCATGACGTTTCCTTCCTCGCAGAATCAGCTGACGTGCCTGTGCAGGTGTCTCTGTTGCTCTTCCTGCTTCACCTGTTTCTGAATGACCTTTAACCTCCACTATGCATGAGGATCACTCACTCTCCCCTCTCTCTCTCTCTCTCTCTCTCTCTCCCCCTCTGCCTTCCTCGCTGTCATGTTCACCTGCGTCTTCAGTGCAGAGTCGCAGAGGTGAGGTCTGCTTTATGTCGTGTGTGTGTTTATGCTCGGATGAATCGAGGACGGAGTGTGAAGTGCTTTTCTTCTGTTAACGCTGTGGTGCAGATGCTCTGATCTTAAGTGTTTCGACAGGTGAACAGTTTCTCTCCCATCCCGCTGAATACCTTTTTATTATGAATGTGTCCATGTTGGTTAAAATGAAACCTGTTCAGTATTTTGGCTCCAACAACAGCTTCAGTTTGAGAATCCGAGCATCTCTACCTCAAATGACTACAAAATACAGTTTTAAAACGTAGTAGCAGTAGATATTTAGTTTTAGCATTAGCCACACAGGACTGCGTTTGCATGTAGCCTTTTTGTCGTCTCCCTCGCTCCTCTTCTTTAGGTTTCTTTGCTTCTGTGTTTTATCTTTGTCTGCCCAGTGGCCCGGGTACATCAGAAAGTGGCTCTGTGAAATCACCTGCATGCGTTTGTGAAATATTTGGCTGTAGAAGCTTGGTGAAGTGTCGCCAGGGTAGCTGACGAGCTGACGCGCTAGCCAGCCGGACTTCGCGTCCTAAAAAGACGAACTGTGAAACCCACGAACAGGAGACGTGATCACAGCGAGCAGGACCTGTTTAAAAGCTCAAGTGCAGCTAGTGTTTTTAGACGGACTTGAAAAACTGTGAACTTAACCCGTTTAACCAAAGTCCAAGAAAGTAAAGCTGGCGGGAACTTTGGCTTCGCCTCCTCGTGGTCGGAGGGGTTTTTGTTGGCTAACGTCCATCAGTCACACTCCGTGTTTCTCCCGCTTCTGCAGACAAAGCGTCTCCCAGAAGATCTCCTCGCAAAAGGAGCCAGAAGCGCTCGGCCGGCTCGGACGAGTGACGGGCGCCGGACGTCTTCACCCGCCCGTCTACGCAGGAGGAGGGGGGAGGAGGAGGGGGAGGGCGGCTGTGAGCGCACTCTGCCCTCTCTGAGAAACTTTAACCAGTGCCAAGCACAGCTATGGCTGGCTCTACTTTCAGCTTAAGAACTGTTGAATACAAACACACGCAGCCTGTTTTAGTTTGACTACAGTTCTCTGACGCGGTCGCCGGACGGAGACGAGCGAAGCGGATCATCCTAAAACAGGCGCTGGACACTTTTCCCTAAAGGTTGTTGGTTTTCTTTCAGATTACATTTGTTGGTTGCAGCCTTTGTACGATAACTGCTGATGCGATCGTTGTGAGACAGTTTTGATTGTCTTGTTGTTGTTGTTGTTTTTTTTACCTCTCACTCTTGGTGGAGGGCTGAAACGAGCAGTGGCGTAATCAGCAACGCTTGTTAGTCGATTAAACGTTTAAGTCAAAAAAAGCCCCACAATTGCCGGTTGCAACCTCACAAATGTCAAGATTTTGCTTTTGTTTGTCTCGTGCGATGGTGAGCTGAATTTCATTGGCTTTAGAACCGTTGTTCAGGGGAAATAAGCCTCCTGACGACGTCGCCTGGCTCTTGGAACTTGACATGGATCTTTTTCACTATTTTCTACATTTTAGACCCGACGATTAAACAAGTATTTTTGCAGATTTCTTGATGGAAAGTAGTCAGAGCCACCAGAACGGTAACAAATGCAGTTTGGTTTTTTGTTGGGGGTTTTTTCCCAATGTACTTTTGAGTTTGTCTGCTTTTCCTTCGCTCATGTCGCTGCACAGAATCACAGTGGTGACGCTCCTCCTCCACAAAGGACCCGCAGTGAGGAAACTCATTTCACAAGAGTTAATCTTAAATGTGGGCGTGGTCACGGGCTGCCAAAATCAAGTGTCAAACGAGACATTTAAACAAGGAAGGAGCTTGCAAGTGTGACTGTGTGCAGTCTTCTGAAAATGTTTTGATCAAACAGCGTTACTGACGAATGCTGCCCGCGAACACACAACCGGTTTGGCGTTAACGTGGTCGGAGTCACCCTGAACTTAAACCCCGGCGCTCACGGGTTCTGGGGGGTTGAGGGGTCTCCTCATGTGAACGCGTCCTCTTAACAGGCCGCGTTTGATCGGGACCGTTTGGCTTCCAAACCCTCGACGTGTGCCTGTTTTCTACTTCTTTGTTCTGGCTTCTGAAAGCTGCTTTACCAAACAGTGAATTTGAGTCCTTTTTGTTTTCTTTGGCTTGTGAAATGTTGAAGTGGCTGAAGCACTGGTGTAAATAGTGGCCGATGGAGGATGATGATGATGACCTGAGAGCAAAATTACCAGCTAATTTATTTGAGTGACAGATTGGTCTTAAACCTGGGGGGGGGGGGGCACTGTTTTGGTTTTTTTGTTTTGGTTTTTATTTTACCACTAGGGGGCGAAATTGACTCACCCTGCAGGGCTTTGGTGTCCGTTAAAGCTATGGGTGTTTGGAGGGGAGCTGTTGCTGCCTGTCGGAGACGCAGGGGGTCCAAACCCCAAATGTTCTGAGTGCCGACAGGCAGCTCAGTCCTCATCCACAGAGGACTGAGCTGCAGTTCGGGGCTGTCACTCGTAGATTACAGCTTGTATACTTTAATTTGCTTTTAAATGTGCCGGAAATAAACTTTGATGATTTGCTGTAGGCCCGCTGCCTCCACGAGTGGTTTTTGTTTCTAAAAGGATGGTTTCAGTGTGACTACACGTGTGCTGTGATTGGTTTGTATAGAACTGTTGCAGCCGCTTTTCACATAAGATTTGATCTTCTCAAAGGTGGCTTGCTGTTTTTCTTTGATAATAATTTTAAACATCTGGGTTTTTTTTAAATTGTCAGTTGGACAAAAGAAGGAAGTACTTATAGGTAAAAGTATAATGGGCACTTAATTTAAAAGACAAAAACATGAGCTGAAGTCGTGATTGTCAGCTGAAGCGGTAAAGAAAATAATAGTGGATAACTGGAATTTTGGACTTTTTAAAAAAATAAAGCGCTCTATATAGAAGCACAACACCAACATGTTTAGAGGAGAGTGGACTACAATTTAAACATGAAATCTGAACACTTTTTAAGGAAACGCAACTCTTAAGTAATGTGTGTTTAGGGACAAACAGAGCAAACGCGCCTGGTCTCCTCTGGCAAGTCGCTCCGGAGCCGAGGGGCCCCTGTTCCCTTGGGAACTGGGGTCTGTGGGCTCAGAAATATCAGCAAGAGCAAATCCCACAAAAGGTTGATTCTGAAAATCTACTTTAAAACATTCAGACAGTTAACGCGAAGTCTGGGTACGAGATCAGCTCGGGCTGGTTCTGCGTGATCCAGTCTCGTGGCCTCGAGTCACGGAGTTCGTTCTCGATGTTGGGACTAGCTGAACCTCCAGAAGCACATATATCTAATATAACTAAAGTTAGTAGATTCTAAGAAGCTGGTTGGTGCATTTATTTCCAGGAGGAGCTGTCACGCGCTCTCTGCTGGACTGTTCAGTAAACTCCAGCTTATTCAAAGTGCCGCAGCCAGAGCTCGAACAGGAAGGCTGGGAATGTTCGTCGATGTCATCGGTTACGGAAGTACGTGGATTTTGGGTAAATTAAGGGTTGTAATAAAAAAAATAAAAAAATGACCTTTTAGAATAATCGATAAAAACAATAATTGTTTAGGATAGTAAACGGAGTAATCTTTTTTTTTTTTTTATTATTAGCAGTGCAAAACTTAACACGAAACAACAATAAAACAGCAGTAGTAGTAACAGAAATACAAAAAAAAGCAGAAATGACATAATAGTAATAGCACAAATATGTAAATAGTAATAGCATGTGTAATAATGAGAATAATATTTTGTGATGACGGCAACAGTTATATCAGTAATAATAACATTAATAATACCAAAAATGATACTATAGATGGTGATAAGTTGTGTTGATGGGAATAGTAATATGTAACATTGATAATAACAGCAGTGGTACTAATACTAAAAAAAAAGATATTTGTGTTGACAGATAAAGTCAAATCAATAATAACATTTGTATCAATAATACCTAATAACTAATACCAGATATGGCGATGATGATAATACTATGTACTGACAATACAATCGCATTAGTAATATAATAACATTAATAACAACAATAATGAAAGAATGACACGTACCTAACACACACCTATTTGTGTGTACTCCTAAGCTGAGGTGGGGCGTTAAAATCGCGTGTGGTACATGTTAGGTGTTGATTTGATTAAATACGTGGATGTTGGGTGAGTGAATTGTTATATTAATCGAGTAACAAATAAAAAATGACAGCGCTGCAAATGCGATGAGGAGTGGCTGGACACCCAGCTCACGCCGTCTCGCCCGCTGCGTGCTCTCAATACCACCAACCACGAGGCGGAGACAATGGCGACGAGCCAGGGAAATTCAAAGGTAGCGAACTGGAAGTACCGGCACCACGTCTCGCTCGGGGAACCTAAAGGCAAGAATGCTTATGTACCATCATGCACACTATGGCCAGGAAATAAAAGGACTTTGCACTTTACCTTTACAGGGTGTGCAGAATTATTAGGCAAATGAGTATTTTGACCACATCATCCTCGTTATGCATGTTGTCTTACTCCAAGCTGTATAGGCTGGAAAGCCTACTACCAATTAAGCATATTAGGTGATGTGCATCTCTGTAATGAGAAGGGGTGTGGTCTAATGACATCAACACCCTATATCAGTTGTGCATAATTATTAGGCAACTTCCTTTCCTTTGGCAAAATGGGTCAAAAGAAGGACTTGACAGGCTCAGAAAAGTCAAAAATAGTGAGATATATTGCAGAGGGATGCAGCAGTCTTAAAATAGCCAAGCTTCTGAAGCGTGATCATCGAACAATCAAGCGTTTCATTCAAAATAGTCAACAGGGTCGCAAGAAGCGTGTGGAAAAACCAAGGCGCAAAATAACTGCCCGTGAACTGAGAAAAGTCAAGCGTGCAGCTGCCAAGATGCCACTTGCCACCAGTTTGGCCATATTTCAGAGCTGCAACATCACTGGAGTGCCCAAAAGCACAAGGTGTGCAATACTCAGAGACATGGCCAAGGTAAGAAAGGCAGAAAGTCGACCACCACTGAACAAGACACACAAGCTGAAACGTCAAGACTGGGCCAAGAAATATCCCAAGACTGATTTTTCTAAGGTTTTATGGACTGATGAAATGAGAGTGAGTCTTGATGGGCCAGATGGATGGGCCCGTGGCTGGATTGGTAAAGGGCAGAGAGCTCCAGTTCGACTCAGATGCCAGCAAGGTGGAGGTGGAGTACAACTTGCCTAATAATTCTGCACTCCCTGTACATTCTGCTAAATGTAAACTCTTATTAACTCTTAAATCTTATGAAGCGCCTCACGTCAACACACGCGACCCCCAGCGCCGCATTAACACTCTCCTGTGCCCCGGGCAGCGAGACTCAAGGGCGCCCCCCCGCAGCAACAATCGCTAAGTCGCTAGCAGCAGCAGCAGCATAGCGGCCACTTCTACACCAACACGTCAGGCGTCTGCGTGGCCCAGAGGAGAGGTATGTGAAGTGCATTCAAGAGACACACTCACCTCTTCTCATCTGTTCACCTGAACCCTTTCTGAGAATATCACTACTGCGCACATGCTGTTTCAAACACTGTGGTCTGTGAAGATGCCGCGTCAGGCAGGCTACACATATGTTGATCTTGACATTGTTAGCCTCTTGTCTTTTTCACGTGTCTTACACTCCACATTTAACTTAAAATATTGTCGACTAATTTCAGTTCCTTTTCTCTTTTTAATTTTATTTTAGCGCTCCCGCTCAACTGCTTCTGCAATCTATTGAGTTCAAATAAATGCCCTTGGATTGTTGAATGGTTGCTATAGCAACGCCACCTAAAAGCAGTTATGTTGTCTGGCTCAAAGGTTGGTGCGTTTTTTTCTTTTTATTAACGGGGAAAAAGTGAACGTCCTAAACGTTTTCTGCCGTTTCCAACAGCTCCCGTAGATGATGTCTACCCCCAACCCCCCCAGGCCGACCCCTTCCAGGCGTCACAAGGCAAACATGTGGGCTCATAAGACGATTTGCGGGACAGGAAACTGCAAAGAATGTCTCTGACTTTTCTCTAATCTGTACTTGTTTTATGTGGGAAAAACTCGCATACTCGCACCACTTCAGGCCTCTACAAAAACTATTCAGATCCTCTCCTCAACACCTGACCCTGGGTCAGTGTAAAGGCTCACAGGTGAAAACGGTGAGCGGCGCTGAGCTGAGTCAATGATCTTCGGACTGTTACGGACTTGGCAAAACTGAACTTACTCATACTTCGGCAGCCGGGACTTTGGAAACATTCCAGACAAACCTCAGACTGAACACGTCACATTCAACAACATGTTTCAGCTGTTTTAAGTGCTCTAAATACCACCCCTCTCTGCTGCTGTGGCCTTTAGAGCGCTTTCTGTTCCCATCTGATCAGATATGGCTGAGGGAACATGTCCTGTAACGCCACATTGTCTGCATATTCGGAGAGAATTATTTTCTTTTCCTCCCGTCACATCACCGAACCTGTCTCTCGGTTTGTTCCTGTTGGATCGTGGCGTGCAGCTCGTTCAGTGACCTTTTCAGCAGCTCTGAGAGACACCTGCTTAACACGGTTTAAAGCGTTTTACCCTGCACATGCGCGGCGGCGTCTTCGGGGAAAAGAAGAGGTTATCGCTTCAAGCGTAATAAAGGGCTCATAAGTTGTAACCACTGGCTTTTTTCATGTTAATAAGCCATTCATGTTTTATGCTAAGCTAGGCTAACCACGCCCTGACTCCAGAGCCAACAACATGAGACTTTACTTTCTGGTAAACAGACGCAGAACATCTGAACCAAACTTTATTGTTATTAACATGTACAACTGCGGCCTGCAGGGGCACGCAGGCCTTAACATGACCCACTAACTTTTACAGCTGCAGATTAGGATTCGTCACAACCTGGAAGCCCTATCTAAACATCATGCATACACAAACATTAGTTACAGTTTACCTCTAGAACCCTCTAGAAAGTATGCCTTGTTCTAACAGAGTGGTACAAACGGTGTTTATTCAGAGGAGGAGACTTGGCTGTTCTCCGATCAGACTGAAACTGTGTGCTGTAGGCGCGGCCTCAAGACAGAGCTGAGTCTGGGTTGTTTTTTTTCCCCCAGTCGCGCTGAAAGGAACAAAACAATGAGGACACGAGAGTCTGATTTCACTGAGATGACGGAGGAGAAGCTGCCGTCCAAACCCCGGCAGAGGGAACGTGTTGGTGAAATCAGCGTTTGTCTCTCGACGTGGGGTGTGCGCTCGATGTGCTCCAGGTCGCTCTGGTAGGCAGGTATGGCACGTTTATTTGTACGCTTTATGTGTAAGATCGGAAACGTGTCTTTTGGAGTAAATGCTTGTGGTCAGGACGCGGTACCAAGGCTGGACTCCCAACCAGGCGCAGTGGGCAAACCGCCCAGAAGCCCCAGATTCACTACAAGGAACCTGAATACAAGTACAATATCAACTTCTGCTCGTCCTGCACTATTAGGTTCTTTTGTGGCCTGGTCTCTCTACTTAAAAACAATCATTAATCAGCAACGTTTCCATTTTATTTCAGCGATACTGTTTGACAGAATTCAGACACTTAAATTGATGATGATCCAGTTAGGCAAGATTTAAATGGATTTTATTTTTTTCCAAACTAATTCGTGCATGCAATGCATTTGTAATTTATCCATTGTACGCAAATCAAATTAAATCCTCTATCAGTGAACATTTTACTGACACATTTCAAACTGGTAGTATATAAGCGAGGCGACAGAGCTCCTTATGGAGGGGCCCTGTGCTAACATGGTAAATATTCCTAAATGCAGTGGTTTTAACCCATCTTACCACAATAGAACAGCAACTGTTTGCTTTATTTGTGCCATCTAGTCGGTCAATCCAGCCCTGACCTGCGCCTTGTAGGCATGGACATAGGTCAAATGCAATATCGAATAAATTTGTACTTTAAAAAGTACAATTAGGTACCAGAAGTTACACATCTGGTCCTATGAGGGCCAGAAATGTTCCTGCGTAGCGATCACACTGAATGAAGTACTGCAGAGTGTTGAAAAGCACTCCTCTCCAAAATGTCCAAAACATTCCCTCGTTCCCAAGGACTAAAACGCAGTGCGCGCGCACACACACACACACACAAACTCACAACAACTCATCATGTCCAAACAATATGTAAACTGCGTCATTAATTCCACATAAAAATAAGTCCATTACAAAACCGCCTTCCGACACCTCGCGTGCTCAAACCACCGGCCTAACAAGCTGAAACCAAACGGACCTACTTTCTCTCGCGGCTGCCGTAGCCACCTCTGGACTCTAAGAGTCTCGCTGTTTTCCCCGAAAACACGACAACAGTGACGACCAAGAGCGCCCCCTGACGCACACAATCAAGCAACAGTGCGTGCATTAGAAGCCGTAAACACTACACCAGTAAACAAAGGGAAGTTTGTTTTCTTTAAAACAGAAGTTTGGACCATATATCTCACGGCAGCTAACGCGAGCATAGCCAACGACAATCTTAATCAGCTCTGTAGGTGATTAAACAGCACAGCAGCAGTCGCTTGCAAACAAAATCCGTCCTCCGCGAGCTTTCCCGGTGGAACGATCGATCACCTCCCCGTGCGTTCTGCTCTCTTCCTTCACCTGAAGAAGAAGAAGCTCCTTCTCTGCGGACGCGGAGGCCGACAGTCCCGTGCGTGCGCGGGCGTGTGTTTCCGCGGTACGTTTTGGCGCGTCCAAGGGCGGAGAACGACCCCCGGAACAGTAGCGACCCAGCGCGGAGTCGTGGCGTGCTGTCACTCAGTCTTTAACTGAGACAGGGCCGCTATATATGTGTCGCTCAGAGCTGCGGGGTTCAGACTGCCAAAGCCATGTGCTGTTCCACGGACCACAGTCTGTGTTGAAGAGCAAGCACGGCCAGAACTATAGTGCCCTTTTTTTCCCCGGCACTTGCCGTTAGCTAGCTGTTAGCGGTCATAGCTAGCGTCGGTAAGGCGCCTCACGCAGCCCTCGCCGCCTGCTCGCGCGATGCCCTTCGAGCTTAGCCCTCGGTCCCTGCCTTCCAGATGTTTCTTGTCTTTTTTTTTTTATCTTGAAAACTTCGCCTGAAAAAAATGGCGTCTGAATTAAATTCGCCACGATGGCCGCCAACGTTAGCCGCCATTCTTCTCCGTTCCCAACAGCCGCGCACGCCAGCGTTATTACAGGCACGAAGAGCTACCTACGCGTATTGGTCGCTAACGATGACGTCACACGAGCGCCAGCAAAATCACAATTTTGATTGGTTAACTTTGTTGTCACTCTTTATGCACGTCAAGTAAAACCGGGACGGGGCAGGCGGCTCCACGTGGTGGGTTTATGGTTATGGTAGTAACCGAAACCGAACCAAATCGATTTAAAAAAAAAATCTAATAAATAAGTTTAATAACTTTACTTTAACAAAAACACCAGTAATTTGTAATATTTTCCTAACTAAACATTACACCTCTCAAGTCAAAAATGTTAGGGCCTGCAGAGAAGACCTCCGTGTGATTTACGTACGGTAATAAAACCAATAATGCATATAAAACCCCCCACACAGTATACGATGCAACTTTACTGTGATGCCATCCTAAAAACGAGTCATCAGATGTGTTTTAAAAGTTGACACCGATGCCTGGAGTTTGATGTCTAGAGAAAGAGCTTTTCAGAGTTTGGGGGCCACGATCCGGCTCACAGGGTGAGTAAGAGATCTGTTATATATTCTGAGGCCGGTCAGAGTTGTGCCTCGGAAGTAAGTAAAAATCAGTAAGTGCCATGAGCTGTGGGACGTGGCCTCTTTTTTATTCCCATTAAACACCAGCTGGAAGCGTTAAAATGTCCCAGAAAGGCCTGTAGGCTCAGATTTGGCATGTTGTCAAAATGTGTTCCGTAAACAGCAAACTGCATCTTCCAGGTAGAGACCTGCGCGCGTCTTTAATTAAAACGGGTCAACTCAGGTGAGATCGGGTCCGTGTGGTGTGAAACCTCCCCCAATCCTTTGCGTGTCAGTCTCACTGCGCTCGGTTAATGTGTTCTAACGGGGAGTGCTTACATGGCCACATCCTGCCAGGAGGAAATAAATGTCCTCTGACGCTATTTTTAGACTGTAGAGGCCAAAGTTCAAAGTACAAGAGCAAAATAAATGTGTCTCAAAGCTCCGGAGGCACTTCTACCTGCAGTCTGTGTTGAACCAGCAGTTTTTAAAGGAGGATCAACCTGCGTGCCTCAAAGCCTTTAACGTGTAGTTTTAGGGGCAGTTTTGTTTTCCACAGTAGCACAGCGCTACATTTGTGCATGTCCCCCGCAGGTCATTCTGCTGAGGCTCAGACTGTCAAGATCACAGATAAACACACCAGGCTACAGTATATATGACCTGGTACTTACTCGCTAGTTGGCCCTAAGATCGCAAAAATAAGCTGCCTGAACCGACTCTAATTCCCTTTTTAAAGTCCCTGAGTGTGCTCACAAAGCAGCTGGATTCACTTTATTTTCTCCGAGGAGAAACGGCAAACGCCGACTGGTACTTGTTTGTTTTGTATTTTCCTGAAATCTGCACAAATTAGGTGCAAGGAATGACTAAAAAGCGGGCAGTGCACAGCTGTTTTGGCCCGTGTCTGTGATGTTTACTGACTGCCGCGTGTGTGTGTGTGTGTGTGTGTGTGTGTGATTACCGCTGCTCATTATATAAATCAACACGTGTGCATCCACCGTGCTGCACTGAGCCAATACGAATAACATGGACTGGCAGTGTTTCTCGCAGGTCCTCCACCTTTAGTCTTTGGCGTTGACTGAAATGTGAGGCCAGTTAAATATCTGCTCTCGTTTGAGGTCCTTGTTCTTTACGTGAGCGCTTCCACGCTCTGGTTTTAGATTTGAGTTGCTTTGCAGTTTTAACGCTTTTACTCACAAAAACATATGATGGGAGCTCATGAACGGTAGGCTGCCGCCTACACATGAATGCATCACAAATAATAATCCAATAACTTGATATAGAAGAGTAAAACACTAACAGGGGGCCTTTCTCTGCATTGATACTTTGAGTCGATTTTGCTAAAAAAATCTTACCAACTTTTAAACGTGTCATTTTCACGGCAGGACTTGTGTGTACTTGTGGTGGAGTATCTTGTGGTACTGCTACTTTTCCTTCCTCCGCCGCTGGGCCACAGCACCACTGTTTGTTTTACTGACGCGCCTTTGGGTTGCGTTGTGTCTCTCGCTCAGGTGCTTTGGCGACGTGAGGCTCAAGATGAGGCTCCGGGACGAATCCGAGGACGGAGACGCTGCGGACGGGCACACGGCCGAGCCCGCAGCCTCCAGCTGCTCCAGAAACGGCGTCCCTGCAGAGTGAGCTTCATCGTTTCCTGTTCCCACCGACGGGGGGAGATCGTGCACCTAAACGTGCCACGTCAACCGTTCGCCAGTCATCAGAATAAATAGCCAGAAAAGTCCAATTCTTGAAATTGAAGTGCATATTGGACACTTTTGGCAAAATCCCCAAAAAACTAAAACATTTGTAATCATTCACATATATGATTTTGCTTTTCCTGTATCATATTTGGCTTTGATGGCAATTTATTGATCACAACAATCTTTATTTTAGAAACAGAAACCAATACTGTTTATTGGATTTGGAACATTTATTTGGTTTGGTCCCCCCCCCGCGCCCAAACAGGAACCTATATTTTGGCTTATGGTCACTAGTCAGTACAACACACAGATTGTAGCCAGGGAATTATTTTAGCGAAAATCAATAAGAAAAAGACAACTACTGCAACATCCAAATGATTATCATGAGAGCAGACTCCGTGTATGAAACCCCCCAAATATTTCCACTTTAAATATATCTTGAGATGACATTTCGATCTTTAACTGGTTTCATTAAATCTAATGTGGTCATTGTGGTAACAATGCAGATGCATCATGAAGTGCAATATAATGGAGGGATTTATTAGCCACCTTTATACACCCGCTGTATCGAATGGGGATACATTTTCAACCCGATTTTACTACAAAATCATGTTCCAAATATCAAGTACTTATAAGCTTCTTCGATACAGTAAATATTCACATTGAAATATCTGTAACAATATAAATGCTATTCTTACCGTAACCTTGTCAAAGGTGGCCGCAGTGCACGGGTAAGCCTCCAGAGTTCAATGCAACAGGTTTTTCAGGAAAGTACTGATCCTGTTGCAGCAAATATGATACAACTGGCGTTAACAACCTGCGTGAGGCCTGATTTTAACGTGCCATCCATGCAGCGTTAGCGCATTAAGTCACCCGTTCACTTAACACAATTAGTTTTGAAGGCAGCTGCTTCATTCAGTCACCCGTGTGCCATGTCCTGTCCGTTAGGGCTGAGTCTTTTAAAGCGGCACGGTAACGCCAACGCCAGCAGCTTATGGTGGTATGACTGACCTGACTGAGTCACTATCCCGACTTTATGACTCTTCTCTACTTGTGCCTCTGTTCCGCTGCGTTTCTCATCGTTCAGTGTCGACAGACGGAGCAGCAGAGTGGAGATTCCAGCCTCCATCTATCTGCTGATGAACCAGGAGCCATCCGAGCTGATCGACTTCAACTTCAGCTTGGCGCCTTCCGTCGCAAAGTAAGAGGATCCCCGTCACGCTCGTGCTTCGCTAGATGTAAAGCGAGAGGAAGGGGGCGATTAGCTTAGCTTAGCACGAAGGCTGGAAGCGGGGGGGAGACAGCCAGCCAAGAGTTACATGGTGCAACAGTTTATCTGGGCGGCTGCAGCGACTCCGCTGTCGTTCACCACGACAAACCACAGTTTTAAAGAGGGCAGTTTGCAGCATGAGGTGATGTTTCTTGGCTGGGAGCAGTAACAAAGTACATGAGCCCCGTGAAAAGATGAACTAGCCCACAGTTTGAGCTACAACATTAAAATGCTGTTAAAGCATCAGCAAAAAGTACAAAATATATACAACATATATTACAACGTAACACTGATGGTGCCCAAAATGTTCTTCTAAAGCACTCGACGCTTGAAGTACATTTTGCTGATAATAGTTCTGTACTTTTATTTAAGTAAGATTTGATTTCAGGACTTTTTACTTGCAGTGGTGGAAGAAGTACTCAGATATTTTACTTCAGTAAAAGTAGCAATACCACAGTGTAAAAATACATGTAAAAGTCCTGCATTCAGTAAAAGTAAAAAGTATACTTGAAGTAAAAGTACTCTTTATGCAGAACCGAATAATGTTTATTGTATCGCTGGATTAGAATTATTGATGCATTAATACCTTTGATGGTGCAGCTGGTAACGGTGGAGCTGCTGTATTATTGATTACATCACACACTGCCAACTTTCCTTCTGGGATCAATAAAGTCTTATCTTAACGTAGAATTATACATATTATAAATCTGAATCTGCAAAGTAACTGAAGTTATCAGATCGGGGAGTAAAAAGGGCAATAAGTGCAGAAAATGGAAAGACTCAAGTAAAGGAGAAGTACCTCAAAGTGTTACAGAAGTGCAGCTCTTGAGTCAATGCACTTGGTTACATTCCACCACTGTGGACTTGTAAAGGAGTATTTTTAAATCCTCTACCACCGCTGTTACCTTTGCACCGAGCCAGGCTAGCTGCCCCCCCCCCCCCCCCCCCCCCCACCCCCCCCCTACCCCCCACCCCCCCACCCCCAAAAAAAAAAACACCACAACACCCCCTCACATACAATCA
>CM022493.1:5798142-5838267 GCA_011952105.1 Coreoperca whiteheadi | reverse complement strand
GAGGGGGTTAAGAAGAACTGTGGGGCGTTTTAAGGGGGGTTTTTTTAACCCCCCCCCCCCCGCTCCCCCTTCCCCCCCGCCCGGTCTGTGCCCCCCCCCCCCCCCCCCCCCGTCTCCAGTCTTTATGCTAAGCTAACAAGCTGCAGGAGAGAAAGCATATTTCCCAGAATGAACCATTTCTTGAAGTTTTTCTAGTTTCAGGAGTTAAAATTTCACCTTCTGCTTTCAAGCTTCCCCTTTTTCCTTTTTAACATTTAATGATGAGCCAACTATCCGGGCCGGTCCAACGTCATGACGCTTGACTTTTGATTTTAATTCTGGCTAAAATGATCCTCCGCCGGGAACGCTGGAGCTCCAAATGATCCAGTGAGGATCTGGCAGATTTGTGTGTGTTTTGGAGCCTCACGCCGAACTAGACAAAGCTGAGCTTTTAAATGTCATTTCAGGCTTGTGTGCGTGAGGACGAGCAGTAAGGGGTACCCTCCGGCTTTCTAGATTCCAGCCGGGACCTTGCAGCGAGTTCCCTCCTCGCCGCTCATATTACACCAGGTGGTGCTGTTCCGCGGTCCTACCTGACTTGTGGAAATATGTTCCAAAGGGTTACGACGCTGCCAAGCGGGAGCGAGTCCTTGAAGAGCGGGAAACATCCAAGTGACGAGTCTCTTCTGCAAGTTGGACATCAGCACGGCCGCCTGTAAACTGTCCGCCTTCGCGTGGGATAAAGTTTGCTCCAGTTCAGCGGCACAAAGCGGGTTTGACGATGCCAGGGAGGACGGTCACGTGTGCAATTAAGGCCTTAAGAAGTTTGCAGACCTACAGCGGGAAAATGAAAAGTTGTTGTGAAACTGTAATTCTTTTAGTTCTCACTTATATGTATGCTTTGCTTATGTTGCTATTGCTCCAGTTATGAACAGGGCAAAGCCGGAGAGACGATCACACGTTGGTCAGTTGACCTTGGCAAGGCCACAGACACATCCAGATAATGTCTAGTTCCTTAAAGGCCCCACGTGTAGAGTTAGAATCTGTCTGTCCAATACGTTTTTCATTTGTAAAAAGAATACTGAGAGAATACATGAGTACAGGGTGGGTCGGGTCCGGTGTATCAGAGGCTGTTCCCACCTGAAGAGCGTCCTGACAAACGCCCATTTTCATATATATATATATTTTATATATTACTACAAATACTCCACATTGGAGCTTTAAAATATCCTCACATTTACATCAATATATTCCTAGGTCCAGACCCCTATGAAGTATTTTCCTGCCTCCTAGAAATGCTGTTTGAACGCAACGTATTTGCGACAGCCAATGCGTTGAAGGAAATCCCGTCGTCAGAGTTCCGTTTTGAATGAGGAAATGTTGACAGTCGACGTTTCTGGCAGGTCGCAGAAATGCTGACGCTTTCGATCTTGCAACGCTTGTCGTGAGCGCAGCATTGTTAAACCTTTTCGTGGTTCTGTTCGGGGCGACCAGAGCACGACCTTTAGAGAAAGACCGCGGTTTTGGTTTGATGCGGCAAGCGTCCGCACGTGACTCGACACGCAGCCTGTTCATTAGCCCCAAGCTGGAACTGCGGTCTTTACCTGACCGTTAGCCAAAGTGCTCTTGTTCCCTAAACCACACGCAAGATTCTGGATGTGAAAGTCCTGGTGAAACGCAGCTCTTCATCTGCTAAAAACTGAAAAATTAATTTAAAACAAACCAACCGATTCCTGAACATAATCCAGGCACAGATTGAACAACAATTTAGTGCTGTGAAAACCTAATTTCTAGGAGGCAGGGCTGCTTCCTCCAGACCTTTTCTAATGCTTGTCTTTGAACATGCATTGTAGCTATAAAATCACAACCGCCATGAAGTATTCCGTTATATTTAGAGATCAAATTATATTTCTATACAGCACATCCATATCTACAACAGGATTGTCATACATTGGTTTATATATATATATTATATATATTGCAGTAAAAGAAATGGCATCTAAACATTGATTAAAGTTTGAGCTGCATTATGCAGTCACATTTATTCAGTTTTACTGTTTAATATACTGTTAATTAACATACTCCTTTTTTTCATCATAGCATGTCTATAGGCTGCTATATACCTGCATGTACGTATTGTTTGTGTTCATGAGTCGATCACTCATCTGACCCCACTGAGACTCATTGGTTCTGGTTTTAGGAACAGTGGTGAATATTTGAGAATCGGTCTGGAAGGCCGAATGTGGGAGCAGGGCATTAGTGAGGGATCTAGAAACGCTGAGGTCATGACGGGGATTTGGACGGACCGTCAGGGTTCTCATGCACCCTGTGAAACCTGGATACTTCAGTGCTGATTTCTTGTCATGGAGAAGTCCTGGGAAATGACAATATTCACCAAAATGTTCCTGAAAAAAACAAAAAGCTGCCCCGAATACGCCCTGTGATGTGCAATGAATATAATCGGGCTGCTACAGTTTCGCACCTTTTGTCGTTTCACAAAGCTCCTGCTGCGAGACAATAAAGTTTCTGAAATCCCTGTCCCTTTGTCTGCATGTGAAACACAGAGTTCTTTATACTGCGGAGTTGTTTTATTTGGAAAAATGGTTCTGTTAGTTCCTGTTTTATTTTGGTAAATGGTCTGCTCCCTCATGTGTCTGGACGTTTTGCTTCCCCTCCTGGTTTCCTGGTTGTTTTCACCTGTGCCTCTCTGTTCACCTGTGTCTCGTTGGCTCCCCTTCCCCTGTGCATTTAGCCTGTGTGCTTCCCTGCCTCTGGGTCAGTCTGTCATCGTGTTGGCTTTGTCCGCCCGTCTGAGGTTTTGTTGGATTATGCATGCATGCTTGCTTTGGTTTACCTCACCTGAGCGGTCTGCGTTTGGGCCCGCGACAATAATCCTCTTTGGACACTACTCGGAGATCAACAGCAAACAAAACAAGTGTGCACATTTGGAAAAATCAGTCAGTAATGTTTTCTCTGAAGTGCGTGTGTGTGTGTGTGTGTGTGTCCTTTCATTGGGCCGAGGAGTTTCTTCAACAAACGTCACGCGACGTAGATATGTTGAGCGTTAACTCGCTCCTCTACAGAACCGGCACCAAGCAGAGCGTTGTGGTGATGTAATGACCCTTCCTTCTTTTTCAGGTGCCTTGTGTGCAGGCTGCGTTAAGTGCGCACTGTGGAAATATCAGATTTAAATGTCTGTTTTCGCCCAGGGCAAACATTTCACCATTCCAGCATCTGTTCCGAACCAGGAAATAAATTTGAAGATATATCCAGTAAAGAAATCCCATTCCAAACCTTCCCGTGAGAGGTGTGTGTGTGTGTGTGTGTGTGTGTGTGTGTGTGTGTGTGTAAAACCCAACCCAACTGAGTCACAGGGTAACATGTGAGATGCTCCTGTCAGGGTCTCCAGGGCTGACACTGATCACTGATTGGTTCCGGTTGTTTAAGATTCTGTTTTACAGAAAGCTCCCAAAGGAGAGACAACTTCAAAATCTTTGCTTCCGCGTCTTACAGGAAAGCACCCAGCCGGGCTAAAGGGAGCGTGGAGGCCCCGAGGCGGTCCAACATGCCTCCCCGAAACTGCAGGGACGTGAGAGGATGGTACAAGAGGTCGTCGCATCTGCGGGTTTTGTGCATTTTCTTTTGTAGAATCTTTCAACGTGAGCGTCACAAACCGACCAGTCGTTCAGCTCCTGCGTGAACGCCCAAAGGTCACAGAAGAGGAAGGGGGGAGCTCAGGAAACAGTTTGTAGAAGAAGAGGACACAGAGAGGTCATGTCAAAGCTCAAACGATGGAAAAGAGGTCTAATTCATGCCGAGTGTTCTGGTGCCTATACATGTTTAATCTCCAACATTTCTTCTCATGTTGGAGCGATAGAGGGCAGCCGAGGTGGTTTTAATTTTCCCCGGTGTGGATTTGGCAAAATGACCCTCAGCCGGGTCGTTTTCAGCGAAAGTCAGAAGAAAAGCGTAGGTCCAAATATTAGTCCCCTGTAACCGCGCAGTCACAGTTGGGATTATTAGTCGTGTGACATCAGCCTGAGCAGCTGAGCCTTAATGTACTGGATTTTATTCAGACCACATTGCTCCCTCGTGTCCATTCTGTTCTCTCATATGTAGCAAATGCTATTTGGCAGTTGGCGCTCTTGTATCGGCCTCTTATCACTTAAATTAGTTGTCTTGTTTGTATCTTAAGTTCTGGGTCTGATTTGCTCTCGTTGTATGTTTTTATCTTCAAGCACTTTGTCACTGCGTTTTGAAAGGTGCTATGTAAATAAAGTTATAAAATTACGGTATTAGAGCGGCAGTTAGATCAGCTGGTCTTCTTTATAACTTGCTGTTTGAAAAGTTTATTTCTGCCACACTGTAGAACTCTGCCTTTTTAACAATGTAAATGTTATTACAATGGGAAAAGTCCAGTGTCTCGCGCCCTAGCTGGCTCTGGTCCTGGTTCCGGCACTATGGCACTGTACTCCTTCCTTATTCTCAGGTGCATTGTAGTGATGCCTTCTTGCCCTAAGTCGTTCTTATTCTTTTGTTGCTCGCACTGTGAAGTTTTGAATAAAGTCCCACTTACTTCGCTCTCTCATCTCTCTAAGGACAGGAGCTATGGAGGCCGGCCGGGCGGGCGGAGGGAGGCCTGGGAGCCACGTTTAGTCCCCCTCCTCTTGCAGTGCACCGGTCCCCCTGCAGGGGGCAGCAGAGCCCCACAGAAAGATCAACCCACCTGGCGTTTCTCTCTCTGGTGAGTGACCTCTGTTCGCCACCTCTCCTCTCTCCTCGCCTGTTTCCTTCCTTCCTTCCTGCCCCCCCCCCACCTTTCCACTCCCCTCCTCTGGCTCCTTCTTCTCTTTTGTCCCCGTGTTTATTGTTTTGATTCAGATATTTTGCTGATTGATTAAGATGACCAAGGCCAAAGATGTTGGTACTTTGCATCAGAAAGTGTGTGTGTGTGTGTGTGTGTGTGTGTGTGTGTTATCAGTGAGCGTCAGCCGGCTCTCTGCTTTGTTTTTAGGTCACTTTTACACCGACTCTCCTTAAATCAGTCTGAAAGCAGCTCTGCTCTCTAAAATAGAAACAATTAGTACAGGCTTGACATTCAGTTCCTTCCTTCCTTCCCTCCTTCCCTTTTAGGTTTTTAGTCTTCTTTTGGCAGAAGTGGCCGTCTCGTCGGCACACATCAGCTTTAACTGTCCCCACGCGAAGAAACAAGGGTTCATTGCTTCTAATCAGTTGAAAACGATGTGCAGCGCTGTAATGATTCTAGGATTTCACAGCTCGGCCTTTTCAACATGCAGAGCTCCACAGAGGAGACCAGCTATCGACAAAACATGTCTTTTGGGTTGTTTTATTTTTATTTTTATTTTTTAGAAATTAAAAAGCTGACAGACAGGAAATCTACAGCAAAAAACTCAACTGTTAACTTCTTTAACATTGAAAATTCAGATGGACAAAAATCGAGCTTCAACTCGACCTCTTTGTACAGTCTCAACCTGTATCGTATTTTACTCTCAATTGCTCAATGTTGCCAAGCCATGCTTAAAAGATCAGTGAATTAGTTGACTTGTCAAGTGACAGAGGCATTTTGACAACTGTTTAAGTCGTTTATCAATGAACAAAAAAACAAACCAAAGTGAGCTAACACAGTATTTAAAGGAACCCCTCTTCCCTGCACTTTAATCAGCTGATTTATATATATATATATATATATATTATATCTTTTTAAAGGAACAGCACAACATTTTGGGATGGGTTTGGGTTTGGAGGGAGTCACGTCAGGTCTGATGCCATCGTGCACCTGTGCACCTGTGCAGAGACCAAATGGCAACCCACTCTGTAGCCGGAGCTCCTGCACAAGAAAGTGCTGGGCGGATGGATACGCTGTTGTTCGGCGAGAAGATAGTTCCAGAATGTGACTTCCCCCTAAAAACACAAGGTGTGTTTTTGCATTCACGGACAGGCGTGCTGGGCGAAACCAGAAATCCATGGCCGCATTAATGAAATACTGTTCCTTTATTATGTTTATTGGCTTCTTTGCTTTTTATGAATTTGTTGTTAACTTTTATGTTTGTATTTTCAGCACTTTGGTCAGCAGTGGCTGTTTTTAAAAGGTGCTAAAGATATAGCCTACATTTGAACTCGACAATGACAAGATAAATAAACTAGTGCTCCAAAACCATTAGTCCATCCACTATTCAATTGTGGGGAAATTAACTGACCTAATTTGATAACCGATTCACTGTTTAAGTCCTCAATCGAGCAAAAATGTCAAACATTTTCTGGTTCCAGTCGCTGCTTTTGTCCGTTTTATATCAAGTAAAATGTTTGGGTTTTGAACTGTTTTTCAGACAAAACAGGAAATATGAGGACATTACCTTAGACTAAATATTGATTGCCTGAAGCCCTATTGGCCACTAGGGGGCAGTAAAATGTCAAAACTAGCCAACAGACACCTCATTATTAGTCAAAAACAACTGGCAACAGAAACGTGCGACCACGAGGGAGACGAGGGTAAAGAATGTGCTGAACCTGTAATTATTTTATTCCTAAACGTCCACCGCAACGTACAGACCCACTTCCGGTATCCACTGTGGCCTGCCGTGTTCACCTGCGCCGTGAGGGGTTTTTGCTTTCAGGTTTATCTCCAAAGGAGCCGGCTCAGATCAGGTGGCACGTGGCTTGCTCCCAGACTCTTCTTCTCGATGTCGCCAGTTAGTTGGTTGAACGTGTTATCGTTATTGCTGATAGAAATGATAAAAATAAATAAATTAAAAAAATGGGGTGAACCAAGTCAACGAGTTCAGAGCCGCGCGCTAGCAGTTCTGCTTCCAGTCACCGGTGAAATAAGGAGCGTGTGTTTGATAGCCCTCTGGAGACGGGGAACACACTCATCCCCCCCACCCCCCACGACCTCATCGTCGCGGGACCTCATCAACACCCCGCTGCCATGGCGACGGAGAACACACAAACACACACACAAGCAGCATGAAGGTCCCCCATGGGATGGGAGTCCCAAACACCTCCTGCAAGGGATGGCGAGGACAGAGGACGGGGATTAAAAATGTACTTCCATCCAGTCTCTTATTATTTCCTCGTAACACATCTTTTAACATCTTATTGTCCGTTTTATATTCAGGATTCTTGACCCGCAGTACTTGATTTATATTTCTATTGTGTTTGTTGTTTTGCACCAAAATGCCAAAGCCCTTGTACGTGTGAACCCGCTTGGCAAAAAAAAAAGAAGCCGATTCTGATTCAAAAGAGTTAAAAACTTTACTGTCGGTGTCTCCCTCAGAACGACCACGCGGACCTTCACCGTCAACAGTGAGTCTGTGTGTGTGTTTATACTGCAGCGTGTTGGACTGGTTGTCACTGTTTGATGCTAACAAGCAGCGAGAAGTCAGAAGGAACACACACACACACACACACACACACGCGCAGAGATGAATGAGAACAGGAAGAGAAATGAGATGAGGAAGGTGAAGAAGAGGGCGGAAATAGGAGAGAAAGAGGCGGTTAGCCGGCCAATAGGTGCTGAAAACCTCGTCTGTATTGAAATGAATGGGAAGATTTCCCTGGAGACTGAATACTGGACTTACATTCGTCAGGTGGACAAGTGTTCATGTGGTCATGGTGCTGTGTGTCTGACTTTATCAGGGGGGTGATATGTCAAAAATCAAAAAAATTCTTATTTAAACGGATTAGAGAACAAGTCCGCTAGGCTGGCTCTCAGCAGGGCTTCTCACTATTTCTGACGAGAGTTTTAATGGATATTTTTAACAGCACTGCAGTAATTAAAGTTTTTTTTTAAGGAAGTGAATCACTTTTTTCATTGCCTGTGTGTGACGGGGTTTTAGCCTCACGCAACAGGGAGCCGTTCGCACGCCGGCTTTCCTCGGTCGACTCTCGCGGCCGGCGCGCCTCTGTTGTTATGAAGGTATCGGGTCGCATTTGCCGCAACGCCACCGTGGGGCCTGGCGTCGTTCGCTTCGTGACGTGCAGTTTGGACTTCCCGCTTGGCTGGTCCTCAGGCACGCAGCTTCCTCGCCAGTCTCAGTCGCTGCAGCTCACCTGACCCAACGCAAGATACGAACAATGCGACAACACAGTGGAAGACCCGCTCGGAATTCACAAAATTCAGTCTAGCTCAGGAACCGTTATCGCCAAATAAATGTTGCTGTGCTCCCGCGTTTCTCCTCGCTGGCGAGGCCGTCACCGCTAGAAGCCACTGGACACTTTCCCCTTTTAAAAGTTCAGTTTACTGAAATTAGCAATCAATATAAAACTAATGTCTTGAGCGGGTATCTGCCCACGCAGACATTTTGGGGTTTTTAGTGCCCACGGCCTTGAGATTTCCGCCTCTGCTCCATTGGACATAAGGCTCCAACAAACCACCATTTACATCGTGGATACACCTGATTATTTTCTTCATGAGCTGACACATTTATTTATTTATTTATTTAGTTTTTGCTCCACAAAACGTCAAAAAATAGGACAAAATTCAAATGTCTTGTTTGGTTGAACCAACAGTTAAACCAGCATTTATTCATATTTAAGAAGCTGTGAATGTTTGGCTTTTTATCATTAAAAATACTTTGAAAATTTAAAAAAATCTGAATTGTTTGCCGATTAACTTTTAGTCAGGCAACTAATCGATCGGTTGTTTCAGCCGTAACCGTGTCTCCGAGCTGGTGGGTTTTCTGGCGGACAGCAGAGCGGTGGGAGGCTTCCGGTTCCGCATCCTCCCCGTGGTGGAAATGCAGGAATCAGGCAAAGGAAACACAAAACCAGTGGCCCTTTGAATGAATCAGACGATGCATGTTTGCATTGTTCAGCAGCAGTAAAGGATCAGATCAATGCTTACTTTCATTTAATTAGTAATTATTAATGATTCACTGCAGTTCTCCGATGAACACACGCATATTTGTACAGATATAAAGACACACACACACACACACACGCTGCTGACCTCAGCTGACACCTGTCAGTTTGCTTTAAACGTTGATTATAGACCGCAGGGGGAGACACACACACACACACACACACACACACACACACACACACACACACACACACACACAGGAGTGCGGCACTATCTTCGTAGGGACCCGTCATTGACATAATGCGTTCCCTAGCCCCTTACCCTAACCCTAACCATCACAACTAAATGCCTAAGCCTAACCTAATTCTAACATTTACCCTAAAACCAAGTCTTAACCCTCAAATAGCCCTTTAAACCTGTGGGGTCCAGTATTTTGGCCCCACAAAGCAGGTTGGGCCCCACAAGTATAGTGTACTCCTGGTTTTCGGACCCCACAAATATAGTAAAACAATAGGACACACACACATTCAGTCAGCTCAGAGATGCCTCGCAAAATATCATTAACATGTGACTAGTTTCTTAAATTGGATTAAAACTAAACCAAGTCTGGCGTGTGGATGATTTTTCACAAAGTGTCATTAGAAAACGATACGACAAGCTTAAATACGGAGACAATACGACGAGACATCCATTTAAAAAACTCCGTTGTAGTGTTTGAGGTGTTTTTACAAACACAAGGGGGGGCTCTACACCTCACACTGTGGAGCATGCTGGGAAATAATTGATCATGGTGGGGGGTGGACGGCACAGACAGAAAAGCAGAATTTGTTTTGCAAATTATTGTTTTTTGTAGAAAGTTTACAGTTTTTACATTTACACGTGTTTCGTTGCAAATATAGTTTTAAAATGGCTAAAATAAAGTCCACATGTATTAGGTGTCATCTTGAAATGGCCACTTGGGACTCAATCATCCACGTTTCTTGTGACAAAAGTTCACAGGAGTTTCTGCGACGCGTATCTCATCCCGAATGATCCGACTGTTTATTACTTCGCGGGATAAACTGTGGTCATTACTGTCACCGTGCCTTCCTTTTCTTTCTTGCTATCACCCCCTGTCATTTTCATTCTGTCCTCTCCATTTGGCTCAAATCATCTCAACGGGAACACGTGACCCCTTTTTTTTCTGCAGAAGACGAAATAATTACTGCAAGTTGCGACCATGTTTCTTACTATAACAAAGAAGGAAAAGAATTGTTTGGGTTTCCGAAAAGTCAAAGTGGAGTGCCCTCCTAGTTTTTCTTCTTTCCTGAAGGATCCAGCACCCTGTCTGCAAGCCCTAATCGTGAGCTGAGCGCGTTGGGTCTTAATTTTCTTAATAACACAGCAATGACAGAAGAAGGTCTCAGCATCTGAACAGCTTTTGTTGTCAATATTCAGAGTTAGTTTTTTTAAGCAGTTTTAAGGTTTTTAATCTAACTTTAGTAATTATCAAGACAATACCGACATGAGCCTAAGTATGTGGACACTTTAACATGACGCCCACATTTGGAAGCTCTGACAGCTTGTCCTTCAAGGTGCTGCTCTGACAGCCTCCACTCTTCTGGGTTCAGCCCAGTCCAGCAGATGTTGGAGCCTGGCCGCAGGGATTCAGACACCAAGAGCATCAGGGAGGTCCGGTTGGAACAGGAAAGGCACAAACACTGGTGTCAAAACCGGGAGAAAAAGCCCCACGGGTTGTCCACATACTTTTGGCCATATAGTATGTCATATTACATCAGTATGCTTGAGTATAAAGAGCCTGAGAGCGGACAAACTACTGTACAGTGAGTTAAAGGCAACACAGGTCAGCTGTTGACCTTACACAGAAAATGTGCCCTTGTTTTACTATATTAGTGGGGTCCAAAAACCAGGGGCCCGCTATACTGGTGGGGCCAAAATGCTGGACCCCACAAGTTTAAAGGGCTCTTTGAGGGTTAAGACTTGTTTTTAGGGTTAGGGGCTGGCGAATGCATTATGTCAAAGAGAGTCCTCACAAAGATGGTGCCGCAAACTTGTGTGTGTGTGTGTCGACAATAATAATAGACGTGTGCATGTGCCACGTGCACGTGGCCGCGCGCGTGTTTCTGCACGTCTCTGTACACCCTCTTCTCACCCCGCGCTCGCGTGCTTGCATGTGGCCGTGTCGCTTGGCCGCGTGCGCGTGTCCTCGGTCCCCACGGCGCGCGTCAAACGGGACTTAGGTCGTAACCTCGCGATACTCTCTCTCTCTCTCTCGCGTCCGAGGGGCGATCAAGCGGCGGGGATGGTGGGAGTCCGTCCGGTCAGCCCCCACCAGCCTACCGACGCGCCGAAACGCCGCAAAGCGCGCAAAGCAAGACGGCAAAACTTGCCACTTTTTCGCCTTCAAGTGATTTCTGCAAAAGAAGAAATTAAAGCAACAGCCGGAGCCGCGAGGGGGACTTTTAATGTTGGAGGCGCGCGTTCTTCTTGTCAATTATCACACCTGAGGAGGATGAGAAGAAATTAAACGGCTCATTTTCCCGAGGCGGAGGCGCGTGTTTTTCGGGACGAAGGGGGAATAAACGAACGCCGCTCCCGGAGGATTAAAGCGGCTGAAGTTGGGACGATGCCGGAGGAAGCGGCGCAGGCGGAGTGAAGCAGCCCGGTGCGCACTACCCCCTCCCCGGCCGGACTGAAGCGCGACAGCCCGCTCCCCGGCCGCTGCTGGAGGCACACTTCTGCGCTCCTGCCTCTCCTCATTTCCATCATCACTGTCGCTCTGCTTGGATGTAAAAAAAAAACAACAACAACCAACCAAACTTAATCTTCTTTCTCCAAGAGATTTTTATTTAATTTTATTTTTTTTTCTACTCCAAACACTTTCTTCTTGTGTCGCGCGGCGCGGAGTTCCTTCGCTCACGGATCGGCCCCTCTGCGCCTCCTCTCCGGATGGGGTTTGGCAGCAGTGAGCGGGGCGCGGCGGAGCGGTGATGGTGTGACGGCGAGCCCAAACAAAAACCAAAACCCCGCAGTTTTTACCGCAGGAGTTTCACATGTGAGTACATGCGTGTCTTTGTTATTGACGTTTTTAAAGGCTGGGAATTAACCGTGTTATTGTGGGGTGAACTCTGACCCTTTTTTGTGTGTGTGTGTGTGTTTGTTTTGAGCCAGTTGATCCTGACAAAGCATAAACACCTGCGACACCGAGTAAAAAATTCTTCTTCTTCTTCTGTCAAAAGAGAAATGTTTAATTTCTGAGTGGCTCCACATGACACCGCACCAGACGCGCGCGTGTTTTTTTACTTAATATGGGGAGAAAGCCAAACGTGTTGAAACTCCTAATATCTGCATTATTGACTTCAATACATCCTGTTGGCTGCATGAGAGCAGGAAACCAAAATCAATTGCGAAAATAACTCCTTTTCAGATTTAAACCCCCCCGCTCTGCATGCTGCCGCCGGTTTCTGACGGGGCGGCTTTTGGGATGACGCAGACTCCGCTTTGTACCTGCCCAGACGCACTTTCATATAAAGTACAATTCAGACCGGCTCCCTCTCCTCTCCACCCCTGTTTTCAGCTACTTTCGCCCCCGAGAGACTCCGGTTTCCTCTGTTCCTATGCGACCCCGCTCCTCTTATCAGCCGAGCCGAGCCGAGCCGTGCCGTGCCACCACTTTCCGTTAATTAACCGCGTGTGTTTATGTAAGAGGAGACACATTTGGGGCCGCTGGTTGTCATATTTTGGCCTGTTTACCTCGTTGGCACAACCGTTATATTCCGACTCTATTCCACCAACATTTCCTCTGGGACTTGAAGCGCGTCAGAGAGAATAGAAACCTCTTTAGTACTTTTTTTAATGATATTTTCTCCTGTATTTACAGTAGCTCTGCGGTGACACGATAATATTCCAACATATCTGTGGCGATACATTTATACTAACTTTATAGGACTGAGAGGTATTTGCATCTAATATTCTTCGATATTTCAATGTCACAACATTCCCGTAGTCATGATTTTGGTGGTCCAGAATTTAAGTGGCCTCCTTAGAATCCCATCTTACTGTATGTGATGCTCCGTGTCTTATCACTATAATAGCTGTGCTTTATTCCAGCAACTGGAGAGTGTTTGTATGGCGCCCAGCTGTGTGTCTGACCTCTTGTCTCCTGTATCTCTAGAATATCCCTGTAGTGTTCCTATAATATTTATATGGCATTTGGGGTGTGTGTGTGTGTGTGTTTTGGCAGCGAGCAAACACACTTATGTGAGGAAATGGCACTGAAAACGCTGTGTTTGGTGGACAAACCGTGTGTGCGTCGTCGACGCTTCTGTTCCGATGGCGTAGCCCACTGCGTGCAGCTGATTTGCTGGATTTTCACAACAAACTGCTCGAAATGAGGCCTTCGGGTCATAATGTTTTGTCCTTTCTGGGGGCTGCTTTCATGTAGAAATGTATTTTTTTTTTTTTTTTTTATTCAAGCTGCAAATAGTTTAGTTATTATTATCTATTTTTTCCCTGTTTGGGCGGATGTTGGGCAAAGAAAAGGGAGCAGAATATCAGCTACACCTGCAGCTGTGTTCGCTGGAGTTTGCCTGATGACCTTTGACTTTCCACCTTCGGGACGAATCCATCCCACACGCCGACCCGACGGCGACAGATTACGTCCCAGTAGCCTGATCAGTTTTGGTTTGTTATGACAGGGTTCCTACAACTGCTGCTTTTTACAGGCAGTCAATCAGAAACCAAACAAGCTTCACCAGACAAAAGCTTGTAAAACAACAGACGGAACAGTTATGTGACGGGAAATAGAAACAAGGTGATAGGAGAAGCAGTACGAACTGTCTCACCCTCTAACGTTTTACCGTTAAGGACATCATTTACGTGTAATTGCTCAAAACACATAATGTTGAAGTTTTGATAAATTAATTAAGATATTGGCTCGAGGAGTCCTCCTTGCTGAAGTGTCGCTGACTTTGGACAGCGGTCCTGTAGCTCACGCCGACCCTTCCTCCCCTGCCTGCCTGCCTGCTTCACCTGCAAAAGCTCCACAGGGCAGGTGAGTAGGGCGGAAGATCGGTGGGCAGGGAGGAAGGAACGCTGGACGGTAGAAAGCAAGGACTCGGTACAGTGTGTGAGATGGGTGAGTAAGTTGGTAGGACAGAGGATGGCTGGTAGGAAGGTTAAAAAGAAAAATAACTGTGGGTAGGAAAGCCGAAAGGCCGGCAGGAGTGTCGATAGGAAAGAGGAATTGATTGGAAGGACGACTGACTGGACGGAAGGTCACTGACCCCACGGTGCTGTTGGCTAAATGTTTCTAACGTCCGCTCCTGCCTCCTTCAGAGCTTTTCCGTCCAACAAAGGAGACTCAAACGTGGCACCCAGGGAGGAGACGCAGCTCACTGTAAAGTCTCTGGCCGCACCGTCAGCCTGAATCAACGCCAGAGGCGTGAAGGAAGTGAGCGTTCTCTGCAGGCTCCTGCAGGCCCCAAACAGGCCAAAGGGGCTGTTCGGATGTGCCTGATGTGTCACAGGTTCAGGAGTCCCGAAGCGGTTCGCCAGGTGTACTTCCTGACTCATTTCTTAACGCATTTAGTGGCACATTTAGCCATGGGCCAAAGAACAGCCGATTAGTTTCCAGGAATGTTCAAGGATTCCTTTTAATATTGATCCTGAGGCAGATATCGAACATTTTCGAATATTAAAATAACAGAGGTAGCAGATTGTGCAGCCTGGCCCTTGTTACGTGCTAAATATGTGTGTTTGAGTTATTTTTAATTTTTTTTTAAATGGCAGATTCCGTCGCTTTTCTCTTCCTGTAAAACACAAAAGGCTTTCTTGAAGACTAATCTCGAAGGCGGGGCAGTTACATGACTGTATCCAATCAACTGTGATTTGGAGCTAACCCCGCCCATCACATAACCCCACAGTTGACCTTTTAGCTAGTTGGTAGCTAGCAGAGCAATGTTTTATTAGGGTTTGAATTTCAGCTGGTAGACTCATGAAAACGGTGAAGGTGGAGGCCAACAGTCCTCTGCAGCTCTGTATCGTTAAGCCACCGCCACTTCTGACCGATCCAATCACATCTAAAGGATTTGATTTCAATCCCTGCAGTTACTGAACCCTGCCCACACGGAACTACGTCGCATTACAGAAGCTAGAGATGCTCTAGCCTCCGTTTCACTGTGAAGACGGCGACTTCAGGGCACCTGGCTACATCCTGACCGCCCAGTGGCTGAAGTTCTCGCCTCGCTGCGACCATGGGAAGGCGTACTCGGGGTGTGTCCGTGCACTCCGACGTCGTCGACGGGTGTTGGCGACAGGTTAACAAACGTTAAACCACACGATCTGTGTGAAGCCGCGTGTCTCGGTGTGCCTCGTCATGCTTCGAAGCTCTGCAGTAGCTGCTGTGTCAACACCTCAACAGCCCTGCAACAGGTGTCCCAGCACTGCACCGCCTGCCTCACATGCATCACATTCGTGTGTGTGTGTGTGTGTGTGTGCCTACATGAGGCCGCGGGTGTTCAACCCTATTTGGCGTGTTTTGTGTGTAGGTGATAAAGTGTGTGTGTGTGTGTGTGTGTGTGCGCGTCTGGATGGATCTCGGAGTGTGTTTCTGTGTGTGTGTGTGTGTTGAGCTGAAAAGCCCCACACGGTGTTGTGCTGTTTGTTCAGTGTCGGAGCAGCAGGCCTGACCTTTTCTGTGCCGGGCGCTGAGACAACACGAGCTGCTGTTTGACGGACGAGGCAGCGCCGTGGCTCTCTGTTCTGACATCAGTCCTGCGGGCTGAAACCAGCTCCCAGCTTATTATCCACAACCTTTGTGAAGTAAAGGCGCCGTATGAAACCAGAGAGCAGTTCTATAGCTTTTATCATAAAGCTTTAAAACCCTCCTGAGCGATCAACAATCCACCTCTCAGCGTTTGCATTGCATTCATTTCTCTTTTGTGTGTTTTCATGGCCATTAACTCTCATGAAAGACCCAAACGTTCGTGTCACATAATGTGAAAGGTCTGTTTCTCAGAACACGACAAAGACTCAAATGGTCCGGAGCACTGACCGAAACCTGTGGCCAGAACATTATTGTCCCTTTTTTCCAGGAACCGATAAACCTCTCTAGGAGCTCGGAAACATCTCCTGCGTTTCGACGATCCAAGGTTTAAATTTAGCTTCTCCTCCGCCAAAACGTCCCCTGTTGAGCCTTCGGACGGGCCAGGAACTAAGACACAAGTCTTTCGACTGCTACAGTTTGTGGTCCACATCATTAAGACTGGTTGTCTCTGGGATTTGGGAAGGGAATATGGTGGACCGTCTGACATTTAAAACAAGTCACAAAATCCAAACTCTTTTGAAAAAGAATCTGTGGACGAACAAGAGAGACGAAGCTTAACTGTATTTGCTAAATTTTCCAATGATGTTACAAGGAAGCACTCAACAGATTGTTTCTTCGTTGCTGTCTTCAAGCTTTTATGTTTGTCTTCTTTCCAACATCCATTCAAATATTAAATTCTGCAAAACCTCGTCTCGTTGCTTTTCACGTCACGGTTCTTTAAAAAATGCGATAAAAAGGGGAGTCAGCAAAAAAAGGGACTTTTAGTTCTGAAATTCACTCCCTGAGTTCATTCCCTGGGGCTAGTGTTGCACATACTTTGACCTAAGACCTGGACCAGGTCCATATCAGCATCTTTAAGACCTGACCCAACTCAACCTACCCGTTTTGTTTTTGAGCCACAGCCACAATCGCACTATAACCATATCCAAGTGTTTATTTTAACCCCAAACCTTGGGCCTTTCTAGCCAAGTTGTTTCTGTGCCTAAACCTAACAAAACTTTAAGCACAGACGTTTCAGGTCAGAAAACTGTTTTTAATTTGAATTTGTGACGTCAACATGTCGAAAGTGTTTGTTGTTCTGGAGGGCATGGACCAGCGACATACTTTGTCGTTAAATTTGAAGGACTTGCGGGCCGAATGTGAGACTCAGACCCAACCTAAGACCCATGTTCTTGCCTTGTTTTATCCATTACTCTCTGTTAGTTTGCCAGGCTAATGGAACACATTCTTGGTCTATGTCGTTCTTGCCACTAGCCATTGTGTATCTACTTGCAGCACATGACGCACACAATCATGCGGACGCCTTCGCCAATCAGGGAGAGAAGAAAGACCAGTCCCAACTTTGAATTATGGCCCTTCTCGAGGTACACAAAGATGGCGATTCAATCGGATAAGGGGTTTTCTTCAGCTCGAACCAGAGGAAGATCCTCGAAGAAGAGTCTTGTGTGTTCCTCGTCCTGTGTGGTAGCGTTCTGATACACCGCTCTTCAAGACCTTTAAAGATTTCACCACAGCAATTCATGTAACTTTTGGGTCAGATTTATCTGGCCTGAGGGTTAGGTTAGGGTTCTGGTCGTATACTTTTGTGTCCTTCAAATGTGACACAGGTGAGGAATTTTATTGTGGGATTAGGCTGTTTTGGGTTGGTGCTAAAAAATCCCTAAGATTGGGTTCTTGACTGCTGCAGCCAGAGGTGGAAGCGGTACTCCGATCCTTTACTTCAGTAAAAGTACTGATACTCCACTACAAGTAAAAGTCCTGCATTCAAAACCTTAAGTAAAAGTACTATTAGTGCTAAAGTATTATCAGCTAAATGTACTTAAGTATGACAGTAAAAGTCCTCAGAGGGCAGTAACGTGCTCCTGTCGGTGCTTCCTGTTCTACCTGATGCTTCTGGATTAATATCGCTGCTGCGTTAATGTGCGTGTTGCATTTTACTGCTGCAGATGATTCAGGTTGAGCTCATTTTAGCTGCTTTATATCCTGTTGGGTAGTTTAATCTGCAGCAATGCATCATGGTCTATAAGGTCGTCACGTGTTTGTGGCGTCGCCGTCCTGCGAGAACCACGTGTCTCTATAAAAAGACCGCGATGCAGCTGATCCGAGGTGGGGGGGGGGGGTTTGAAGAGTTTATTTAGCTGAAGGCGGAGGAGAAGTTTCTCAACACCTAAAGGAAACACTTCATCCTTCAGTTCATCACAAAAAGCTGGAGATACAAGGTTTTCACTGGATAGGAAGGGGATGAAGTAATCTGAAAATAAAGCAGCCAGCCAAATGTAGTGGAGTAAAAAGTAGAATATTTGCCTCTGAGATGTAGCGGAGTACAAGTTTAAAATGGAAATGCTTAAGTAAAGTACATCCAAAATTGTACTACAAGTACAGTACATGTACTTGATTATATTCCGCCACCGGCTGCAGCAGGTACTCATCCTCATGCAGAACTGCGGAAAGGATGCAAAATGAAGTTGATGCCTGTGAAACAAAGAAAAGCAGCTTCACTGACAGAAAGTTACAGGACAGACCAGGTTTTTAGACTAGTTTTTGACAGCCAGCTGGTCAGTCCGCTGTGGTCCGGCCCCGTTCAGCCCGCAGCATCACCTGAGCCGAGGATGTGAAGGCTCAGGCCGAAGGCGGTGACTCAGCGTCGGCACACAGCAGCTCCGCGTCGAAGCTGAGTCAGGACGGCCCGATCAGCTCCCCTCCTGCTTTAATCTCCGTGATCCTCTCTCCCGGAGAGCACAGAGCCGAGAGCGCTGACAGTTTAATTATCTGTTATTCTTCTGTTAAAGCAGCTCGCAGAAATACTCTTAAAAGTGACGCCTTCTTTCCTTCCTTCGACAATATTACTGTCCAAAGCTGGAGAAGACGTTAGTCAGCAGAGTGTCAAGAATTAGAACTTACAGTAGATTTCACTTGATTCTGTTGAATTAACCTATTTTAATATAACATTTACCATTCCTTGATCTTAATGTAGATTGAGCTCTGACACACACACACACACACACTTAGAAAGACCTAAAACTCAAAACTGTTGTTATATATTTTGGAGACGGTGACCGTTTGCTCTCCCCTACGTCGTCGTCGTCTCATAGGAATTAAATTTTTGTAGACTTTTCCTGCTACGGTTCGCTGCTCGTCAAGGCTTGAGTTCAACATAAATAAACGTTTCAGCTGATCCTGAACTAATTGAGAATGAAAACTCATTCATTGTAGGGGATCTTTTCCCCACTCATGACTAACTGCGCCAACTTCACCGGCTGAGGAATGCCAATGAGATGTGGTCGAAAGCTCCGGGCAGAGCCAGGTTTTTATCAGCAGGTCTTCTGAGGTTCAGTTGTGTGTGTGTGTGTGTGTCTCAGCTCTGCACTTTAGCTGTATTATCAAGCAGTCAAAATATAACCCGTCATTGGGTGAAGACCCACAACTCAGTGAATACACTGAAGCGGGTGTTACATGCCATGAGGCTCTATTTATAGGCGGTCCTCGGAGCAGCCTGTTGTTGTTTTTTTTTGTCCAATCACAAAACAAAGTCAGGTTTTTATGATCAGCCTGATAATAAAGTACAAATACTCTGCCAGTACTCTGTTCTTTTGCTTTCGGTTAAAAGTATTTTGTTAAAATGTTCAGTATTTCTGCGAGGTATTATGGAAAAACATCCTTGATAGGACTTTGGGCGCATAGTTTCAAGTAGTTTTTCAATGAAATTCCAAAATATTTGTATCCTACCAATACCTACAGTGAAGGCTGTAGTTTTTCTGAATTTCTTCTTATCCTTTGTTTAGAAGCTACTTTTTGTACTTTGCAAATAAGAAAAAAGCCGTCTGAGACAAACTTATAGATTTTCGTACTTTGACAACCACTTTATTTTTGAAAAAAGAATAAATGCGGCAGAATAAGAGACATTCTTTACAGGATTCTGGTTTAAAAAAAAAACAACAGTGATGTATTCTTTAGTAAGAGCTCCACAGGCAGCTGCACCGGTGACTCATATAAAGTAAAATACCAAAGAGCAGCATGTGTCAACTTTAATAGAGGTCTGAGAGTCAACATTTTTCTTAAGTGAGTGTTCAAGGCAACATAAGGCAGCTTACAGAGGAACAAAGAGGCCAGATCGCTGCTGCCCGAACTGTTAGAGCCACAGCCACAAAGAAAAAAAAAAGAACTAACATATGCAACATGAGGAAAAACCTAAAACGATCATGATGATTTTTGGTAAATGGAAGGAGAGGAAGAGTCACAAAAAATCCTTTGTCGTTATTTCAGCCCCATTTTTCAGCAGTGTCACACCTGAAAACTGCATTTTAACGTAGGATTTTTTTTGTCGTGCTTGAGATGAAGAGTACAAACAACACACTAACGTTCAGAACACAATGGTGCCATATGACGTATATAAGACGTGGCCATTTATTATGCCGTTGCATTATGGGAAATGTAGGAGCCAGTGTTTTTGGAGTTATACCCAAACTAGGTCCGGATATGTCGACTGCTGCTGCCTCGATTCTGGGCATTGGTCTCTGGGTCCCCCAACTTTATGGAATTGCAATATTAAACCACTGATGACATTTCCATTAGAGCTGGGGTTCTTCGGAGGAGAAGAAAGTGAAAAAGCACCAAAAATATCTGCTAAAATGCCTCTCCAGCCCCGTCATCGTTTAAATTTTTCGCCTCGAGTTCACTTGCTTGCTGCTCGGTAGGAACTGAGACTGGGGTTACAAACGGTGAGTTTCTGTACCGTACAGCTGTACCAGAACTTTGCCTCCCATAAAGTACAGTCTAACATTAGCAATTAGCAGCTTTAGTCACCTGCAACCAGTGTTAATTTCGTTAACAAAAGCTAAGAAGAAAAATGTTCGTCAACCATCTTTTTTCCACGGCGAGCCGTTGACGACCTAAAAATGGATCTTTGGTCCTAAAAACTATGACAAAATGTGTGTTTTGAGACGGGACTGAAATGTTAGTGGTGGGCTATCGATGCGTGATATTTCCCTCCAATCGTGCGTCTAGTCAGTCAAATTATTAACCGAGCATCCCTGTCATTGACTGACGTGTGGTGCAGACGGTGTCCCAAACCGACAGCGAATTAACGAGGACAACGTCGGAATAAAATAATAGATGTATGGGCGGCACGCTTTATGTATAATTTGGCAGAAAGACAAACACAGTGTAATGTAGAAACGGGAGACGGAGAGACGCCCCGTGGCTACAAACTAGGTGGAAAGAATCCAACCAACCTGAAGAGATGAATGAACCGGACCTCCAGGCTAATGTGTCAGCTGACATCAGTTTCCCAGCTTCAAAGCTTGTGAGTGAAGCATGCAGGGCAGGACAATTAAAGATGTAACTTGTCTGGGACGAGTAAACCTTTTGGTCGGAGAAGTGGAGTGTGTAATCATTTATTGAAACATACATTTCAGAGCTGTTCCCCAATGAGTCAGTGCGCGTTGCTGCTGTAACCTTTATAGCCAGCCAGTTTAATTATTTCTACATTTGAACAAGCAACTTGTAATTCCGCTCGATCCGTTTTCACCAGAAAAAGCCTAATGGAAAGCCCTGAACATGCTTTTGGTCAAACTGTTGTTTTCTAAGATGACGAAGCCATTTATTTGGGAGATATTTGTCTATGATTTCTTAGCTCTAAGGCCATGTAGGCATATTGATCGACCGTTTCAGCTCTATTGTGGTTTTAATGGTAATGAAGTAGTTTAGTTTAAAGAGAGGAAACACTTTATTCAATTATTATTACTTTTTGTCGACAAACTGATGGATAAAAATGACTAAAATGTGACTAAAACTAAGAAGCAATTCCGTCTTGAGACTGAATCTGAAATAGCTGCCCAAGTGAACACCGCCTGCAACCCTGTAAAAGACAAGTGTGTATAGATGACGGATGGATAAAGTAAATGAGAGTTGGATCCGATCAAGCGACTTCCTGTACTTTACGGGTTTTGATACCTGTCACGACACACACATTTTGATTGGTACTCAAAAAGTAAACCCGACCTGAACATACCGAACACAAAGCGTGAGCCGTTGGGAGGTCTGAGGTTCTGTTCGAGGAGCGAAATGGGACGACTAGTTCACCAGCAGCACGAGCGTTACTGTGATTCCCATCTCCAACGCTACATGCGGCCAGTGGCGTGAGGGTGGGAGGTCAGAGGTCGCAGCGTGGTGACATCAGGTGTGCGACGGCGAGGTGTTGAGGAATTCTCGGCGCCATGCAGCAACAGATGATTTACTTCCACCCGCTCGGTGTCACGTGTCCACTTCCCTTCAAGTGTCTGCGAGCGTAAATCAAACGCGCCTCGACGTGTGTGTTTAGCAACGAGACGATTGGCCGGTTGCGTGTGTGTGTGTGTGTGTGTGTCGGTCTGTACGTATATATCAGTCTGTGTGTCTGGAGTGAAAGAGAGGCTGCTGACAGAATATTCCTCCATCTTTTCATTAGCGAGTGTGTGTGTGTGTGTGTGTGTGTGTGTGTGTGTGTGATGGCTTATTGCTTCAGAGGTGCAGGCCAGAGTTATCAATCAGGCTCTGTGGATGTGTCCGCTTCTCAATCATCACAAAATCACTGAAATGTAGAACACACACACACACACACACACACACACACGCTGTAATTTCACCTGTTCGTCAGGCTCACCACAGCTGTAACCATAGCAACAGCAGAACCATGGCGACCAGTGTCACCATCAACAGCAGCCCCGGTGGACTCTTTCTTTACATTCTGTCTAAATAATTTGGGATGAGGGCGGCGGCGAGGAAGTCGACCATGTTTGGTTTTGATTACAGTGGAGACTTTGGGGGGATTCTTGACTTTTTTTTGTAAAGGAAGTTCAGCCACTTCACTCACAATTCCGTTATTCCCTCTATAATCTCTTAATGTCGGCGCGACCAGGCTGGATGCAGGCAGCGTCAGCTGCTTTAAAACAGGACCGGTGGTGGGTCAGTTACTCCACCACAAGCAGAGGTAGGCAAAGAGCTCATGCATCCAGTAACAGAACCGGTAGGATTTGGCTAATATTGCTTTCTGCTGAAAAACGTATCTAAATTAAACTTAAGTAAAAGCAACAGAGACAGTTTAAGTTTGAAGAGAAACATCCTTAGGAGCCATTCATTAGGAGTTCAACCCTCCTACGCTCGGCTCATCTGCCTCGTCAGGACTGTGTGGGGGTGATCTGATCAGATGTGACTGACACAGCTGGCAACAGAAGCAAACAGCCCCATTAACCGTCATCAGATATTGCTAAATCCTGACTGTCGCGACATCACCTTTTTCCACGGCCACTTTAAGCCAGTGAGAATCGCACAGACAAGACAGATGATTTGGTCTTCCTGCTGTTGGACCCTTTAAGACATCTGTCAGTGTTTGCTCCCAGGCTCCACACATTTAAAAAAAAAAACCAAACCAACCTTTAAAATTAAAAGTAAAATCCCCCCCCCACCCCCCCCAGCGCCCTTCCTGACCCTGGTTCCAGACTTCTGAATCTCTGCACCCCCCCCCCCCCCCCCACCCAGTGTATCAAATGGGTCTGGTGTGGTGCTCATTGACGGCTCTTTCCTGTGCCGGGAGGCCAGACAAATAGTGACAGGAAAATGGCGTCAGGTGTGGATGAGAAGGATGCAGCTGTGTGTAGGTCGACGACACGACCATCAATCAACGTACCGTACTTCTTCGACTGACGTGACAAATGTCAAGTTAGCCGCTCGCAACAATCGCTGCCACGGTGCCAATCGGTGTCGCTGACATGACAGAAATGTCCCCACTGATTGGTTAAAGCAAAATGATCCTGCAATGAAGGAAAAACATGATGGCAATCGCGCGCGTTCTCCAGAATATGAAGCTATTGACTCATAAGCAGTGAGCGACTGTTACCGCTCGTATCAATAGTGTAATAATGCATCATATTTTGTGAAGCTCAACATAATGGCTTGCATGTAAAATCTTATTCTGCAAAGTAACTAGTAATGATGGCGGCGACTGCAGTACAAACTGGGTTTTACGTCATTCTTACTGGCAGAATTTACGGCGACTAACAGCTTAAATGTAGCGCAGGACTGCAGAGGTCGTAGGATCACGCTGAGCACATGGCGGGCGGCTGCGTGGTCAGCTGACCTCGGAGACAGTTCGTCTGCTTTGACGACACACACCTCCTTCTGTTCCTGCTTCCTGTTTCAACTCAACATAAACAGTGAAGAAGAAACTGAAACAGCATTGCCAAAGTCCCGCCTACGCTGCATGATTGACATGCGATCTCTGGGAACACGAACACTGTCGTGGCGTGCTTGTGACCTACAGGCTCCTCCGTGCTCCGTCACTATGGTCGCATCAGTACTATATACTATATAATATTAGATATATTGCACAAAGAAAAAGTGGTCTGGTTCATAGAGATAAGTCAAATTAATTTAAAAGACGCAAGCCGCAAAATGCAAGTTTAGATCCACCGTGTTGGCTTTAGAAGGAAAGCGGCTTGATTGCATTACAACCCAGAGGGTGCTGTTCTTCAAGACCATTTAAAACAGTTTTTAGAGACATACGGTGTCCTGCCACGTGTGCTTTCTCGTCGGCGTCCGCGAGAATTTTAAAAACAAACCAAAAACCCGCGTTGAATGAAAGTCGACTGTGTTCTGTGTTCACACCAGACGCGACTGAAGCGAATAAATCGCGCTATTCGCGTGAGCATTTTGAGTTTATTCGCTTCGTTCGCCAGGCGATTCATTCGCGTCTGGTGTGAACGCGCCATCAGACGACAAAAACGTGCCCGCGCACTGTGTATGTATCCTGTCCCCTCAAAGTTTACGTTACAGTACAGCACATATGGTGCACGGCAGCGCCATTGTTTAGCGCGCGGCACAACATTACTTAGGATTGCCCATGATGCAACCACAATAAAGTCCCAAAAGCGCTTCACAATAAAATAACCAAAGACAGACGCAAAAAAGAGACACGGTATAAAAGTAATAAATAGGATAGAGGTGAAACTAAGCGAAGGCAAGTCGAAACAATTCTTGGGCTGCTTTTTAAACAGGCTATAATCAATATTATGTTGTAACGCCGCACATGTGAAAACGTGATATTGTGTCGGTGCCTCTGTGACGAACCTTCATTGCATCATCAGCTGGCTCTGCAGCTGCCCTCGGCTTTCTTTACGGAGCGTCGTGGTGACTTTTGTTTTGGTTCGCTGTCGCCGCTAGAAGCTTGCAAAAAGCCGCCGTACACGACCTGCTCAGCAGAGGGGTCTCAGGCGGGACAGGAAGCGACGGGGCTGATGGGAACTGTGGTCTTTATTGTGGCGAAAGAACTAACCGGTGGTCCCTGTGCAGCTCTGGTGGCTTTACGGTCATCAGTCATCAGCTGAAACATTAAAGGTGACTCAGATCTGCTGATGATTAAAAATGAACCTTGTTGCAGTAAATCACCGCTGCTCGCCCGCTCGCTCGCTCGCTCTCAGCAGCAGGCCGGCATTTCGAAACACTTTGCAGCTCGTGATTTATTTTGACGATGGGCGGCCATGTCAAAGACCTCCATCTCTCTCTCTCTCTCCCTCTCTCGTCTGTCCTCTGTCGCCTGTCTCTCGGTTTCCTGTCTTTCCTCATTTTCATGTCTTTGACGCCTCCTCCCAGTTCTCCTCCTCCTCGCTGTCTCTCGACACGAATCCCTGTGAAGCACATGCGCTGTAAAGCATCCTCGCATTTACATTTGGTTTCTATTTATTTGTGCCCAAATCCACTTCCGATACATTTTAAGGGAGTTATTAATTGAGGAGAGAATATATTCATCGTAGGCTATTCCCCCAAAGACCACCCACTAACCGTTATCTGAAGCCTATGGTATTTTTAATGAATAATTCTTCTTTATTTGATGGAGAAATAAAGAAATATTTCAGATATGAAATATTAGAACAACCCAAAGACTCAGACGTGAGCAGAGTATTTGATTTAGGTGGCAAAACTTGATGCATGTGGTTGAGCTGAAAATACACTACATGGCCAAAAGTATGAGGACGCCTGAACCATCCACCCATATGTGAACTGTCACTGTAAAACCGTGGGCGTTAATCTGCTGCTATAACAGCCTTTACTCTTCTTCTTTTCCGTACGATTTTGGGGTGGATGCCAAAGTGCTGTGTAGTAATTCAACCAAACCCCGTTACACTATCATGAAACTTGAAAGCAGTGATTTTTAGTTTTTTTTTCTTCTCTTTGCATTGTAAACAAATTAAATTAATCACTTTAATTTTAATATCAGAAACGCGTGAAAAGTGGAATTTAGTCAGGAAACGCATACAGCGAGGATGGTTTTACAGAACGGGGGATTTGGTGGAGATAAGTTACACGGAAATGAATATGTTGTGGAGGCTTGTGGATTTTGCTTTCCATTGATTTTTCTAAAGGTGAATATTTATTGTTGGGGCAGCTGATAATAGAGAAATCTCCCACAAGGTGTCTAGTCTGCTAAAAAAAGGAACTGAACCAAACTCTGTTGAAAAGTTTAAGATTTTTAGATTACAACCTTTTTACTTTAGTGATATTTTGATATGTAACAGGTTTTAGTAGATCTCTCTAAAAAAAAACCAACAACAAATGTTTCTTTTACAGACTCTACAGTGTTATTGCATATAGGTTCAACAACGATGACTATGTGAGTCTCGGTGATGATGAAGACATCCAGATATACTGTACATCCATTGGCTGTTTGTGTCAGAAAGCAAAATTACTCTGGTGGTCAAATTCAAGCAAATACATAAAAGTATCTAAAAGATTTATTTGAATGCGGCTTCACGCTGTTTTTCATCTTGTCTTCCTCTTTTTCCTCAGTCTCCCGCTTTTGCTCTCCGTCTCTCGGCTTCACTTTTTAAATTGCCTCATCATCTCTAAATATACAGTGTATATATAATTTGCATTAGAGTGCACAAAGGTAGATGAAGGAAAAGATAACAAGGACGCCCGTGACAATCAAGTCCAGTAACGATTGTAAAACAGACAATGCAAACTATATCAAATGTCAGACTCCATCGTTTTCTTTTTTCTCTCCCTTCCTCTGTTCATCATCTCTCCATCAGCATCTGCTCTCCAGTTTTTGACCTTTCTGTTAGTGTCATACTTTTCTCTCTCTCTCTCTGTCTCAAAATGCCATGACGGTACATATCAGTACATTTACGTTGCCTGATTATGCAGGAAGAGCAATAGAAAAGCAATAACAATAAAAACCTGCTGATCACAGTAACAGTAAAAGGAATAAAAAGTGGCCATAAAAAACAATCAAATGATTTGTCTCTGTGTCTCAGATGGATTTTATTTTAAGGTATCGGAGTGAAGCGGGTGGATCAGCTTGCCAGTAATGCGGTCGATCCGTACTTTGGTATTTTGAAGCGCCTGTTTTTTCGGCCCCCCGTCCCATGTGGCGAGCCGGTGTCTCTGCTGGCTCCCGTACAGACTGGGAGACGACCAGCAGGCGCCGGCCAAGCGCTGGTCGATCCATTCTTTTCTGGCGGCCACTTTGGCGGCTCCCCAGCCATCATTTGGAGTCCTAAAGAGGACCTCCAGGTGATGTAAGTCACCCCACTGGCAGCCATGATCGAGGTCCTTGGCCCTGCGAACAGCTGATTGTGTTTCAGTAGAAAGAAACCTCCTATAGAAAACATTCCAGCTGAGGGTTGTGGTGCGGCTGGAGCGTATCCCAGCATGCACTGTACGAAAGGCAGGGAAACACCTAGGACAGGTTACTGTCTGTCTCTAAAGCTGGATTCTTTTATAGTGGGATGTATCGTTTGTGGTCTGTGTGTTTGAGCTATACCAAAGTGGAAAAACACACGGATGTCAGCAATAAAGTGTCTGTTTGTTTGGCTTCTTAAAGTCTTAAGTCTGTAGTTTTGTTAAAGTGATAATTATTTACAGGTGATTGTGTGCTGCTGCACATCTTTGATCAAAACTGACCTGTGTTCACTTTAACTTACTTTAATTATGACTCTCGTCTGTCGGGCTGAAGTAATGCGATGTTGTAGCACCTCAAACCTCTTAGGGAGGAGCTCGGGATGGATGCCACTGACGAACAATGTCGTCGTGCAGTATACAGTGTCTTTACTTTGTCATACTTTACATGAGTACATTTGCTATTTTATACTTTTACTCCACTACATTTCAAAGGCAAATATTGTGCTCCACTATATTTATCTGGCAGCTGTAGTCACTTCACAAGTTAAGATTAAGTAGATAAAACTAGCCGACGGTAAAGTAGCTAGTGAAAACTAGCTGACTGTATTTAGAGTAGCTAGTGAAAACTAGCTCCATTTCGAGCAGCTACAACAGTAAAATGCTGCTCAAACATTGATGCATCAGTATTAACAATCTAATAATGTCAGATAGAATCAGATATCCGTCACAGGAGACATTTTAATGCAGAACCAGTACTTTTACTGCTGATACTTCTGTCCTTGAGTAGGATTTCGAACGCATCCCTTCTGCTTGCTTTACTATAGTATTTTAACATAGTTGTATTGTCCGCTGACACTTTTATTTGGGTCATCTTGTTGCACTGTGTCTCACAGCATCCGCTTGCGCAGTAGTTTGCTTATATGTGGAGCTGTAGCAGATGACCTTGCTGACTGAACAACAACTACGGAGGCAACGCTCTCTCCCGCACGACTGTTTGACAAAGGGATATAAGGGTGCGTGTCTTTCCCAGCCAGGAGAAAATTGTCCAAATGTGGACGCAGTGAATCTGAAGCTGAGATGGCATCACTTCCTGCGGAGGTCTGTATGTCTGCGAGTCAGATTAAAAATAAAAACTGCAACAAAATAAAGAATTAACAGCAGCCTCTCTGAAGCTGGTCAGGGCGCTTCAGCGGGGAGGAAATAACACAAAGAGACGTGTGTGTGTGTGTGTGTGGGGGGGGGGGGTTGAGGTGCTGTACCTTTTTTTTTTTTTTTTTTTTTTTTTTTTTTTCCTTTTATCCCCAGACCAAAATAAAAAAAACATGACTGCAGTAATATTACATTGGAACGCACTTTAATTAAGTATTAAAGACGCCACACAACTGTGTAAATCAACAACAAGAACGACACTTTTCTCAATTTGGATTTTCATGTGCGTGTATTTGAAAACACAAAAAAATAAAGTAATTCATTAAAAAAATAAAACAAACCATTCGAAGGCTGTTAGAGCAACAATTCTAATAGTTCAAATAGGTGAAAATAATGTCCAAACAGATAAAGAAATGAATGAACAAATAAAAATGAAAACTAAATATTGTTGGCTAGTCATTGCATGTCTTTGTGTCCTTGTCGGCAGTGATGATCAGCCAACAGCTGGGGGTGTGTTGGGGGTCGTCGGCTAAGCTCACTAGTGACCCCTAAAGGATCAGAATGAGCTGCTGGTGGTTCATAGCAAGAAAAGCACTAGCATTTCTGGATCGAAGCAGCGAGCCAACTTGCTAACCTGCTGCCATGTTGGACAGGGAAACAGGACTGAGAGGATCTGTAGGAAAACTTGCTTTGTGGCACAAAGACTTTCTTCGACTTTAAAAACGACGTCTTACAGTTGTTGATGGCCGCTCCTCTGGTCTGAAGCCACACTGGCCATAAAGGCTTCGTTTGTTTCTGAGCATCAGACTGTAGTCGCTCACTCGCTGAGGTTAAAACCTGCTTTTTTTTTTTTTTTTGGGGAAGATGGCAGCATAACACATTGCTACAACTACAACACAAACAAAACCGGCTTCAACAACTGTCACACACTAAAAGTCTCAAAACGTTCCACAAGAAAGCAAAAGCTTTGACCAAAAGTGCTATTTTCCAGATTCTTGAGTTAAATTCCCCAAAGCGTCTTAACTCTGCCTCGGTCTGGCGCTCAGTGTTTCTCACCAGTACTCGCCATGTGTGTCCACGTGTCGAAAGCATTTACTTTCCTCCTAAAACACTTGCAAAGCTGCTCTTTTATTTTAAATTTTTTGGAACCTGGTAAATCCTGTATCGTTGCCATTCATGGTTTACTCGCATGCCGTCCTCTTCCTCACTGCCTCCGTCGGCACATTGTTGCGTTTCTTGGCGTGTCGCCGCCACCTGTAGATCAGTGGGACGGTGAGAAACCTTTGGCAGGACTGCGCATCCCGTCATCCACGTGCGCGTTCGTCCTCATGCACGAGACAAACAAAACGAGCAATAAATATCTCCATAGCGCTGCTGGAGCCCTGGAGGGAGAATCCACAGGGAACATTTAACACGGGCAAGCGGCAGTCAGGTCACTCTCTCATGCTGCGTAATGAGCAGCGAGCCTACGATCACTACAGATCGTATATGGTGGGTTATCAAAGCAACGTGGCCTATCAGAACGCACCAATGTTCACTACACCAGGGTGTCGCACACAAAAGCTGTCTCCTCTTGAACCTGACAAAGCAGGCGAAAGGTCCTGTAAAACACAAGTTTGCCTCAAGTTTGTCAGCGGCCACATTCGTAGCAGCCGAGGTGTTCCTCTCAGAGCAGCAGACGAAGCTGGTTCGAGTTTGGTTTGAGTCCCTGTTCAGTTGAAAAACGTGGCAGACGTCAGAAAGCGACTGTGGATGTTCGGAGATGGTGAACCGAGAGAGAAAGAGAACGGTGGACAGACCGCCATGTCGGTCAGCATGTGAGAGACAAGGCCACCGTGTGTGTGTGTGTGTGTGTGTGTGTGTGTGTGGTGAGTTGTAAGTGTCCTTGGGGCTCGCGTGCAGCTTCATCTTTTCACAGGTTCAACAGCAGCCCGAACTGACAGGAAACAGTCAGACAGTCCCGAGTCCGGCAGATAATCCATCAGCTCTCTTACAGACCGCTGACGTGGCCTTGTGTCACTTCAGGGTGTGTGTGTGTCTGTGTGTGTGTCTGTGTGTGTGTGTGGAAAAAGCAAACGCTAACTTAGAAGAGAGCGACTGGACAGGGCTTCTGGTCTCTGCTGGTTTACTTCATGGTCTATCACCCCCGATTATTGAGTATTACATTTAACATCACAGAGCGAAGCATCCGTTTGTTTATTAAAAATGAATAAAAACCCAGGTCGTTTAGCGACAGCTACTGCTGTTCTGACGGTATTTCCAGAATCTTCAAAGGATCCTTTAACCATCTGGATGATAAAATATTCTGTTCACTGCACGATAGAAAACCCTTTAACCCTTATCTCAGGTTGTGACTGTATTTCCTGTGTTGCTCGTGTTTATACAACACAAGGAAAATGTGGGTTTTTTTTGTATGGAAATATAAAATAATAGAAAGTGACACAAATAACGAGACTTACAACTGATCAAGTCCCACAAATCGAACGAAGCCATCTTTGTTTGGATTTGGGAACCGCAACGCAACTTCGGAAATCTTCTTTCTTGTGCAGCGTCTTTGATGACTTGAGGTAAATGTTAAAGGCCTTTCCGGGTGTTCCTCTGCTGGTTTCCCATCGTCCCTACTGGTGAAAACCTTCCGGATCGTACAGAGAGCGGAGACTGTTTGCGAAGTTTCAGTACTTTCTCCTCACTGGACTCGGTTGTAACTGACATGAATTGGGCCTGTGCACAGCTACGCTTCCTGCCAACGTGGGACCTGTGAGGAATGGAAGTTCATTCTCCACCTCCGGGGGAGCGGCGCATGTAACAAAGTAGTTCAAAGGTCCAGAGCATGCTGGCTCTGTGGAGAGAGATGCCCTGACGGTTCCTCTGTAGGAGCAGTGGTTCCCAGCCCTTTTCTGCCACGCCCCCCTTCAGAGGCCAAAGTTCATGGCTCCCTACCCCAGCAAAAGTGGCTTTCGTTATCAATACGGGCGATTCTGAAATTAACAAAAGATCCAGGTTAGCAAAATAGCCTTGCTAGCATCGGGGGACTTTTGTTTGCTTATGCCACCACAGAAATCCCATTCATGCAACTTTAGGTCTGCTCAACATCCACCCCTCTCCTGGAGGGGCTCTATACCCCCCTGCCTAATGATGATGGTGATCCTCTTACTCCTCCTCTTGTGTGGTCAATATTTGCTTTTTGGACCAAATGCCTGCAAAACAAACGACGTTCGCCCCAGCTGTACCTTGTTTTTAGTGCTAATTAGCAAATGTTAGCACGCCGAGATGCGATCATTATACCTGCTTTAATCTGCGTGTTGCTTTAGCATTTAGCTCAAAGCACCACTGTGCCTAAATACAGCTTCACAGAGCATGTCTGTGGACTCTTGTTGGGGCTTTCAGCTGCATCTCGCCGTCTTCATTCACACGTCTGGGGGCCGCCCCAGGCCAGCAGGTTCAAGGAGTGGATGATGGGACTCCCTAACTACATGGCTGGGCTTTCAGAACATCGTACCAGCATCTCTAAATCCCAAATATAATGTTAAATAGCAAAACTCTGAACCTTATTAAACTTTAAATTGAAATTAAAAATCTTAACAAACACAGATCTGAATAAAAACACTGGCGGCTGGGACGTGTTGACAAAACCAGAGAGAGGGAGAGAGGCGGGGGGGGAGTGTGGTCCTAATAGAAACTGATTTAATCAGCCACGAGGGACGACAGTGAGAAGAACAAGAGAACAGCATGACACACACACACAGAAAGAATAACAGAATTGAAGAGACAAGGTGGGGAGGAGAGAGACTCAAATAGGATAAATCTAACTGGGTCGGCAGAGAGTGTGTGTGTGTGTGTGTGTGTGTGTGTGTGAGAGAGAACAGACAGGCAGAATCAATAGAAAGCCTATTAAGCTGATCAGCATCATGCCAGGTTTGTGACGAGACACACACACTTTCTTTTATGTTTCTTGTTCTGTCTTTCTCTTCTTGTTGTTGTTCTCTTGTGTTCCTTCTAGCTTTCCTTCCTTCCCTACTTCCTCATGTCGGTGGGAAGAGACAGGGACACCAGAGTCAAAACGCCGGACAGGCTTTGGGACAGTTTGGGTTTGGTAACTGAGACCTGAAGAAGTCCTCTTAAAGAGCCTGTTTGGCTTCTTTTTGCTCATTTTTCTACCGTCCAAACTTCATTTGTCCTCTCGTGAGTCAACAAACAAACCCAAATTTTGAAAACCGCTGCAGGGCCTAAAAACGAAGACTCACCAACTGTATCATTCGATTACATACAAAACAACTCTGAGGTCACAAAAACATGTGATATTTTTATTTTTTATCCCAGGAATAAAAAAGAAAGCGAATAGACTTCGTACAACAGTTGCAAGAAGAGAGCAAAAAGACAAACGGCGAAAAGCCCTACAAACAGAAAATAGTTCTGCAAGGAAAAGATGCTTTTGTAAAATGTGCTTTGGTTGTTTTTTAGTTGTTGAGGCTGTTCTGAAGCCCAACAGTGAGCTCTGTCTGGAGCCAGCGGGTTACAGTTAGGCATAGGCGTCACTTACACTGGGGACACGTCCCCACCACATTGTGAAAGTATACTTTTGTTAAAAGAATGAATTTAAAACATGAAATAAACGATCTGAGTTTTGTTTTAAAATGAATATGGACATAATCTAACCCCCGCTCCAGCTTAGTTCATGTTCTCACAGTATCGAGATTTAAACCGTAGGAGTCATGATTGGTTGAACTTGACTCGTGAACTCTCTGTCAACGAAGCGTGCAGCATCGAAACAACGGGGCAGTTGAACTTAACATCTGAAGGTGTGGCCGAGTTATTCTCTTTAACGTTGTTCCGGTTCTGTCACGTTTCAGGGCGGTGATAGTGGATATTGTGGTCGGTGGGCTGACTGACGAGCACTGGTGCTTTGTACAGTACATGTTGGCATTGTTTGATTGACATGATGTTGCAGCTGTGGATGGGATGGATGACTGTTACGTGTGCGGTTGACGTTGTTGTGCGATTTCCGCGGCGTGTTTAAGTAGTGTCGACTATATTGGATTTCCTAAAATCTCGTCTGAAGACTGTTTTACAAAAAGCTTTTTCCTTACGTCCTCGAGACTTTTCCGCACAAAGTATAAACCATATAAACCTGATGTCATTGATTTGAAGGGTTCGACGGTTTACCCACAATCGTGACGTCGGTCTCTTGACGTCTCTGGCCACGTGATGAGCTCACCTGAACGAGGCGCGATGTCAACACACTGTGGCTGCTGTGTGCTACTGAGAGCTGCCTTCTTGCCAATGAACCTCAAACAATATGACGAAGTGCAGACAGCAGTGGTGGAAAGGAACCACATTTACTCAACTACTGTGCTTAAGTGCAATTCTGAGGCACTTGGTGAGAAGGCGCAAAGACAAGCCTTTGTCTCTCCTTGCAGTTTGGAGTCGGTCACCAGCAGGATCCTCATTTCATTACGTCTCTCTCAGTCAGGAACGACTGACATGTCCTTAGCGACGAGATCCTAAAGGTCTGAATAGTTTTATTGAACGGTTTCCTCTCGCTCTCTCTCTCTTTCCGTCAGTCAGACTGTGACGGCTGCAGTCGATCTGCAGCCTCCTCCGCTATCTGCGGCAGAAGTAGAGCAGAATGGATGGTGTCTGTGTGTTAGCACGCGTGACGAAGCTATAACAGGGTGATGAGCTCGCTCGTCTGACCTCCTTTGGTGCTAAATTAAAATGAACCTGAATATTGATGCCTAATGAAGGAAGGTGTGTGTGTGTGTGTGTGTGAGACTGAGCGATGACGAGGCTTAAAGCCGGCCACTCTGGGAGATTACCTCAATATGAGTTCGGAGGGAGAGGACACACACACACACACGATTAGATGCTGGTCGAGGTTTTCATTTTGAGTTTTCTAAAAATTCGGTGTCACATTTTTTTTTCCCCTCCGTCCATCTTCGGAGTCGTGCTGCTGCTCACTGCTCATCGCCGGTGTAGACATGGTTAAGGACACGTCCACGCCAACTCACAGAAAAACCTAAAATATTCCTACGACTGACCTGTAGAGACACATTCTGATTTTGGTCACCTTTTGTGTACAATGTCCTGCCGGTTCTGTAGTTTTTAAAAGTTTGCGTCATTATTTCAGAAATACACATCATCACATTAGCGTTCCTATCTGCACCTCGCCAAAGCACTGGCTCGGCGGTTAAAGCGGGTCGATTTGAGACTTTTAGGCTCGCTACACAAAAATGTTCTCATTCAACAAACTGGCTCTTGCTTCCTCTCTGCATTCATAGGGGGTTATATCCCACTCATTTGCAGATGCTTTTGACCAAAGCGACTTAGACTATGTGCATTCAACTTCCCATGTGAACAAGAGCGGATCAAAGTTGTAAGTGCTTGGCTTTTATTTTTCTTAAATTTTTTTAAAGAAATGCGGTATCAGTAAAAGCAGGGGAATGCCAACTAGTGTGTACGTCGTGTTGACCGGCCACTTCAGACGGCAGTAGTGCTCAGAGAGATGTTCGGACACTCAAAGTCGGGTTGAAAAGCCGGCCGTCGTAGAGAGGGACGAGGTGCGATGATCGTTTTAAACATGCGGATAACGGCGCGCATTTTCCCACACTCTCTCATAGTGTTGCGGTTGTTTGTACATCTGCCGGACATATTTCTGTTTAACATGTTTTGGGTTTTTTTTGTAGTTATATTTGTTTAAGCTATTCATGAACACTGAGTGTTGGTGTTAACACGGAACTAAAGTACATTTTGCGTTGCACACGGACATTTTAAGGTGCAACATGAAGAAGTTTACATTTCTGAGGGAAATCGATCTCCGCGTGTGGTTTAGAGGAGTTCCTCGTGTTTGAGCAAACAAGTAAATAAGAGTTACACGTGTTTCTTGAGTAAAGAAGTTAATGTTTTGAATCGGGTATTTTTCAAGTGAACTCATTTCCCTCTTGTTATATGCAGCCAGCGAGGTACGTGTGTCACGTTGGTATTTGTATTTACCTCTGTTTAGTGTATGTGAACGGGTTTATCTTTTACGTTGTCACACTGTAGTTTGACGGTGGATTTCATTGACGCTGAATGCGACGAAGGAGAAAACGATGACGATGCAATAAATCCATCAGTAACCAGAACCATGGTGCCGTCTATTTACCTGGAGGGAGAGAAAGTTTGAATTGTTGGTTTCGGGAAAGTTACGGGATTGAGCAGATTGCAGCCCCCCCCCTCGGTTCTGACGTCCGAAAGGTGTGAAGGGAAGAGGTTTCTGGAGCTGTTCCACCATCAGTTCTCGGGCCGACGTGTTTTATAGGACATACTTTTTGCTCAAAGTAACTTCCAATAAACGCATCCAACAAGCGTATGAATAAGGGCTCGGTGTCATGCAAGCAAATTATAAGTGCAGGGCGTCCTGGCGGTGTTAGGACGCACACCATGTAACCATGACGATCCCAGTTCCCTGACCCTGCTTGCTCATTCGTACTACTGATTATCATGTTCCAGGTCGCCTTCACAAACCTCTGCCTTCTACACAGGCGTGTGGTGCTGAGCAGTTGGCCTGGCTGCTGCGGTGGGCCAGTTTAGGTTTCTATGAAGAAGAGTGGGGGGGGGTGTTATTAAACTCTCGTTCCCGGAAATATTGAGTGTTTTAGCGGCAGGCTGAAATAATCCAAGCAGCAGAGAGGGAGGCATGCTGATTGGCTACAGTGGCAGGGGTTAATGACATTAAAAGGCTGCATCTTTTACAGCTTTGTGCTCTGGCGCTTGTTATCTGGCAGCTATAGCTCCCGGAGTTTACATTTACAGCCCCACCGGCGCCGTTTCCTGCCCTGGCGGCCTTTTGGCTACACAACGTGGACTCTTCTCCTGCCGTCTCGGGGATGAAAGACGTAGAGACGGCGAGCAAGACGATGGCCAGAGAGCGAGTCAACATCAGTATCATCAGATGTTGGTGGTGCCAGCATCTGACACGTGGCAGTTTGGAGCTGTCAATCGTCCTCTCTGCTTAAAGGGAGGAAGCTGGGATGATGATGACGACGATGATGATGATGATGTCCGCTGTACGAGATGAAATTTCATTATCATTGATTCTTTCCTGAGACACGGAGTACAATTAATTACATTTTATTAGATTAGCACTTGATCCACTATGCCTCACTTCTCTCCTTCACTCCTTCCCTCCCTCCTCACCCCTTTTCCCTTCTCTCCCACCCTCTGTCTGTCTCTCCTTCCTCTCCACGGTCTCTCCATCCTGGGTCTGATTTCAGATCCATCCATCTTTGTGTCCTTTCCTACAAAGAAAGTATTTGTGTTTAGACGAGAGAATATGAATCACAAAACACATCAAGAACGTAGAACGGCTCCTCTTTGTTTGGAACAGACGGTCACGTCTGAACCTTTCTTTTTTAATGTCCTCCTTCTCTTCTTCTCACATTTCTGTTTTTCTTTTCTTCCTCACTTCTTCTATTTCTTTTTTATTTATCCTTTTCTCCCTCTTTTTCTTATTTAATTTACATTTCCTTCTTCTATTCTTTCTTGCTTCCTTGTTTTATTTCCTTTTTATTCTTCTTCCCGTCCTACTCTCCCTCTTTCCTTTACTTCCTTCCTCCCTTGTTCTTTTTTCTTTCTTTCTGTTTTCCCGCCCTCCTTCCTTCTTTTCCTTCCTTCCTCCCTCCCTACTTTCGTTCTTCCCTCTTCCTCTCTTGTTCTTTTGCCAGCTTGAACTTCTAAGAGGTCTGACTGACCACACACACAGAAGAAGAAGAACGGCATTAAACCTGTAGTGGTTTTGAGCGGTCACTGCAATGGGACACCTGCCAGTTAGGTGTGTGTGTGTGCGTGTGTGCGTGTGTGTGTGTGCGTGTGTGCGTGTGTGCGTGTGCGTGTGCGTGTGCGTGTGTGTGTGTGTGTGTGTGTGTGTGTGTGTGTGTGTGTGTGTGTGTGTGTGTGTGTGTGTGTGTGTGTGTGTGTGTGTGTGTGTGTGTGTGTGTGTGTGTGTGAGACTAAACAGCGCTCTAATAATACCTACACTTAGCTTTGTCCCTGTATGGGAGTCCACAGGTCAGGAACGTGTGTGTGTGTCCCGCTCGGCGTGGTGTGGGAGCCACTGAAACAAAGTGGGGGTGAAAGCCGGGAGGCCTCGCGAGCCACAGGCCGGTAAACTTCTGACCGTGTGGGTCCGTCCCAGTTTGAACGTGACAGCTGAGCGACCGAGCGCTGACACGGGAGAGGTGGAATGATAGATATGCCATGAAGGAGGAGGAGAGAGGGGGGGGGAGAACAGATAGCAAGGGAGGAGGAGTGGAGGAAGGGAAGGAGTCGAGGAGAGAACAGATAAAGGAGGAGAAGAGGTGTCGAGCTGGGAGGAGGAAGTGAGGGAGTGAATGGAGGAAATAAAGGAGAGAGAACAGATAAAGGAGAAGAGGAGTCGAGATGGGAGGAGGAAGTGAAGGAGAGAGGAAGAGAAGGAAAGAACAGATAAAGGAGAAGACGAGTCGAGACGGGAGGAGGAAGTGAAGGAGAGAGGAAAAGAAGGAAAGAACAGATAAAGGAGAAGACGAGTCGAGACGGGAAGAGCAGGTGAAGGAAGGAATGGAGGAAGTGAAGGAGAGAGAACAGATAAAGGAGGAGAAGAGGAGTCGAGCTGGGAGGAGGAAGTGAGGGAGGGAATGGAGGAAGTGAAGGAAAGAACAGATAAAGGAGAAGACGAGTCGAGACGGGAGTAGGGAAGAAATGAAGTAAAGGAGAGAAGGAAGGAGGAGTAGAGGACTTGTGAAGGAAGGAATGGAGGAAGTGAAGGAGAGAGAACAGATAAAAGATGAGGAGTCTAGATGGGAGGAGGGAGGAAGCGAAGGAGAGAGGAGCATTTCTCTACCATCCGTCATGTTGAAGTAAGAACTTGTGGAAGAACACTTGTGATGACCTGAGACGGACGAGTGCTCGCCGTCAGCCTGCTGCCGGTGTGACTCCGCCCTCTGTGACCCGTAGCAGCGATTTCCCCTTCAGCTGATGTTTAGAGAAAAAAAACAGCGATTTTATTAAGTTGGTATTTTTTTCAAGCGAACGATAAAGTAGAATTAATACTATTTCCGCTGTGTTGTTTTGACTCGCGGTTCTTCGGCCGCTGTAGCTCCGCCCCCTCCGCGAGGAGCCATTTGCCCTCGCAGACGAAGGACAGTGAATGTCACCGAGCAGCCACTAAACAGGTGACGAACGCTGTGGTTTAAATATGATGCTTTTTGCTTTTTTAAACGAGAGATGTTTTCGTTTCCCGCCAAACAAACCGCCCACAAATATTCGATAAGGGTTCAGCTTGGATTTGAATGCAGTGAAACGTCCCCAGAGCTTCGCTGTGTGTCGCTGAGAGGCCGGCTGTTGTTTGCGCCGCTGCACTGAACGGCACTTCGGCGTATCCGGGCTTCTCGGAGTCCCTGGGCGGCGTCCTGGAAAGGGCACCGCCTAGAGACTCCATAGTTCTGCTGGGGGACTTCAACTCTCGACTGTGCGACAGTGGAGAGTCCTGGAGGGGGTGAGCGCGAGGAACGGCCTGCCCGATCTGAACCCGGGTATAGGGCTGGGCGATATTGACCAAAACTCATGTCTCGGTATTCTTGGGACGAATGGCGACATGTACGAATTCTACAGAGTGGAATAAATGCATTTGCAAGTCAAAGGCTCATGTGAGATGCCCCGCTCACCTTCATTGAAGCAGGTATGATCAACATGAAATACAAAGACAGGGTTTGTCCTCCCTCTTGTTTTGGGACAGAAAACCCTTCAGGTTGCTTAGTCGTCGCGGCTGAGGTTGTTGCAGATGAAGCGCGACGTTCTTACGGCACTTTATGGTGACGGACGTGGTGGAAGAGATTTGACGCGCTTCCACTTTTTGACGCGACCGTTTTGACGACCTGCTTCACGGGTGGCTCGGTTTTGCTGCTCATCGGATCTTTTAAATCCAAACCATCTTGAATAACTGAACCCCTGTGTTTCTCCGGGTTCGCATCGAAGCATACCGATATAGACGGTATTGTCTCATCCCGTTGAAAAATAACATCGATATACCCGCCCAGCCCTACCCGAGTACCAGATGATCACGTGGTCTAGCACCAGCCTGAACAGGAACGTTTTATTCTGCCCTTCAGGGGAAAAATGGTGCCAAGAAATAAGATGGCGCACAAGTTGTTGGTGAAAGACTTCACAGAATACAGCGATAGCTACCAGCTTCCCACATTCAGTTTAACACGCAGTACATACAGTTAGCTCCCAAAGCGTGACGCGTCGCTACAGTTCAAACTCCGGTCATTTTTAACGGCGTACTTTTTACTTGTGCTCTTTGTTTGTAGTGCTTTTTGTGTTGATTATTTTTAGATTGTAGTAGTAGTAGTACTGCTTCTTGTTTGTTCCACCGAGTTTAATGTATTGATCTTTAAAAATCTATCTATACGCCTATTGCTGTAAATTGTTTTCTCTTTGTTTAGTTTGTGTTGCGTAATGTACATATGAAAAGCTATCTTTGGGCCACGTGTTGGTGTAAATTGTTTTGTCTTTGTTTACTAATTGCGTACTGTACTTACTGTACACACTTTGGGCCACGGAAGGTGCTGCACTAATACCCCCCCCCCCCCCCCCCCCCCCCCCCCCCCCCCCCCCCCCCCCCCCCCCCCCCTCTCCTCTTTTTTTTTTTTTTTTTTTTTTTTTTTTTTGTTTTTTT
>CM022493.1:5691242-5798080 GCA_011952105.1 Coreoperca whiteheadi | reverse complement strand
TTCGGCCCCTGATGTCAGGGTGTAAACCCCAGCTGAAGGCCGACTCTGCCGGTGATGATATTTGAGAAAAGGGAGACGCCACAGCGTAAAGGAACATTATCTTTATTGGAAAGCTTGTTCTTCTTTACAACCTCAAACATTTTCCAACATGAAATGTTAGAAAGAATCTGTCTGTTGTGAACGTCAATCAGATTTTGCAGGCTGACTTCTGGTTCACCTGTGATGAAACTTAAAGGGGCCGTTCATCCCAAAATTAAACATCCATATTCCCCCGTCTCACCTGTAGCGCTGTTTATCCATCTAGACTGTTTTGGTGTGAGGCGCCGGGTGTTGGAGACGTCTGCATTCTTTGAACGTAATGGGACAGACCAGGCACCTCACAGCAAAGCAATCAGGATGGGTAGACAGCGCTACAGGTGAGACGGGGAATATGGATTTTAATTACCCTGGTTGCAAAGACAGAGGGAGTACTACCAACATCTCAGCTTGCTAATTTTTCTTTCCGTGTCTTTAACCCTGCAATACATTTTTGTGGTGAACACAACAATGGCAGTTTCTCGCTGACCCATGGAGCAGTTAGGGGGCATCATGAGAGTGAACCGGAACAGTACAGTTGTGGGGCGGACGGATGAACGCCGTCACGTCGTGTTCACTTTGTCACTTGTTAAATGGTTATTACGAACACGTTGATCATTACCACTTTAATAAGAGCGTTTCTGCGCCTGGTAGACAGGTTTTAACAACCTTTTTGACAGCTCCCGACCAATGGGCTGAATTTCCCGTTTGATTTTCACAACGCCCGAAACGATCAACAATCTGTGAAACATTGTGGTCGGCTGTCTGCCGTTTGAGCAGTTCGCTAGTCAGATGTGCTGCACGTGTTATGACCTGAGGTTCTATGGCTGCGACCGGCTGATCAACCGGTTCAGTGTGAGCGTTGTCGAAGTCTATTAAAACCTGTGGTGTAGAGTCAACATACAAAATCAATAAAAACGTGCCGCGTCTGCCCTGGTTACGGCCCTCGTCACGTCATCAGTGGCGGGTTTGCATGGCGCTGGCACGGGCCGCTGTTTTCCTACAAGAGAAAACATTAAAGCTACCCTGGGGTAGGGCAAGCTCAGATTGTTTGTCACTGGCCTTGCGACAGCAGTGAGCTGACAGCTGTCTGTCCCGAAAGCACCTCGACGTGATGGATAGCAGCTCATTCTCTGTTTCCTTTCACGAAAACAACAAGGTTCCATGCACCCAAACCCTTCTTGAGTCCCAGGTTTTTATCTGTTTTCGTCTCAGAAGGACGATAAGCACTGTCGTCTGCCGTAGTGGTCTCTGCTGGGTCTTTGTCTTGTGTTTTTTAAACCTTACAGCCTCTTCTGCTACCGTGTTGACGACGGAAACCTGCACTGTTCTTTAATGCCCCCTGCAGTGAGGACACTCCTCACACCGCCGACCTTATATGTTTCCTACTGTAACTGGATTCCACCGGACACGGCTCTGTAACGTCGCGTCTCCGAGCCGGTTTTGTTCCGTCGTGCAGAGCGGTTTGAGAGCGCCGGCCCGATGTTGTTGACCTGTTGATTTGGTCCTTTATCGTTGACGTTTGTGCTTCCCCTGTGGAAGTGGCCTGTTCTAGTTGTGCGTTTTCGTTGATATTCGACCGGGAATCTACGCAGGGTGTTTTTTACTTTGAAACCTGACCGGATTCTCTATGCCGTTTCTGTGTCTTGAGTCGCCGCGTGTTCACTGCGCGGCAGAGCGGAAGGCTGCTTCTGGGACGCGCCGCGGCTCGTCTGGCGGGGTCACAAGCGTTGGGCTGGAATGGGCCGCGGTCGGCCAAGGCGGCCATGCCGGGGGTCAGCGACACCAAAGGCCATCGTTAGCGTGAAGAAAAGGGGGCGTCGCCGGCACTGAAATCAAATCACAGAAAGGCGCCGGTGGGGTGCCAGGTTTGAGGTTACCCCCCCCCCCACACGCACACACACACACCTCCACTGCTACAGTGAACAAACAAACAGCTGCAGCATGCCGGGCTGCCAGGCACACTTAGTTGCCAAGCTTTTGTTTATCCCAGCCCCCTTTTCTGTGTCAGGGTCATTCCTTCTGGCATGAGCCGCCTTCTCTGCTCTGCGCGCACACACACACACACACACACACACACACACACACACACACACACTCATTTAGAATGTGATATAGCACGAGAGAAGAAATAAGAATAACAAAAACATCATTATCAACAAAAATGTCAACGCAACTTGTTCGAAGCAACACGCAACTGGAATAATCAATGCAGTAGTTTAAACACACACACACACACACACACACACACACACAGTGTCTGAAGTGGATTGGAGCAGACTTGCAGTCAAACAGAAGAAATCTCTTCTTGCAGATTTACATTTTCATCGACTCTCTCCATCTCTTCTCTCTCAGCTGCTTTTGGACATGATGGTGCTAATTACCCACAATGCCGTCTGGCTGTGTGTGTGTGTGTGTGTGTCCCTTTTTTTGAAGAGTCGTTCTCCAAAATCAGCAGCTGATGACAGAGAAGCTGTTGGTTAATTCAAGACCTCCTCTTCAATCTCTTCTCTCTCTCGTTTTTGTCCTTTTTTAACTCTCCTTGTCGTTTTTCTTCCCATTGTTTCATTCTTGTTTCTTGTCTCCTCTTGCCGTTTTTTTCTTTATTTCTTTTCATCTTCATATGTTTTTTTTTCTCTTTACTGTCCCCCCCCCCCTTCATCTTGTTCTGCTCTTCTTTTCTTTTTTTACTTCTTGTTTTCATCATTTGTTTTGCAACCTTCGTCTTTGCTCCTCATTTTCCTTCTTTTCATTTCCTCTATGATTTTTTTTTTTACATTTTTTTCTTACTTTTTTCGTTATGGTTCACCTCTCCGCTTTCCTCCTCTGGTCTTCTCGTTATTCGTCTGCTGTTTTTGACTTTTCTTTTTTGCTCCTGGTCATCTTGGTCTGATTGCTTCTTTTCTATTTTCTCCTCTTTGTGCTTCTTTATTCTTTCCCTTTCCTGTCTTCCTATCTGCTCTGATGTTCTCTACACTTTTCTTTCCTCCCGTCTTTTCCTCATCCCGTCTACCTTTTTTCACCTTTCCCTTTTGATTCTCCGCCTCCTTCTGTCGCCTCCAGTCTGAAACATTTATCAAACCATTTATCCCAAACACTCTGGACTCATCCTGGTCAGCTGGATGTTTCCCCGAATCTTTCCCAACCGCCTGATTGGCTGAGCGCAGTGAGCCACAGGTGTCCGTCCGCCTCCTCCTGATTTCTGATTTCCCCCGGGAACGTGTGTGTGTGTGTGTGTTTAATTAAAGCTGTGGTTGAGTCCTGCACCTTCAGCCAGCAGAGAGACGGCGACAGCTCCGACTCTCTGGCTTACAGGACTGAAACTGGACTGAGACCCGTGTGTTCGGAGGCTGGAGTGGGTGACCAGCATCGTCACTGTTGGCTGAAATCTCATTTCAGAGCTCGAGAGAGGCGGTTATTATTAGTTGAAACCAAGCGTGTCTTCTGGTTAATTATATGACTCTAAAATTGAGGACAAATTAAGTTTAGTTTCAGTGTAGTTTCTGTCTGTCAACCAGCAAGGAGACTGAACATTTAGTCGCCCGTCCCCCTTACTCTGGCTAGCACCGAAGCTAGGCTAGCACGATAAATGAAACCTTCACTGATAATTAGCCTGTGGATCGGTCTAACAGATGATATGCGTTTACAATCTTCAGCAAATCAACGTTGCCTTAATAACAGAAAACACTTCGGTTTTGTATTTTTTACTTTACTTAAGTGAAAAATCAGTTTTTCTACTGGAACTCGGGCAGAGCTGACCGGATCGGGCTGGTTCCGTGGACTCAGTGACGGGGGTGTACTTCCTGCTGATACCTCGTCTAACGACAACGCGCGGCTCCCGAACGGCGTCTTGAGGGTTGTTATTTTTATTTTGTTTCTGGGTGACTATGACTCTTGGACTCACGGCCCTTATCACCACGCGGGTTTATTCTTATCTGCTCCCATTCTGCATACTTAGGTCACGGCCTATGTATTTTTGGGGGATTTGGGATTTTTTAGAGTTTATATTCTACAAATTGAAAAAGGTACACATGCAACAAGTCCTCTAAATGAAACGACAAAATGTGTTGTTTTGTTTTTGCTCTGCAGAACTACACGTGTTTACTGATCTGACGCAGGACTGTCAGCGGGACGACATCACTTGTTTGTGCCATTTCAGTTCCGTACATTTATTTACAGGGTCGTCAATCATAAACAACATGATGATGTCATAGCGTTGTTCTCTAGTTGTTTTTTTCTGTGTGAACGACGATGATAGATTGATTCAAAGAAGCCACAAAGAAATGGGTAGAAATGTTCCTTGCTTTTTTGAATGAAGACACAGGTTTGACATAATGCACCTGATGTGCAGTCTACACATGGTTTGTATACTTTTTAAAAACTATCGGAGTCACTCCTGCTCTGATTTCTAATGGTACCACACCTGGAATCCATCTGTTGCTATGGAAACGACACAAGCTACGAGAGGAAACCGGGACACGACCTGTAACATTTTTAGCCGCTTTTAGTTCCCCACTGAGTCAAACTGAGGCTTTTAATAAGTCGTGATTTCAGTTCGCAGCTTTCAAAGGCAGCCGAGGCCCTGAAACAGTGGCATGACTACTGTCGCCTCTTTACATTTGGTTTTAGATAAACAAAAAAAAAAAAAGAAATCCACAATGGGGAAGACGGCCGTCCTTAGAAAGCAGAGCTGTGTGCAGGAGAAACCCGTAAGCGATCCTCCACTGTCTGGTCACCTCCTGCTTCGTCAAGTGTTTGGTGATTGAGTTCAGGCAGCATGTGTTCATTAAGTGTAAGTGAGGTCTAAAATCATCTATGTTATTTGTTGCTACTTAAAGACCTTATGTAGACTAAACAATCTGAAAAATCCCTGACTTTGGTGCTCACAGAGGCTTGCACACTGCCTCCTCCCTACGGCACTGGCGTAAAACGTGTACAAATAGTGATTACACATGGTGACGTGGTGTACTCGGAGACCGGGGAAGGTGCAAATGATCCTTTTCTATTGAAGCTTGTAGCTCCTTCATTCACGTTTTGGAGTATTTTTGGGGGGATTTCCATCCGTATCAGATTAGTTGATGGTGTCGAGGAAGACGGGAAACGAGGGGAGACAGAAAAGGGGTCTGACATGCAACAAATGTACCGAAAGAATCGAAATAAGGATGCTGCGGTTATCTGCACTGTAACGACTAAGCTGCTGGTTCACCCCCTTCCTCCCTGTTTTATCTAAAACAACTTTGAGGTACTTGCACTGCACTTGAGCATTTCCGTTCATACTTCATGCTTCTGCTCCACTACATCTCAGAGGGAACTATTGTTTAGATTAGGACTACAGAATATTCTCAACAAATACATTATGACGGTGCGATTCACCAGCTACCCGGCAGTATATAATAAAAGAATTAGCAATAATTATAATCTAATAATATGAGAGCCCTGTCACCAGAATGTATCATAGCAACATTTTCACAACAGGTATCACAGGGAAAGTGGCTGGACGCAGCAGAAAACTCTGTTCGAGACCACCGTTTGTTAAAAAACGGGTATTTTACCGAGACGTCGGGAAATTTGCTGGTGACCGGTTATTTTAATCCAAATCACGCTCTTGTCCTAATCCTACCCAAGTGCTTTTTGTGCCTGAAGCTAACCAGACCTTAACCACAACGTTTGAAACACAGATCCGTGAAACGTATCCGTGGTTCGCAGAAGGTTACGAGGTCAACATTTTGTTCCGGCGATCGGGTTGAACATAATATATGTTATTCTGAAATAGGCCATTCTGCATAATGGGTGCTTTTACTTTTTGTGCTCTAATTATAAACTTTAAATACGGGACTTTTCCTTGCAACAGAGTATTCCTAACTTATTCCCCTTATCTAAAAGATCCAGGTACTTCGTCCACCGCTGGATTGCATCGTGCTACAGGCGCTCCCGTCTGTGTTTTTAAGTGTGTAGCTCCTGTACACGAGCGCTGCCGGAACGCGAACACGTTAACGAACAGAAACCCCAGTTAAAAAACTAAGAAAATTATACGTTTTAACGTGAGAATCTTGAGGTTTGACTCTGGAAACTAAGACAGTTGCACTGACAACAGTTAAACCTTCTTTCTTTGAGGACATTTACAAATACAAGCTCAAACACACACACACACACACACACTGATGCATGCCTGCAGCGTGAACACATGCAGATGCATGCAAGGACACATAGCTTTCTATTTCTGTGTCTGTATCTCTTATTTCACCTTGTTGTTCTCTGTTTATCAATTTACTTCTCCCGAATTCACTCCGTAAATGTATTTAGAAGGCCGTCGATCGTAAACAACGCTCACAGAGTTGTTGACACAATAATAGTCACGGTGGTGTTCTCTGGTTTTGTCATCACAGAACTTCTGTGTGAACGCCGATGTGTCGATTTAAACACACAAAAAAGGAACGGTTCTTGCTTTAGAGAGATTTTGTTCATAGGAAATTCCGAAATATCTGAAAACAACTTCTCCCTCTCCCTCTCCCTTCATCACTACATTGTCTTGATAAGCCTCGCAGTTTTCTGGCCTGGTAGAAAAAACGTATTTTTGTATTCACGGGACACCAGAGACGGTATTTTGTTTCCAGTTCTACCAGCCGTCATCTTTGGTTTGTTTTAACCCCAACCCACGTCTTTCCATAGCTGAGAGAGTATTTGGTGGCCTAAACAGAACAAGACCTGAATCACAGAGGTGGCAGATCAGAAAATGATCACTTGAATCCTTTGCGACACCATTTGTCCTTTTTTATGTGTGATTGGTGGAAAAAACCAAACAATTTCACCATTTAAACCTGAAGAGGATCCGGTTTGGTAACGTGCTACTGAGCTTTTCAAGCCCAAATGCGCTACTGTGTCTCGGTCCTATAATCTGCCTAAGTGAATGCTTTCATTTTATTTTTTCTTGATTTTTAACGTCGTCATCTCGTCCATTTGAATAAGTCAGTCAGCTCGACAGCTGGCAGCCCCGGATACTGACGCATGTTTCCGTTTTAATTTTAAATTCAATGTAATCAGTAACACAACAAACCTGGAGCTGAGGTGATAAAAAATACAGTGATGAAATGTAACGATCAAGACCAAATAAACAAGACACGCTAATGACTAATGCTGTTAAATGACGTTAAAGACAACCAGAGGTGGAGAGAGACTGCACACTGGGGGAAGGAAAGAATAAAGGAAGGAAAACAAAGACAGAAGAAAGACAGACGGTAGGAAGGAAAGAAAACCCAAAGGGAATTGGGAAGCAAGTAAGAAATGACCAAGGAAGCAAGGACAGAAGGACAAAATAAATAATAAAGGAACACTGTGAGAAAGGACAGCTTGAGATGATTAAAGGAAGCAAGGAAAAGAGAGACAGAGTGTAGGGAAGAGAGGAACACTAAAGGGAATAAGGAAGGAAGCAAGGCATTACAAAGGAAGGAAGGAAGAAAGGTTTGACTGGAAGAAGAGAGAAATCATAAATGAAGGAAGGCAGGAATAACAACAAAGGAAGCAAGGACAGAAGGAAGGAAGAAATAAAGGAATTGAGGAAAAAGGGATGGACAGAATGATAATATAGGAAGGGAGGAAGAAATAATGAAGGACAGAAGGAAGGAAGCAAGGAAAAAGGGAAGGACAGAGTGATAAGGAAGGAAGGAAGCAAGGACAGAAGCACTGAGGGAAGAAATGAGAAAGGATGCTAGGACAGAAGGAAGTAAAAAGTGGAGAAAGGAAAGGAAGGTAGGGAAGGAATAAGAAACCGAAACCATTCGGGAGTCTCATAGTTGCACCTTCATTTGTTTCCTCAACTGTTTTGGCCTCAGAGGTGTCGAGTCGTTATCTCGTCAGAGCAGAGCTCCAGTTTGTCCGAGTGGGGAAGAAAAATGTTATTTTAGTTTGATTTAGTTTTGAAATGTTTTTGTGGAGGCTGATAGTTGGTTTGGAGGGTTGAGTCTCTTTCCTTTACCGTCTGATGGGGATTTGACGACGTCTATAAAACGCTTTTATCTTCAATACGACCTTGACCAGAACATGAACTGATACCAGTCCTCTGTGTGTGTGTGTGTGTGTGTGTGTTAATATCCACAGCCAACACACTCTGAGGCGACACTTACTGAGACAGCGGCGATAGCTAATATGGAAGTCATGATGTCATATGATTTGTGTCTCAGTCCACACGCGCCTCGACTCGCAGGAATAATCCCTTCACGCGTGTCGCTGCGAACCAGAAGGCACGGTTTTATTATTGCGTCGTCTGCTACGTGTCGCGCTGGAAAATCGAGTGTGTTTAGGACACATGTTGAAGTGGACATTCGCATTTTCATTGTCAGATAAGGAATTTTGTTCGTATTGGACGATTCATGCTGACCTTTCTCTAGTCTTGTTTGTTTGTTTGTTTATTTAAAAGAGGGCGATGTACATTAACCAACATTACAATAATGTAAATGTTAGCTCAAAAGTGCTAATTTTCATCGGCAGTCCTCCAGCCCGATGGACAAAAAGGCAGCCTTTAAAATAATCACAATTATAAAATGACATATAACACATTATGGTTAGCAAACGCAAATAATATAGCATAGTTAGAAAATATATAAATACCCAAAGAAGGAATTAGTGACCACAGATTTGGTTTTTGAATGAAGAGCATGACAAAGACTCTCTGATGGTTTCCGGTACTGCGTTCCATTGCTGACCTGCCGTTGCGGAGAAAACACCCTGACCAAGAGCAGTGTTTCTCCGGGGGATAGTACAGTCTTCCCTCACTGCTCCTCTTGATACCCTAACCCTCACTTAATCTAAACTTCACAAAGTCACATAGCGGAAGAGGTGCTAAACCACGTCTGACTTTAGAAATTAAAGCAAACATTCTTGAATTGAATGAGATTATCCCAGGTAAGTATGCGATGAACACGTCTTAAACTCGCGCTTTAGTTGCCGAATCTTAACCATACCGTAAACATGGTTTATTTGCAAAAACCGCAATCTTTTCCCGACCCTAACCGCACCATAGTTGCATGTGGAGAAAGCGAGGACATAATCTGAACGTATTCTGGGTTTAATTATTCTGCGTTGATTCGATATGTTAATATAAAAACTATTGAATGAATCAGCAATAAACTGAACTTGATTTTATATATATATATATATTAAGGAAGAATTATCTCTTTTTTGTTTTTTTTATAATTCAGGTTTTTATTGTTGTTATCCGGAACATGACAATATTATACAAAACGAATATATGTTACAAAAATGCTATGTATAAGGTCAAAATACAGACAGTGGTTGTGATTATCAGCATTAGACTGGGTACACAATGAAGGAAAAGGGGGCGAGGAAAGAAAGATATGAAAAATGGGTTAAAAAAAAACCCCCATAATCTTGCATCCAAGTAATGCAAAATAATGAGAAGTCAGAGTTATTGTGTCACAAGGACAGACAGTGTCACATAAGACCAAAAATCCTCCCAGACAGTGACACACACACAAACACCTGCTCTGTTCTTATAACGCAGTTTGTAAAGCAAGCGTTCACATGAGGCTGTCTTTGTCATTACGTTGACCCATTCTTTTAACGCTGCTGTTTTGGGGGTTTTCCAGTATTTCAGAATGACTCTAGCCATCACAGAGACCCCCACCGTGATCACAGAGAATTCTCCACTTGAAATATTTGGCAACTGCGCCCTATCTCCCAATAGACATAGTCTTGGCGATAATGGTATTGTTGTTCCAAGCCATTTGCTTAAAATATTTAAAATTTGGTGCCACAAAGGTTGAACAAGTGGACACTCCCATATACAGTGGATAAAAGTACCTCTGTCCTTTTGACACTTCCAGCAAGCATTATTATTTGACAGACCCATTCTATAAAGTCTAAGAGGTGTCAAAAAGAATCGGCGTATGATTTTGTACTGTTCACTCTTCATCCCCAATAGCCCCAATGTCCTTTTCCCATATTGTCTTTGAATTTGTACAGTCATTGCTGAGCAACTTATTGGTCGTTCTGTAAAAAACAGAGGCTTTTTGTTGGGAGTTAGGCAGTGTTAGAAAGTCCAGGATGTGGTTTCCATCCGCGTACTGGATTTTTGTAGAAATACAATTTCTGATTTGTAGGTACTTCCAGGAATGTTCCTTTCCTTTCAGGTTATACTTCTGTACAAGATTACTATAAGACATAAATACACCCTGTTCAAATAAGTCTACTACTGTGCACATGCCACTTCTTCCAGTACATGGGTGACTTCCCGATACAAATTGCAGAGTTATGCCATAGGGAAGAGTCTGGTTGTTTACATTGTGATATTTTATACAGCTTGTGAATCTTAGCCCATACCTCTCTCGAGTGCCTCATGATAGGATTTGTAGTCAAGCCTATACATTGAGACAAATGCTCAATAGGTATCTGATAGAGCCGAGGGTCTGGTAATCCCAATCCTCCCTCATCCCGAGGGGCACATCATTTGTTAAGCTTTATCCTGGGCCTTTTCCCGTTCCATAAGAAATGTTTTACCATTATATCATATTGATTGAAAAACAGCTGTGGTGTTGGAAGTGGTAGCATCATAAGCACATAATTAAGCTGAGGCGAGACCACCATCTTAATTATATTCACCTTCCCCCATAAAGTTAACAGGATTTTCCCCCAATTGTCCAGGTTATTCCTTGTTTTTTGCAAAAGTGGTGTCAAATTTAACGTAGGAATCTCTTCTAACTCCCTGCTTAGCTTGATACCTAAATAGTTCATCCCTCGTGGAGTCCATCTAAAACCAAATTTGGTTACCATACTTGCATTGCACATTCCAGATATAGGCATAGCTTCAGACTTTGTCCAGTTAATCTTATATCCAGACACTTTAGAATATAATTGAACTGTCTCCGTTAAATGAGGTACGGATTTATCTGGATCTTTAACCAAAGCCAAAATGTCATCAGGTGTAGTAACCTTCTCATGTTGTCCGTTGATGACCTATTCATCATAAATCCAACTTGATCAGGGTTTATAATGTTGGGTAACACCTTCTCTAACCGTAACGCAAGAATTTTACTTAATGTCCTACAATCTACATTAATCAGGCTTATTGGTCGATAATTTGAAGGCTCAGTGGAATCTGTCTTTTTTAGGAATAACAGATATTAGAGCATCGTTAAAAGAAGGAGGAGGAGATCCTCTAGCATATGCCTCGTTATTTACTTTGGTTAAAATCGGTGCAATCAATTCTATGTACTGTTTATAGTATTCAACCGGGAGCCCATCTAATCCTGCTGACTTCCCATTCCGCATAATAGAAACAGCTTTCCTGACTTCAAATTATCTCTTTAAAAAGTTTGTTTTTTTAAGCGATCTATTAATGGATGCAAAAAGAAGCAACAACAGGATCTTTTTTACCAGTTAACATGGCTACCAAACACCAAATAATGCAATTTAGCTTCAACATATATTTTCTAGCCGTTTGTTTCCCAAATGTTTAGTATAGTAAATGTATAGGAGTCCAAAACGTGAGTCGGACTCCGACGATTGTATAAAGTTCCTGGTGCCTCTGCATTTAAGAAGGTTGTTTTAATTTTTCCAGTTGTTGTTATTAGGTCCTATCTTTATGCTTCATGCTACATTGTTGGACATCAGTATCCATCAACACTGCACTAAAACAGGTGCAGGGACTGGCGTCTTTTTCCACTGTGAAATGTCCACAGTTCAAATTGGTTTTTAGCTTTTAGTACTTGGAAGGGAGGTTAAGTAGGACTGTACGATGTACCCCCACAACCCTACAGATAAGATGGCTCTATGATACTTATTAATGCTATTTGTTTTGTTGTTTTTAGCCAGGTTTACGTTTGTACTGCGGCCATTTGGATTGACAGAAACTGGTCGTTTCAACCATGAACGGTGTCTTTGCTTTTAGCTTTTTGTTGTCTTTTTTTTTTAAATCTAGTCCTTCTGCAGTAATCAGCTGACAATTGACTCAGGTTTGTGGAAAACCGAGGCATGTCATGTGCATTCTACCTTAGGTGGTAAGTTATAGTGACACAGGTAAGATTACAAACGTGTGTGATGGTGTTCTTTATAGTTATTGTCATTATAAAGATCCCCATCACACACATTTGTAATCTTACCTGTGTGTCGATCTTTCTCCTAAACCCAAATATGTGGATATATATCATCAAATCATAATTAAAATGTTTTCAAATTAGCTGAGGTTCACAATTTTTCCATGTACCCCCCCCCCTGGTACCCCTTGGGGTACAAGTACCCCTGGCCCTGCTGTAGAGGACCATACAGACAGCAGGACTTGATTGTAACATGTAGAGAGCTCCACGCCGGCCTGCAGAGGACTTTAAGGGAGAGTCAGCGGCGTCAGAGCGGGCGATGCCAGAGGACTCGCTAAGCTAATGAGTCAGGTTGGCTCAGTGTGAGGGTCTGGACTGTCTGAGCGACAACAAAGCACAATGAACCAACTACTGGCAGTCAGGGACAATCAGTCAGCCCCGCCGAGAAACGGAAAAGCACCTTCAGCAGCGGACTGATCCAACTCCCTCTGACGGCCCGGGACACAGGAAGCCAATTTAGGGCCAAACTGTCTGAGAGGAAGAACAGAAGAGAGACCAGAGCCTTGTTACAAACCTACAAGACCACAAACTCTTCAAAAACACTAGGAACTGGTAATCAATTTACCTACTAGGTGATGACCGTGAGGCTGTCATAGTTAGCTCTTAAAAGACTAGAAAGTGATTCTGAGCAGCACCGTTGTGGCAGGTTTTTGCTCATAAACCAAGGTGTCGGATAAATTAAAATTAAGACCTGATGCTGGCGTCAGATGAAAAGTCAGAGGATCAACTAAATTATCAGGATAAATCATCTGGGCACAATCATCAAGTGTTGTGCCAATTCATCCAGTAGATGTTGAGGTACGGGTGTGGACCAAAGTGGTGGACAGAGCGACGTCCCTAGAGCCGTGATTAAAAACTGGTTCACTCAACAAGACGTGGGCTACTTTTTCAGATCAGTTTCAAGGTAAATTACTTCTTTTACCTCGTCATGTCATCTATGGAAAATCATTGGCACCGTGCCATCACGCTTTGAGTGTTTGAGCCGACCTCGTGTGTGTGTGTGTCTATATAAGAGCACACAATACATTGCAGTTTAACACCACAACGCCACGAACGGATGTTAAAACCCAAACGTTATGAGCTTCACAGAGGTGGGATTTTACGTGGCCGTGGAGGTGTGAAGGTTTGTCATCCAACACGGAGCTTCGACATGACGCACGGAGGCGGCTGCGTGTCAAGGGTCACCCCCTCCCTCCTCATCACCCCCTCGCCATTCTGAAGCCAAGCGGTCCCTGTGGTCCTCTGCCAGCTCAGCTTGGCTCTCTGCCTGATACCAGTGAATCATTTCCTGCGCCGGGCAGCGGCTCTGGTCCGTTAACATCAGCAGAAGCAGCAGCAGCAGCAGCAGCAGCAGCAGCAGCACGGTGACAAAATGTGTTTCCTCCTCTCAGGCTAATTGAATTGAAGGTGCTGCATATTCACCGCTGCTGCTTCTGGACGGCAGCGTCCTCTTAGGAGAAGCTATTTCTGTGAGTTTTCGCTCTCAATCACCGCGCTGTGACAGGACACTCTGATTTTAGAGCGAAGCAAAAGAGCTGATGGGATTGGCCCTGAGTGATGCCACACCCGCTGAGAGCAATCCCCCGTTATCCTCATCTGTTTGTAATATGGAAGGTATTTGGGGACAAAACTAAAGTGAGCAAAAAAAAAAGACTGGTAATCAACGTGCAAGTCAAGGTTGTGCATAACTACTATATCAGACCGGCATCCCTAGGAATTATGCCCATATTGGACGATACATAGCCAACATTTAGTGCTGCAGCAAGTAGCGTGCCCTTTATTGTAGCAAGACAGAACTTTAAATCTTAAAGGACAGGTTCACATATTTTCAAGTCTGTCTTTAAACAATAGCACATGCCATTATGTACTGAATTTAAAGAGTTGTCGGTCACTGCAAATGTTCCCCGTGTGCATACTGTCCCTGAAGAGATCCCTCCGCTGCAGCTCAGCAGAGAAACTGTGTCCGGGGAAGCACAAAGGAAGAAGTATCGGGCCCGAAAAGTAGTAACTTTGGCAGTCTGAGTTTGACAGATATCTTCCAAAGTCTCACATTAGCCTCAGCAGCTAGCCTCAGAATTTAAATCAAGTTTAGGAAGGCGTCCCTTCACTGCCAATATTGACAGGAGGAACGATTACTGCGACCAGAAACCTTCAGTGTTCAAGATGGACCTGAAACAAATATGCACCTATCCTTTAAGTGCTGCTTTTTCACATTCTTGGTTATATATTAAGACTTTAAAACCTCACCTAATTTGCTACTTCGGAGCTCTGCGGCTTTGGTTTGACTGACAGTGGTACCTCTTCGTTAGCTGGTTATTAGACAGACTGTGTATTTTTCCTGCCTAAAGGTGCAATCAGATGGTACACAGAACAGAACAGGGTGCTTAATGCTGCTGTAGCTTTCAGACATCTGAAAAAGTTGATGGGAATCACTGGAATGTACCCTGACGTAAGTCAGACATTAACACGTTGACGATTAAAGGAGGTTGCTCTGCTTCCAAGTCGAGTTTGCATGTGATGGATACAAACTGTAATCCATGTTGTGAGAAAACTTCACTTGCTCGCTCTGCGTTTTGTCAGTCTTGACTTCACCCTGGCTCAGTTCAGTCAGGTCGCTCTCCAACCCTGAATTATAGCTCGATCAGAACTCAACATTTCCTCTTCGCGTGTCAAGAGTTTTGCCATTAATGATCTTCTGTACTTTCCACCTGCGCAGCGGGAGTGCGCACTCCTTAACAAAATGAGCCGCATGAACAAGTCTCCGGCCACTGACCCGTGAAACCAGAGTACACAAAGATATCTCACTCTGCGAATTTACATATAAAATTACAGTTTAAGCGACCTAACTGTTAAAAATGCAGATTGTTTTTCAGGATGTACTTTGTTTAAAAGAGTATTGTAGTAGTTTGACCTTATTTCACAAAAATGCTCAGACCTGATGTGGTAATATGGTCGATGCAGCAGAGAGAGAGAGAGAGAGTTTGTAGCTTGCCAGAGGTTGGGAGAAACGCTTGGAGGAGAAAAGAGCAAGCCAAGCATGCGATCATTCTGTTCTCACACACACACACACACACACACACACACACACAGCAGGAGTACGACAGAGGTACATACTGTATCTGATGAATAGCTGAAATGGTATGGAAATAAAGGAGGACAGAATATGCATGAACCCAGGCCAAGCACATGGCTGTGAACGCGCACACACACACACACACACACACACACACACACACAGATCCAGCAGAGGCAGGGCTGATGAATGCCTGAAAATAAAATGGAAATAGGGAACAGCCGCTGCTTCAGCTCACTAAAGGCATATTCTGTTTTACAAATACAGCTCGGCTTCTCAAAGTCTGGGACAAGGTCCGGACTGAACTGCACATCAGTCTGACTCATGTGTCACTTATTATGTCGTGTGTGGATATATTTTCTTGTACTGAAACGCTGCTAGTGGGATTAAATGTGCCTACACGTGTGTGTGTGTGTGTCTGTGTTTGTTTATTTTGGTTCAATCACAAGAAATGTACTGTCATTAAAGGTTATTGCTGAAGGTGCGTTGAAAAAGCCCTCTAATTCATTTGAACGGAGGCAGTCCGTTGAATCGCCACAGGTGCCAGCGCAGGGTCGCCCCCCGGCAAACGAAGTCGAACCTGGTTCAGCTTTTGCCGCAACGCAACGTGACGTCCGGCAATGCGCCGCGTTGACCGACTCGAATACACGCAGGCACCCATTCCTCTTTTATGTCGCTGTGTTGTTCTGGCATTGCTCCAGACTGCCGACCTTCATATGTAGAACTCCGATAAGAGTACCTATAAAATAAAACATTACCTTACTTCTGGCAGAGCACTGAGGTCCTGAGTCACATTCAGTTCCCACTATGTATCCCTTTGCTGAGACGTTCATGTCACAGCTGGTGGAAGCTTTTATGTTGCTATTGACTTCATTAAGATGCAATGTTCACGTTTGTTTGCAATTATCTCGGAGTTCTGTTTGTTGGGAGTTTCCCAGCACAACTCTTGTCACTGATTGGATCATTTAAAGGGCTTCCTCAAGGCTTTTCTGACAAATCTGTCAAAAACACTTATCATATCAACGGTTGTATAAAACGTGGCATACTAACATTTGTGACGTAGTTAAGAAAACTTTCAAGGGCAAGGTTTTGTCAGGCGGCTGGCGTTGCAAAAGCAGCAGAGACCACAGTTCGCGGCCACTGTCTGCTTCCAGTTTCAAACGACAAAAAGAACGGCCGTTTCGCTGTTGTGGCTTGTGGCGGCAAAACTAAGCTGTTTTAACCCAAATCAGGATCTTTTCCTAAGCCTAACCAAGTGGTTTCTGTGCCTAAACATAACCAGACCTTCACCACAGCGTTTAAATCATAGAGATTCAACGTTTGGAATCATGTACTGATTCAAAGTATCCGTGGGTCGCAGACACGTGAAATGGCAGCATATTACTGTGGCCACTGAGTAGTGCATTCAGGGACTTCATGCCACAGTAAATGTAGTCCGAGACGTCTGTGATGGTTTCAGCCACCGTGACCGAGTGAGGTAAAAGAACTTATATGACAGGTCTGCAGTTTGGTCAGCTTGTTTTCAAGAGTGTGAATTCAGACGAGGTATAACAAGGTGTGTGTGTGTACAGTACATGTTTTATGTTTGTTAATAAAAGTCCGTGCATAATATGACACATCCATGTTCATGTGACAGTACAGTAGATGGTGGAAGCCGGAAAACATGCATAAATGAAATATGCAGGAAATTGATATGAGGTGGCTGCAGGTTTACACACACACACACACACACACACGCAGACAGACGCCCATGTTACTGTAGAAACGCCAGTGTGTGCTTCACTCTGTCTGTCATTCTGCATGCATATTTGCATGTGTGTGTCCTTCCTGAGGGCGATGCTTGTGTGGTGGGTGGGCCGTCTGTGTTTTGTGTTGTGACCCAGAATACATATCTAGTTTCGTAACATCTTCTCTTCACTCTCGGTGTCTGTAGTTAGTTGTTCTGTACCTCGTCCTACACACATCAAACCGGTTTCACTTTGTGTTGTTGGGGAATTCAGGTTTAAGTTTGCCCCTGAGCAAGGCAGCTGACTGCTATATTAGGAGGAAACCTACTTCCTTCATGGTTATTATCCCCCCAGTAAAAGTCAAAGTAAGATGAAAGCTGGGTGTTTAAAAGCTGTGATAAAAAGTTAAATGAGACATTGTGAAAGAAACAAAAACTACAACAGATCTGATCCCTTTGCAAAGATGTCAGTGTTGTATGTTGATAACCTGAACTGTGATTTTCATGGCAAAACCATCATCTCAGGGTATCTTTTGATGCATTTGATGTTTCCAGTGAGCTCATCCAAGAATAAAACGCCTTTTTTAAAGAACCCATCCCTGATATTGTTGTTGTTCTGCAGTATACTCTATAGTAGTACCGACATTAAGCATGTTGTAATGCATACGTACATAAATGCAACATGAAAATAGGTCATTTGGGTTCAGTTTGAGGCCATAACACAGAACAAGCAGTAAACAACAACACAAAGACACAATGAGTAAGAAAACAAAAAGAAACCTCATTAAAAACAGTGAAATCGGTAAAAACTGTAAGCTTCTCAAGGCGAACACATATGAAAGTGTCTGTTCAGTAATTTGATGTTTGTAGCAGATAGTTGCCTTTTGGCCTGAAGCTGAAAGACGAGCAGTGGGCTCAGAGTTCAGAGGCTGATTGCTGTGCGCAAGGGCGGTGATACATCTCTGTTAAAACCATCAAGCTGACTCGGACTCTCGTCTACAGAGTCATTCCGAGCGCGTTCGTCTGCTCGACTCTTAAGAGCAGCAAACACAGTCACAGAAAATAATAATCAGTTGTCATAATTTGTCTGTTTAAACAAATAAAAGAAAAGAACATAATGAGTTCCTGTACTACAGTAAATTCAGCATTATGTACATTTCCACAGTATTTTTGGTACAAAAACAAAGTAATGTCATCACTTTGACTCTAGGGTGTGAAAGGCAGGGAGTACAGGGAAGGAAATGAGGGGGTAAAAAGGATAGGAGTGGGTAGGAAAGGAAAGGAAGAGTTAGAGGATGAAAGACACACTGGGAAAGGAAAGAGAAGGTAGGAAAGGGAAGGAAAGGAGGAGGACTGGAAGGAGAGGAAGAGGCAGAGGAGAAGGTGGGGGATGGGGAAGACCTTTAGGAGGTATGGCGGTCAAAGAGGAGCCTGAGAAGGAAACGAGAGGTTACGTACGGATGGGTGGAGGCTTGAAAGCAAAGATGAGGTCAGAAAAGGGAAGAGGAAAAGAGGATTTACGGAGGTAAAGGAAATCTGGGGAAAGGACATAAGATTTTTTACATTTTCAAAAGGCTGTTTGAGGGCTAAGACTTGGTTTTAGGGGTCGAATTAGGTTGGTATGAATGTTAAGATTGGACATGTAGCTGTGATGGTTGTGTTCTAGCAATAAGAAGGAGATGGATGAAGAGATGGCGAAGAAGTCGTCTTTTTTTAAGATATATCAGTGTTCGATTTACGGGGGAGTCAGGGGGCCAACACATAAATAACCATCAGCATTTCTGATGCTGTAATGAATGACATAAGAAATACATTAATTCGAATTCAAATCTAATGTCTTATCATCTGTAATGTTTAAATGTGTGTGCGCACCTCTGCCCTGGTCAGGTGTTACGTGATTGATCTGGGCAGGGCGTCTTCTTTTTATGGCTCATTGGGCGGCTTTCTTGCGTTGTTTTGTCTGCCTATGTGTAATTAGTGTGCGGGCGTTTGGCGTCATGCTGTCAGTCAGCAGGCAATGGAGACTTTACTGTCCTTCCTGATCACACACCTTTTGAAGCAGGTTTCTCCTTTGTCAGCTACACAAACAATAATTCAGAATAGAGTGGATGCGGGAAACACCCTGCCATGCTGATTTTTACACGCAATGACAAATTGATTATGAAACAAAATGGTTCTAGAGCTAGAAACAGGCCTAAACTCCTCACTAAGTAGTGCGCTTTTTATTGTTCCTTGCAACATTTGGTATTAGAGGTGGCGATAGCTTTATGAAGTCTGTCTGCTCCTGAAGATGTCTGTGGCCCTGACAGGTTTTTAATGTATCGCCCTCCAAAACTGGGGATCTGACGTGACCATGGAATAAGCTTACTTCAACTTTAATAAAATGCTGTTTATCAGCTGTATGCCGTTGTTTTTGCTGTGCTGTTTTAAATCACGGTTGGTCACAGTTAAAAGAAACCAACGTTGACTGTCAGCAGGAGACGAACAGCGATCTCCCGTGTTTTGTTGACCCATCCGTGCACCTTGACCTCCTCTCTCTGTGGCCTTTGTGGCTTTATAATAACCTGACTTTCTCCTTTGTTCCTGATGGACAAGGGTCTTAATTCCTACGCCCACTAGAAGAGTCTTTGAACATAAACACGTCCTTTTGGGCCCTTGCTGAAATGACTGATGCTGACGTTTTTGATGAGGGGACGCTCTCCGCTGTTTTGTTCGGGACTTTTGCATCCTGTTAATCATCTCGAGACCCCTGAGATCTGTCTTACAACTTTGGGAATCTATTACATCAGTGGGAGTCCTGACAAGTGTAGAGGTACAAACAAAGTGTGTACGTGACCAAGTGTCGCCGCTGCATGGAAACCAGGACTGAACAGCTCATCAGGAGCTACTGTACTTGACATACGTGTGTGTGTGTGTGTGTGAGAGACTGAGTGGATGACAGCTTTTGATAAGAATGGAAAACAGAGCTAGATTTTCCTTTTGATGTGCCCACACACACACTCACTCACACACACACACACACACACACACACACACACACACACACACTTCAGAAATCAGATTTGGGTGCTGTGAAGAATAAATGCATGAAGGGATGAAAAATGAGGGCTGCCTAATCATTCAATTGGGATCCAAGGCAGATGGTCTGGAGACACACACACACACACACCTGTTACGCCCTCACACCTTGTCAGTCTTGCTCTCTTCGGACTCTCGTCTCTCCCTGTGTAATCCTATAGTCAATCTCTCTTTCTCTCTCTTATTCAGTGTAACTACATGCTTGATCGCCCTGTTTCCGAGCGTTTAAAGAGACACTATTGTCGGCCTGCACTTCTATTACTTGGACATCCCATAATTATCTGACTGTATACATGGACATGGCAACATATTATCAGTGACCAGCTTTCTGCGTGTGTGTCTTCCTCTCTGTCTCTGCTGGCAACAGTATGACTGGTCCCCTTTACACTACATGGCCAAAAGTAAGTGGACACCCAAACATTACACCCATGTGTAGTTACTGAACATGTGATTGCGAATCCCATAATCATCAACGTGCTGCTCTGACAGGCGCCGCTCTTCTGGTTTCACCGGATGTCGAAGCTGCTGCAGGGATTTGCACACATTCAGACACAAGCGCATCAGTGTGGTCCAATGCTGATATTGGGTGATCAGGTCACAGGCTGTGAGCCAGTTCATACCAAAGGTGTCGGATGAGGTTGAGGTCAGGCCTCTGTGCAGACTGGTCAAGTTCTTCCACACCAAACTGGGAAAATGTTTCTATACAGAGCTGCTTTGAAAATATCATTGTGTGGCGGCGCATTAAAATTTCCCTTTAATGGAACTAACCAGGAAAAACAGATCTATGTAGACCAAAATTACACTATGTGGAAAGGGTGCCCACGTACTCTTGGCCATATTGAATTGAATTGAATTGAATTGAATTGAAAACCTGAAGGTCCCTGAAAGCTCCAGGATTACTGTGTGTTAACTGGTTTGGCTTGTGGTAATGGACCAATGTCCGAATCTGTAGGCGCTGTCTTGGAAAAGGTCAAAATCGAGCTTTACTTTGTTAATTATTTCAGTTTTGTGCTCTCATGTTGAATGTTCCTAAACCATATTTACTCAAATTACAACACAGCAAACCATGAGCTGAGATAATACTCTGTGTAAAAACTGGACACACTGCATAGAGTGGAAGGACCTGGGGGTTGACAGCAGCCCAGTGGCTCATTTTAGCCCCGGTTCAACAGGTTAATCAGTCCATGCGCACAGATCTGAAATCTGAAATATACACTAGAACCCTAAAAGTAATCAATACAATCTTTAAATCAATTGCTCCCGAAGCTGCGCCTTCGGTATGTGATTGTGTAAGTTGCTTTGGATAAAAGCGTCTGCTAAATGACTAAATATAAATATATAAAAACCCCATACACGTAAATCAGAAGAGACTAAATCAGTAATAAAAATATAAAAACACAAATGGGAAAAAGCAATAAAGTGTTCTAATTTATCAAAAATGCTTGATTTATTATGTCAACTTGTTGCGTCCTCTTGAATATTTCCAAATAACATGCATTTTCAGTCATCATCAGTCAGTCATTTTCTACCGCTTGTTCCCGTTCGGGGTCGCGGGTGACTGGAGCCTTTCCCAGTGGCTTCGGGCCTTAGGCGGGGTACACCCTGGACAGTGGCCAACTCGTCGCAGGGCTGACACTTAGACAGACAACCATTCACGCACACATTCATCCACTAGGGACAATTTTAGAGTCACCAATTAACCTAACCACTGTCTTTGGACAGTGGGAGGAAACCGGAGAACCCGGAGAAAACCCACGGTAACACGGGGAGGACATGCAGACTCCACCCAGGGAGGTCGTGGTCTGGTCCGAGATTCGAACCCACGATCTCCTTATTGGGAGGCAGGAGCGCTAACCTGCCCCCGTGCACCCAACTTGCATTTTATTTTGCCAAAAAGATCTAAAATTAAACTCAATGTACAATCAATGTAATGGAAACATAACTAGACTAGTAGGATAAATGTATTCGTTGATAAAATGGTCAGCTCCGTTGGAGTTTGGTAGCACTGTCGTTGAAAGGCACTCTGGGTAATGTAGGAAGCGACTCACTTAAGGAGAAGGAAACTATGCTGCGTGAGGAAAAGTTGATTGAAACATCATACATTACAATATTTAAATTGTCAATGAATTTAGGATTTTTAAAGGGATTCTGAAGGGGCTCTTTTTGTTCTTCATTATGTAAAGTTTGCTATGGATTATTAGTTGTACATTGATCTGTTTTCTTTCTGTCTGCAGCTGGTATACTGGGCCAGTCAGCAGCAGGATCAGGATGAGAAGATGGCTGGCTGTGTGTTTCCAATGGGACCAGAGAGCTTTCAGCGCTTCACGCCGGACTCCCTGGCGGCCATCGAGCAGCGCATTGCCCAGGAGGAGGCTCGACGCAACAAACACTACCAGGAGGTACACACACACCTGACAAACACAACTAGGAGGTATTATCATCGCTAAAACAAGATGAAACAGGAACCAGACGATATTGGAGGTTAAAGCCTGAATAAAATGAAAAGATGTAAGGCGGTTTCAGGCAGGCAGATGTGAGAGATGTCGGGGGTGGTGATGTTGTGGTGATGTTGTGTGTGTGTGTGTCAGGACCTGGGTGACGTGGTGGTCCCCCGGCCCCGGCCCGACCTGGAGGCAGGGAAACAGCTGCCACGCATCTTCGCCGACATCCCGTCTCATCTGGTGGGCGTTCCCCTGGAAGACATCGACCCGTACTACTTCAAAAACAAGAGGGTAGGTGACCCAGAGAGAGTGTGTGTGCGTGTTTGTCTGTGTGTTTTTGGGGGGAAGGTTTTTGGAAATACCCCATCTCTCCTGTTGGAGAATCCCTGGAAGATCAATTGACTCTTTGGTAGCCTACTTCACTAAAGACCAGAGGGGAGGTGACTGAGTGAGTGTACGTGTTTGTGTGCTTTTCTTCCACAGTTTCTCTGTCATCTCTGTTCTGTCTTTATCCTTATTAAACTCTGTCCTTATTTACACCTGGTATATGTGATCATGGGTCTTGTCACTCCTTCTCTTTTTTGTCTTCTTTCTCCTGCACTCTCTTTTCCTGTTTCAGGGCACTTCAAACCTGCATAGTTTAGTCCCGTTGAATCGGACTCTGGTTAGTTTTCCCCCTTGGTACGATTCATTTGGGCCGATCTGAACACAGCAATCGTACCCGGGTGCAGACCAAAACAACCGCACTGAGACCCTTTAGCGGAAGTGGTCTTGGTCCGGTTAAAAACTAATTCTGGAGCAGTTTGTTTGTGGTGGGTACGTGATGACCTCAATCTGACCCAACTAAGAGACGAACTCTTTGCCTGGGTCCAGACCTTTGAATCCGCCCACTCCACCGAGTTGGCCGATTCTGGGTTAGCATCATGACATGAAACAGCGGTTTCTTGGTTGAAAAAGCGATTATCTAATAAGCCCTGCGGGGTCCAACGATGAGCCGTGGAAATAAATCGATTGGACAAGCAACAAAGTACGTTGCCTTCTTGATATTGAGGTAGATGACCACATCTGCCAGCTTCTAAAAACCACAAATACAGCGTTCAAAATGGACATGGGATTAGACTGGGCTGCAGAAACCCCCCAAAATGTGTGAAATGACGGAACTACATAACTGTTACTCCCTTACTGCATACATAGGGACTTTTCAGGGTTTTTTGGGAAACATGCGTTACCGACACAGACCAGATGAAGTTTGAAGTCAGTAAAAAAAATCTAAAACACAAATATTATTCTATCTACTATTCTAGTGTTTTGTGTGTCCGGGTCAGGGACACAGGGAGCCCACAACCAAAACACCATACAATAGCTGCCTCAATTTACAAAAAGATGGCACAAAGAATGAGAACAGTTCACTGTATTTTCCTACAATATGTCTAGAATGCTTTCCAAAAATATCATCTGAAGTCTATCCATTTTTAAAATTTTGATATCTACAAATTCTGCCTCAAAATAAAGGTTATAACAGTCAATCTACAAGATGTGTTATGTCTAATAATTGACAGGTACATGTGGCACCACTATCACGCCTAGACAATAGGCTACACCTACCACTCCCCCACAGAATATTTCTGTGAAATACTGAAGTTTGGGGAGCCCAGCCCTGACTACTTTTGGAGGCATTGCAGATCAGGATTGTGGGGCTCGCCACCTCACAATGTGCAAGCACTGGTGACGAGGTGGGCTGCACACTAAGTTGGCAAACAGCGGCTGAACAGGCAGGAGTCCATGTCCGGGTCGCATCCAAGAAGCTCCAAGAAGCTCTCACAGTGGGGCCGTGGTTCTAGAGTACTAGAGGTGGACGTGCAGGTAGTAGGCTGCCATCCCCAAACTCAATGGCGGGCTTCGAGAAGATGCACTTATCCCCATTCAGTGTGAGGTTGTGGCTAGCAAGGACATCAAGCACTCTGGTCAGGCACTTATTGTGCAGGGCCGGTGTGGGGCTGTGCACCACTATGTCATTCAGGTAGGTAACCACTACAGGGATACCTGCAAATATGGTGGACACCATTTTCTGGAAGTGGAGGGGGACATTGCTGAGGCCAAATGGCATGCGGGTGAAGACCCCAGTGTCGGTCACAAAAGCTGTAAGGTAGGGGCTGCTTGGGTGCTGTGGAACCTGCAGGTACCCCTGGTGAAGGTCAAATTTGGAGAACACAGAGGAACCATGGAATTTCCCAGTCAGGTGCTCCACTGTCGGTAGTGAGTATTTGTCATAGATCACAGCCTTATTGACAGACCTGATGTCGATGCACTCGTGCTACTCCCCTGACTATTTTCTTGCCGCCACCACCAGGTTTGAGATCCAGGGTGATGCGTCCACCCACTCGATTATGCCTGCCTCCAGTAGCTTTTACAGTGTCCAGTGTTCACATCGTCATGCAGGACAAGTGGCAGGTGGCGCAGGGGCTTGATGACTGGTCACAACTCCAGGTTGAGGAGGGGGTGGTAATTAAAGGCGGTGAGGTAGCCTAAGCCATTGGACAGAAAAGGCCAGAGCTATTACCAAGATGATCTAACAGCCGGTGATGTCCATGATGGAGAACCCCAAGTCACAGAACAAGTTTATACCTATAAGATTGGCCCTGTTGCAGGACACTTGGAATGCCAATGACAGAAGAGCCTTGGTCCAGTAGCAAACAGAGAAGGCAATTGTGCCCACCATGCCAATTTTGGAGTTTTCATAGCTGTACAAATCTGCGTCCCGAGCAGGAAGAGCTTTCGGACAATGGAGATGTTCATCAGTGAACGCTAAGCCCCTGTATCCAGCATTTCTGGCAGGCACACCCCATCCAATTCCACTGTGCACCACTTGAGAGGCCTGGAGGAGAAGCTCACTGAATGGATAGTCATCGGCGCCAGCAACCCAGGAAAACATGGTGTTTTAAGGGGTTTTTGCTGGGGAAGAGCAACAAACCTCTGGAAAATGTTTTTGTTTGCCACAGTGGTGACAACTCAGTCCCTTGGCAGGTCAGGCTGCAGGTGGGGTGCGATGAGGAGCCTCAATTACTGCAAGTCTGGCATGTTGGTGTGCCCTGGAGTCCAGCAAAGTTCTTGACACCTTGGGACTTACAGTCTGCATCATTAGCATTGGCTGGGAGGGGGAGGAGGGGGTGGGGGAGTGCTAGCTGAACTGCAAGTCGGGCTGTAGATTTGATCTGGAATGCTAATTTCCACGGCCTTTTCCAGAGTTAGGTCGTCAGGGGACATAGTCCCTTATCAGTTCATCCTCCAATGCCCCAAACTTATCGAGGCTAGCACAGCCCCTCAGGTCAGCCACGTAACGGTGGACTGACTTACCCAGTTATTGCTGGCGCTAGTGAAAAACAATTCCACAAAGTATGACTGTGCGGCATCAAAATGTCCAGACAGCTTTGCGGCAAATGCATCATATTTAGGCAGGTCAGAGAGCACTAAAAATCCTCCTTTCCTCGATGCCCAGGCTGTGGATAAGCAAGCCTCCCTTGCACTCGTCGGTAGCATCTTCTAGTCCAACACCCGCTATGAATGTTTTAAAAGATTCATGTTAGCGAGTCCAAGGAACAGGTGGTTCGCCGGACAGCACTAGGAATGGAGAGAGAGGTGGGAAAGAAATCCCTACTGTCATCGTGTCACGTCTAATAAGTCCCGGACAGCGACTCTGTTCCACACACGGTACTTTGTTGTGCGTCTGACATACAACTGGCAATAACATAGCAAAAACCTCCTTTAAGGTTGCGTACGGCCGCAACTACAGCCATGACTAGCCATGACCAAATTGATCATCAAAATTTCGTCCAGTTTTAAGAGGTCGCTAGACATCTTCTGTTCTGTGCTGCAATTAGCTGCTTCAACAACAAACGGACACTACGGAAATGGAAAATAAAAGCCACAAGCCTCTGCTCCATAAACTATATTTCACTTTCTAAATCTCCCATTATTATTTAATCCTCATGTTTCGATCGCATTCTAAGCGGCTTGCCGAGATAGGACTGACCATGAACGGGACGGAACTAAAGACAAAGCGATCTGCCGACAAGATGCCGATGGTGAGCAGTATTTACAGTAAAGGTTACAGTATCATGTGTTTCAGATTTTTATGAAATGTTGCATTTATTCTGATTTACAATGCAAACAAATCATGGGACTGTGATTTATCACAAGCTAGCAAGTTCCTGCTGGGTTTAATGAGCGACTCCACACAGCACTTTCACATCTACACTGCAGAGGTTGGACAGAAGCGGTATGTTATTTTTCCCCAGAGTGTCCTAATTAATTTAACCTTATTGCTTTGAGACTGAAAAACCCAAACATCTCTGCTGTCAGTGTAAATGTGTTTAGTTTCACTTTGCCACCACAAAATGGCGGTGGAGCTTTGAGGGTGCAACACAAAAAAGAGCCATCGGGTTTGTCTGTGTGTATGTATACATACATGTATTTTTCTCTCTCTGTCTTTCTTGCAGACCTTCATAGTCCTGAACAAAGGGAAGGCCATCTTCCGTTTCAGTGCCACTTCTGCTCTCTACGTCTTCAGCCCTTTCCACCCCATCCGCAGAATCGCCATCAAAATCCTGGTCCACTCATATCCTTACACACACACGACTACAGCTACTGTATGCATGAGGCATGACGTCTTAACAGTGTTAAGCTGACTGTGGGATAATGGCTGCAGGGAGGTCAGAGGTCAGAGGCAGCCTGCAGGGGTTCAGTGTGTGTTGAAGGATGCTGTGTGTGAGCAGCCGGGCCACCCTGATGGCATTTTGGGTGATAATATAAACAAATAGATTCAGGCTGGGTGGTTCATTACTGCAGGCCGCTGAGGCCTTTGCAGTGTCATGTTGTCATGTTGTTTTGCATTGTATCACATCGGCACAGGCCTGACGTGGCAGTTAATGGTGGGATACGGCTTGATTTTGTTATTGCTGAACATACGGTGTTCATTTTACAGTCAAAGGGGCACTCCTCTGATTGTTCACATGAAAATCAGTTATTAAAACCCTGATGATGTCATAGTGAGGTCATGATCGCTCAAGTAATCTTGTCTTGGTCTTGGGGCTTTAAACTTTTAAAACAGAAAGCTTCTGTTGCAAACTGGAGGTTTCGTGGTCTAATTAAAGGTGCACCATGGGAAATTTAGGTCGATTAGTCGATCGCCAAAAAAATTATTGGAAACTATTTTGATAATCAATTAATCGTTTCAGTAATTCTTCAAGCAAAAATGCCAAATATCTGTTAGTGTAACTTCTCAAATGTGAGAATATGACGCTTCTGTTGTCATAGATGAGACTAAACTGAATGTCTTTGGGTTCTGGACTGTTGGTCGAATGAAATGAGCATTTGGTTACTTCTTCCTGGGCTGTGGAAAATTATTACATACATTTTTTTTTTTACATTTTATCGATTAATCTAGAAAACAATTGGTAGATGAATTGATACATTTTTCAAAAGCAGGGCTATTTTCATGGTCTCTCGCTATACTCTCTACGGCAATGTTAAATCAGTGGAGTATCTCTTTTGAAAGTTAATTTAAGGTTGTAAACACATTATCGTAGATCGTAGAGCTCAGGCAAACATGTTTTCACTGCGAATCAAAACTTTGTTATTCCAGCCTGATTTTAATTATTCGCAAAAATGCCGAATCTTAAAACACGAGTTAGTCAAGGTGCTTTAAGAAATGTAATCACACGTTAAGGGTTTGTTGTGCTTGTTGTGCAGCTTTTCAGGGTTATTAATGGTTTATTAATGACCCATCAAATATATCTAAAGTTCATTACATTAACCATGATTACCTTCAGTTGTACTTCACAATAGAATTAATGGCAACTCACTGAATTTCTGCTTTAATGGCAAACCATGAAACTCAAAACAAATAAGTGGTTTTGAGACTAAAGTAGTTATCCACCTAAATGTTTCATTATAACAGAAGGTAGTCAGCGAAAAATGAAGGGGTTGTTCAAGGCTGTGTCGAAAAATAATGGACAATTAATATATTTTCTTCCTGCATTAATAACCCCCATTAAATAATGTTAAAGTGGTTGATGATAATTAAGGGTAGGATAGCTGTAACTGCAAGCTTATTTTTAAAAAAGAAACCTTTTTCAAATGTATGAAAAGACATTCATTGCAGTGATTACAGGCCAAATAATATTCATCACACATTTTAATCATGTTCAATCATCTTGTGACAGCTTTTAATTGTCAAAAATCTCTTTCCATCCTGAATCCTCTCCCACAGCTGGATGGTTTCCAGGCACAGGTAAAGGAATGACAGTGTATTTACCAATCATGTCAACCGACTGCCTGTGTGTGTGTGTGTGTGTGTGTGTGTGTGTGTGTGTGTGTGTGTGAATCAGAGGCCTCATCCTGTCGGTCGTATTTCGAAGCCAGATATCATCTTGAGCTGTTGGGCGAGCTATAAACATGACCATTAAATATTTCCCATCAAGATGGTCCCTGCTCACACACGCACACACACACACACACACACACACACACACACACACACAGACAGACACACACAGGTGAATAAACAAACTGCACAGAGATGCACACACTCGCAGATTGTTACCGTAATCTCCCAGCTGGTCGTGGGCTCTGCTGCGGGCTGAACCCTGACCTTTGACCTGCAGCCACTCTTAAAGTTGTCGGGGAACAGGGAATATCAGATATGTACGTTGCGACGACATCCCACGGGGTTTGGACTGAATGGGTTTCATGATTTGGCACAGATTGTTTAATCCTCTGTAAATACGTCTGTCCCACTGGGTCCGTGAGCAAAGGTGGTTTGGCCAAAAGCTAACTGGAGAAATCACTTCTAAAAGATACAAAGGAAGCTCAAGTGCGGTCTCAAAGGATGGCGAACCGAGACAGTGTCCAATAGTGCAAGGTTGCATTCACTGTGGATCCAAGCAAAAAAAAGGTTCACACTCGTTGGACGGCTATGTACAATAATAACAAGCTCCCAATGAAGTCTTGCAGTATTTTGCATGTGACCTAATCCATTTTGTTTAAGCTTAATGATTTGAAACCTCCTTTTGGGTATTGGTTCATGATGTGTCTCCACGTTGTGAGGAAGTTACTGGAAATTGTTGCAAGTAATGTTTTGAGACGGGACGCACCTTTTTCTCCAGTATGAAAATATTTAGATTTGATTGGTTTGGAGTCAACTCAACACTCACGTGCTATATAATATATAAAGAAATGAAGTACATTTCCTCCACACATTATGGTGCCTCTGAATGTTAAGTCCCCTCACCTACTGTGCTAATAGTCACAGTGTTTAGCCGAAAGAATATCTTTGTAAACATAGTTCTAACTTACATGAGAGAAGTAAAAGAAATTAAATCTTTGCTGTAGCGGCCGGTAATTGTTTCTTATAATACATCGAGGTAAATCGTCATGATGAATTTATATAAATAACCTTAAGGGTCTTAAAACCATTAAGGCTTACTTCAGAAGAAGTGCTGTTTGGATCGTCGGACACCTCATGACGGCGGCCTTTTTTGAAACTTTCTGAAACAGAAACACCAGTGCTCCCACTAGACGCTGAAGTAGTACATCTCAAATTTTCCTTTTTTCCACCATAAAGGAAACATGTTATTTCAGATCATCGTGCGTCGACGCCTTACGGTGATATCAAACTGAATTCCAGATGTTGTGGAAAAAGCACCTCAATGCGTCCTGAAGCTAAAGGCTTCAGCTGTGGGATTTTGGCCAGTCGCCCGTCCCATGCCATACTCCAGACGCCAAGCCAACATGACAGCTATTACTTCACACCCCAAACTCAACAGCCTTCCCCTCGACACCCCTCCCTCCCTCCCTCCCTCGCCTCACCTCACACTCGTCTATTTTTACCTTGGGAAGCGGCTGCTGGCGTTGAGAGATGTCGAGCCGGCGGACACGCTGCTGTTGTCAGGAGGATAAGTGGGAGAAGAGGTCGGCAACGGACGTGTGGCGCTGCTGATGTGCTAGGTGTGTGTTTGAGTGTGTGTGTTTATAATGAGAGACATAACAAAAATTAGAACAAGTGTGTGTTGAGCAGGGGAGTCGCTGTAAGAGCACAAGTTGAGGTGGTGAAGTGGAGTTTCAGTGTGGTTTTGAGTGTGTGTGTGTGTGTGTGTAATCAAGTGTGTTCTGGATTCATGCCCAACCACACTGGCGCCACAATGATAAGCTGTGGTGTGAGGTAGACACACACACACACACACACACACACACACAGTCCTGTTACTAAAAATTGTGTGTTTTCTCAGTATCGACGCAACCTGTAGTTTTGGATGGAAAACAGGGCCTTGCTCTGAAAGACACACATAAGACCTGGTGTCCCATGAAGCATTGCTCAGGGACCACGTTAATCCGTCACACACCTCAAAGCGGCACTACAGCCACCAGCTGTGTCGTGTTGTGTGTGAATTGTCCTTGCGTGGTTCCGGTGCTGCTTCTGTGTCGCTGGGCTGAGTTGATGTTGTCTGGAATTCACTGACTTTATGTTGTTGCTGCTTTGAGGTGGAGCTGAGTTGTTTTTGCGTTCGGGCTTGCATGAGGTTTGAGGTCACATCTGGTGGCTTTAAAAAGCATCGTGGAAAATTGCGTTAGCGCCAGGTTACCACAGGTTATTGCACCGTATTAGCGATGTGCTGGGGCTTTTGTAAGTCTTCTGAAGTCAGAGTCAACTAATGTCGTAATGACGAGCGAGGACCCTCTTGAAAATGAGACGATGGATCGCTAGAGGCATCGTGTGAACAATAAATTGGATCAATACATTTGTTCGAGTCTCAATTCAAAGTTTGGGAGCTCTTTAGAAGACGTCCAAGTCAGGTCACAAGTATCTGTGAGCAAACTCCAACTGAATTGCAAGTCAGGTTTCTGAATACACTGAATCAGCATTATGTTAACATTGGGGTTACTAGTGCAGCTTGTGCAACAGGTGACGCTGCCGGACTCCTTCTCATATCATGAATTTGATTCATGCGATTCACAGATATTTAACCAATAACAAAACCAAACGGTCAAAAACCAAATGTCACTTCTTGTTTTGAAGCCATCTAAATTTCGAATCGGAGTTAAAACGATTCGTCTAGTAATTGATTAGAAGGCTGCCAGAACAGTTGCCTACGTGATAGTAAATTGAATATCTCGTGGCAAAACAAGACATTGAAGGAGGTCACCTCGGGCTTTAGGCATTTTTCACTAATTTAAACCTTACGCAGACCAAACGCTCAGTTTAATAATTGAGAAAATAATTGGCAGATTAATTGATCATGGAAATTGTGGTTTTTCGCAGCCCTTGTATACACAAAAACACAGATTGATCTCTGGTTCCTTCTGCTAAAGGTTTGTGCTCCTGATCCAGATACATTTCCTCCCTGCTAGTCTTTCAAAGTAAAAGCAGCCGTCCGTGGAGCAGCTAGACCGTGTCACTGGTGACTCGCACTACCCTGAGATCAGAAGGCGAGGGTTAGCGCTGGAAGGGTTCGATTTGGGATGAAACAAAGTAAAAGTATTTTACTGTCTTGAGCCTCTCGTGCAAGCTCAGAAAAGGAGAGCGAGTGACGGAGACACGCAAATGTGGAAAGAAGGAAGGGAGTAAAACAGGAAGCGAGAGGAAAGAGAGGAAGGTAGGCCCCGTGGTAGATGTGGGAGGTATAATGACATTAGCTGTACGGTGGCCTGGGAGGTGCATAACAGCAGGGCTATCATTACGGCATAATTAGCTCCTGGCTCTGCGGCGGCGGTGGTGGGGGGACATTTGCGTTGTTTGTCAATCGGTAACCATATTATCTCCCTGCCTGCCACGGCGCTGCAGCAACATCATTTCAGCCGGCACTCAATCAACAATTACCCCGCAGCTCAAACAAGTTTCAGCTGGAGTTTGGGCCGCTTTCACACGGGGAGTATGTTCCTTCTGCCAAATTACAATAATTATGATTCATTTATAGCTGTGATTGACAGCTGCGCGGTTTCACAAAGTCTCTCCCACCTCACGGCGTGTAGCGGGCCGAACATGGCAGGTGAAGGTGATATTTAACATGTATTGCTGCCTTCTGACAGTTTGGAAAGTTACGGCTCCCCATTATATGATGATTAGACAAGAGTGGGCCCTTTCTCCCGTCCGTGCTGTTAATGGCATGTTAATTTGCTGTATTGAACGTGGCAGGCATCGGGAGGGGGAGCGGTGAAACACACGTGCTAACACACCGCCTTTCAGTTCCTCCTCGTCTTTATTTAGCCCCTAATGGGAAATCAGTGAAAGGTATTTAAAATAAAATAAAATAAAAGCACATGTGAAATCACTTCGGCATGTAACGCCAGTCGGTGCACACACAGACGGTGGCAAAAAGAGATGTTTTTACATTTACATTTCAGGCGTTGAGCTGACACTCGCCAGAGAGACTCCCAATGAGGGAACAAGTCATAAAAGCTTCAGTTCCCCGATCGCCAACATCACACTGAGGACATTTCCATTTTCCATTTGAGTTGGTGCTCTTATCCACAGTGACTAAGAGCCGTAAATCACAGAAAAGCAGACTCAATTGACTGTCTAATTCTCTCTCTGGCACTTATTGTCCTCTATGCTAAACTCCACCCATGTGCTGGCCTACAAACTGTAAAAACTATTTCACAAATTTGAGGGTACGGCAGGTCAAACTTCTGGTCCTCATGACATAGGATCATAGTCAATGATTTTTTGCCCCTCGGTCAGTGGCCAAGCCGTGGCGCTCCACGTCGGTTTTGCACGTGCAGGGACTTTCAAAATAAAACACGTGGTTAACGTTGTGAAACTGTTGCGGTTTGGTTAGGTTTAGCCACCATAACCACTTGGTTAGGTTTAGGAACAGATCATGGTTTGGGTTAAGTAGAGATGATGGTAATTACATAAGTTACGTAACTTAAGCTATGCACATAAGTTGAAATGAAGTCAGCGTTGACTATTGGTTTCACACAGGAAACAAACATCGGTCTCCGGGGTTAAAGTTCTGCGTTTGACCCGTCCAACCCGCCGCATCCTCCTCCCTGCGCCGTCTGTTCTCGCTCTTTATACCACGTCGCCTGGCTTTGAGGGCACATCAAAACATTACGCTAGAGGGACGCCTCTCGAAATGACGCTAAGCGGTACCGTAGTGTGAGGCGTACAGGCGTATGACGCGTTGAGAGTGACAACGTTGGACGCACATGAAAGGTCCCCCATCTCACCCACCAGAGTCACCGCGCCAGTCCTGCAGCCAGAGGAAACTTCTTGGAAGGGCATCCGACTTCCCTGTTTTTTATGTATTTTTTTTGCTCAATTTCTATTTCGTTTTCACGATTTAGTTGGATGGAATTCATTCACAGATTGACACATTTTTTTTTTTTCCATTAAACCGTTGTGAGAGGCTGCTGCACCTGTTGCATTAAGATCCTTATGCAAGATTCACAATATGTTTTCAATGTGATTTTCTTGCTACAGCAATTTATTCATGCAGTGCGACTGGGATTGAATCCCGGCCGCCTGCGGCGGCGGGCGACCACCACTCAACGCCGCCTGCGTGGCTCCCGGAAGTCCTGTTTTTAACTGACAGATAATCAAATCATGACACAGAAGTCCTTTCTTTGTTTTTTCCTATTATGCGCTGTATGTGGTGTTACTGCAGGTGTGAATATGATGCGAAACCTCCTTTTTCCTTAACCTGCTCACGTTATTCAGTTTGTTCATCATGTGCACCATCCTGACCAACTGCTGCTTCATGGCCATGTCCGAGCCGGCATACTGGGCCAAATACCTGGAGTAAGTACACCTGTCTGTCTGTCTGTTTGCCTGTCTGTCTGTGGCCAGTTGTATCCCTCACTCAAACCTCGGCCAACTTTGGGAGGGAAGGGGATTGCCACAGACTGTCTAACTGCTGTGGAACGTAGCGCTGCCAGCAAATGCCAGCGCACTGTGGTCCGGTGGTGCGATGGCATCCCGGCCGCAGGAAGGAGCTTATGAGGCAGGGTGGGAGGAGACCAGTTCGAGGGGGGACATTTGGCTGATCATTCTCAACTGGGGTAGTCGAAAAGGCAAACGCAAAGCTTATTTTTAGACTAGTCCCATTTTGCCATTTTGCCTGTGTGTTTTGGTGGGAGTAAAGTGCTGATCAGACGGAACAGAAAACACTTACCTTGATGTTGCTGCAGCCGCCTGTAGCAACACCGAAGTCGAGATTGTGTCTCTAACTGCTACTTACATCTCTTAAGACCAAAACCTGAATGTTTCTTTTATTTTAAAGCTTCAAATACTGTCTTAACGTGTTCGTCTGAGCTTGTGTTGAACCATCGGGATCTCATGGGACGGCGTATAAACGGCACGCCACGTTTAAGGACATTTCCTGTCTCATGTCGACACGCAGTCAACGCCGTTACAGATCCCGCGTTTCATGAGTTTTGGACGTGCAGGAAAGGACGAAGTCAGGTGATCGATAGTCAGGTGACCTCCGTCGTCGTGGGAACAATAATAAACACGTGGTTAACGTTGTGAAACGGTCGCGGCTTGGTTATTTTTAGGCAATAAACCTGCACGGTTCGGGTTAAAATAACCATCTTACGTGACATGACGTACGTAAGTTAAAACTTTAGGACATACATGCGTTAAATGACACGCTGTCTCTGCACAATAGAAGTCAGCGGAGACTAAATGGCGTGAAATGACGCGCGGAAAGGCAAAAAATGCTGCCACATGCTCGCTGGGTTTACAACCCACTGAATGGCGGTCTGCTGGTGCGTCAGTGACTTAATGAGCCACCTAGACTCGTACACACAGAGACAAGCATGTTTCAGCCAGGATCAACGGAAAATCTCTCAGAGTATGTAAAGATTTCCGTCTCTCTGTCACTGTTGCAGGACGATGACATTAAACAAAGACCAAGTCCAAAATGTATACAGTAAGAACTTATCCTGAACATGTTTACATAAACACAAATATAACTCTAACTGAAGTAACATCTTACAGAAGTGAGGAATAAATCACAAGCAGTAGTTTATCTTTGTTGTCATGGTGATCGTGTGTCCCAACCCTTTTTTGGCTTGAGATGCTGAACCGCTAAGCGGCGCCTCATTGCTTCTCCTTGTCACGGGTCACGTGTCTGGAAAATCCCCCCCCCCCGGTGATTCTTTTCAGAGTTAGATTTTTTTAATTTGACGCGAATGACCACATGCTCCTCGGTTGTCATTTAGCCCCTTAAAAACTATGAAAGGTAACATTTTTGGAGATACAAGTTTTGTCCCCTTTACGTCCTCCTGGCACTCAGAACAACTAAATACCTTCATTTACCTCCTGTATGTGTGCATCACGCGGCTAGTTTTGTCAGCGTCTAGTCATCTCCAAGCATCCCGACGGTGACGACGTCCTCCAGCTGTGTGTTTGTACTTCAGCTGCCAGCTGGTTAAACGCAGACGCGGATCATTTTCTTTTGTCCTTTTGTGCACAATAAAGACTCCTTTTGGTAGAAAATAGTTCCCCCGCGAAAATTAGGATCATCTTAAGATGTTGCTGCAGAAGGTTTGTGTGTAATTGCCTGCAACCTTTGCCAGTTCAAACTCTAAAACTCTCCGAATACCTTGATGCCACTTACTGTTGGAAATGTGTGTTTTCTGGTGACCTGGGTGAAGTGACCCTTTAAGGTTTTTCACCACTGGCTTCCAGCTGTGGCGGCGGCGGTGACTGACCCGCTCTCTCCTGCCTGTCTGTCTGCCTTTTGAGCGGTTGAGTTGACTCCCTGTTGGGTCGAACTTGTTTCCGGGGACAAAATAAATAAGTGAAGGATGTTTGGCTGTGAGTCGAGGCTCTGCTGATTCTGTGAATATTCACCCTGCTCCTCTCTTCCACTCCTCTTTGTCTTCTCTCCGTCTCTCCCTCTCTCTCCTCTTTTCTTTGTTCGTCTCTCCTCCTTTCTTCACCCCTCCTTTCCTCTTCGCTCTCCTTTCCTCAACCCTTTCTGGCCCTTCGTCTCTCTTCTCTTCTTCCTCCTTTCTTTCCTCTCGCCCTTTCTGTTTTTTCCTCAACATTTCAATCCCAACAATTTTCATTCCCCCCCTCCTCTCTCCATCTGTCTCCCCCTTTCCTTTTCTCTCCTTTTCAAAAAAATCTTCCCTCCCTGCCGTTCCCGGTCTCGTTCCTTGCTCCTTCGCTTCCGTCCATCTCACCTTGATGCTCCTTTTCTTCTTCTCTTTCACTTCTCTTCCTCCCGTCTTCCCTTCTACCTCTTTTCTCTCCCTCCTCCTTTCCCATTCTCTCATTTTGTCGTCGATCCTTTATTCCCTCCTGTCGCTGTCCTCTTCCCTCTCCATTGGTGACCGTTTTCTTTTTACCCCTCTTTCTCTTAATGTCGTCCCTTTTTCTTTTCATGTCCGTCCTCCCCTCTCTCCCAGGTATACCTTCACAGGTATCTATACGTTCGAGTCTCTCATAAAGATCTTGGCGAGGGGTTTCTGTGTGGGACCCTTCACCTTCCTGAGGGACCCCTGGAACTGGCTCGACTTCAGCGTCATCGTCATGGCGTGAGTCAAACACATACACAAAACATGCTGACATTGTTCCCGATAACGAACTGTACCTACTTCCAATGACGGCAGACTGAAATGATTAATTAAATTAAATTAATAATCAGTCGCAAAGCTTGAACATAATTAGCCACCAACGTGAAATATTCAGCACATTGCTATTTGCTGATAGGTTAGCGGCACAGACTCCACCCCCCACTAATAACCACAGCGTCGTCCATCTGCTTTAATGTCCGTTCTCACTCTTAATTCTTCCGCAATGTTTTCAGTTGACGCACTGCGTTGGCCACATGTTGTAATAAAAGTGCGGCGGGACGAAAAGACACATCTTGACTCGTAGCGATGCATCCCTGTGTCCAAAAGAATAACTTGAACTTGTCCTGAAAAACAGCCTAAATACTGCAAATTCTTACATGAAAAATCAAGATAAAAGACAAAAGAAAAGACTAATTGAGTGAAAATACAAAGAGAACCCATGCACATTTTAGAAAGGCAGACAACAGGCAGGGTTGGAGGGACGTAAAGTAAGTGGAAAATGTTGTTCGATGACACATTAATACGAATACTGTGTCTGAGAATTGCATTTTCTTTTCCATTTGAATCCCTATCAGCGTCTCGTCTTATTCCAATACATTCTGCCTGAGCTTGGTTTCATTTGGTGTCATGCTACAGTACAATCCACACTTCCTGTACAAGTTTCACATTAAAAGCCCGCCGGGAAAGGGGAGTGGTCATGCAATTTCAGCTGCTGGAAGGCTTTTAATGTGAAGCATCTGTGCAGGAAAAGAACTGCAAAGTAGACGTGGATGGAATTAGTCAGTGAGTGAGTTCAAAAGAGAAAGTCAGAGCAGCAGAGTGGTGAGTTTGACACGACTCTGTTGTACTGATGGGATTAGGGCGGTGGAATTAAACATAAAGACTAATACAAGCCTGTCTCTGCAGCTGAGGTACACAAACTTGAAAATGTATGGTTTTAAGTCGGCCTGTGCAGCTAAGCAAAAATGCATGCGTTAAATTCAGACACATCTGCGAAGTAAGGAGAAACTCGGCTCTCTAACTACAGAACTTGTCTCCTTGCGCTGTCAGTCCAATGACTGGACTGAAACAAGAAAGAAAAAAGCAAACTTCAGGCTGCAGCATCAACTTAATAAGCATAAAAATAAGTCTGCTGTGATGAGAGTCCAAGTTTCTTGTCTACAGCGGTGGGCAGTGACTGAGCATATTTACTCAAGTGTTGCACATCAGTAGACTTTGGAGAACGTTGTACTTTTCTTCCACTGCACTACATTTCAGAACAAACTACTTTTTCTCTTTTTACTCCACTACTTGTATTTGACTGTATTAGTTAATAATCAGAATAAAGATGTCACAAAAAACATATGATGGCATCGTAAAATATGTTGCATTGTGAACGATGATCATCGTCCATTATGATGAATATTATATAATAATATGACATTTTAAAAGAGCTACTTTTGCATAACAAGTGCAAGCTGCTGATAATATTTCTGTACTTTTACATAAGTAACATTTTGAATGCAGAACTTTTTCACCTAATTGGGTACTTTTATATTGTCGAATTGGTACTTTTACCTGAGTAAAGGATCCAAATGCTTCTCCCACCGCTGCTTGTCTGCATGAAAACTTAGTGGTCGTGAACAAACTCTTCTTAGCACCCGTTTTACAGGTTTAACTTGAACCTTTGTCTTTTCTGTTATCTTAATTGTGTTCAGAAAATCAATTAAGTTTAATGGCTTTTCACTGGATTCGCCTCACCAGTGTCCTTTTTGCAAACAGGAGGTGCTTCTAATATTTTGGACTTTCACTGTGAATCTCGAGTTTGTCCAAAACACTGCTGCGAGGCTTTCAACTTTAGTAGAATCAAATGAAGTCGGTAGTGACCGCAGCAGTTCCCTTCATTCCCGGCGACTGATTGGAGCTGAAGCAGCAGCAGGACGGTGAGCACGTGGGACGGTGGCCTCGGTGGGATTTGAGCTCCGGACCCTGGAAGTGTTAGCGCCTCGGCTCTCCTTGAATTAACTCCCGTCACACTGGTGCATGATGGGCGGTTGTTTGCCCGTCCATTAAAACCTCCCCAGGGGCTGTTTGTCAGCTGGTGATGAGGGGAAAAAAATCTGTTTTTCAAACAATTTTGGGCTTCCCTTCCACAATGACTTTAATAGAAATAACCTTATTGATCACACGGCTGCTCTAATGGCGTTATTATCCTAATGGTCACAAAATAAGGGCAGAATCGTGACCGCTACTGAAGCATGAGCTATTCATTTTGTGGATCCTTTAATCAGACAAACTTTGAGGTCTGCAATTTCTAATGAGTAAAAACCAGATTAATTTTGTCCTCTTTAAAAAGGTCATGTTTGTGTATTGTTTGTATCTTTTACAGTTTAGGTCAGCAATGCGAGCTCAGCAGGCAAACGTTTGTACGCACTCACAACGCACCATACGGTAACTTAGGAGAGTGAAAATGACTTGTAGTCAATAGCTTAAAAACATATAAATGCACCAGAACAATTCATTCTTGCCCTTTTAAAACGGCCTTGCATATAAATATACAATATATCTATACTTATATAAGAGAAAAAAACCTAACATCCCAAGTATGACAAATCCCCGAGGAGAGCTGAATGTACAGTATATTGCACAAAAGTGTTTGCGATCAATTCCTTTTAAATGGGGAAAACAGGAAAAACTAACAAAGATCACCCAGAAACCAAGCAACACAGTAAAAAAAGAAAAGACAAAAGGCCTAAAGTGGGGTGATTTGAATTAGACGACTTTACTCAGTGTTTTTGTAGAAAAAAGACGAAAGTGGTTTCCTCAATGACACCCATGGATTTACCAAATTACAGGTTTGAAAAGCCCAAGGCTCTCTAAACTCACTCAGCACAAAAGTGACTGTCAAACCGTCAAACCGAGCCACAGACACGGCAGTCTCTTTTGCCTCTGACGCCCACTCTGCACGCGGCAGCCCGTCGTTTTCTTTCAGAGAGAATAGGAGCGCGACCTGTGCACTTCACTAATTGACTGACTGATGGGAAATCGCTGCAGTTCGGTTTGGTTTGGTTAGCGATCAGGCGGCGATCACTCAGAGAGCTGAGGAGCGGCCGGCGTGCAGATAAGCAATCAGAATGAACCGGTCGGATCGATAGTTGACCCCGGGGCTCGGCTCACCTCCATCGCCGCCGCCCGGTAAACTGCGTGGAAGCGTCTTGGTGAAGGCGCCCCAAATACCTCAGAGGGAAAACTGGCTTCACTTAAAGGACAAATTCACCATTAAAACTGTTGCGTTAGCTCTCAACACCTACATCTGGAGATGTACTTTACATTCTGCCTGCATTCAGTAGTTCAGAGTGCTTCCTCTCTCTGTGGATAACCGGCCACACAGCAGCGCCATGGGGAACCCTGCCACCAACATCATACATTTACATGTTTTGCTGCTTGGATTACGTTCACTGGCAATGGATTTTCCAATCCCGGAAGTGCAACTTACCTGCACCGTAGAGGAGTCATAGGCAGGTGACTGGGTGGCGTCCACAGAGACACCAGAGGCCGAGGGTCACCTGCTATCATGTGGTTAGGGTTGCGCAACAAACGCTTAACTTACTTAAGATTTGGGGTTTGGGTTAAATTCTGAACAAGTCGCCATGTCCTGTCTTGTGTTTCACGCCAGTGTTGCCCTTTTCAATAAGACCGCCGTCTCTTCCAAACCTGATGAGTTGGGTTATGCTCAAATAGAGCTAGTTAGTAAGACGTGTCGTCCGACCATGTTGGGAATCGAAAACGTTTATGACGTTTGTTCTGAACGCCCACAGTTGAAGGTGGAGTGAAAAGTCGGCCGTCATATAGAGACGTGATGTTGTTAAAATTCGGGGATGACAGTGCACGGAAGACATTCATAGTATTTCAATAAGGAACAGAAATAGTTGTGTAACAAATGAAGAGAGATGAGAGAGGAGAGGGAACTTCCTTCAAAAGGACGGCAGTTACAGCTTCATGCTACTCGCCCTGATCCCCTCGACGCTCCTGCGCTGGGCCACCTGGATTTAATCCAGGTTTATGTCGATCTTGCACTTTTGATTTGGCTTTTTAAACACAACTTTATTTTCGAAACTTCCCCTGAACATTATTTATGAGGTTGAAGATTTCCCCTTTATTTTCTGCCATAAAAACTTAGATGATACTGCAGATTTCCTAAAGTTATTAACTTAATGTCCACAAGAGCATGTGTGATGTTAATGAGATGCATCTATCACATTTAGGAGCCCTGCAGTGAGATTGGGGAGCCGATACTGAGAAAGGACTGACGCTGTTAATTTGAGGGACTAAATTAAGTAATTGGAGGGTTTGATTTAGTAGCGCACGAGCACCAATTATCCATTCATTTCAGAGTATTAATTACTAAATTGGAGAAGGAAATAAGTATATTTAGTCCCTTTATTTATTTGGTCACTTTAAACATCTCACAATTTTAACATCAAACATCCAAATCAACTTCCAGAAACTCTGTCGTGTTTCGAACTATCAGCGTGACGTCGTGTGTCTCTTCTCCTTAAAAACAGTGAGGAGGGCGCCATGTAAAGGCTGCTTCACGGTCTGTATCGCGACCTTGACTGAAAATAACAGCCCTCTCCTAGGGACCGTGAAAAGGCATTCTGGGAAATTGAGTCTTTGAGGCAGTTTCAGGGAACGCAGTATAACAAAGCAAATGACAACACGGTTTTCTTTTAAAATACTTTTAATGTTCCAGCTGCTCCTTCATCTGCTATCTGTTTGTCTGTCGTCCGGTGACAAAGTCTTGATCTCTCGTTTGGCCTCGGGGTGACGTACACACACACACACACGTTAGTAGGTGTGTGTCCTCGAACCGAGGGCCGTCCTGTCGGTCGGATGGATCTTTAGCAGAACAGGGACACATAAGTCACCTCTTTACACACACACACGCCAAGGATGGAGAACATGTTAAGTGAATGTGCGGTCATATCCACAAAAAAACCCCATGATAGTGCACGTACAGACACGAATTTTTACATCCGCAAACACATACACGCGCGCCGCCCCTGACACATCACCCCTCTGTTGCCCGGGCTTTAATAAAACCAGAGTGATGGTTGGTAAATAGACACACACACACACACACACACACACACTAAATGTCTGATTGATGCTCCCCTCCCTTCCCACTGAATCAGGATCCCCATGGTAACGGAGACCATCATCCTCCCCTCCACGCACACACTCGGTCCGCCCCTGTGTTACTGATATTGCTGGTGTAATGACATGCTAATGGCTGCCATCACCAGACCAGCAGCAGCCGGCTCGTCTGCCATTTTCACAGCATTAAAGGTGCAACATTTTCTATCTTCTTAGAGTAATAAAACCATCAATAAATCATCACTGCTAATTAAAACACATTACCATGAAGACATGGGACCCGGGCGGAACATCAGCTGTCATCAACTCTTGCTCTGCCAATTTCCACTTCTCCAATGGAGGGAAATCAGCTGCTTTACAGCACAAAACAGATAGAGGGCGCTGATGGCGAGCTCGCGTTTAATGTGAAGCTAACTTTAGAGGTGGCGCAGGTGCGTGTAGCCAGCGCAAAGACACCAGCGGATGCCAGCTCACCATGGGCAGTGTGTAAAAGCCTCCACGCTTTGCACTTACATTGTGAGGAATTATGACTTGAGTTCATGGACATTTAGAGGCAAGACAATTAAAAAGAGACTGAAAGGGAATAACATGACACAGCTGCTTGACGCGTATGTTGCTAGCTTGCTACAGCTAACGTCTGTGCAGGTTGGTACGCTGGCGAGTAAAGACAGTCTGCAAAAGCAATCCAAGCAATTAAAAATGTGTGAATAGTTCATGTTCAGTCCGGAACAAAGCCAAAGGAGTCACAGCGACGTTTTCTATTGATAACAGTAAATTAGACAACCGATGCAAATATGTTTGCTCCCACCCAGTAAAAACCTCTAAGGTTAATGGAGAACGCATTTTTAGAAGTTAAATTTCTATTGATTTTCCCTTTCCAGCTGATTGGTTTTCATTTTGTATAGAGGCCTGTAGCAGCTGGAAAACGTGTCAATATATCATCCTCAAAAGGGAAGAATTTAGAGCTTTAATGAATTAAATTATTTATGAGTTTCTTCAGGATAAATATTTTTACCAGTCCTCATCCGGAAAGGTGCCGTTGTGGGAAATAAACACCTCTAAATTCTTGTTTTCGGTCTTAAACTGACGAGACCTGTTTGTGGGAAGGCTTATAACTCCTCAGTATTTTTATTTAAAACCAAGTAACAAAAAGGTAGTTCTTTTTTTTACCAACTGACCATTTTAAACATGGATAACATACAGTATTGGTATGTAGCACACTATGAGCACATTACCGCCAGAGCAGAAGTGACCCTTCGGCCTCTCCAGCGGGAAGTGTCTCTGCCGTCACTGCTTCTATCTACTGGTCATCTAAACGACCCCCCCGCCCCCCCCGCGCCTCCACTGTAATTCCATCAGCCTGCCAGTCACCGCCGGTGAAATATGAGCTGTGATGGAGGGCCGTTAGCAGCTCGGGATCAGATGAGTCAATCTAACCGAGGGCCCAAAATGGCCGTCGCGCTGCTCGGCGCCCTTCCGGCTCTCGCGGCCTCGCCTGACTCGATCTTAAAGGGGAGAGAAGTGGGACCTTCACAGCCCGGCTGCGAACAAACCAGTTATCCCATGGGAGTCCTTTCTACACGGTTTGCTGATGGAAATTATTACTATTGTTGTGGATTTCTGTTTGAATTTAACGGATTCCTTAACATCTTTTCCAGTAAACACATAACGGTGCCTGGACACTGAACCGGCGGCCAAGACACAATCTGACTGTCACTGTTGCACCAATGTATGGGACATTTTAATATTTTCTGTTTGTACACGTCAACGTGTACATTTGTGAGGAGCACACCTTCGAGTAATTAATTAATGAAGTGCAGCGAATTTCCCCCACTCACAGTTGGGTCTTGAATGTACAGTTTAGGTAATTTTTTTATGTTGTTGTCCTGTGCACACAGTTTATATTTTTTGCAACAAAACCAATTTAAAAAATCTCCTTAATTATCAAAAAGACTGCCACCACTAAATGCAAGGCCGTGATATTTGTCCTCGTCCTTTGAGCTCGTGCTTGACTGGAAAAAGCGTTGCCAGTGATGTGATCCAGCCAGCAATTACCTTACGATTAAAGGTATTTAAACATCATTTTTAGGAAGCAGGGTCGGCTATAGCCTCGCAATGATTTGTACCAAAGCGAGTTTGGAGGCTAGGAAACGGGCAGCTGCTAAAGTACAGCAGCTGAGTCCAGTGAAGAACTTTCTTTAGTTGGTGGAGTTTCTTGGTTCACCAGACGGAAGCGGTATACTATAAGAAATATAGGCACTCGCATGAGCTGACAGCAGACCTGCCAAATCCCAGCACTGATTGGAATTGTGTTGTAATTATGAGCGAAATTTATTTTCATAGTGTCAGATGTTTCTGCACCTTCCGTGGGAAAACCGCTCACTTCTAACTTGATTACACTTACTTAAAGATGTCCTGCTACGATGGAAGGGATTCAGTTTTGTCACACACACACTAAAAATATGATTTTTTAATTGAAGCTGCAGCGGTTTATTGGGTGTACTGGTGTGCAATCGTTAGTGGCTACTTTATAAAATATTGTAAGATTAAAAGTTTGCTTTTACGGGACTAGAGCCAGAGGTTTAAAAACGTCCAAGATCAATAAATATTAGTTTTTAGACACAAAGTGCTGCAATTTCTTGTTGCGTATCGGATGACGTGTGACAAGCTGATAGGAAAATGGACTGATAATATCGGCCGTGCCATCGGTCTGGTTTCAGTCAGGCCCCTTCATTATGGTTGACACATTACACACAACTATTCGTCATCACAACTTCCAACATGGGATTACAGATCTTACACAGGAAACTCTGGCGAAACAATTTTATCTACGTTTATCTTTTTCATTTCCAGATCTGTAAAAATACACTTTGATTGTATCATAGCAGCTAAAGACAGACCCCCCACCCCGACTTAGCTGACAGCTCTCTGTTGATGTTTTTAAAATTGATCAGTTCAAACATTTTTTGGAGTCTGGCGCACTTGTTGGTGCTCTAACAAATCAGGGTTGTACTTTAAAATCATCACCACAGCATTTTCAGACTTTCTTATGTCTTTCTTCTTTTGTTGTATGTTGACAACCACCACACTGCCCCCTACAGGCTGTTAACAGAGTTTATCAAAGTAGGGAACCTGCAGGCGCTGAGAACCTTTAGAGTGCTGAGAGCCCTGAAAACTATCTCAGTCATCCCAGGTAAGGCCTCACCACCACCAGGGGGCGGCAAGGGACAGAAAAAACAAACACTCGTCATCGTAACGTCATCGTGAACGTCCTCTCTTGTTCGTCCCATGTCTGCCGTGTATTGCAGCACAAACCACCCCCACCCCCCCCCGCCCACTTCCCACTCGCTGCCCAATCAGGGGTCACCGGTGTAGTCACCTGATCTGAACAGGCGACACAGTAAAGAAGGAAAAGTCAGATATGCAAAAGCTGAACACATGATCCGTAACTGGAGATGTTTGATTTAGACTCAGCAGCAGCGAGAATGAGTAACCAGCTAATATTCTGGGTGTTCCTATAAACCATTCAATGCCTTCTCGGGAGTTGCGCCATCTTCAGCTGCAGCTGTGAAGGTGAGTAAGTGGCTTGTCCTAAGCACCGCCCCCCCAGTTACTGTTGCTATGACACGCCTTAGCTACCTGCCCTGCGTTTGTTTCAGGAGGGTTAGGAGATGGAATGAAAACATCAGGGTGACCAGGGTGCGGAGGGCTGCGGTTAGCTTTTATACCGCGCAGGCGCATGTTAACCATCTTCACCAGCCTTCGCATGTGGCTCAACCTTGTAGCTTTACTTTGAAGTTGGATGATAAACAGTAGTTACTGTTAATCCTGACAGATCAACCAAACAAGTACTTTTTAAAAAAACCAGTTGACCAGTCAACAGTTGAATAAAATGTTAAGGAAACAGCTGACGAGTTGACTTCAGGCGAACATACTTTGTTGGATTAAATTAGCCGTAAAAAGAAAAGATCGATTACGTCTAACGTTGGCTACTAAAAGATGCTGTCGGTGGCATTTTACTGACACAACTAACAACAGCAGGCTAACGGCTGCGTGCTAACGGTACAGGAGTTGTGTTTTTATGCTGTACAAATGTCAAAGTGAATTTCTATGATATCAACAATGACTATAGCCGGCGCTTTAGGCTAACTGGTAAAAAACAGCAGGCTAACGGATTGATTAGCTCACAAGCTGGATAACTAACACGTTGATATAGATTTGTGAAATAGGTTACAGCTACTGTATGTATTTGCTAACCAGGCAAGTTGTGGATTCATTGATTAGTCGATTGACAGGAAGTTAATCAGCAACAATAACTATTTATTTTGAAGCGTAAACGCCAAAAATTCACTGGTTTGAGATTCTCGAATGTGAAGATTAGTGTGAATCTTAGTCCTCAACCACATATTTATCTTTAGGTTTTGGACCAAAGCTGAACTTATCCATAGACGTCAACTCGGGCTCTGGGAACTTGAGACAGGCGTTATTTTTTATTTTTTTTTACAATTTTATGACCAACAGAAACTAGATTTCACTCGTCAGTATTTTCCCACGGTGGAAACGACAAATACGTTTGCAGTTAAACTGGAACTTGAGAAACTAATTTCGCAGGGTAATTGATAATGGAAATAATCGCCTATTGCGGCCCTAACTCACACCCAAAAACACATTCATGAGTTGACAGTAAACCCAACACAATATTAGCTGCTGAACCGAAGAAGTAAGTTTTGCTGATATCGATGAGATCTGAAGAAGAGTCGAGTTTGTCTCCAGTTTACATCCATGTGAGCGGCTTTGATCATCGGATTTCTCCTTCTTAATAGTCGATGTCTCTGGCTTGAACCTCCACTGTTGCCGTCCGGCCTGGCCTGTCTCTACTGTATCTCTCTCTGTCTCTCGTATACTCCATTTTGCTATCCCTCTGTGTCGGCTCGCTGTTGCTCAGTGTGGTCATACCCTTCTGTGTGTGTCTGTTCTTGTGCTTCTGTCTCCCGGCTTGTTGCAGATATGTGACTGAGTTTGTGGACCTGGGTAATGTGTCAGCCTTAAGGACGTTCAGGGTGCTGCGAGCGCTCAAAACCATCTCTGTCATCCCAGGTGAGGAAGCGAACGCAGGGGAGTGAATATCAAACGCACCCCTCCCCGGCCGGAAGCTCTAAACCAGTGGCTGTGTTTGAAATCTCATCCTGCATACTACCTACCGACAACCAAACTGTCTACTTTGTGACGTACACTTTGATAAAGCACACATTCCTGTAGGCAGTATGCAGAAAGAAAGCTCTGAAGTCTTCCTGATAGTTGGTTGTGAGTGGACATCAGAGGCTTAGCAAACAGCAACTTTACACGAAACAACCCCCGACAGCGAGTCAGGCAACGTGTGACGCTCAATGAAAGGCTCACGCTTTAATGTTTCCACCACAATAAATCGAAAGCTAAATTCCCATGTTCTTGAGTTCGTATTAATGATGAAAATAGAGTTTGTTAACCGGCCGTAATTTAAAGCACAGGCCTGTTTTACTGCCCAACATTACTGACGTTAACAAAGCTTTAACAGCATCGGAAAACATGACTGTGACGTATAAATAAGACTGTGGTGCAATAGCATGTAATCAAATCTGAACCCAATCGAATCAGGACCCTCGATGATTCCTTATTAAATGCAATTAGCTTTGAACATATCGGACACACTGACTCACTTGGGCACAACTTACTTGATTCAAATATTGGATGTCCTGATATCGAACATTTAAGTCGATTTAAAATATAATTAATAACATGATATGAACGAAAGGAATTCAGACATCCACGATCAGCCGCATGGTTTCTGTAGAGAACATCCGTGGTCCGTGCGTCTTCCTCTTGCAAACAATCTTGGCTTAGTACAAACTACTGCTTGCGGCGTAGAGGGCGACGCAGGACTGGATTTCCCCTCCCGTCCCATCCCCCACTCCCACAAAAATACTCCCGTCCCGATCCCGGAAGAGGGACTCCCGTCCCATCCCGTTCCTGATTAAAATCATCGGAAAATTGATCTTCAAACTGCCCATAAAAATATATAATCGGACCTGTGATTCCCCGTCCCGCCGCAGCCCCGTGACAAATAGTGAAACTGACTCCCATCCCCGCATGAAGCCCGCTGGAGTCCCCAAACAATGGCGGCCTCTGTTGCAGACAACAAGTTTAATCGTCGCCCTCTGATCAAGTTGAACGACTGTAATCTGCCGCTGGTGATGTGTGCCACTTCAGCAGGTGACAGCGACTCCGCTGACTAAAAACAGGAACCCCGCTAATGAGTACTCATTAATAATTACTACACTGCTCGTATCAAAGAGGACAAACGAAAGGTTTGGTCGTAGTGAATCAGGAGCCTGGTCCAAAATAGGACCCAGTCCTACATGTATATCTATTCGTTGCCACCTGATTCCGTCTTGAGATTTAAGTAGACATTTGTGTCATAGGGTATAACTTTAAATGAGCCACGCTTTTCCTTCCACAGTGGGACAAATATTACAACTCAAAATGTGGAGCTAAACGAGTTGCTGGCTAGCCTCTGTATGTTTCCACTGTGCATGTCAGCATGCCTGCGGTATTAACGTGTCGCGATCAGAACATGTTCACGCCACAGTAGCAGCGGCCTTGTTATAACAACGTCCAACACATCGAAAGCACATCATGACTGCAGCCAGCCCACCGAAAACAATCAGCCCAGCCATCCATTAGCCGCTTCCATGAAGACAGAAGAGAGCCGTCGTGGGGGACATTTTGGCTGCACATAGAAATTCCGTAGTTTCTGTTTCTAATGAAGAAATAAATTAAGTGCTTTCAAGAGATAAAAAAAAAAGTGGTTGTTTCTGTGCTTTGGTAAGATCCGTCTGCACCCGGCTGTGTTCCGACTGTGTTTTGTTCCCGCTGTTTTTACCGTTTCTTCATGTTGCTGTGTGTGCGTGTGTGTTGTGTTTTTTGTTATGAACGTTAATGTGGAGTTTGTGGTCGGTTTTGCTCCCGTTTCGTTGGTGATGATGACGGTGGCTTTTTTTTCCCCACATGGAAACGTTTTTGGAAAAACTTTAAGCTGCTGTCAGATGAAAACCTTCAAATTCCCAACACAAAAAAATAAAAAAGGTCACAAATTAATTAACGAGGGATGAAGTCAAACTTTTACAATTCATCCTGAAGGCTTTTCAGCTGGACGGATCTCTTAAGCACATGTGGCAAGAAGGGATTTTCACCTGACAGCAGAGTTATATTTCTTCCGGCTGTGAAATGACTCTTTTTTTTTTTTTTCCATATAATTCTTTGGTTATTTAGTTATTTATTTCCTCCAAGTAAGGACGGTGCGTAGAGATGGCTGCCCTTTTAGTTTGACACTGGGCACTGACAAGACATTGCTTTAAAACAAAAAACTGAGAAAGTACTCCATTTGGGTTTGGAGTGAAATATTTTGGATTTTGCATATTGGGAAAAGGCAGGAAGATTTGATAATGATTCAAGTTGACGGCGGCTGCCATCTTTAGGTCCCTGATAGTCCAACATATGTGACCCATTTCTTTATATTCAGTCTTAGAATGATTTATTTAGCCAAAGAATGATTTTGAGCTAGCTCTTTCTGTCTAAATGAGGGTTCACAGCCACAATAACGTTTGCCCAAATATTAATCCTGTGTGCGTCCTCGCGTCCCCGGTGGTCTGGCAGGCCTGAAGACCATCGTCGGCGCTCTGATCCAGTCAGTGAAGAAGCTTGCTGACGTGATGATCCTCACCGTCTTCTGCCTGAGTGTCTTCGCCCTCATCGGCCTGCAGCTCTTCATGGGAAACCTGCGGCAGAAATGCGTCCGCAGCCCGGCGCACTGCGTCAACGACAGCCTGCCGGCCAACACCTCCTTCTACTGCAACAACAAGACCTGGACCTCCCTGAAGGACTTCGTCAACGACGAGGGTGAGAGTCGAACTCTAGTTACTTTGCACGTGATGAGTTGGCATTGGTACTTTTCAAAGCAGCAGTAGACTGAACTGAATAGATTGAATTTGGATTTTTAGTTTTTTCAGGTGTTGACTTTAGCAAGCTGCATTTAAGAAACTAAGATGGTTAAGAATAGTTCAGTCTTGCTTTGTTGAAATCAGGGCGGATCGCTCGTATCATTGCTAAATGATTAATACTTGGTAACAGAATGGGATGGGAGATTTTGGAAATACTCCTAACTCGCTACGTTTGAAGCGTAACGCAGCGTACGCGCCGTCAGTGACTTGTTTGACACCTTTGGTTTCTCTCCCAGCTCAGTCTAAACTCAGGCTTTGTTATACGCAGCCTGTGAGGGCGTAGTGCCTCAAAGGCAGAACTCGGGGCGAAAAGATAGCTTGAACACGGTGGGACATCTGCAGATGGATCAGTTACCCGGGTCTGACTGTCTTCGGGTCTCTTCCGGCTCCTGTCTTCTTTCTGAAACACGTGATGTGTGCGTGTGTCGGGTTCAGGTTGGTTTGCCACTGGGCTGTTTTGGATCGGTTCTGTGAATGTGCTGTAGATCTGATGAAATAAGAGGGGAGACTTTAAAATTGTTACAGGATTTTTGCTGTACCTGTTCCCTACAGATGAGGCATTCTGGTGTGAAACCCAGGAGTACCGTAGCTTTAATTGTCTAACTCAGCTTTGACTTCTTCAGAGCCGGAACTACGTCAACATTTCCTGTCGGTCTTTCACCGTGATAAGTCTTTCCATCCATTATTCTGATAAGCACAGCAGAAAATGACTCAGGGAACAGCTGATCTATGCGTGTGATCTGATTTGGTCTGGAAGCTTCCGCTGAAGACACTGAGGCGATGTCCCGCTGTTGTTTCTAGAATTGACAGACCTAACGAGGACTTTACATTTTAAAATGACCCATAGTTTATACGTGATGGGATTTTAAAGGCTGATTCTGTTGTTTTCTGACTCGACGTAGTTAAATTTGACTGTTTCTAGCTTAATAAAAAAAAAAAAAGGTTAAAAATTACACTAGAAACATGTGTTGGCGGTGCGGAGAGGGCTTTGGATCACCATGTAAAGATTTAACATTTACAGAAAAATATAATTCGACCATTAAATAAATAAATAAGATGAAAATAACAGAACGCGTCACTCATATACTTTGATGGCTCGTTAGTTTCCATGGGGACATGGGTTTGGATTCATGGACTTGGTAAATGTGGTTTTCAATAAAAGACGCAAAAATTAAAGAACATTTCTAACATCTGAAGCACTTGTTTGATGCACTGAGCAGAAGCCGAGACAGCGGCAGCAGAAGAAGACAGGCTTCTAGTATGTTCTGTAGAGAGGAGTGTGTGTGTGTGTGTGTGTGTGTGTGTGTGTGTGTGTCATGCTGCAGTCGTGACTTGTGTTTCCCAAATGGACTGAACAATGCCGCGTTGGCACTGTGGTTACAAGTGACGTCAATAAAGACACACACACACACACGTTGTCAGGGGTATGATGTGTGTACAAGCAGTTCAGCTGGGCGGTTTACCAGGAACATAGTACATACAAGACATGACACACACACACACACACACACAGAGGTCAGCTGGTATATACACTATTTGACATGACAGGCATGTTGACCGGGGACACACGATATACGTTACGTGGACATACTCACGCACACGGTACCTCTAAAAGCACGCACGCAGGTCGAGGTCGGCGGTTTAGGAAGCACTTAACGCCGCCGTCAGACGGGACGCGTCACCTCTGTTTCTTCATGTAACCAAAAAAAAAACTGCCCGTGTGTCACTGCACACGTTAACGTGTTTTAATCTGCGACTCATGCATTTCGCCGGAAATCGAGGGTGTGTTTCCTATGTTTTGTGTCACTTGTTTCTTTTTTTTCTTCTATCTTCTCATTTCTTCTTTTTTGTCTTTATTTTTCCATTTCTTTCACTCTCATTCCCTTGTTACCCTGCGTCCCGCGCCCCCTTTGTCTTTTCTCTCATTCGTCTTTTCTTTCTCGTCTCAGTATTCGTACTTCTCGTGTTTCCTCTTCACTTCTTTCGTGGGATTCTCATTTCTTCGCTGGTAGACCGAGTAGATGGATTTAGTAGAATCAGTAGGGATAAAAGTGCAGCGCCCTGCCACGGCGCTGACCTCTGAAGTAATAATCATGCAACATTTTGCAAAATGTTACTCCGTGAAAATGTTCTATGTTTACGTAAGACAAAAGACACAAACCTTGTATATGTTCACATGCACGGTGCCGGGGTTGTGTCGAGAGTCAGTATGAAGTGTATTACTGATGTAGACAGGGGTGGGTCCTGATTTTTCTTTATAAATATAGCCTTTATATACACAGAGGACACCAAAACCCCTTTTGTGAAAGTCTAATTTTAAGCCTCTCGTCAGCTGCTGGATGTCCATGAGTCTCGTGAGCGATAGGCTGATGTTTTATAATGTTTTTATTATCACATAATTCATCTGCAGAATTAATACTACTTCATTCTCTCCTTCTACCAGTTTGACAGCTAGTAACATGGCTTCCACCTTTTGTAATGCCTCAGGGGTTTCTTCATTTTTCAGTTTTTTGGCCACACGAGGCAACAGAAAACCTCGATGACTCTGTCATTTAAACGCTTCAGAAGCACAAATTTATAAGCAAACCTCCCATTTTTACCCCCAATAAGTTCTCTCAGGTTAAGAGCCGTTGAAGTCGATTCACCAGCAGCAAGAGAAGAGATGCCGCCTCAAAAAAACACCCCGGGATGAACGGACTGCCTCATTCTCCACAAACTATTCAGAGTAATGCAGAAGTGACAGCAGTGTTTCTACTGTGCCTTTGCTGCTGTTAAAGGATGAAACGGCCCAAAATACCGACAGTAATGGGGTTTGTCGGGACATGCCGCTTCTTGCTAATGTACCTTTCTATTTATTCAGTTTGGTTTGCCATCCATCACATCAAACAAATGTCCCCTGCAGGCTCCCGTATCGACCTCTAAAAGCTGCCGTGAAACCTGAGAGCCGAGCTGCGGCGTTAAAGCTCGCCCCGCTCGGCCGATCTGAAAACAGCCCTCGGCCGGAGATCAATGGTGGATGTTCTCCGTGCTAAACATTTCCCATCACGCCGTGTTTGTTCAGTCTGGTCAGAGCCGGCTGACAGCAGCCGCCGTCCCCGGTGCTTCTTGTCGGCGGGTTCAATAAATGAATATCAACAGACATCGCGTTCAGTCCATTTCCCCTTTTGGTGAGCGGCAGATGGAGCTGACATTACCGACCAACAGTTTCATACAGGAAGCGGACGATAGGCTCATTACGTGCATATTGATTTTCCCCTTAAAATTTCCCTCAAGTATTTGTAAAATTTAAGGCAAAAAAAGTCAGTCTTTAAAGTCTTAAAGTCAGTGAAATGGCAACTGGGCCTCAGAGTGCAGGGTGAGTTAGCAAACATATTTTACAGTTTTACAGGAAGAGAAATAAGAGGGATTTTGATATAAATACAAAAAAAAAAAGGATTTCTTGACCTATGATATGGGCCCAGAGTCAACAATAAGTACATCATAGTGACAGTTGACCTGCTCCTTAGTGCGACACACATGGGCCTTATTGTTGTCCACACGGAGGTCCTGATGCACCTCTTACTGTCTGCTGTGTTGGGTCTAAAAAAAGCGGCTCTAGATTTTTGGACTTTGTGTAAATTTTGTCCCGTTGGTGGCAACCAAGGAAACGTCACGGGGCCCCAATCCTTTGGCGGATCGGGAATATCCTCCACAGAATTCATAGCAATTTGGCCTGTAGTTGTCAAGACATCTTGCTTACTTGCAAAGTTTTTGTCCATACTCTGTCACAAAAAGTTAACTTATCGATTTACTGAACAGAGACAGTGCACTTTAATAAACATTGCTGTAAGTGCGCCAGAGTTAGCCAAGAGGCTCTTTTGAATCTGTAGTCCCTGGACAGATGTTACAAAGTCACTCTAATTACGTTATTGAGGTCGTTTATGAGCATAATGCTTTCTGGATTTGCATTGAAGCTATATGACACTTACTTATTGAGTAAATTTGTAATCCCTTTGCAAAGTTTCCAATGCATGTACCCCAAATGTAGCCTGATATGTATGGAGGACTCAAAGTGCCAGAATGAAATAAATAAATGCACCATTAAATAATTACTTAAATGTGTCATTAAATAATCAAAATACCAATTATTTCAATATTTACATTTACATTTCATGATTTACATTTACATTTCATGATTTAGTGATTTACATTTACATTTCATGGTCCTGTGTTGCAGTGCTTCATGAATTGTCAAACTCACCCATCAAAGTCAGTGGGTGGGGCTAACGCTAATCTAGTCTGATCCATTGCTTTGGTCTGAAGTCTCTTTCCTTTGGGCTGTTCCCTTTCAGGGGTCGCCACAGCGAATCATGCGCCTCCATCTAACCCTGTCCTCTGCATCCTCTTCACTCACACCCATTAACTTCATGTCCTCTCTCACTACATCCATAAATCTCCTCTTTGGTCTTCCTCTAGACCTCCTGCCTGGCAGCTCCAACCTCAGCATCCTTCTACCAATATATTCACAGTCTCTCCTCTGAACGTGTCCAAACCACCTCAGTCTGGCCTCTCTGGCTTTATCTCCGAAACATCTAACATGAGCCGTCCCTCTGATGGACTCGTTCCTGATCCTGTCCGTCCTCGTCGATAACAGCAACAGTTGCTTGGCAGCCTCACCAGGAAGTGCCACTACTAGCTGACGTCGAAGCGGCAGGGTTCTGCTGCGACTGAGCCGCCGGAGCTGGAGGAGTTTTGCTCAGAGCTTCTTCTATTAAATTAGCTGCTTCTCGCAGCAGCTCCGGGCAACTTTTAGCCATTTTGTCCCGGCGTTCTCAACGTTAGGGGTTAGCAGGTTCGACTTGGCGGTAAAGTTTAGTTTGATAGTTATCTAAACCAACATTAGAGGCGAAGAGCGCCACCCAGTGTATTGCAAGTAGCTCTGCATCGATCCATTATCTGCAATTGATTTGTCTTGACTTGATGCGCAGGGTAACCAATCAGGTGTCAGGATCCGCCTACCAACTTTGATGGGTGAGTTTGACAGTTTGACAATTCATGAAGCTCTGCAACAGAGGACCATGAAATGTAAATGTAAATCGTGAAATGTAAATGTAAATATTGAAATAATTGGTATTTTAATTATTTAATGACACATTTAAGTAATTATTTAATGGTGTATTTATTTATTTCATTTTGGCACTTTTAGTCCTCCATAGTTATATATATGTTCGGTGTGTTTAAAAACTTTAGGATCTCCCCTTGAAATGAAAATAAAGACGTGACCGTTCAGAGAAAGTTCAGCTGTGTGACATCCCTACATGTTTGTAATAGCTAACCAGCTGGTGGAGCATTTATCCCTAGCTATATCTAGCTTTCTCTGGAGCTTTTAAACACACCTCACAGTCTTCATCGAGGGATCGAGGTCTTTCTCTTGCACTTTTAGCACATTTTTCCTGAAACCGAGTTAAGCGTGACACAAATTCTGTTCCTTCTGCCTCTAAGATGGAGAAGTGATGAATCTCACGGCTTTTTGACAACAAATGAATCCTACATTAATTTCTCTCCTTCATTGGAGGGCAGATTAACAGGATTAACAGTGTCTCAGTAAATTTCACTTTGACCAATAACTCTGTCGTACCTGCAGACTTTCATCACGGACATTTGTCCCTCGCAAATGCAAATGCCCGAGTGGAGGGCGGAGGGGTATTTTAGGCTTGTCAGAGTAATTTGCTGCTCTTGAGTTTCGAAAGAAATGAAATTAAGCCCACTCTCTCGACACCCCGTAGAGACAATTTTCCAAGTTTCAGCAGCTCTGTAAACTCTTCTCAGACGGGGGGTCTCTCTGGAAGAAAAGTCTCTATCAAACGTCAGTCCGTTGGCTTGTATGGGCATGTATTTGGGGGGAGTTTTGGAAACCTGAAGCCTCAGGTAACGACTTTAAGTAGACCGTTTGTATTTGTCTGGGGAGAAAATGCCTCAGTGACTAATCTCAGTGCTGCGTAAAGGCTTCGTGGTTACTTTGAGCTCGTGAACAAAAGCACTTCAGACTTCAGAAGTTTTTGTTGGCGAGCGGGGATGCCGTCTCCCTGATGCACTCGATAACAAATGAATGGCTGCGTTCCTAAAAAGCCTAAGTGCCTGTGGTGCGGCGGCGGTCAGACGCGGCCAGAGCCAAACAGAAGCAGAAGAACCCGTTTTGTTTGTCAAAAGGGGAAGACTTTGCACAGCAACAATAAAGGAGAGAAGAAGAACAAGGCTTTGGTTTTCTTTATAGACTTTGAAACGCTTTGTTTCTCTCTGACAAGCTGAGGTTTTACTGAAAAGTGCTTAAACTTTGTTTCGCTGGGGGCAGCAGCTTCTTTTGTTTCCCTGAGTGCATTTAATGAAGTGCGATAAGAACATGACTCCCATTTTGATACTTTTCTATCGGAATGCTATGTAATCGGTCATAATGACTGGAGCTAAATGCATGTGGTCTGAACTGCGTGTTGAATAAAAGATTAGTACCCTGAGTTCCCGTAAGGCAAATGGATGAAAATGTCAAGCCCGCATTTAAGGTCACCGTTTCTGTTCAAATGTTGCTTGTGCCACAGCTTCTGATACAGAGATCCCCCCCCGCCTCCGTTATGTAAGGTTGACTCACAGAGGAACAGCTTTTCACGATTTACCAAAAAAAAAATAAAAAAAAAAAATACAAATTTTGGTGCTGATGTTACATTTCACAAACAGGAGGTGAGGTTTTTCACAGTTTTTCAGACGAGTAAAATCACAACAGGTGGCTGCGGCTGCCTGTCACGGCACTGCATACCGTATCAGGCTCCAAAGTACCTTTGAAGGCTTTTCCTTTTACAAACGTCCTATTTTCCAAAGATCTGTCCGTCGCGCCAGTCAGCGACGATGCCACGTTAGTTCAGCCGTTTCACAGTGACACCTCTAGCTGGTGGCTGGTGGCTGGTGGAAGCTTGTTGGCGCGCGGGCCGCTGCACTTGTTACAGTACGTTTGCATTTGCGGGAAAAGAAATTTAGAAAACTCGAGCGGCGTTGCTTCTCGTTCGGCGGAGCAGGATTATGTCAAACCTGATGGTGTGATAGTGTGATAGCTCCCTGCATGTCGGACTCGCCAGGTCTCAAAGGTCGCCGCATTAATTCGCTTTGTCCTCGTGAGTGAATCCGGTGACCACAGCGATCCTGCTGGTGTAAACTGACCCTTAAACCCTTAAACCAGGGCTGCCCAAATTGAGGGCCCGCGGGCCAAAGTTGGCCCTCCGTAAGGTTTGATTTGGCCCGCCAGATGTTTCTAGCAGCTAAACGTAATTAAAAATAAATATAATATCAATCACTGTTCATACTGTTTTATCTTTTGTGAGGTAAAAATGCTCTTTTAAATAGGCGGGATTGCAATTATTTATTTCTAAATTATTTACTCATAATCTGAGCACGGCAGACTGGGAACTTGGTCCCATGTTGCATCTTAACAACACATTAGCTGTTTGATTTTGGCCCGTGGCCCACCATTAAGCTTCCGTTTTGGCCCGCCAAAGGAAAAAGGTTCGGGCGCGCCTACCGTTAACCACACAGTCCATGTGGCGTCACAGCAGGAGCGATCAGATAGGATTTATTCAGCCCAGTTTGACTAGATTATCTCTGTCACCGATTTGCAGGCGAATGTTAAGGACGTCTGGTGTTCAGTCAGGGCCGCGTGAACATGTGGTTCCTTGTGTGTGCTGTAATTCTTTTTTTTAAGGTAGCCACATTGAACATTTGCTGGTAGCATAGTTGCAGTAATTTCGTCTTAAAAATCCTTAACACCCTACGGAACCAAGAATCGATGTTGATGCTTAGCTGGTTTAGCTGATCTTGATCTTGGTTCAGAGTTTCGTCTCAGTCATGAGTTTTATCCTGTTTTATACTTTGATCTCGAGTTTTACTGTAGTTAAGAGAAGTGATCGTTAGTAACGATTAAGCTACGTTAATGGAACCCACACATTTAAATAAATAAAGAGAGCGAGTGCTCGGGCCAGTGAGAAAGATAACCTGAAGAGCGCGTCTACCTTCTTGTAAAGCTTAAAGCGAAAGGTGTTTGTTTAGTGCTTTTCGTGTCGACTCAGATGACTTTGCTTGACTGTTAAAAATGGCATCCCTAGTTTAGAACTTGATCTCAGTTGATCGTCTGATCTCGATTTCGATTTTGATCTTGACCTCCAGGGTTTCATTCAACGAAGTCTCGGACTCCTCTCGAACAGTTTTAACGTGGATTTGTCTAAAACCCGTCCACTATTGTACGCTGACTTGATTTTCTTTACGCCAACTGATTTTTGAAGACAGTTTCTCTTCAAAGTGTCCCCACTTCATCCGAATGTCTATTGTTGGATTCCCCAAAGTCGCAAATATCTGCAGGCTGTGTCCTTGAATAAAAAAAAAAACTTAAATCGCCAGTGCTGTTCTGGAACCAGTCCTGCTCTTTGTAGCGGGGCTCATTAAATGCATTTATTCCCATCCTCAGGAATAAATACTGCGCCCTCAAACCACAACAAAAGTTAAGAAGCACTTGTTTTCATCCTGCCGACGTGCATTAAAAGCTTTCGAACGATACTTTTGTGTGTTCGTGTTGGAAAAGCACTTGAAGCACCCCGTGTGATGACGGTAAAGTGTATTAATGTACTTGAAAATGGCTTGTGGTCAGATTTAAGTGTTGAATAAATGCTCGGCAAACTGTTGTTCCTGCAATGGTTTTTGTTTTATGGTCTAACCAGCCGAAACACACGAGCTGAGTTTGATGAGTTTATTGATCCTGCGGGGTAACACAGACAGACGGCCTGGGAGCTGAACGCCAGCTTACACTGGGGTGTGAGAACGGGCAGGAAGGGTAACCTGAACGCACCTGAAACACCCGGACGGGTTTTTCTAAAGAGGAATTTTCTCTGTTTTTCTAGACAACTTCTACAAGGTGGAGGGGGCCAAGGATGCCTTAATCTGCGGGAACGGCAGCGACGCAGGGTGAGTGGACACTTTCTCTTCCCCGTTAGCGTTTCAGACTAATTCAGAAGCTGGGAAAATGCGGAGCTTGTTGAAGGAGTCGAGGGTCCTGAGCGACGGATTCTGAACTGCGTTGCGTTTTGTGGGCTGTGTTGTCAGGAGGCCGAACTCAGAAGACGGTCAATGAGCGAACAAGTTTCGCAGTGAAAAGGATCGTGTGAGTGTGGCCGCGGGCTCCATTAGCCGCTGCTCGCACAACACACCTGTCGGCCGTCGAGTTGCACTGTGGGTAATGTAGGCGCCGGGTTTTAATAAGGAAGAAGGAATAAAAAAAGACAGTGCTGTAGGAGTGCGATGAGAAATCTTTGGAGTACTCTCGTAATAACATAATAGGGATTTATGTCTCCAGCTTGATTATATTCCTGGGTGTGCAGAGGAGGTGTCTAGATAAAAGAAAAACTTTTTGGAAAATATAATTGAGCAGTTATACAAATAAAATGTACGGTTTTGGTGGCTGTAGTTGTTGTTGTTGGAGGTGCCATTATGCTGAAGGCCTTTAGACTTGTGACCTGAGTATTTATAAAATCCCTGCTGTGGCCCTGTGTTCGTCCTTTTACACAATGATTTGAACCCTCTAACAGAGGACTCTGCGTCCTGACACTTCCTGTCGGGTCTTGTCGGGGTCACTTTGGCCAGAAGTAAACCGTTTCTCAGGGCTTTTCGCACTACCATCATCCGTCAGCCCTGGGATAAGACCCTCAACTGGCCCAGATCGTACTGCTGTACAAGCCTTTGTTTAATATCTACAAGTGTGAACTGTGAAACTGTTTCAAGATAAATATCTCTGGGCCTTCTGTCGCCGGAGGTACAGATCAGCTCGGAGCGCAGAAACACAAGTGTGAAAACATCCCTGTCTCTCAACCTTCCTGCCACTTATCTAACATGGTGGCTTGTCACTTACAACCTTCAATAACCACTACAACATTCAGGCTTCTGTCTGATAACAACCGAGAACCAGGGAAATAGAGTATTTATCGAACCGCTGATTGTTTGGAGCTGTTAGAAAATGTAAACAGAATAAAGATGGAAACAGATTTGGCTTCATTTGCCTCCCGTCTCATCGGCGAGACAGAAACCAAATAAACAGCAGGTTGAGTCTTTAGTTCTGCAAATATTTTCCTCAGAGGTAGAGCTGCTCTGGAGGCAGACGATTTCTTATTTGGTGGGTAAAGCCAGGGCGTGTGGAGACCAAATCGAGTTTTATTTATGACGAAATGATGCTGGGCTGATAATAACCCTGATAATAAAGGAAGCAGCTTAGAAAAAAAGCTTTCGAGTGAGCTGCTCACCTGCCAGGATCATTCATGTGATGGTGTGAATAGATGAAGAGTGAATGAAGAATAACATTAAAGTCGAATTCATTGTCGCCTGAACTACTTATCATTCAGGGTGATCAGGTTAGCAAAGGTGATGGAGAAACAGCTGTCAAAACGCCCTCTGATTGGCTGTTGGATTGGCACACCTTTAGAAAAATGGCTCCTCTGGTTGGAGACCAACAGGCGAGCGTAATTTGGAGATTCAACAGGAAACGTTTCAAGGTCTTCGACTTAGTTCTTCTATTTTTCATTATTTAGTTTTTTTTTTTATCACTATTGATGACGTGAAAGTCGTTGAGAGACTAATTAAAGGTGCACGTCAGTGATTGTGCACATTAAGATCAGTTTACTAGTCATGTTACTACTAACAATACTACTCAGCCTGTATAAACATCGGTGTTTTATGTGTGTACATTATGTATGATGTCTTCTGTGTCTCTGGAGGAGTTTTTTTATCGAGGCTGAGAAAATAACCTTGATGACGTCACATTGATGTCAACAGGGCTACATCTTCGCTTGGGCTTGAAGACGACAAATCTATACAGTATTTTATATTTACATGTTACAAACTGGAAGTGCGGAGCTCCAGAGAAGTGGCCATTTACAAGACAGACAGGGCTTGATGAAGGACGGTCCTGAGTGGCATTATGGGAAATGTAGGCACGACATTTCTGGAGCTTAACCAGGGTTGGAAAGTAGCACCTGCCACCCGCCAAACCTTGCTCAACCTACCAGCTGGCGGCGGGTAAATAATGAAAGCGTAGGGAGATTTGTCAGAATCAGAATCAGAATCCGCTTTATTGGCCAGGTACGTGTACACATACAAGGAGTTTGACTCCGGTTTTCCGTGCGCTCTGTGTACATACACAGCAGTACGACAGGGGTGGTGAGATAAATATGATTCATGTAACACGAGGCTTATGCACATGAGGTAGATGGATACACACAGTATATCTCTGGTTGTACAGCGTGCGTGGATTTAAAAGTATTAGTATTTACATAAGCCATGAGAGCCATGTGCAGGTACACTGGATGTTAATGTCACTGGTAAATCTCGAATTGCGTCTGCTTGCTTCACTCGGACACTTTAACGAGGAGACTCAGAAAGAAAAACAGCGTGGCGTCTCATCGCTGGGCTTCACACTTAAGGTGCGTTGAGTGATTCGCGACGTCAACTCATGCTTCGAGTGACATGTAAAAATACATCCACCTTAAAAGTTGCCGGTCGCCTTTGAGCGGGAGTCTGTGGCTCGCTAACGGTTAGTGTTAACGTCCTTCCTTCCGTTCGCGAGTCGCTCCTCTGACGGCTTCTTCATTTGTGACGTAATTGCAAAGAAACGTCACAAAGCAGTAAGTTGCTTTGGATAAAAATGTCTGCTAATGTACATAAAACAGCGTGTTGCTTGAATATTGCAGATCTTGATTTCATTATTTTCCACACGCAGTTCCACACCGCCGGTGTTCTGATGGTTTATGATAAAGGTGTAACTCTCAGTATTATGACGTGTTTATTTAGGTTTTGGTGATTGAACTGGGAGAATAAGCGGAGCATAGTCTGATACTATAACATCTTTAAGATTTCAGGGGAAGGGTATTAACGGCCCAATATCCCAGAATCATTTCATATTACACCACCACACCACTGACTGTACTGTAGGAATATGGGGAGCATGTTGAAATCCTATATTATAACGTCTCTATTTAAGATTTCAGAGAGACTGTGGGTCGTGTGCAGAACCGCTACGCAGCACATCTCGACAGAACACCAGTCAAGAAAGTGGCAGGTGGACAAAAAAGTTAATTTCCAACACTAGTAACGAAAAGCCAGGACTTCCTGGCCCCCGCTGGGTCAGTCTTTAGTCAAACAGTCTCTCTCAAGTCCTCCGTGTTTAATGCTAAAGTGCAAAGGCCTGAATAATTAAGTGTCTCCAACATGTTTAAGAACCAACAAAAATCCTCCTGGACTTAATGAATTGAATTCAGTTTGGCATGTTGATGCTCTCGTTTATATCACACTTTTTTTTTTTTTTTTAAATGTCTGCTAAATTTAAAAATGTTTGCGGCTCTGAACCAATTTGTGGTCGCTTCAGTGATGCAGCTCGCAAAACTGCAACCTGCGTCCCTCGTCTGTCAGCGTTTAAATCGCTGTAGTGTACAGTTTTGGCTGAGCTTCCCCGCTGCAGAGAAGAAGCTCTGGCGTGTCTCGTCATCTGTTTGAATCTTGCTGCCGGTGCCATGCACCGCAGTGTTGTGTGACATGTCAGGAAGGACTAGTATCTGTGTTGACTGTCCACGCTGAGAGCGGGACGCTGACAGACTCTGAATGACACAGCTATGACAATACCCTGTGTGCGTGTGCGTGCGTGTGTGTGTGTGTGTGTGTGAAAAAGTCATCCAACTCAAAGTAGCGTTGCCCCTGGGAAAACAGTTAGCCTGAGTTAGCCTCAAGCTAGCTGACCATGCCATGTGAAACCTGTCTAAAGATGCAAACATAGCCGGCAGGCGAGCAGACAGCTACGTCAGGAAGCTAACTGACGCGTAGCTCTGTGAAGGAAACACGCTACAGGGAGAGTCGGAAGAAGAAGAAGAGGAGAAAGGAGAGGAGGTTCAGAAGAGGTGAAGCAGAAAGGAGGATGGGCGGAGGAGAAAAAGGAAGAGAAGACACAGAAAGAGGGAAGAAGATAAATGAGAAAGTAGATGGACGGAGGGGTATTGGAGGAGACAGGAGGGAGAGGAGAAACAGAAGGATAGGAAGATGGAACGAGGGCATAGGAGAGTGGAGCAGATAACAGAGAGAAATAATAGGATGTGAACATATAGGAAAGAAGAAAAAGGGGCAGAAAAGAGAGGTAAGGTGAGAGGAAACAAAAGAGACAGATGGGGTAGCCGAAAACAGGGAGGCAGAGGATCTTACAAGCTCTATAGAGGGAAGGAGAGCATTGATTGGATAAAAGGAGGGAGGATAAATAATGGAAAAGAAAGTTGGAAATTGAGAATGAGGGAAGACAAGGACAAAGAGACAAAAAATGGATGGATTCATACAAGCGCAAAGAAACAAAATTAAGGGCAGGAAGGAGGGTGAAGAAAGAGTAAGAATGGATAAGTGGGGGAAAGCAGGTAATGATGAAGTACAAGGTGAGGTCAATGAGGAGGAAGAGATAAGGAGTAAAAAGAGGGCTATAAAGACTGAATAAGGGGATAAGAGTGTGAAGGTAGGAGGAAAGTACAGAAATCATGGAAGGAGAGGCGATAAGGAAAGAGGAAGAAGCCAACAGAGAAATGAAACGGGTGGAAAGTGAACCGGGAAAGATGGAGGAGCCGAGAGAAAAGAAGAAGGTCCCGCAGAAGCGACGGACTTGACAACCGGGGAGAGAAACAAAGAGAGCGACTCGTGTGCAGAAGAAGAAGAAGAAGAGGTCAATCAGACCTCAGCGCTGTTCGGTGTCTGCAGCGCGGAGCCGAGCCCCTCCAGTCACTCTACAACCATCTTCATACACCTTCAGAAACTGAGCCCATCTATCAGACGGCCGTCAGCACGACTGCCCACGACCTTAGTTGTCTCCTTCCCCCCTAACTGACCCCGAGATTTTGGGCTCTAGCAACAGACTGGATAAGTGTAACTCAAATTATTGGCTTTACGATGTCTGAAAAACAGACTGTTCTCACCAGAAAAATGACCCCATTGGTGGTTTATTCGAGTGCCAAATTCAGTTCAATTTTGTTTGTGTAGCGCCAGTTAATAACAGAAGTTACCTCATTGCACGTTTCCTATAGAGCGGGTCGAGACCGCACTCTTTCTACAGTTATTTACAGAGACCCAACAAATCCCAAGATGACGCGTGTTTACACCTGACGAGGATCTCTAACGGAAGTATTGTGTCCTTGTTATATTGCCTCAGAGCCCCTCAGGGAGGAGACTGAGGTGGATGGTAATTTGACTCTGACACCAGAGACTGCTGTTTGCTGCCTGTGTCCTACCAAGAGACGACGCCGGTTTCTTTGAACCATGAACACGGCTGTTCTTTAACCTTTAGTAGTTGTCCAAATCAGAAACAATGAGAGGAACTTCGAGTTCCAGAAGGCACTGGCAAACGATCTCATCCTGTCTATGGGGGCGCAGCAGCGTGAAACAACCTACTGTGTTGTTTAGCTCACAGTGACGATGCTATCGTGCTGATGCCACGCAGGTGTAATGTTTACCCGATTAGCACTAAACACGAAGTGCAGCTGAGGCTGATGGGAATTAGTTTTGCAGGTATTTGGTCAGAAACCAAAGTGTTGGACAAATTAACGTGTTGGCCAGATGTACCAGTTCATCCTGAGCGGGACATGAAGATAGCAAGAAACAATAGTCGGGCGAAGAAGAGGCAACCACTTTTCTGTACCTGATCGAAGTTTTTATAGCAAAAATATTCAGTCACCATTGCCACGTGTCTCACCTGTGCTTGCCCTTCAAGCCTCCACAGTAAAACGCGTGGTGGCCGTTCTGTGTCAGAGCCTGCAACGTGGACCAACTTTTAGTGACGTGGACGTTGGTCATGTTGGTTCCTCTCATTGCACAGAGTCAACGTGAGTCAACGATGCTGAGAGCGACTGAGTTAGCAGCCGAGAGGGAGGGAGGGAGGGAGAAGCTGCTGGTGGATGAGCGAGCGAGCAGCGATGACAGTGATGCTGATCACAGTGTTGTTTGCTTCCTGTGCTGAAGCTGCTCTGCTCACGCATGATGCTGATTCGCCGGGCCTGAGGGCAAAGGTCACTGAGCTAACCCACGCCGACACACACACACACACACACACACACACACACGCTGACATACTGCGACTCATACCACCAGCCTCACACACAGCGTCGCGGCCACTTTGTTAGCCAAGTGTAGCGCATGTGTTTAGGGAACATTCGTTCACAAGTTCTTCTTCACACTGTCAGAGTTACGGAAATCAGTTTAGAAGAAGAAAATCAGACTGATTCCCCATTTTGTTTTCACTCCATTATTCAGTCTGACATTATGCTCATGTTGGGAGGGGGACTGATTTTGCCCCAACCAAGGACGAGTAAGATATCCGTCCCATTGACGTCATTCTCGGTTGACAGAAGCTGTGGCAGCCGTTGCTTGGAGCCGTTAACGTTTGTCAAGTCAGTCGAAGAAATATATTGGGAATAAAGGCGTTTATGTCTGTAAGTTGACTCACAACAGCCTGTACAGCTGCACACGTCTCATCCACACGTGTTGCCATTTATGTGGCCATTTTCCTGTCGCTGTTTTCGTCCCCATTCTTAATCCCGCCTACATTAACCTCGATTGCGTTTCCAACCGGGCCAAACGGCCGTCAATAAGCGCATCAGCAGACCTATTAGACTCTCTGAACGAGTCAGAGGGGTCATTCAGTCTCACACAAAGACATTTTTATTGTTTGTGCTACATTTGGGCTGCAACTGACAACCTCAGTTTAATTGATTAATCTGCCAATTATTATATAAATCATTCAATCTATAAAATATCTGAAATACTGAAAAAATGCCATCCCAATTTCCCAGAGACCAAGGTGACATCTTCAAATTGGTTTTTATTCGACCAACACCCCATAACCCAAAGATTATTCAATTTACTGTCACAGAAAAAGATCTGCAAATATTCACATTTGAGAAGCTGGAACCAGTGCAGATTTGGCGTTTTTGCTAAAAAAAACAAAAAAAAACAAAAAACAGAAGCAATTTTGAAACTGTAAAAAGGTAAAAAGTCATGGACAACAAATTCGTTGATAGTGATTACAAATCAGAAGAAAGATGAGATACCATAAACAAGAGGTGGAGCAAAGGGGATGAGTTAGTACAGAAGCACTGGAAGAGAACTGGATTCACAAAAGTGTTGAATCACTGACATTGTCCCACATGCCCCCCCCCCCTGGAATAAACAAGGCATCACCAGTAAAGAGCAGAACATTCCCATAGGAAACAACACAGGGATGAATCTTCCACAAGAGTAGAAGTAAAGAGAGTAAAATACACAACGGTAAAGTTGCTGGTTGTATTAGCAGCACTTTGGCCTCAGACATCTGGTATGATGGCTAGCTTGGTTAGCTGTTTAACAAATCACAAATCCCTAAACAGCTGAAATGAAAGAGTAGCTGGAGACGATGCTCCTAAAAAGGGCATCAAGGGGGGCAGATAAAAGATGTCGGAGATCTGACACAATGTCAGTTAAACTTCTCTGGACCTTTACTAGTAGTGGTTGCTACTAGCAACATATTTGACACTGAAACCGACTGCTGGTGGCAGAATATGAAGTCCGTCCCAGCCGGAGTATGTTTTGCTTTTGTCGGCCTTTGACAGTAAAAACACAGTTTAGATAATCGATGAATACTCTGAAGGATCGTCTGTTCGTGTGTGTGTGCAGTGGCTCGACGCTTCCTCAGTGGGTGGACGTTGTGCAGTCAGCATTTCTTAATGTAATATAAAAGTGAGATGCCTCAAACCAGTAGAGGGAAGTACGGGAGCAATTGCTTTGTTTTGGTTGAGTTTCGTGCTCCTGCTGGAAGTTCGTTGCCGAGTCAAATCCTGAGGATGAAAAGGCTGAAAGCAACACAATGACAGGCAAATGGCGACGTCTGCGTGCCTGACAGTGGCGGAGCGCTCACTCCAGGTGTTTCTTCCCTTCGCTGCGTCCCGGCCTCGGCTCGCCTCGGGAGGCGGCGCGCTGGCCTGGCAAAGGCACTCCGGGAACATCTGCTCGGCCGCGCCGTGCGCTTTGTCCGCCTGCATCTGCCCGTGTGCGGCCGGGAACGCCGCTTGCCTGAGGGGCGGGGTTGCTGAGCAGGCAAACCTCTGAGTTAACACAAAAACAAAAGCCGATGAATGTCGAAGTGAGGAAAGCGATGCTGAGCGTGAGGAGTGTGTCTGGTTTAACAGCTTACGTTAAGCGTTTGTAGGATGCTCAGCGGTCTGATCTCAGCGGTGATGTCGCCGCAGCATTTTAAACACGAGATATAAATCCTTTTGGAAGTCAAACTGTGGTGTTGAATTCTGATAATGAGTTTATCTGAAGGTAAAGTTAAGGGTCATGCTTTTGGGCAGTTAAAGTTGTGCAACATCGCCGCCTTTGTGGACTTTTGACAGCTTTCTAAAAATAAGAAATACATAGAAATGCAAACACAGGCAGATTGAGCGTATGAAATTAGATTTTAAGTTCTGTTTTTTTCCATTTCCATCTTTTATTTTTTCTTTCTTTCGTTTCCTCTGGCTCCCAGTAAGAATGATGTTCTGCAGATATTCAATTCCATTTCAGATCTGAAATGAAACATATAAACTGAGTGATAGAAAGCCTCTAACGCTCCAGTTCAAACGAGGTAAACCTGCTGAGCGGAAACCCACTAATTGGAGGGATTTCAGTCATTCTTTGGTGAGTGGAGCCAATCACGTCCACGTTCAGCTGTAATGCCTTTAATTAGTCTGAAACCGACTGGACAAACAAAAGGGGACAGAGCCGAAAATGCAATAACTTTAAATTCAGCCTGTCAGACACAATCATTTTAACAATGTCTGTAAGTGTTTCGCTGTGAACAGCGTTTGTGTGCATAAAGGGAAATGTGGCCATCACAAAGATGGGAACTATAAAATAATGTGCGTGCCGTTTGTCATGTGACCCGGCATCGCCTCGGCGCCCGTCAGTATTCTGCCGACATGCCTGCAACATGCCAACCACACGACCCAACGATACGGGATGACAGCCGGCCCGACGGGCTGCCTCGTTATGGATGCTAATTAGCGTCCGCCGTTCGGGGCTCTCGTTACGGGAGCTCATTGGCACGCAGCATTTGACCCGTGAGGTCACCGGGAGGAAGTCGTCGTGTGCTGAGAGGAAGCGATACGAGGCTGTTGGGAGCTGGAGGGACCCAGAGGGCAGGAGCCCGGACCTCCTGTTCCTCCTGCCCAAAGGCAGGCTGATTTACCAGGACAGCGTCCGAGCACTTGGTTTATTTATCTGCTCTGCTTTAATTTGGTTTAAAAAGTACCGAATCTTAGTCCCAGTTTGTACCTGTCATTTAATCATCATTTTTATTATGTTTGAGCCTGTGGCAGTAATGAGTGTGTTCCACTCACAGCTTTATTTAAGCCAATAATTTCCTGAAAAATAAGCAGAATACAAAAAAGCACCAAACATGTTTTTGAAAACATGTCCAAAATCCTCAAAGACGCTTCTATCCTTTAAAAATTATTCCCTCCAGTATATAGTGAAGTGGAATTTTAACTCTTTTCACGAGGTGCATCTCTCTTCCCTGAGCCAAAAAGAAAGGAGAAGCACCTGATTACGTAAATGGACTTCACGGCACGCTGGGTGGAACATTTCCAATATGGGCAGGATGGAGCAATCTTAAGGATTTAGGAAATGCATTCAAACACTTGGCTATGTTTTTAAGTTTAACTTTATGTTCGACAAAGTTAGCAGCTTATTCCTGTGACTGGAATGTAAACATGAGCACCAAAGTCTCCAGTAAGAGGAACCAGAGGCACCGGCTGGAGCTGGAGCCGTCAAACCAAAACGTTACATCTATATTACTGAGCTCTCCGAGCATTCGTCATCCTCCATCCGGCCGTCCAGTTCCTTCCTTCGGTGGCAGCGGGCTCAGCAGAGCAGCGCAGACGTCCTTCTCTCCACTCGTGTCCTTCAGCTCCTCCTGGGGGGTCCCGAGTCGTTCCCAGGCCAGATGGGATTTGCAGCACCAGCGTGTTCTGGGTTGCGTCCCAGGCCGGCGTGCCCGGAAAACCTCCGCAGGGAGGCGCCAGGAGTCCAGTAGGCGTCCCGATCAGTTCAGGTGGAACTGGCGCCTTTTTGAACATGTAAGGAGCTGCAATCTGCTCTGAGCTCCTCGCCGCGTTTCTAAGGCTGAACCCAGACAAGGAATATTGGCCGCTCGGGGGTGTGATCTCATTCTTTTGGTCACCGCTCAACGCTCGTGACCAGACTGCGGGTGAGGACTGGAACATATTGTAGGGTGACTGGTAAACTTCGAGCTTCGCCTTTTCCCTCTTCACCAGTCCCAGTTACTGTAAAGATAAACTTAGCTTAGCTCATAGAGCCCTTTACTCCCAACACAGCTGACCTGGAGTGCTTCCAGCACAGGAGGAGAACAGAGTGGGCATGAGACATGTAATAAAGGTGAAAACAAACAAACAACAAATAACTAATGTAAAGAATATTACTGTTTTAAATACTTTAAGCAATCCAATTGATGTGTGGTATTTTCGTTTCACATAATTACATCAAATACGTGAAAATATATAAAGTCAATTCTTCCAAACCCGTTTCTAGTTTTGAGATTTCTGTCAAAGCAAACTTCTGTTTCTGTTTTCAGTCACATTATCGATAACTCAGTCGGGCTAAGTAGAAAAGTTCTGTGTTGGTGCATTCACGGACCCAGAAAAATGAGAAATGTCAGAAATGGCTGCAGAGTAACATTGAATGTACCGAAGGAGCCTTCTGGAAATCAAACCTGAGAGAAAAACAGGACGCAAACATGGATGTCAAGCAGAATCATGTGGCGGTTGTGAAACGTTGCTGTTCACCTTTTACAGTTCGGGTTGTCAGAGTTTCCTTAAAGGCAACAAGCGCAAAAGAGTTTTCGAACAAAGTTGATTGTTATGGTCACAAAACGTGTCTGAACAACGTTGCCGCTAACTGTGCTTCCCCTGGGCCTCTGGGCCGCCAGCGTCACTGAAGCCTTTTCCCTCCGCCGAAATACTGCATTGAAACGTTGGTTTATTAGCAGGTAACACACGTCGACTGAAACTCAAATCCGCTTACATCGCTGTGAGAATCTGCCTGGCACGCTCCTGTGTTTTTTTTCATTGCTAGCACGCTAACTTTGAACCCTGCGATGAGCTCAAATCGGCTTCGGCCTCTGGCTCGGCACGCCTGCTGTTCTCAACGAGGAATTCCATCCGTGCCAAGAAGCCGCGTTCCCACTGCGGCTGGAAAACAGGCCGAACCCTCATTCGCCCCGCAACGCGATAAGAAAACACACGGCCAGATTCAAAAGGTGGAGGTGCGGCTTTAATCATCATTGACCCAGCTTCCTCTCAGGAAGACAGAGCAGTTAGCGAGAAATATGGCTCGACCCGACGGAGGAAATAGCTGCCGAGGGGCTTGATTTTCCTGGAATAGACTGCGTCACATAGCTGATATTCATCATTCCATTAGCCTAGCGTTCCCTGTTGGTGGTAGCCACGTCGCTGCACTACCAACTGCGTGTGTGTGTGTTTTTGTGCACGAGCAGCAACGGTCTGCCCCCCCCGCCTTTCTGCTATAAACGGTTAAAACATTATGTTAAAAGCTGCACGGATCGATAACTCGACTACAATATTGAAAACATTTATCAAAATGGGGGTTGATTTGTTGAGCGCACGTGTGTGTGTGTGTGCGCGTGTGTGTGTGACTGTGTCTTTAGTTTGAGTTATGAGCTCTCCGGGAGGCTTTGAATGTGACATCTGTCCAACGTTCATCCAGAGACACAAAAGAGGCTTCCACCACCTAAACCCCCCAGTCGGCAGGGAGATAACGGAGTGTGTGTGTGTCGATAACAGACATGTCTAAAGCACTCGTGATCCTTTTGTTTATTCCTCAGTGGTAAAACACCAAAGGGGGGGAGGGGGGGGGGTACTTTAGTAATAGCCCACTTTATTTCTGCACAGTAGAACCGTTTGATCTGTGTTGGATATAAATATACTTTCTGTACTTCTTCCACTACAAGTAATCCTACAATACTGGTTTCATCGCTGTGTGCACTCCAGTCCACGACTTTACGTCAGACTGAAATCCAGCTGCGGTTTGTTTTTTTTAAGGTGACTTACAAAAAGTTTTAGTTGCGCTGGAAGATGACGTCGCCGTTGTTAATCCCGGCTACAAAGCTCTGATTGGCTCAGTTGAAACAGCCGTCGCCGAGCACAGCGGCCAGAATCCGAATCGCTGAAAAAGTCAGCAACTCCTCCTGCTTAAACTACCATTACTACGACCACTCCTACTGCTGCTACGTTACTGCAACTGGTACTCCTACTAAAGCCAAGAAAGACTTAACCTCCCTCTTCATTTAGGTTATTTTCTGTGAAGGTTTACGTTCCTGTGCTTCTTGAGGAACACGTGGCGAGCTCCCGTAGTTATTTGGTGACAGAAAGGCAGAGGAGGATGAATAAGCCGGCTCAAATAAAACATTTTTTTTTAAAAGTCAGCCACTCACTGAACACTCAGTTATAAGACCAGCCCACACCGGAGGGATAAAATGAACTTTTATTGATCCCTGAGGGCAGAGTTAGGTCGCCGCCAGTAGAAATACAGAGGCGTAGGCTGAAGAGCAAGGTGTTCACGCACGTAAATTAAAACATGAAGCCAAGGAAATCCTGGTCTGCTGGGAGGGAAGCTGAATATCTGAATATCTGCTAGATATATCGAAAAAACCTTCTTGTAAGTGACACCTTTTAAGAACACAGACACAAAAGTACAAGTGGCGCCTGAACTGTGCACAAACGGTCGGCCGCATGTGAACCACCCGGCCCGAGGCGACGCTCTGACCTTCTCTTCCTGCCTACGTCCAAACTCCCCCAGACAGGATCATGTCCACCATCCTGATCATGACCCCCCCCCCCGTACCCACCCTCCCACCACACACACACACTGAATCATGGGTAACCAGAGGACAAATTAGAAAAGAGAGAAGGAGGGAGCTTTTTACTCAGGAAGAGGAAATCTGATTTACTGTCTGATTTTTGAACCATTAGTGGATTTAATTCAGACGAAGAAACCTGAAACCATAAGTGGGATCAAATCTGTACTTTATCTGTGACTCGTTTCATCCAAAACACCAAAAGTGTGTAGACAGTTATAGGGTTTTATCTCCTGACGTTTGTATGTTTCTGCCTCCGCCCCAGTAAAACAAAGGTGGATGGAACTTTGTTTGTAACTGAAGAACTACGTTTCAATCAGGGGAGACTAATTCAAAGAAGGTTGTGGGTTTTTTTTTTTTAACAATGTAGGTAAAGCTATAAGAGATATTTCAAGTGATGGAGGCGATTAGATTCCATCGTGAAATGTTTAGTGTCATGGGATGACAGCGACATTCAGCCACAAAGAAATACCCCCACAAGAGCTAGAGGAAAAAAATAAAAATAAAATAGAATAATGTTAAAGGTCTTCATAAATAACAGAGGCAAACCACGAGATGGGCTTTACAGTTCCGCTGAAGCTCACATTGTTCCTCCTTGTCATCCTTTGGAACGATGATCATTTTGGTTTGAATGATTTAATCTCCCCAGGTATCAGACATGTGGACACACAGACCTGAGACCTGCTTCACTCAGACCTAACATTCAACACTTTCTGCTAGAACTACTTTGAATAACCTCATAAATGTCCTTTCTGGGCTTCCTTACCAACCAGAATCCCTTGCTGTGTGTGTGTGTATGTGTGTCAAAGTGTGAGTAAACAGTCCGGCTGCAGGAGAGGTGATATTGAGGTAAATTATGGAGTCAGCATGAGAGATTAAACACGACAGAATCCACCCCGGGAGACCAAGGAGGAAGTGGTCTCAGAGAAATGAATATTTATCGACAAGTGGCTTTATTGACACCGAATGAGTTGACACTGTTGACATGGGAGCAGATGGTCACTGTCCCGTGTGTGTGTGTGTGTGATCTGATCGATATAGTCTCACGCCTGCCCGAGCGATTTGACTGCCGAAGGGGGACTCGGACAGATGGACGTACGAGGCTCCAGCCCTCACCGCAGGGACCCGGGTTCGGCTCCGACCCGTGGCAAGTTTGCTGCAAGTCATCCCCCCTCTCTGTCTCCCACTTTTCCTGTCTCTCTTCGGCCGTCGCTATCAGAAATAAAGGCGAGAAGAGCCCGAAAACAAACTGAAAAAAACAAACTATAAATACTGACAAATGAAAGCAGGCTGCGGTGATGTGTCCATCTAAAGCTGGGATTGCGCTCGCTCACGCGATGAGACGCCACCTCACAGTACATTTATTTGCGCCGTAGTGACAGGAAGTAGAGCGAGACAGAGTTAGCGTCATCCACCCTGTTGCCTCTGGAGAGGGTGCCGTAGTTGAAGTTCTGGGTGAACACCGACGTCAACATGATGACCGGTCGTTAAGAAGAGTTAAATAGAGTCAAATCTGTTCCTCAGCTTAAAAGTGAAGACAATAGCAGCACCATCGGGAAAATCATTTCTAGAACTCAGTCAATATTTTGAGTTTGGGGTTGCGTTTTGTAGGATGTCGAACCACTCGGCAAGGAGTGGAGCATTTTCATTTAGTTTATTGTCTGTGGTCTGCCAGAAATGTCTCTGAGATAATAAAAGTTGAAGTATCAACTGTCATCAGCCAACCCAACGTTATCACAACGCTTTCTATGTGTTCTATTTTTATCGGTATTTGTTATCAGGGGGTTTTATTTACCATCTTACGGCATTCTAGTCCTGTTTCTGTGTTCATTCTATGTTTGCCATGCAAAGTATGTCATTTCCTTTGTTGTAAGGCACTTTGAGCTTTGATCAAAGGTGCTATACAAATGAAGTTAATTATTATTATCACCACCACCAACTCCTGTTGGTTTCAATAATAAGTAGTTAGTACACTGTGAACGAACCTGTGGAAAAGTAATTACACCACATCTAACGTTGTGGTTTTTTACAACTTCGGTATAATACAGCTGAGCCATTAGTATCTGTAATTCTGCCAGTTACATCCTAATGTGTTTGACAAATGCACTTCCGCTACATCATCTTTATCATTTATTGCATAACGTCTTTAGGGCCAAATAGAAATTGCTTTTGCAGGTGTAAACACTGTTGTGTGGCGAGCGCCATTTCCATTCAGTTTTTTGTATTCAACAGTGTAAATGCATGGAAAGTGGAAAAATACAAAAGGAATCCCAGCTGCGAGACGGATGAGAAGAAAACAGAAATAAGGAAAGACCAATAACAGCAGGTTAAGACAGACGGAGAGAGGAGAATGAGCACAGACAGAAGAGTTAAAACAAACAAATCTGAGATGTGTACATGGAAAGCCGAAGAGAGGAAGAGAGGAAGCGAGTTCACCGTTCTGTCTTCGGTTTCTCTGGAGTGAGAATATTGATCGACTGTGGGGCTGACAGACAGATCCAGAGCTGATCTCAAACCCACATCTTCAGTCCGCAGTGGGCTCCTCGTCCTGCTGAGACGCCGTCCCCGACGCCCCCGCAGGCTCTATTTCTGTAGCGTCACATTATCCTCCCCCTATAAATCATTTGGACACAGCTGGTGAAATGAACATGACTTAGCACTCCGCGCTATTCTCGAGGAACGCCAACAAGTGTCTGAATCAAAGCCAACACCACTTCTTCCCATACCAACACACATAGCGAAGTAATGAGCCACTCGAGAACTCGTTTCACAGGGATTTTACAGCAGCCGGGAGCAGTTGTCAGGCGGCTCTTCTCTTTTAAAATGCAGCGAGGCTCTCCACTGAAACCTGCTGCTCAGGAAGTATAAACAGCATTCAGATCACAGGATGTTAAACGTCTCCATTAAAAACAATGACAGTCAAAGTCTTGCGAACCACGTGGCTGATACTCCACGCCAATGGTAGCGCCAATAAAAACCCTTTAAAAGAGAAAACACATCTGGAAGGATGTCAACATGGCTTTAACACGTGGACGTGTCAGGATACACTGCGTGGGCCTATTTCCCTGTGAAACACCAACAAACGCCACTACGGAAACTCGCCATGAAACCAGTATTCATACAGTGACGTCAAAACGTGTCATACTTGCAAAGTTGTAATAGTAACTTTAGTATTGTTGTATTTCAACTTTCTACTTTCAAGAACCATGGTATATTTCACACATTTAGTTTAAAAACGTATTGAAAACCAGTCTTATAAATCTCACACAAAGTCCCAGTCCCCAAAGTTTAGAAACTCCGGTGTAAATAAACCCCATTCAAACAGGGATGTTAAAACGTTTGACTGAAACCATGAACATGAACTTCAGTGAGGTCATGTTGAACCCATCGATCACAGATGTCGGCCTGAAACCAGCGCCGAAGAAACTCTCAGACAACAGGATATGAGAACGTGTGCAACGCTAAAGCCACGTAGTTCTTTGAAGGAGCATTGAGACTATGAGACAGCAAACTCTCCACTGGAAACAACACCGCCGAAAGTCTCAGAGAACAGCATGGAGCCTGGGAAGCTTCTTGGCCTCTGATGTATGCGTTAGAAAAGGTTGTGTTGAGGATAAAGAGATTTAAAGCGGTCCAGAAAAGGTTAAGTGGCCTTTATTCCCCTCGGCTTTTCATTAGAAAAAGTTAAACTGTGCCTGACACATTTTTCCTCCAGACTAAAGAAACTCTCCTCAGCAACATTTACACTCTGTGGCATGAAAAGCTCCCCACTGAAATAAATAGAACGCTGGTATTTTCCATAATGACATGTTAGACAATGAGAATGAGCCTGCTGAACACTGAGCACGGAAAGCAGATTAATACTAAAAATGTACTTTCCTGAAGCACCACGAACACCATCGGAGGCTAAACCCAAACAAAGAGCTGTTCAATTAGAACAAATGTCAATGCAGTTCTTCATGTAGTTGATGTGCCATCAGAACTTTTCCAATTCCAAAAAAAAAAAGCCATAGAGCCGATTGTGAGTCAGTGTTCAGTTTCCAACTTCAATCGCATGTTTGCCTCCGTTTGTGCTGCCCAGGTGCGAATCTGCTCAAGTCCACTCGTTTCTTCGCATCGACCGTGCGCGCGACCTCCCTCTCGCTAATATTCGTTAAGTCTGAACACATCGGAGAACAGCTATTTATGTACATGTCTAGCTGACACACGCAGTGACAATTCCATGAGCCTGTAAATCAAGGGAGTGAAAACTCAGCCGAAGCGGCCTGGGGTTCAAAGGGTTAAGATTGCACACCAGAGTTAACTGGATGAGTGTAAAACTCTGCGTTGCATTCGTGAAGTTCAGGCTGCTCCGCAGTGGTTTTAGTCCGTAACATGCCGACACTCTGAACAGGAATGTTGATGAGTGGTTTTCTCAGAGAGTCTATCAGGATCAGGCTGGTGTGAACGCTCAACAGAGAGAGAGTGTGTGTGTGTGTGTGTGTGTGTGTCCTTCATAAGTGCTTGGTAATCAGGATGGTTTAGATGTTCTAATGATAACACATTGGAGACGACCCTGTTATTAATGTGACCAATTGTGGTGATCAAAGTGCCACACACACACACACACACACACACACACACAGTTACCGCTCGGCTGTGATCAAAGCGTTGGTTCGTAGCCAGCCCGCTCTGTGCCGTAATGCTAACAGCTAGGCGGCCCCGCCTCGATAGTTTCGCTGCTATTTCAGGAGCTGCTGTGTCACTGATGAGACATTAAAACCGAATCAAAGCCTTCAGGGATTTACTCCGCCTTCTCATGGAAACACCGAGAGCGCCACACTGACCTTAAGTCAATGTAGACCGCTTGAAAAAAACTTCACCCAAAAATCCCTCGACTCTCTGTCCTCTCTGATTCCTCTGGTTGGGCACGAACAGTGACCTCTGACCTCGGGCATCCGTTCTTCGGGCTGCTTGTAATGTTGACGTTAAAGCTCGTGAACGCTGCATGTGCTGCAGCCAACATGAGCAGTTGTGGTACAACAAGAAAACAAAGACTCTTCCGTCTGCTGGTCAGATCCAAGTTGAAGCTCGACTCACGTCATGTGACCGTTGCCACATTTAACAACCGGGCTTGACATTCTTGCTTTTGTGTAACGTAGCAGCGTTCGCACCAGATGAGCGATGTGTTTCCAACATGAGGTTTACTTCAACAGCTGAGTGCAAGATTAATCAGCTCTGGGCTGATTGCTAATGTTAGCATGCTAGCACACATTAGCTAGAGATTTTGCATTCATTCATTTAACTCCATGATAGAAGCCACTGAAACCTGCTTGTTCAAAAAAGACCTAAAATGAAATTCACCCAGTAGATTAGGGGGATTAGATTTGATTAGGCTAGATAGGGATAGACTTAATTGGATCTGACAAGATTATTTTGCATTAGATTAGGCAAGAATGGGATAAACTCAGATTAGATTAGGACTGGGTAGATTAGGATAGACTCATTTGGATTAGACAGAATTAGACTATGTTAGGCTACATTAGATTAGACTAGGCTAGATTGGGTTAGATTAGATTAGGCCAGGCTAAACTAGTCTAGGGTAGACTAGAGAATAGGACAAACAAAAATTTGTATTTGGGATTAAAATATTACAATAATTTAGATAAAATTACAGTGAACTATATTAGAATAGGGTATCTTAGATTAGCCAAAACTGGATTAGATTAGATGAAATTAGACTACAAAGGATTTGGTAAACTGCGTAATCTTCTGGACCCAAAAAACAAACAAAGGCTCTTTAATTCACTCTGGTTTTTATTTATTTATACAGCGCCAATTCATAACAGAAGTCCTCATCGCACTTTTCAGTTTGCGTACGCTGTGACGTAACGCCAGCGGCTGAGGGAGCTGCTGATGAAACGCAGCCTAGGAATGAGGCCGAGGCAGAGCCGGACCACGGCGGGGTTTGGTATTTATTATGTAGTGTGTATCAATCCAAGTGTGTCCAAGTGTACCACTGGATAGAGGTACAAGCAGGGCGAGAGAGACAGAGAGCATTCCCGCCAAGGTCGAAGGTCATATTCTGATCTTTTGACGACGTGACCACGTGGGTGCACACCTTGTCACCTAGTAGATGACCAAATACAATTATTGATTTTTACCCATCAGTTACGCTGTTCGGTCTGTGGCGACACCGAGGCTGATTTAGACCTACGGTGTGTTCGGTCGAGTGCTGACAAGGTGCGGCGAGTAACGCACACGCACACACACACACACACACACACACATACGAAACACGATCCTTCCGTCTCCCGACAGAGACGGCGCAAAACAATCTCCCCCGGCAGCCAGCGCTGTGATACTGTTGCTATAGCGATGCTAAGTACTCTCTTCCTCCCCGACTTGAGTTTACCTGAGTTTTATAATTAGAGGAGTGTGTGTGTGTGTGTGTGTGTGTGTGTGTGTGTGTGTGCAGGGGGTCATAGGGAACAGAACTGAATGGCAGAGGGAACATGAAGTGACTACACACACACACACACACACACACACACACAGAAATCCCCAGGATGTCTCCCAGAATAGCCCCCAGCATGTTTGTTTGTCTTTGAATGAGTCTGTACGTCCGTCCGTCCGTCTCCCTCTCTCTTTCTGTCTGTCTTTCCTTGAGTTCAGTGGGGCTTCATCGGCATGGGAAACAGAGGTTAACATTGCCGAAGCAAGTGTGAAATAAAAAGATAAACAGAAGAAATGTACAGTTAAGATACTAATAAGAACAACAACATCTCTCAGTCTCTCGCTGAGTATTGAATCCTTTATTCAGCCGTAAATGTAATTAGCTTAACACCTACTGTCTCGGCCGGCTTCGTGCTATTGGGTCCAACATGAGCACAAAGATTGCTGTCCAAGTTGGAATCATGTTGTTAATTTCATCACGTGATGTCGCATATTTCCGTTCACCCAGTCAGGAATTAGCAACATTTGAATGAGATGGCGGTCGCCGATCTGTCAATCAAATCTGATCAAACCACACATGAAGCCGATGAGTTGAGTGTTTGACTGTTAAACTCTATCTGAGGATGTTTGTTTTTCTTTCAACTTTAACTTTGACTGTTGCTTATTTCGCCCTGAATATTTATGTCATTATTAACATTTAAAGTTAAAGAGGAACAAGTTTTCATGCCAGGTTTTCAGGGGCCTTCAGTCGATGATGAACTTGCTTGGTCGGGGCACCGGTTAACACAAATATGAACTTTAATACAGCAGCATTAAACGAAGAAAAATAAAGCGTACAGGTAGCTGAGGCAGAGTGCTATTTTGCATTGTGGGTTTATCTAAGACTTAATGTCCACGCGTGTTTGTTGAGGGGGATTAGCCCTCCCAGCGGAGTCTTCATAGCGGCTCAGAGTCGTTGAGCGCTCCCTCAAACACGGCCGAGCCTTTTTACCGCCAAATCCAAACTTTAAAACCAGTCGCTGGACACGGCCCTTGACGCAAGTGTCAAAGTGTGATTTGAAACCATAAATATGTCGTTCAGAGAACACTAACTGATTATCGTCAGGCATTCAGGGCAAATATTTTGCGCTTCACAGGTTTTGAAGCTCGTGACGCGATGGATACAATTTAGCCAATGCTCACTCATGAACAAAATTTGACACTTTCAGCGTCTTAATATAATTTTGAACAAGCAAAAGCCACAATTAGATCTTGAAGGGTCACACGCAGGAACATTTCTCGTGACTTTTGACGAGACAAAGTGACAAATTCCTTATCAAAGCAGCAGCCGGCTTTGAGACTTATACCCGTGACCATGTGAGTTGGTTAATCTGGAGTTGTATGGAGACGAAAAATTACTATCCAAGTACACTTGTGTATGTTTCTTTTGCAGTGTATTGCCTCAAAACGTGAATAATCTATTCTCTGAGCTTTGATGTCCTTTGCTCTGACCTAAATCTCTTTTTAAACACATTTCCCCATCGTGGCCGTGTTCTCAAAATGAAACTAAAGTTGGCGTATGTGCGTTTGAATCTTTGTTTTGCCATACTCGTGTGTAAGTGCCGGGCTGAGGGGCCCCCTTAGGTGAGAAGGTGTGTGTGTGTGTGTGGGGGGGGGGGGATCTGAAGTGGCGTCCCTCCATTAACACAGACAGAGGTGTGTGTGAGAGATAACTGCCGGCTCTAACACTCAGACACCTCACACACACACACACACACACACACACACACACACACTCTCTCTTTATGTCCTCAAGCCCCTTAAGCACACAAACACACACACACACACACACTCAGTCACCCCATCATACACACTTCATGTCCACTCTCCCCCACTCACATGCCACCATGTTGACTCGCCACGAGATGGCTGGCTGGATGGAAGTAGAGGAATGACATACGCACACATCTCTTTAAGTGTGTGTGTGTGTGTGTGTGTGTGTGTGTGTGTGTGTGCGTGTGCGTGTGTGTGTGTGTGTGTGAGAGAGTGTGAGACGCGGTGGCCTTGTCCAGGGTTGGTGTCAGTCTAACTGGCATCAAGATGACTGGCTTTACGTTCTGACGGGTTAGTCATACATTCTCTGTGTGTGTGTGTGTGTGTGTGTGTGTGTGATGACTTCATCCCCAGTGTTACGAGTGTAACCGTCCACATCGCATGTTGTGTTGATTTCCTTCCTCCACTTATCGCTCAGTTTTAAGCTGTAATGTTTGTAATATCAGCAGCTCAGAATTAGCTCAGCTGCTGTTAGTTGCTGTTACCGTAATATTTCCTATGTCATCGGCAATGTGCACTTTTTATTTAAATTCAATCACCATTGATTGTTGTTACTGTAATGTTTGTATCAGCAGCTCCATATAATTCAGTTACCAGCTTCACGTTACATAACTGGAACCGTAAAGCTGTGTTAACCCTGTTGACATTGATTGCTGGTACCGTAGTGTTTAGACAAGCTGCTCCTCAGCTTTTTAATATGACGTTACACATGTGCATGAGACATACATGTTTTTACCTTAATGGCTGGATGAGACGCCCCCTTCTGTGGGATTGCATTAATGATTGATGTTGTGCATATTCTGTTGGCTTAAACCCCGTTTCTGACGCCGTAACGTTCAGATGAGCGGACCCTTGTTGGTTCGAACTAGTCACTATAACCTGAACAGACTGACATCAGCTGCTCCGTTTGCGCTGTAGGGATTATTGGCTGATGGTTCAGTAGTAAATATTTTGTATGTAAAACTGATTGTTGTTGCTGCTGTAATGCTCGGATCAGCAGTTTAACTCGAGTTTCTTTTCTTTATCTGGTTTCTTACCGTAATGTTTGGATGAGCAGTTGCTCTCATACGGATTTTAGATTATTGGCTGGTTTGTGCTGCAGCACTGTGCTTTTACCATGGTAGTCACTGTATGAGACCAGGTAATGTATGGTAACGATACTTAGCATGTTGCTATCAAATTAGCATCACCTAACTTTGTATCTTGACAATATCGACCAATTGCTTTTCCAATGACACAAACTTGGAACATGTCTTTTTCAGTGGTTGTTGGTTTCATAATGCAAATTCTATCAGTCAGCTGGAGATTAAAATTGCATGAAAGTGACTGTTCCAGCTGAATGCTTCAAAGGTCAACTACCGAGCTTTGTGGTAGCAGATTCATTTTCAGTGCTGCTTTTGTATTGTACTGTATTAAACACTTATAAAGCTTTTGCTATTGGCTATAAGGTAAGTTGGAACTTCTGAAGACATGTTTGTGCCAAAGCTGCTCTTTACACAAAGTCATATATATATTATATTTAACATACACAGGGAGGTTCAGAGCACAGCTGACGATGTAAAACGAATGAAAGTGCAGGGTACTGGTTGCTATCTTGTACATAATTAAAGTAATGATAACAAGCAATGGAAATCAATTATTTCCATTTATAGAAATAATTTTACCACAGTGCTTGGTAAAAGCTTTTTGAAAGTGGGCCTGCATCGGTTGCAAATACTGTAAATGCATTTTCTAACATCAATTACAAAAAAAATCACAGCTACCACAGCCACTCTCAGGTAATTATTTAAATACATTTTGACGGAGATGAACATGAGTCATGATTTGTGTAAATATTTTTTACCATAGTCTGGTGTTTATTTAAAGCAACCAAAAATAGGTTTTGACGTGTTAAAGACTAGTTAATTAAATGTTACCTTGTATACTGGCTCATCATCTACTGATTTTGCCATTTATAAAACTGAAGCTTTTGCAATAACTTGTGATGCGTTTGTTCTTCTAAGTCTGGAGTTAATCTGTAGATATTATAGAACTAATTAAGCAATGTCATCAAGCAAAGATTATCATTATTATTTATGAAATGCCTAACCATATACAGTAAATATATTACACTACCAATCAGACTATTGATAATGTACAGTCATTGCCAGTGCCTACTCTTCCTGTTCTATATGTGCCCTGGTTTTATTATGGTTTTTATATATAATACCATCATTTTCGTGTAAAATGAAAAACTGAATGGAGGTGACTTCCCCACCACGTGTTTCATCACATCTTTTCCTTTCACACAGCTGTGTTATGTAAACCTTATCTAACTGGATAGTTTCTTTCCACGTGTCCTTAATGAGTTACCATCACCGGCTCCCACCACGGCGCTGTGTAGTAAGGTGTTAATAGATACAGGCAGGTTGGCCGGTAATGAGTCAGTGAGAGTTGCTGCTTAAAAGCATCCCAGCTGTTGCGGCGGCCCCCGGCGGGGGCGGTGCCAGCCTGGACGGGTCACCGCAGTGGGCTTGAGACCGCAGGGTTGTCGGTTTGAATCCCCAGATAGCGTCTGCACAGCGGCAACCTTTTCTGTGACTCAGCATGAAACTCCTGTGTGACTCAGAGCTTTGTTCAACCAGAGGTTTGCTCCTGCCGTGGTGTTCGTGATTCTGTTAATCTCATCCTCTTCTTCATGCATCACAACTCCCCCACTCCAACACTTAGCGAAACTACACTTCCACACTTTTGTTTCTTTGGCTGCAGCTAACTTTCTTCACTTTGTGTGCTGGACTTGAATTTAGTTGGGGACCTCATGTCATTTAGGAATGTCACACAGTTGCACTGGACAAAGTCTGTTTCCCTCAAACCTGCGCATCAAATAGTTACGATTATCTCCTGAACCCTCTCCATGTTGAATAGTTAGATGAACTTCCAGAATGCCACAAAGACCCAAAATGACAAGTCAAAGCTCTTATTATTTACACTTCACAGTCCTCAACGTAGGACAAATGGCACAAAGAAACAATAAAGTACTTGGCAAAGACCCCAGGTAATGCTCTCCACTGTGAATAGGTATTTTGTTGTATTTTTGCATTTACTTACCAGTTGCAAACAAAACTAAGCACAAGCCATATAAATGCCTTACAGATATCTTATTTATTGGACATTTTGGCAACTTGTTGTCCTTCCATATCAAGCTGTGTTCAGACAAAAGACATTGAAAAGGAGTTGTAGAAGCGGCACAGAAACGCACATTAGTTCCATGTGGAGCAAACTGAGCTACAGACGTGTTTGTGCTAGATGAAAATGTTTGGACTTGAGTGAATAATTCGTACTTTTCCGGAGTCTTCACAAACATAAGGAGAGGTGAAGAAAATAACAGAACTAGGGATGTCCTGATCAAGTATTTTTTTGGCCCTGATCTGCAGATACCGAGCACGAACCAATACTTATATTTACCTAAATCTTGTTTAAATATATATCTGACAGTGAAATAACAGCTGTAGCAGTCAGTCAAGTACATTTTTATTTATATAGCTCAATATCACACATTTACAATATGTGCGGCATATGGCACCCTCAATTCGGACAAGGAAAGACTCCCCCAGAAAACTCTTTAATGGGGAAAACTTAAACCAAAAACTGAAGGCTCTGATTCTAAACTATGAAGCTGATAAGCTTAAATTATTTTCCTGAAATCGATGCGATGCGATCAGAGAGCTGGAGTCGTTGGGGCTACAGAAGCACTCTGTCCACTTGCAGTTGTGCAGTGGTGTTACAGAGTGATGCATCTTTTACCTCCATGAACAATCGTTGACAGCGCTCAGACACAGGCTTGCAGAGAGAGCGAGCCATCAAGTTACTGGTGGAATTAAGGCTAATTAGTGACAGCTGATGTGACCTACTGCCAGCGATGTTTGTCATTTTCACTGGTAAACGCGCCAGCTAAAAATAAGAAGCCACCGTAAGAGAGGAGAGACAACAGACGTGTTACCATCGGAGCTCAGCGGATCTTTTTCGCCAGTCAATCATGGCGGCAACCAAATAATGTTTCACATTCACACGCTCGAATTTTCTAATAGAGTCCGGCGGCCATCAAGGTGAGCAGCGCTGCAGCACTGGCAGGCCGACAAAACACTCTAAAGAAAAGGATTGTGATCGTTTTTTTATTTGGCAGATACGGATCTATATTCAAATATGCCCGTACTGGCTCGTGCACCGGCCCGTAGGATTGGCTGAGGACGTCTAGAAAGCACTGAAGTTCCTGGAGAGCCTGACCTGAACACAAACACTCACAAGTACACCCCGCACACTGTCAGTGCATCCATTGGTAGCTGTCTACAGCTAACACCTGTACGGCCGGTACATTGGCTCCTGGGGGGGGGCGAGTAAACACCGACTAAACAAACTGTCTGCATGCTTATGAGGGCTAACACCTCTGAACACCTCCATCACAGCTGTGCACCACCTCTCCTCCTTCTTTAAAAATGTTGTACTGTGTCATGTTGTGTTACGATGTTTGATTGTGTCTGTCATCAGTTGTCTTGTTGTTTTTTTACTGCAGTTTTTCACACTGTGGGCAATAAAGTCCCCAACTGACTGACTGACAGACAAACATGTAAGCAAGCACAAGATGAGGAGGACCCAGTTGTGAGTGGTGAGAGAGTCACATGGATTCAGACCAAGGTCACAATGCCACAAATCAGATATTTACAAGAGTTAGGAAGACGAGCTGAATGGTCCAAATCTGAATTTAGAATAATCCAGCCTTCCTTATGCACAATCATCCGCAGGTCAAAGGAATATTTCCAGGTAACGTCAGCCCTTCGACCTCCTCGCTGTTGGCTTCTAATAATGTTAGTGTCGGTCTGTCACTGTAAGCTGCTGTGGGCCGAGGCAGCTGTGAACCGTAGCAGCCCTCCCTCCGCTGACCAGCGCGCCACCAATGGGACTGCGCAGGTGGCGATGAATGTGATAGGATACGAATGTGGAATATCAATTAGGGTGAACGCCGTCCCCGCGTTGTCTGTTGCGTCGCCGCGTTGACACGTGTGGGCGGGTCCCGGTCGCGCGGCGGTAACAAGCCCTCAGCTGTAAACACCGATGAGGAAACAGGATGGATGGATGGATGGATGGAAAAATAGATGCTGTTTTTGAAATTTGTGATTGAAGGGTCTCAGCTTTCAAAATGTTCCTACACCCACTTTCTGTGCAAACCTTTGGTGTTAGCTTTTCCAAATCACAGATTTAAGAGAAACAGCAGTTATATAACCACCCACCTCCTGATTACTTGATGACTGGTTGGCATCTTCAAAATCCTTAAAACCATATTCTCAAAATCCACTGTCCTTCAATTCCCACATGCAAAAAAAAAAATGCTGATATTTCTATTGGTGACAGGATAAATAAACAGTGACAGCTTTTCAAAGGATTTCACAGCGCATTCTCGTAGACTGTGACACTATATAAGGCCTGGTGTGTGTTTGTGTTGCAGAAAGTGCCCAGATGGGTTTGACTGTCTGAAGACGGGAAGGAACCCCAACTACGGCTACACCAGCTTCGACACCTTTGGGTGGGCCTTTCTCTCCTTGTTTCGCCTGATGACACAAGATTACTGGGAAAATCTCTACCACCAGGTAACGGTTATGCAAGGCGTTAGGTTTGGTTTCGGAGGTGAGGGGGGACACAGTGAAAACAAAGGTTCCTGTATTATTAATGCACTAACCCTACCTAAAATCCCATTTACAGTAGCTAATCTCATCGCAAACGCTGTTTAGTAGCTTTATTTATTTATTTATTTAGAGTTTTCGATTGGAATTGGATTAATCGGAATAGACCTTTTACGCACTTCCGCATTTTTCGACCAGAAATACGCCACTGAAGTGTATTTAGAACTTCCTGTTGTCGTAGCGGCAGATACAAAAAAAATGTCAGAGTCAAAGAGTCGGAGTTTCTGTTGTGTTCCAGGCTGTACCTTTCATTTCATTATTTTCCTCTGGATCCAAACCTGAAACCCAAATGGATACAGGCGCTCAGTATATGAAAGAGCCGTCTAGCATCAGTCTATCCAGCAATGCTGTGAAGATAGCGACATGGTGGCTAAGGCAGTAAGAATGGATCACATATGGATCACATATTTGATACTATAACCCCATGCAACAAGAAAACATTACGTTTTATCCCACATAGAAATACACAACTTTACTATGTTGTAAGGTTGCTATGTTATCTGATGCCATCTCACTTAAACATACACATGACATATTCACTGCGATGTCTAATACCTTATATTACAAATTCACAACACCTAAGATTTACCATTACTTACTTTACATATGATAAAGTGATATGGCTAAAGCTAGCTATAGCAATTTTTTATAGTTACTTACCTTGGTAATTGTGGATAAACCCTTTTTGGAAGAATTTATATCCCTTGTCTAGCTTGTTCCCTTTTGCGGAAGAAAAGTCAGGCAAGTCAAAAAAACACTCTAGCTGCCATTTCGCCGTCAACAAAGCTTACTGGGTTCACGCTTCCTTGACGTAAGTGGTCTATTGTGCCCAGTTGTCATGAATTGTAAATTTTTTCTCAGCACGTCAGTAATTTCTCATCCACGTTGGCTTCAAAGCTAAACAGTGGTTGAAAAAACGATCTCACCACGAGGTCAATTTAGTAGCTCTTCTGGAGCTTTCAATCCACTTTGAACTTCATGGACGAGAAATCCTTAAAATGTACAGAACAATAGAAATCCACAGTCCCACGACGGCTGGGTAAACTTCATCCGCTGATGAAGATCATGTGATACTATTGAAAGCCCCGGGACAGCTATTAAATGGACTTGGTGGTATGATTGTTTCCAGCGTTTGAACCTCAACATGTAAAGTAGTTTCATGGATAGATAATGTTGACAGTAAATCTTTACTAATATTGTTCTTTAGTGCCGCATCTTGGGCTGATGTTAAATTCTAGTGTCTTTTAATGGTGATATTTACTCTAAATCCAGCCATGGGGCAAAAAAAAGTCCACGAATCACTTGCAGCTGCTCCCAAAGCTTAGTGCTGTGAGCACATGGTTATAGCTGAAGGCAATCCTGATTTCAGCAGTTCAGCTCCTCTCTTCTCACATCTGGATTTTGGCAGCTGGACAGTAAAAGGGCACTGTTTGGAGAGTTTTTAGCGAGTACATCAAACTGAAACCGTAAACGTAAGGGTCTGTTAAGGTGTTGAATTTTTCCTGGCGTGTGTGTGCCTGTAGACGCTGCGTTCTGCCGGCAAGACCTACATGGTGTTTTTCGTGGTGGTGATCTTCCTGGGCTCCTTCTACCTGGTCAACCTAATCCTGGCCGTGGTCGCTATGGCGTACGAGGAGCAGAACCAGGCGACCATCGCCGAGGCCTGCCAGAAAGAGCGAGAGTTCCAGGTGGCCATGGAGAGGCTCAAGAAGGAGCAACAGGTAAACTGGTGGAACTGACTCGGGATGAGCTTGAACGTGTCCTATTCTATAATTCTGTGGGTTATAAAGCTGCTGTAGAATTATCGTAGCACTGCCATGGCCGTGTAGTAGACAGTGTTGTTAACTTCTAGCCCTCTAAACCTTATATTCTGCGTTTCTTAATGTCGGAGGTCTGTGAACAACATTGTAGTGAGTGGAAGGTTACACCACTTCATCCAAACCCTCTGCCATGTCCCAGTGTAAAAACAGCAGCAAAGGAAAATGGGAAAGTGACTTTTTAAAATGAATCAAGGAACTGTCAAACTAAATTGCTCATTAGGGTTTTGGCAATCTAAAAACAGGGTCCACGTACCTTCTGTCTTACCTTCTGTTGTTCCTCATTCTTATTTATGTATGAATATGTATTAATATATAAATATGTATCATTCATATCAGTTGTAAATCCGTGTTCCTTTTTTATTCACTCTCCATTTCGTTTGCTGGATCTTAGAAGAGTTTGTTGGGTTTTATCCGACTGCCTTTAAAGACGCACACTATACCTCTTCCACCAGGTTGCCTCCCAGAAAGTTCTCGACTCGGACTCGATGATGTCACCAGAACTGTCACCGTTTGGTCTGCCATTGGACAGCATGGAGGAGCGGAGGCGGAGTCAAGCACTGATGGGAGTGGCCGATGTGGAGGCGAACTTGTCTGAGGAAAAGCTGCTGCAGGTGGACATGACGGACGGGGGAAAGGTTCGTGTCCTCTTACTTTGTTGAGAGACATTACTGATGCAGACAAAGTGACAAAAAAAACAACATTTCCTACGTTCTGTTCCAGCCCCTCCACCCCCTCCTCGCTCGCTCCTTCTCCACGAGGACTCGGCGAAGCAGCCAGGTCTCCTCCATCTTCAACTTCCGCCTGAGGAGCCGGGGGTCGGAGGGAGAGATGGCTGACGACGAATTCAGCGTCCCAGGTGACGTGGTGGAGGGCGTCGGGGGTCGAACCTACAGCGGCGGGACCTTCAGTGGCATCCTGCCCCACCCGTGGCCCAAACGACGACCGAGCACCTACAGCTCTGCCAGCAGGAGCTCCCAGGTGATTAAACTGAGGCTGCTTTCACACCTCTTGGTCGGTTCAATTTGTCCGAACCGAGGGCAAACGATTCTACATTGAAGCATTTTTCAGCTTTTTTGGTTCCTTTTCACGCCGCGCTGATCGCTTTGGTCCGAACCAGTTAAAACGAAAACGAACCAAAATGCAGTCACATGACGACATCCACGTCACTCATTGGCCGTGGCGTATTTCCTAAACTGCTTTTCGATTGGTCAGAATTTACAAGCGGGAAAATTCCAACAGGAGAGGAAAAGCCAGCAAACAACACGGAGACAACGCAGCTATGGAGAGACGAGTGCGCGGGCTGGCTTTGTCCCTGTTCACAATCTGTTACATTGTTTGTACACATGCACATACATTTCTATAATGAAGCGCGAATGCGGCTTGAAAACAACGTTCTAATGCAAACGGTGATGCGTGCATTAATTCTTCTTACCTCTGAAATTCTCATCTTCCGAAAATATTGCCATAAAGCACTGCGGCAGCTGGTTTAGTCCAAAAATGATCAGCACTTTTTGCAGGTCGGATCACGTTCTCACAACAAACGAACCGCTCCAGTGTTCGTTTGAAAGCGTACCGAGACCACCTCTTCAAGCAGGCCTCGCCACGCTTGTTTGGTCCGCTTTTGGTGCGACTGCTGCTTTCACACCTGAGCAAAGGAACCGCACCAAAGCGGCAAACGAACCCTAGTACGATTCAACCGGACTTAATGAGGCAGGTGTGAAAGCACCCTGAGATTAGACTTTAATAAATGAGATGAGGTAACACGGCATGCATTGGGGCTTTTTTTTTTAGATGTGACTTCTTGATATGAGCTCAGATTAGCTAAAATAGACATTTTTAGATGAGATGGGTTTGGATAAAACAAGTTTAAATGGCATGAGATGAATCAGATGGGATTAGGTTGGGTTAGATACTGTTTTATGGAAGGGGATGACAGACATTTTTAGATGTAATGAGGTGAGAAATGACGTGAGGAATGATACAGTGTGCAGCTGGAGCCAAACAACCAAAGCACATTCAACTTAACCAGATATGTGAATATAAAGAAGAAAATTAAAAAATGCCAAATCTCTGTTGTTCTTAAAAGGTCTCCACACACATTCTTATTTAATCCCTCTGTGTGTGTGTGTGTGTGTGTGTGTGTGTTTCCAGGTATTTTATCCAACTCTAAACGTCAACGGGAAGCTGTTTGTTGCCATGGACCAGAATGGGGTTTCCCCACCACCGCTGCAGGGGCAGCTGCCTGCCTGTACCATGGAGAAGGTCAAGGAGGAGAGTGTGAGTACTGTGGTGTGTGTGTGTGTCAGTCGCAGTGGAAACAATGGTGGAGCCTGAAGCCATCCAGCACTCAGACATGTGAATTATGAATCAGCGCTTTGCATAACTCCACTCTGATATCATGGGCTAAAGACACACACACACACACACACACACACACTCATACCTACCATCTGAGATAGCCATGCTGTGGTATTCCCCCCCATCTGTACACACACACACACACACACACACACACACACATACCAGCACAGGCATGTTACTGAGGTGTCCTTCCTTCATGCACATACTCACACAGAACACACACACACACCAATGCTAGGAAAGTACTGCTGCTGGTGTCAGAGTTTAGCCGAAAAGCTTCACACATTATTTGCTTTTTGTCACAACTTCCCTAAACTCACTTGCGCGCCGTCGCTAGTACACCGTGTTTCTGATTGCAGCAGCTGCAGTTCCTTCAGAGTCACCTGATTCGTTTTAATAACCAGATAATATGGATTCATTTACTCCTCTTACTTCGTCTGTTCGGTCCGTCACAGGCTGTTTTCGAGTCCCTAAAGTCAGGTTAGTAACTGGAGTCGGGGAATGGGTGGAGCAGAGGTTGGACGAGCGAGTGACCACCGCCATGGCTGAGTGTGATAGGCTGAGAGCCCTGTCAGTCGAGGCACACGCGCCCCTAAACGTACCCGTCTTTATATCTTATCAGTACCCTGCAGTTTTGTTTCATGGATCGGGCACCAATAGGATACTAGCTGGTTCCTACTGGTAGTCAATGTGGGTACAGTGGAAGAAAACAAGACCATGGGAGTACCAGTTGGGCATTTTGTTCACTTTCCAGTATACTGCACGGACATAGTACATACAGTATACTGGAAAACAAAACTGAAGTTTGGGAAAAATGGTTTTAATAACACAGATTTTTTGCGGAACCTATAAAATATTTTAAATCAAACAATTTCACAGTTGAGTACTACCATATCTGCAGGGCAGGGGTACAGTGAGATCATGAAATGGGCTTTGGGAAACTATCTCTAAACTCAGAAGAACGGGTTATTAAAAAACAAATAAAACGTACTGTATGGGTCACGTTCCCAAAAAGAAGACAGGGGTACTCAGCAACGCTCGCACGCTAGTAATGCAGCTTTGTGGCTGGAAGGGCCCAACATGTTAAACGCTAGCCCACTGCGTAAGAGAACGGGAAATCTGGTGTTCATCTCACACAAACCGCAATAGAGGAGAACCCTGACCTGCGCCTGGTCACAATACAGCCGTGGACGCGTGGAAGTAGGGGTGCAGCAGCACTCCCTAAAACCAGCCAGAAACCATCAATTGATAAATAAAGTGTGATGCAGAGTTCACGTGGACGAGCGAGAGAGAAGGAGGTGCGGATGTGGCCGGAAGTGTCGACGTGAAAGGAAACCTGTCTTTGATCGTGGAGCCTGACGTTCCTCTCCTGTGGCTTATCAGTGAAGTGTGTGGGCTCCGCTGCAGACGGGAGTCTCTGTTAACAGGGACCAGACAGACAGCCGCCCGCCTCCTCCATGAAGGGTCTTTACCCTCACTGCGCTGCGTTATTAGAAGCTGAGATGAACTTGTGCGGCCTCTCCCTCTTCATGTCCTTGCAGTTATCGCGCTCTAGCTCCTGTTTGCTGACTGCGTAGTGGCTGTGGCTGCTTTGACACACAGTATGTTGGTGTTTGCCGTCTGCTGTACTGTAAAACGTTCTCAAAATGTTACGTTGGTAATAATTATTAGATATAAGTTATCCTGGCCGTTTAGCATGACGTCATTATGACTGACTTCCAGCGTGCCGGAATACAGCTACAATAAATTCATTTCTCCTTTTTCTAAAATGCCCAGTTGTTTCTGGCCCCTTGTTGCCCATAGTCTTTTCATCTGCTGCACCAAATTAAACGACAGGCAGTATTATAAAGTGTTACCCAGAGTTTTAAAAGTCACTACCAAGACTCACAATAAGAGAAGTCAAATCCAGTTCCGTCAACAGCTTCATCCAGTCAGTCAGGACCCGCTGATCGATCAGCCACAAGGACCCAGAATTAATAATCATCAATCAACAGATCTATCTGACAGGGTTTGCACTTTACAGCTCAGAAGGTTCAGTGCAGCATGCCGAACACACACACACACACACACACACACACACACACGCGCGTTTTACTAATACCAGGCTAAAGGTAGATATTGCTAATGGACTCTTCTGTGAAGAAGAAACACTCAGACTCTCACACTGTACATATTTTATATTTTCTCAGTATTTTGCAGCAAGGCTGTTAACATCCAGCAAATCAGCTGTGTGCCTGGAAACACACACACACACGCACACACACACACTTCCTGCGTTATGTCAAGCATGATGATGATCAGATCACACTCACACTGCATGACTCAAACGCACACAGAAACAGAGAGAAAACCTGTGTGTGTGCGTGTGTGTGTGTGTGTGTGTGTGTGTGGTGTTCTACGTTTTCTCTTAGGGGTTTACGGTTCTCACAGTAACACACTCTCAAACAGGAACACTCTTGTTGGCAGCGTGTAGAGCCTGATATTCCCCAAAACGGACGCAGACGGCGTTTCTGTTATTCCTACATTAGGTGTCTTCACCCTCACTTGTCCAAGAAGGACTTCCGCCCTGTGTGGTCATAGATTTTGGGCTACTCGGACACGGAAATCTTCATTTTCTCCTCAACATCATTCAAGAAGCTTCAGTTAGTCGCTGAGTGTAGTTTTTCTGCTCGCTATATCGTTCTTAAGGAGGAAATAAGTTAAAACATAACCATGAAACTTATTTTGGGGGGAATGAGCGGCAAAAACCTAAAACCCATCAAAGCGCTATGTAAATGTATTTAAACCTGACAGAGCGTGTGTCTATTTGGAACAGAAGGTAGTGTGCAGACTCTCACGTTAATGCATTTAGCATTGTTTACGGACACCTCACTTTATGTGATGATGTCCACTGCAAAGAACAATGTTCATATCAGATAGAACATTATCAAACCTCTGGGTGGGAGCTGCACGTATAAGGACCATCAGTTGTTGCTCCACGCTTACAGCAACAGGCCTTCTACCAAAACCTGTTTCAGCATTGAAGGTTACTTTAATTGGTTTTGTGCAAAGAGCAGAGGACGCAAAAACGCTTTCCGACTTGCGTTGGTCTGCGTTCCTGATGTTTCTCTGCAGGTGGTTCGATGCTGTCTGCTCTTTCTGTGGCAGAACCACAGACTCTGTCTGCAGCTTTGACTCATACAAATACAGCACATTAGCCTCATGAGCCAAACGCCACACCTGTAATTCTACTTTTGGAGACGTCCCTGTTTCCTCAGAGAGGCTACAGTACAGTACAGAGGACCCGAAACCGACAGCATCCTGCAGACCACCGTGCTGCTTTCTCCTGGACAGACCTCTTGATCTGAGACTTTGTTAGATTTGACTTTCACTGATTACATACCCATGCATGCCTAGTGTGCTGTAGTACTATATCAGCATACGTAATGCCCAGTTACTTATGCTTGGATAACTGGCGTATGTAATTGATTGGCTGTACTGTCCCCAATCAGATCATTAGTTTATCATTAAAGATCAGGAATGCAGTGGGAGAATGGCCATTACTCCAGGCTGACCAATCCGACCCCGATTGAAGGGTTGTTTTTGTTCCAATTTCAATTGTTGAAAATAGAAGTTTCATACTTTCTGATGTCCTTTAAAACACTGAAAACATTTTAGTTTTCACTTGTCCTCTTTGAGCCAGTACCCTGACCTGCGGTTAAAGGGACTTTTCGTTTTCGACTGTTGTTCCCTATCTTTCAGTACAGTGTCACTTGAACCAGCAGCTCTCAGACGCACAGCGCCGGCAGTTTTTGATGTTTTCTTCTGTAGCTGGAAGCCAGACGGCTCCACGTCATGAGGGATTACATTTATTTTAATACGTGTCTTTTGCCCATCAGGCGGTAGGTTAGAGTATCACGAGGACAAACACAGCAGCTCCACGCCTGGAGGTGTTAGTCACCTCCACCTGCTGACAACCTGCCCCGAAACCTACACTGTTATATAAGAAGAAGAAGGAGGAGATGTGGTTAAATAGTAGAAGAAGAAACATGAGAAAAAGAGTGAGAAGTAGTTGAACAACAGTTTTTGATACTTAAGTTTTAAGTTTGCCCCTAAAGGTCCATATTTTTAAAACTATGTTTTTACATAAGAAGCAGTTTCCTGTCCCGTTTGGACTAAAGCCACAGCAGTTGTCAGGGTGAAGATGGAGGTCCAGATTTGTAGAACTTAATTGGAGATCAGCAATTTGAATGACTTAAATTTTCGATTTTGGAGAAATTGTGGATTTTATTCCTCTTCGTTGTGACGAGGCATTCTCCCTCTGCTCTCTGATTTTCTGATTCTTGCTGGGTGTTGTATAGTCAGACGTGCTGAAGTTCATGGGTTTCCGGTGTTTCTCTGTTGAGGGTCACTGTTGCTGTTGTTGGTAAAACTGAACTTTCAAATGATTTTACAGCATTCACGCCTTTTAATTTCCCCACTTGGCACGTCTTACAAACTGCCAGTGTTCCTATTAGCCCTCTCGCAGCCGGGTTCTCTGTGCGATTCATGATAGGGGTAACTTAGCTACTTATTTGGCTCACCGCTTTTCATTGTGAACGGCCAGTAGTCTACGCCACTTAACGTCGGTGACATTGCGCCAATTCCTGATGAAAAGGCAATGCGACAGAGTCAGTCGATGACACAATAGTTCCAAATCCAAGTAAATCCTAGTTTCCCAGTAGTACAGGGCAGACTTGTAGCAGCCTTATCAATCTAACGTTAGCACGACTCGCGGCAGGGAAGATCCTGTAATATTCCCGCAGATAAATCAATGATCAATGAAATCAATTTCCTGCACAGTTTCGAAAAGTTACTTCATAATGAAAATGTATCCGCCGCTGCAGGGGTTGTGTGGGAGTTTAGAGCAGCTCTGAGTTCAGTTTACAGTCTCATGTTTCGACATGAAGTATTTCTGCTTGCATGAAGAACACGGACCTGTCGTCCTGCTGCTCAGACTGATGGGGAGACGAGTGGGAGGAGGAGGGAGGGAGCACAAGCTTAGTTGCCACGGAAATGTGACCATGGGAACCCACAGCAGCTAATGGAAGCTAAATCAGTGCACGGCTGGCTGCTCTTAGTGTGTGTTTCCTTGTATATATATATGTGTGTGTGTGTGTTTCCCTGGTGCTTCCCTGCCTGGAACACAGACAGAATGTAGGCGTTGTCGTGGGCGGTGACCTTCAGGCCCATGCGTCACGTCTCATTGGAGGAACAGTTACCAGGAAGTGTTATGTAACCACACCTGAGCAAATTAGGTTCATCCAGGTTCATCTCTGCGAGAGCTGAGAGGTCCTAAACTCCCCCGGGCCGCTGCAGGGTTCATCTTCATACATTTATGCTGAGCAGCCGAGCACTGTTCAAACCTACAGAACTTTATTTAAGGTGTAGTGTAGATAACAGAGGTTTCAAAGAGACCAAATAATGGCTGAAGACTTTGGAGAAATGTGTATAAACGGATATAAAAACGAGTCTAGAATATTCCCATTTGAAGGAACAGTGCAGCCATGAAATCCATTGCATTTTGTTGAGCTTCAAAGTAAATTCTTGACCTTGCAAACAGCGCCGGACAAAAGGATCTCACCTTAAGCTCCTTTTTTATTTTATTTTTAGCTTTTTCGAGCTTTCGTTCAAATCATTTCGATCTTCATCAGCAACTGTAGTTTTCTGTACTTTTTTTTTTTCCTAAGCATGGACGACATGCACAAGAAGTCCTTAAAGTCCCTTTGAACATCTGCAATTATGTGACAATTGGGCAAAATTCCTCTGCTGATGAATATCGTGTGATTATAATTGAAAGCGCAGAAAAGACACTAAATTTACCACGAGGTGTGATTGTGTTGTCAATGGCATCCTTTTATAATAAAGTCTGGAGCATACGCAACTCAGATGTAATTTCTTAATAGAAATGTGCATAGTCCATCCCGTCCATCCATCTATTTCCTGTCGCGTATCCCCGGGTCTCGGTTGATGTGGTAGCAGGCAGGTAAACAACTGTCTCCCCAGCTCGGTCCTCCAGCTCCTGCTGGGGGATCCTGAGACGTTCCCAGGCCTGACGGGACACATAATCCCTTCAGTGTGTTCTGGGTCTGCCCCATGGTCTCCTCCCAGATGGATGTATCCAGGAAACCTCCACAGTGAAGCTTCCAGGAGGCACCTGGATCCCATGCCCCAGTAGTTCTTGGTTGCAGAGCTAATGACAACAGACGAGGCTTGCAATGTATTTATGCCCACAGCCCGGTGATTGTTTGGTTTAATTTAGGCCTTTAGTTTGACAGCTGAAGTCTGGTTGTCAGAGGAGAGTCAGGGATATATATTCTTTTCTTTTGCACGTTCAATACAGCTCATCTGATACCTGAAAAATATCCAGCAGTCCTTTTTAGTGAGGCTGACAGAGCTAAACACACACACACACAGAGCGGCGGCACGCTGATTTCTCTGATTCATTGAACACCAGTCATCACCTGCTTATCTGTTGCCCTGGTGATAACAAGCGCACACACAAACAGAAACACATGCCTGTGTGTGCGTGTGTGTGTGTGTGTGTGTGTGAGATGCTATCACCACGGTAACAGATAAGTGGATGAAAGCTCAACTCATGAATGAACTTTGAAGGTGTGTTGGCGTCTTTCACAGCATGCATGTCTTCATGAATGTGTGTGTGTGAATTACAATAACTGACTGTATGTTATGAAGGAGCCTCGCTTGTAGTGAAAGCGATTGTTTTTTTGTGTGTTTCCACACTCTGGGGTTAATTATAAAAGAACAGAACAAAATAAATGACCTCCCGTCCCTCTCTGTCTCAGGTCCCCACGTCCACCACGGAGCTCAGTACGATGCTGTTACCTCGTCCTTTGTCCACGCAAGGCTCCGAGCGGCGGGGGAGGGCGCTCAGTGCTGCCAGCTACCTCACTGACGCCATGGAAGGTGAGGAGCAACACCAGCGACGGTTAAAGGCTTTAACATGGGAACAATGGTACCCTGGCCGTAGGAAATACACATTTCTGATTGGCTGGCAGGTGTGCAGGGGCACTTCAAACAGTATCTGGTCAATAGTTTAACCATCATTCTAAATCATGCATGCCAGTAGTGTTTTAGGACAGATTTGAACAAAATGTGAACCTATCCTTTAACGACGCCCTGTGGAGTTTTCCTGTAAACAGAGTTTCTGTTTGTTAAGCCGCGTTCGGACGGGATTGACGTCACAGGGGGAGGGGGGAGTGAAATATGCGCTGTGCTCCTCTGGTAACTTAACTCATTGTTCCGGACGGCATTTTAACCATCGGGATATTGCAGGATGTGGTCTGTCTCCGCTTCGGAGTCAAGTTTTTTTTAAAAGAGTTTTTACGGTTTTAGGTTTGCTTCAGTAGCAAAGTAATCCAGTGATGACTGTCTGTGCATCCGTGTGTACATTGGAAACGGAAACTGCTAATAGCTCATTTCTGCACGCTTCTAATGGTGCCAATTTGCCAAAATGTTAACAAGTATAGGCTAAACAAACAGGGCTCAAACGAGAATGCTAATACCCAGCCGTATCTGACCAATTTGATGAGCTTTTACGACCAACATTTGAAGCAGGAACATCTTTGAGTCAACCATCACACTGAACTGATTATTTATTTTTGATTAGATTGATTTCCTTTCCTTCCAGACAGCCATTGGTTTCAGTTCATTTCTATTAAATATAATTGGCACACATGTAAAACCTGCTAACAAAATGCTACCGGACACATGTGTTGGTTAGTGGGTTAATACAGTGACATTAACTGAAAGAGGGGTTTTGCCTCTAAACCTGCCCCCCCCATCCACATCTGTGTGTTGGTAATAGTGTGTCAATATGGGACTGTAACCTTGTCTGACTTTTTACCTCCGTGTGTACTTTTTAGTTTCATTTTTGTGTGTTTGTGTGTGTGTGTGTGTGATTGTGTAACCATGTATTTTTCAGAATTTTGCATCCAAGTGGGTCCGTAATCGCTCCTGTGTGCGTTTCCGGGCTGTCTGCGTATAAGTGTGTGTGTGTGTGTGTGTGTGTGTGTGTGTGTGTGTGTGTGTGTGTCGGTACGGGATTGTGTAACCGTGTCTGAGTTTGTAGCTAAGTGTGTGTCGCTGCCCCAGCCATCCCCAGGGGAACACTGGCTTTGTTTGCGCAAGAGTCGGGAAGGTAGAGAGACATAGAGACAGAATGAAAGAGAGAGAGAGAGTGTGTGTGCTGTCCTGGTTACACTCATTAACCATGATCATTGCAAGTTCCTGTGTCTGTGTGTGTGTGTGTGTGTGTGTGTGTGTGAGTGTTGGATTATATTCATGTACTAGATTTTTGGGTTCATATCTTTTCAAATCGGCATTCATGTGTGTTGTAAGCGTGTGTGTGTGTGTTTTGTGTGTGTGTGTGTGTGTGTGTGTGTGTGTCTGTGTGTGTGTGTGTGTGGCAGGTCTGCTGAGTCACTGTCTCTCCCCTCGGCAGTCACTGCTCTAAGAGAACAGATCATTATACAGGAAAATACAAAAAAACCACTGCTGTCCTCCCTCCATCCATCTGTACACCCGTCATTCTGTCCTTCCTGCCCTTCATTCATTTCATTCTTTCCTTTTCTCTATTATTTTCCGTATTATTTACTTACTTACTTATTTATTTTTATTTAAAACTAGCTCTGTATTCTTGGCTACAAGACAGTAAATCCACTTCAGTTCTTTATCTATCACCCTGTTTTTCTAGGCTCATACCGGTGTTCTGTCATCAAATTAACATCAAATTGCCAGAAGTTGTGGATTTGGGTCACATGACTTGGACTCAAATAAACAAATCTAATGACATGACAAAATCAAAAAACGTCTTGCATCTCGACTTTCGGCCTTTTCACACCGCGGACGTGACGAAAGAACGAAACGAAACTGCGGAATATCCATTGACGGTTTCTTCGCATTCAAACCTTTCAATATTCACGTTCCGGGCGGGCATTCCGGCGAAAATAAAGCCTCGCACATAGGCTGGATTTTTCCAGTATGCCGTTATACTGAAATTCACCACTTGTGGAGGACTGGCGCTGGAGTGATAATTCATTGTGCTGTAATTGAACGGAAAGAGTGCAACAAGAAGAACTCAGAGCTGAATGACTCAAAACTTCCCTTGGATGTGGATATTCTCCCTGTAAGGATTGGCCTTTTCAAAATGAACATAAGGCAATGTATCGCTAGGCTAACAGCAACCTTCCAGCGGGTCTGCACCTGACCTGAAACAACTGAACTCCAACAATGAAAAACCAGCCCTTGCTTTTGAACAGGACACTCCCCCTACAGACAAACCAAGGTTATTGCATAATCACTTAAGACAATAAACTAGCATTTCTAGCATGTGAAAACAACAAATACAGTTTCTAATCATTATTCTACTCTAACATGGAAATAACAACAATATAAGTTCTTTAGGGTATTTAAAAAGACTATCCCCTCTAGTCTCTATGCCCTTTATTTTACTTCAATTTATTTGTAGGGCTACTGTTATGAGCCGGCTCAAGTGGCCACAACAAAAGTGAGCTCCGGGCCCAGGTGTTCCCATTTGGCACTGACGATCTGCTGCCCCACCCACCAGGTATCTGAAAACAGGAAGACAACAGACAGATTGGCAGGAAAGGGCAGGGGTCCATCTTGTCCCTCAATTGACTCCTTATTTTCACCTCCCCTCCATCCTCCTCATATTTCTCTGTGGTTAATTCGCTTCTCGTCTCTCCTCCTCTTTTGTTTTCTTTTGTCCCCGGCGGTGCAGAACTTGAGGAGGCCCATAAGAAGTGTCACCCGTGCTGGTACGTCTTCGCCCACCGTTACCTGGTGTGGGAGTGCTGTCCCTGCTGGCTGAGGGTGAAGAAGCTGGTGAACATCATGGTGATGGACCCCTTCCTGGACCTGGCCATCACCATCTGCATCGTCCTCAATACGCTCTTCATGGCCATGGAGCACTACCCAATGACTGACGAGTTCAACGGCATGCTGAGCATCGGAAACCTGGTAGGACAGAGCGATGGATGGAGAGATGAATGATGCGATGGTTTGGTGGTAAATGGTATTTAAGCAGTAAGGTAGGAGATATCTGAACCAGAGCCAGTAGGCAATTTGAGGGGGGATGTCATCCCCCTTGTTAACCTGCGACTTGTTTCTCTGAATCCCGACCTTCTGTCAGTTTCGTCTTGGATCTGTAATGCTCTGTAACTATATAGCTACAGGGTTGGGGTTCATGAATGACTCGAGTCTGGCTGGATCTTATCGGTTAGGGTCCTGATGTATTGCCATAAGTGTTGGGTTTCAATATGTCTAATATCCGCGTGGATCCAAGCGAACTCTGTGATATGGCAAACGGGTCTTTGAAAGTCAAGTCATTTTCCAGGATCTGCTAGGTTTTTCATAGCCTGACATGGTCATACTCAATTCCAGTCAGAATATGAGTCTGATACGGCTCCACTGGGCTGTGATTATGGGGGCGTATTTCAACCGATCCAGGAAAGACCTCAATTGGATAGACCTACAACCAATCAGAGCAACGGAGTGAGTGACGTATGTTGAGCGACGCAACAGCCATCATTGTTGTAAACGAATTCAACCCAAGCGCTCTTTGATTACGTTTCTGTTGATCATCTGTCAATCATCGTATAAAGCCCGCCCTGACAATTTGATCGGTCCAAACAGTTTCTGTGTTCGGGAATAATTACTCCTCAACGGCTCGAGTCCAGAGCGAACTGCCCGAGCTCAAATGTTGTGGGCGGGGCTAAGTTCGGCTGGCATCCAGGCTAGGTTTTTCATGGATTTAGCTAAAAATCTAAAACAAACCAGACCTCTAATTTAACTAAAATTGCTGCATTTATCATAAAAACTATGTAGAAATGAAACAGGCAGGGTTTAATGGACAAAGTCGTGTGTTGCTGTATTGTGTTGTGTCCCTGTTTGTTTTAAAAACAGTACAACACTACTTTACATTGCTGACTGATTCCACTTGTTATATTCAAACTGTAGGGTGACACAGGAGTGGATTTTCACTCCTATCCCATCCCACTCCCACAAAATTACTCCTGTACCGTCCAAATCTCAGGAGAATGACTCCCGTCCCATTCCGTTCCTGTTAATAAATAAATAAATCAGAAAATAGCATTTTTTCATATTAGAACTGCAAATCTATGTATAAAAGCTGACCTATGATTCCTGGTCCTGCACGCTCCCTTTGTCCCAGTTTCGTGATGAATAGCGAAATTGACTCCCATCCCGCGGTAATCCCGTCACCCGCAGGTTTCACGTAACAACTCTGGACATTTTTAAATCAACTCCCCTTAAACTTCAAGCCCTACCCGAATGTCCTGCTTCATGCAGAAACATGTCAAAGCAGATAAAAGCCATTTCAACACTATGTGACCTTAAACAATAGATATATTCAATCCTGATTCATATTTTAGCATGAAGTTCATTAGTTTGAGATTTGGATTTGGTGTTATAAATGAATGTTGTGTTCCGAACAGCTTAAAAACTTTTCTTGGAAGAGCAGAGTATAGAGCACGGGTCTCCTCACAAGGTGTTTGCCAAGAATGTTTGTGCAGTAAACAAACTTCAGGCCAGTTTAGGAGGCAGTTAGATTGTGCGAAAGTGACAAAGAACAAGACTGTTTGGGAAATGACCCTTGGACCTCTGAAACTGCCTCGAAACCCTTTAGTCAAATTTATAAACCTCAGGATTCAGAGAGTAAAAATACACATTGATTTCTTTGCTTTTCTAGAAACAAAAGTGTGTGTGTATGTGTGTCTCTCAGTAGAAAAGCGAGGTGAGTTTCAGTCTCGGAGCTGACAGAAACGGGTCGGATAGCTTTAAACCACCGTGACGAACGCCAGTGTTTGACCCTGCAGGTGTGCTGACGATCTGACAGGAGCTGATAGGTTGATGCAATATGGTAATTGGTTAACCTGAGGTGTGAAAGGCTCACGGCCAAAATCACCATGTAGATCACACCTGGCCGTACGCACACACACACACACACACTTGTACCTGTCCAGCGATGTCAGGTTTCCTCAGCTCAGGCTCCAGGCAGCTGTTGGGGGCAGAGAATGGTAATACAGTTTAAAAGTAGAAACAGTGGCTTTGGGTCGGCCTGCAGCAGTGATGTTCAATCACTGGGACTGAGCCCAAAGGCGGGCCACTGTGGGAGCGTTACCTGGGACGAGATAGATGCTTTTATTAACACTATGAAGCCCTGGTTTTCAATTACAATGTATAAATGATCCATAACTTGAAGGATCCAGGTGTTTTTTTTGTTGTTGTGTTTTTTTTTTTTAGAGAAAATCAGACATGCGCATTTCTGGCAAGAGAAAATGCCTGATATTCAGCTTCAATATTCAATGTAAGATTTAAAATGCGTCCACTCTGGACACCGTTTTTCAAAAGCATTGTATCTCCACTGACTTCTTGCCATGATGTTTTTTTTTTAAGCAGGCTGCTCCCATTTTCAGCCTTAACTACCACTGTGAAAGCACCCTCAAATTTAGCTGTCCTATTGCCCTGGATTAAGGCCTCAGTATGCTTCAAAAGCCTGTCAGATCGTGAAACAGCATCTAAAACCCCCCCTTTCCAATTTATGGAACTTTTCGAAACCTACAACGTTACATAACAACTGATCAGGTTTGTCCCTTACTATGATGGCAGCGTTATCACCCCACCTTTATGGGTCCTTATTCGAATCGAGGGTCTGAGGACTGAGGGTGTTGTATGTTGTGCAGATTGTAAAGCCCTTTGAGGCAAATTGCGATATTGGGCTAAATAAATAAAATGTAGTACAATTGAACCTTCCAGTTTGGCTATTCACAACAGCTACTGTGTAAACCCTTTTCAGACATGTTCCAATCACATCTTGTATGATCTAGCTCTTTTGATTTATAATGAACTCTTTAGAGCGATGATTTCTGAATGGCTGAAAATCTAAATATCTGTGATGTGTACAAATGCTGTAAATTAGCAAAAAGCCTGGAGTTAAGTGGCTCTCTCTAAGGCATCTCAACAGCATTGAATATGAAAGTAAATCTTGCTCCACAAGCTCATATTCTCCCAGGCAGTTTGAAAGTCAATCAGGGCCCTTAAAAGCCAAAACAGTCAAAAGGGGAATCAGACAGCTGATTAGAGTAAGTGAGTGATAATTGGTTTGATTAATGTACCTGCTGTATATTCTATATGTTCACCTGCTCAGCTGTCCAGACAGCTTCAAAACACAAGAATCCCAAGGAACATCATTCAGTCAACTGTTACACAGCAATTATATAACATCCCTCTAATATTGCTGTCACCTCCTCTGCAGTTTGATGTAGCTGTATACTTCTGCTGCGTAAACACTCCAAACTTCTCCCTCAATTCAATTTAGAGCAGCTCAGGTCCCAGATAAAGGCTGACTCATGTCACCGGGATCCGATTGCAGTCCGGAGTGGCTAAGTTCTTTAGAGGATAAAGCTTCTAATCCTCACAGATGTTTACATAGCATTTAGCTAGCCTTTCTGCCGGACAGGAGACACTCTGCTGTGTGTGTGTGTGTGTGTGTGTGTGTGTTATGTAAGGTAGTGTGTAGAGGATCTTGTCAGGACATCACTGTGCTGACAGAATCAATGTCGGCTAATGCTTCAGTGGTTTGTTGTTTTGTCGTGTGCGCTTCAGCTTTGCTCTCTGGGTTTCACATATCAATATTTCCATGCGTGTAAAGATCTAAAGGATACATACCATTTAGTGGAGGCTTTTATCCATAGAGCCGCGCCGTGCATTAAGTGCACCTCTCCTGAGTGTACTTAACCTTTAATGTCTCTAATAGGGGAAGCACACAACATGGTTTGAGAGAAACTGGTTTTGCTGGCTATTTTTTGTTAAAGCTACTGATAGCTGTAGAATGACAATCCGTCTAAAATGTAATTTCGCTACTCTTCATTCATTTAGCCTGACATCCCTGATTTATCTTTAGGTGGGGTGGGTTATTTAGTTTTCTTTTGCCCTAACCAATGTGTAGTGAGCGATGTGTCCGTCCCCTCTACGAATTTTCAGCAGATACAAAAGCTTGCAGTAGCGACTGCAAGGAGCAGTTTACATTCAAGATGAAAGAAAAATGTTAATTTTAGTCAACTTACAACAACCTGTGCAGCTGTGTCCTTTCCATTTTTCTGACTCTGGCACAGGAAGATAATGTCCACATTCTTTATCTGAGCTACTAAGCTCTAATTCGCTTGGTTGTTTTAACAACCAGGGAAACGGCAGTCGTTGAGTACGACACCAGACCTATCGGAGTCACTTAAAACATCAGAGATGTGGGCGGCGATTCAGGGGTCTGGAACCAGCCTTTGATTGCTGATGTAAACCAAAAGTAGTCAACGTTTTCTCCAGGGTTTTTATTGGAATGGAAAAGCAATTAGAGCATCACAACACTCACTGAAATCAGACCGAAAACTCCCAACATCATATAGATCTGCTCTGCAGATTAGATGTCATGGGGTCCTCTTTTGAGGAATCAGATCTCTCCAATAAAGAGAGAAATTTGGTGGTCACTGAGGTTCCTCCTGTCTGTGTGTATGCTAAACCGTGTGCATATACCAGACGTTCCTTTGGGTCTGCGTCTACATCAAGCGCTTGACTTACACTATTGCCAAGAATACAGACAAAGCCCTTCCATCTGATTTTACAGCGATCAGATGGTTTGCAGCAACAGCTATGGCATCCGATATTATCGACACCCCTAAGGAACACGGACGAGCCTTCTCAAAGCCCATGAAGCACATGTAGACTGAACAAGCAGCCCCCCATGACCCCTCCAGCATCCATTTTGACACATTTCACCAATCCAAAACAAATACCATTCTTGCGACTCATGAGCGTGCGAGAGCCCTGCAGGACAGACAAACGTATCTGCCATTTGTGAGCAACGGTTCATTTGTGAAACTTCATGCTGCCAGCATTTGCGATCTGCATTCAAGCATAACCCGAGGACAGCCCACCAATATCCAGAGCCTTCTCCATCACGGGATAAAGCTCTTCCACCCATGGCATCTTGCCAATGTGGAGCTTTCTAACTACCAAGGTGACTTCCACCAGAGTGACTGATAAGGCTTCCTCTGACTCCACAGAAGGCATATGAGCCTGGTTCAGGGTTCCCTTCAGGTTTTTAGCAGTTCTGTGAACAGCCTGGATAAGACCCTACTTCCCCATTTTGCCTGGATCTCTTCAAGTCCAGCAGGAAGCCCTTCTCTATGGCCCTCTTGAAATCCTCCCCACATGTGAGTTTTTGCTTTCACTGCGACCACAGAAGCTGCAGTGCCTCTGGCCTCCTGAGACTTGATTCAGGAGTCTTCTGGGCTAACCCAGCCTGGAGGACCCCCCGCGTTCCGCTTGCCAGCTTCTTTTGGTGCTGGTTTCCATCAGCTGGTTCTTAGATTTCCGCCACGGCAGGCACCAGTGATCTTCTGTTCACAGTTCCAAGCAGCTACTGTTGCAATGGAGGCTTTCAATCTGGCCCACTCAGACCAGATTGAGGCTAGCAATCCGTCCCACGCCTGACTCCAGATCCTCCATTTCCTCCGGAGGACTTGAGGACCTTGCGGACTTTTTACGAATGACTTAAAAGTTTTGATAAGAAATATGTACTGCCTCCAATTTTCCTCCCGGTCTTGTTAGTATGTGAATGATAAATGATCCAGAAAGTCCGCTGTAATGAAGTCTCTTTGTAGAGAAAGAGACAGAGAGGACAGTAGAGGATAAACTCAATGTAGCTGTGTGTGTGTGTGTGTGTGTGTGACTGTTTGATAAAGGTGCTTTCTGTGTGATCTGGCAGACTGCACAGTGTGAGGTTGTTACTGGGTATCTCCACACACACAGAGTCCTCTGCTGTAACTGTTATCTAATTTGGTCAGCACAGTGCTGTCCTTGCTCAGGGGCACTAGAGAAGGGCCGGGGAACGCTAAAACATGAGAAAAGAGAGACTAATTTAGTTAAATAAATTAATGAATAAAATGAGTGCCCTTTTAAATATATCCTGTAAAAAAAAAAAAGTTTTTTAAAATGATTTTTGGAAAAAATAAAATAGATTTCAAAATCTAAACTGAAATAAGCAATTTATTATCATGAGATGCGTCGAGCTGCTCTGACCAGTCTAAACCTGCAAGCCATTCTGTGTGTGGAAATGTATTGCTCATGTTGTGGGGATATAAATCTGTTTAGGGACTCGCCTTCCCCAAGAAGTAAATCATTACATTTTAGGATGAATACTTTGTTTAAGTTTCGGTTAGGTTTAAAAGAATGCTCTACCACCCGAGGATGTAGCTCAAGGTGCACTGGCACAGGTAAAATTAATACACCCCCCCCCCCCCCCCCCCCTCCCCACACCACCATCAAAACTCCATTGCTACACTCCCTTGAGCTTCTTTTCCCCAACCACTTGTCTTTCCACCAA